>OX465090.1:35983919-36583919 GCA_949987675.1 Chymomyza fuscimana | reverse complement strand
GCATGTATATACATACATGTATTAGGTGTTTGTGGAAAGCGCTGTCATGCCGTCTTGCATTTGGTGGCATTATGTCAATTATGTCATCCTGGTATTCGTAAGACTAGTTCCTTTCGTTTTTTTTTTAGTTTTTTATCTTATAAATATCTTTTAAATATCCATACTACAAAAGATTCTACTAAGCTAGTTTCTTTGCGTGTAAGACTATATTGTCAATTCCAAAAAATAATACAAATTAAATTAAATGTGAATAGCCCTTTTTTTAAAGGTAGCGCTGGGACTGCACAGTAATTGTCAGTATAACATGTAATTCGGTAGTCTGCCAGAAACTTCGAGCCACGTTTAAATCTGTTCAAAAGTCCACTGATCATAAGCTTTTTTATTCATAAAAACTAAAAGCGAGTAACTAACCGCTTTTATGAACTATACATAGATGTTCATTCTACAAAAAAACTATTGAAACTAGAATAAGAACTACAGCTGCAACTTTGGAGCAACCTTATCAACCATGGAAACTATAATAATAGCTAGTGTTCATAAACTTTCTACAAAGAACTGCATCATAAAACTTACTGCCTTAAGGAACTTAAATAAGATCTACAGTACATAAGTAGCACCCGTTGCTTGCAACTCTAATCTGTTTCTCAGCCCACACGCATACATCATTAAAAAAAAAAAAAGAAGCTTTCTTACTGTGCAATTTGTACACTGCAACACTTTTATTGAATTGCATTAAAATACATAGTTGTGGCCTAACGTACACCCGCACACATGCACACTCTGCCGCACGTGTGGTGGGTTATGCGCTGCACGAGATGCAACAGCCGCTGCGCTCTGTATGTGCTTGAAGCGTGGTGAGTAAATGTCAACAACCCAAATAAAGAGCGCCGCGCGCCATAATTAAAAACTTTAAAAAGAGAAGAGCGGCGAGAGCGGCAAGCTCACCACAGACGACATCACAAGGCGCGCACACGCACACACCAACACACATGCACACAGCCCACCATATTTTGTATGACGACGAGACGAACGCAAAAAAAAAAAAAAAAAGAATAAGTCGAACGTACATACATACATACGTTCGTAGACGAATAAAGTAATAAAAACGTTGCATGCGTGACTTAAAACACATGATGCGACGACATTTTATATTTGGGTGGCTGTTTTATATAAAAAAGTTAAGTTTTTTGTTTTTGGTATTTTGTTTCACACCTTTGCGAGTCTGCTTTTGTTGTTGCTTTGTTTACTTTGTTTGCACACACATGAACGTGTGGCGTGTGGAATGTTCTAGCAGGCTGTTGGCGCAGCATTGTGAATGGTCATGTTTAGTACTACTATGTTGCAGGCAACAACAAGGCGCCAGCAGCAGCAGCAGCTTTTTAAGCGCGCCTGCTCCCTCTTGCTCTCGCTAGCGCTTAAAACTTACGAGAGCTTTTTATTTACATTTGCGCGTGCGAGCGAGTTAGCCAGTTTGTCGCATCAATGTTGCGTGTGAGTTTTTTTTGTAATGTTTTTTTGTTTTTTTTTTCTTTGGGCGCACGCATTTTGCTTATACTTTGTTATTGTTTTTTTTTTTTTTTTTAGTTGTTGTGCAGCGCACTTTACAATTTGACTCCTCGACATTCGATAAGATAAATAATTTAGTAATGAAAAGCTATTATAACCCTCGGTAACGAGTAATGACAATATAAAGCAGCAGAAAATTGTTTGAATTGCCTGCCCATCACTCAAACAATTTGATTAATGAGCGCATACACAAATGTAGGTAATTGATGTGCACTCTATTTATAACAAATTACTGCAAACACCTGATTTCTCACTGGGATTGAAGAATTGTTGCAAGATATTGCATACCCATTTATCAGTTGCAGATTGCAAAACAGCTGTTTGTTTGCTCAGCAGCAGCCGATGATTATTTTTTGACCCGGTATTTATTTTTTTCTATGGCAGAGCTCATAACTTTTGCAGCTACTTCTTGCTAGAGTTGGTCTGGTCACACTTATGTACATAAGTTTTGCTTGAATCGAATTTGTATTCATGTTTAGATTCATTTCTAGTAGTCACTAGTTGAATCTTTTGTAAATGCATTAATCTTTCTTTCAAAACGAATCAAATTTTAATTCTTTCAACAATTTTTGTTCAGCAGCTAAGAACTATTATCATCCGGCTTAAATAAATATGAACTTGAAACACTTTATATCCATATAAATCCATTGTTGGTATTACTAATGTAAAGCTGTAATCCCACGAATCGAACTACAATCAATGAATTTATTTATTTAAAAAGGGTACAACACTGGTCAGACTAATTTGAGTTTCCAATCGGTTGGGTAAAATTTTTAAACAATCTAATGCAGAACTAAATCGTCTTGCACATTTCCAGTGGGAACTGCTATTTCTGATCTAAACTTTAGATGCTCAACTAATAGCTATGCTTAATTTCGCCCAACCCCTTTTTTGAGGCAGCTGCTTTTTGGCTAAACTAATGTCTATATTTAATTTAGACTTAAGAACGGCACGGGAAATTCCACCCAAAGCTTTTTGTCTCATCCAAGTGTTTTACCTACCTTTGGCCAACTTGCACAGCACAATGCCATACCATGAAGCAACTGGCGTCTCGTTCTCATCCTGTGATTCCATAAAATTGATGGGTCCATTATTACGCGGTATGACCAAGCGCAACGAGGACTTGGCTCCGGGCCGCGTCAATGTTGGACTACAATCAATATCCAGCGAATCAATATCACTTAAGGCTGCAGCAGCAGCAGCGGCGGCAGCAGCAGCAGCTGCCTCAGCCGCTGCAATGCTGCGCACTTCCACAATAAAACCGCACTCCACGACAGCGCAAAAGATGCGCTGCTCGTCTGGCTTAAACCATTTGGATTCACGTAGCTTTTGTACGGCTACGCTGCTGCTGCCAAAGGTGGTGGTTACGTTGGCAGAATTTGGTTTGTGCAATTGTTGAGCTGAATTTGGCCAATTGGAAGTGGGTGAAGATGGAGCCGATTGTGAGATGCCGCTAGCCGGTGTGGTTGTGGTCTGATTATTGTGACCCTGTAGAGGCCACCATTTCAAGGCACTGACAAAGCTGTTCGAGCGGTTCATAGTAATTGAAATGGAAATTCTGGAAATTAAAGTTCTGCGTTTGTTATTGTTGCAGTTGCTGTTGTTGTTGTTGTTGTTGGCGGCGCGACGCTTAGCGCCGAACTTTCACTTAATTCACTTTTCTTTTGTGGCTTTGGCGCTTTTCCGATTCTTTTGTTTTTATGCCTTTGCTTCTTCAGCTGCTTATGCGCTACACATACATATGTATGTATTTATATGCGCGCGCGTGTTTATTTATGTATATTTGTGCGTGTCTGTGTCGCTTTAATTTGATTTTGGTTTATTACGGTAAAAAAAAATAAAACCCAAAGACACGCTTTGTTTTTCTTTTTTTTTTTTTGGTTGTTTTGCTTTTGCACACTAAATGAATTAAATGCTTAACAATGTTGGCACAACAGCAGAAAAAAAAAAATGCACAAAATGTATAATTAATTTTAGTAAAGTTTAGTTAATTTTTGAAGATTTTCAATTGTTTTACGCAGCCGTCAAAGTATTTTCTTTGGTCTTTTATTTTCTTCTTCAACGATTTTGTTTTTTTTTTTTTTTTGTTTCGTGTTTTTAGTTTCGTTGTTATCGCTTGCCGCGTTTTTGCCGCTTTTTATTTTGCTACTATATTTCACTGCTCACCGCAAGAAACTCGAAAGACAAATCCAAGCATTTGCCATTGCAAAGTTTATTTATAACGACCGGTTTGTCAGTTTTTCAACAAAAAAGAGGCAAAGCATGCTGCAAAGAGCATGAGAGAGCCTGGCAAAAATGTTAAAACACGCTGTGTATTAAACATTTCTGACACATGCCATCTCATGCATGGCTATTGTGCAGCTGCTCATACACACGTGCGCCGCAGCTGTTAATTAACAGCATCAGTTAGTCGCGCATGTTGTCAGTTAGCCGCGCATGTTAACTAACAGCGCTACAGAGCGCAGCTGGCTGCTCATTGCTCGCTCTTATATGCCGTAGTGCTCTTAATTATGGTAAGTTTTGATTATACTTATGTGCGTGATTGCTTTGTTGCAAGCTTTTGCGCGACCGTTGTGGCACGTTCCGTTAGACGCCTGCGTTTTGTGTTATTTACTATGAATGTATGTATGTATGTATTTTGGTTTTGACATTTTCTTCTTTCACTGCTTTTGGCATATTTGTTATTTTTTTTTGTTTTTAATTGTCAATTTAATCATGTGCAACGCTCACCTGCCGCTGACAACTGAGTACAACAATAAAATTAACAACAACAACAGCGTAGACGAGACGTTGTCTCTCATTGCTCTGACCTTCTTTTGATTCTTATGAGAAAATAAATTTCGTATATTTTATTAACGTCGTAATAGTTGTTGTTGTCATTGTTATTGGCTTGACAAGAGTATGCCCTTCACGAATAAAAATTTTTTGGATGAACTGGTTAATAATAATATTACAAGACAATAATTCAACAATTGTTGATTTTTATTTTTATTTAGGTAAGAATTGTAATTTCTGGCCAAAATTTTAATAAAGTCTTTTGATAATAATTTTGGGAATTGTCTAAAATTTTAGCTCAACCTAGATAAGATTTTTATCTTTCTTTTTTGGAGTTTCTTATTCTATACATATTATGGCTAAAATTTGAGCTCAACCTAGGTCCTAGGTAAGAAGATTTCAAGACTTTGCTCATATATAAATCTCAGATATAAGTCTTTTTTTTTAGGATTTCTTCTTATTCTATAAACATTTTGAGAATTGGCTAAAATTTGAGCTCAACCTAGGTAAGAAGATTTCAAGACTTTGACAATATATAAATCTCAGATATAAGTCTTTTTTTTAGGATTTCTTCTTATTCTATCAAAATTTTGAGAATTGGCTAAAATTTGAGCTTAACCTAGGTAAGATTTTTATCTTTCTTTTTTGGAGTTTCTTTCTCTATAAAATTTTGAGAATTGGCTAAAATTTGAGCTCAACTAGGTAAGAAGATTTCAAAACTTTGCACATTTACAGATTTCAATTATATCATTTTTTGTTCGTTGTCGATAGGCACTTTTTTTTGTCTACGTAACTTTTAACTAGTCTAGGTTTTTTTTTGAGGCAAAATAATTTTTATACCCATAGCTTACATAATGTTTAATAGCCCTAACTTATAAGTAAAAATATGTGCAGTTAAATTTTTAAGTAGTTATTAGGTAAAGGCCGATGAAATATAGTATTTTAGAATTTATCTTTTTTTTTTTTTTTTGTAATTTTTGACAAACAAAATGCACATGACTAGCTAGTCTTGCGTACATACATCACACAGGGCCGTCTAGAGAGTGGCGTCAGCAGGGGGGCCCGGCAATACGATTTTCTTCAAGATTACTGCTTATACCAGTTACCAGGTACAAACCCGACTACGAGCATGTGTGGAGGCCCAGCGCTGTGATTTTCTTCAAGAAAATATATACCAGTTTCATTGTTCTTGAAGGAGCGGCTCGGTGCAAACCCGGCGCCCGGGCCCATCTTGGTTCTCGACGGTCCTAACTTCACTACAAATGTTTTGCTGGTAATATTCCTTAGTCAAAATTCATATCATCAGGCCAGTTTCGTATTGCATTTTATGCAAAGACTTATCGTAAATGAATTTCTCCCAACTATTCCGAAAGGCATTTTTAGCCAGATTTTGTGAGCCAAGTTCTCTTGACTCGTAAGCTGAAGAATTCTGTTTTAAATATTGAAATAATACAATTCTCATATCGTAGTTTAATATTACAAAAATAATTTTATTAATATTTTTAATAGTAAAATATAGAATAGACTTAAGCTCTGGAAAAGTCTTAATTGGGATATATTTTTTAGTAGAAGTTATATTATTCAGTTTTAGGAATTCGATTGTAGATCTGTACTGGTTAGAAGATCTGTTGGGCAGAAGTTGAGTATATATGCGACAGACTTTTTCTGTGTACAAATAATTCCATCTTTGGCGTTTCTAGCTCTGGTATGGTCTGCGAGATCTAGGTGACGCACATGGTTGAATTGATTCGCAAGATGTTGCTGAGAATTTTGGTCTACAAAACTTATCGCCTGCCTGTTACATACGTCTATGTTACTCTTGATTCTATTGCTACAGGACATTACAAAAAAATCCGCATATAGATACATATAAAGCCGGGCAGTGTAAATAAGAAATTCGTTTTAATAGACATATAATTATAGTAGTGTGCAATTTGGCTTCCAATATACAAATGTACCTGGTGCCTGGGATAGTAAACAAGCTACTCATGTTGAGAAATTCTTTCAATGAATGCAACTTGAGTTTAGGACGGTTTTAGCGCTTCAGACTTCTATGAAATATACAAAGAAAAACAAATAAATTGATTGCAGCTAAAAGCATCTGTATAAATGGCTTATAAAACTTACGCTTCTTTTTTTTCTTAACAATGAATTTGACCTATGTACAAGGAACGTATGTACTTACTATTATTTATTATTTATATGTACTTACTATTTATTTGTATGTAGTAGTAGCCAAAGCTTAAAACTGGGCCAAGCTATACAACAAAAGTAATAACACGCTGACGTGAAAACTTTTACGTTTATTGTTTATTTCTATACACTGTAACTATAGGGGATACGAGTATTATAGATTTAGACAAATGCATGTTACAGGAGGCTGAAGAAGGCGTGGAAGCGCATAATATAGGGATTAAAGTTGAACGCAAGGTATACTTATACAAAGTAGCATACTACGGCCCAAACCGCTTAACGAAAGTTACCAATTTGCCTTCACGCATGTTATTTTAATACATATGAATACGTTCTCTCCGTGCTCTCACTAAAATTGGTGACGACGTCGGCAGCATTACTCTACCTTGTATAAGTATACCTTGGTTGAACGTATGAACACCTTTATGTTACAGACCATGCACTGAGAGAACAAGTCACAAATTTCGTGAGCTCTTAAGAGTACAGAGCACTATAATTGTTATTTTAAGAGCGATTTTTTTTTTTAAATAGGAATTAGTTTGAGCATGTTTAGAATGATTCTTTCGTTAGCTTGATGATGTCAGCTGGGGCTGCAGATCTTGCCACGGGCATATGCGAGGGCTCGACACTCTACAATTTTTTCCTATACCAGCGTAATTGTGCACTGGCGGCCCTGGATGTAGTTTCAAATGCAACTGCAAAATAAGTCGGGTGTCCTCTTCTGTTAGGCTGATCGGCTCCAAATTAATCTCTGGATCTTCTATGATACTTACCTATGTATGTTTTCCTCATTTCTCAGCAATCCCGGTTAGTGCCTTCAGGTCCAAAGGAGTGTACTAATGTTCAACATTTTTTTATTACTCTGATAGCTTCTAACATATAATTATGGCAAATATATATATTGCTATTTGTTTACCCTAGAATTTCATGTGAGCCTAATCAAAAAAAAAAAGTACATAAAACAGCCACCTACCCCGTAAACCCTTTGCAAACTTTATCGCAAATAATTTACCTTTTTTTTTTGGGAAAAATATAGAGTATTTAACTTTCGTTGCACGGCCCAACTGAATTACACTTTTTTATAGTCGGCTATTTGCTGCTATAAATACATACAACAACAACTTGTTGTTGTTTCATATACATACATATATATGTACATATATGATTTGTTGTTGTTTAATGCTATTTTCCATAGTTATTTATAGTTGACCTTGTCAATATGCAAAGCTTGTACTTTGTATCCCATATATACTTAAGTACTTACATTTGTATGAGTCTGTCTGTCTGTCTGTCTGTCTGTTAGTGTATGTGTGTAAGTGTATCTGTGTATTGCAATTTATCATTTGTATTTGTAAGTTCTGGCTTAATTGGCAAGGCAAGTCAAGCCAACTAACGTCTAATTGTTGCTGCACAAAAAAATATAAAAAAACACACACATACATATATGCTGGTACTTTTGTATACTTAGTTTTTAAAATATTTATTTACAGTGTATCGGAATAGTCTTGGCATAGTCAAATTTTTTGCAAAAAAAAGTGCTCGTGTGAAATAATTTTTTTGAAATTTGTATTTTTATTATAAGCACTTTCTTTTTTGCTTGGTTAAGAACTCTACAAAGTCTACAAAAAACGTCATTTGGCTAACAAGTTTCTAAAAAAGGTACAGTCATCAAAATCAATAGTTAGACTTATCTAGACTTAGATATATACAAATTCCTTTTTATTTTGGAGAAAAACCTCGCGAAAAGTTTGGTCCTAAACCTTTTCTAGTAGAAAATGCAAATTTTAAAAATAAAAGTTTAAGAAGCGTGTAGACATTTGAAGAGCGCAGTGAGTGAATATTCCGAATCGTGTATAGATGTTGTAGACGCTTTTAGAGCCAGTTATCCTGGACCAACTGAACATCTGGTGTACTAACAATAATATCAAAATTAAAGTGCGTATTTATTGAGTCTTCTTTTAAAATTTAAGATTTAGCTATACATATTTCAGAATCTATGCGTATTACATGGCCCTGAATATTTAAGGCTGGCTTGGAAGACGATTAGGCTGCGAAGATAGTTTAATATAGTATTTTGGTTTTTTTTGTACCATTTTATCTTTGACGAATAGTATGTCCAGATCCTGCCGAATATTTTCGTTCCGAACGTAAACCGGTTCCACAGCGATGCGTCTCAGGATCTCCGATAATACTGCAGCTGTCTCCGTTCTCCCATGCCTGTGGAATGTAGCCATAAGTCCAGATCAGCTTAGAATTATGATATATTTGTGTTGTTGGTTTTTTAAAAAAAAGTCATTCTAAATAATTTTTTTACTTAATTGGAAAAAAATTATTAACACATAAACTTAAAAAAAAAATTCGCTGCTTCAGGACTTTTTTGTCCCACTGTATATGTTTTTTTTTTTTTTTTTTTTTTTGTGCCGGCCGCTTGGTAAATTGCGCAATCAAAAAATAAATCCAAATGCCTATGTACGTACATAAATATGCATGAATGTCTTCTTTTTTTTTTGAGTGTTGTAGGTCAGTACCCAAAAACGACCACCAACAAGAAGTTGTTTATTATTTACCTATAACTTGGTTTTTGTACATACATACATATGTACATATGTATGTACACGAGCATTTTAGATTTCTATAGTGCAAGAGAGCAATAACAAATGCTTTTGACGCGCTGCTCTTCGTTAAGTTGCTGCGCTGCTCTTTTGTGCGCTTTTTTAACACTTGTTTGCTCTCTTACTCAATCTCGCTCTACCTGTTACCCTTTTATTATATACATAGGTATTACATTTATACTTAGGTGCAAAATAGCAACCACCTGTATTTATTTATAAAGCTTTATTTATGTACCTAACGGTACCTTTGTTATTATTTTTTGTTGTTGTTGCGCTGCATTTGGAGCCGGCGTGCACAAACTTTTTGTTTTCCAACTGTCGCGATAGTCAACGCAACGTATTGGTTTATCTATAATTAACATTTGAGCTCTCTGACATATGATGTATCAAATATCTAGCCGTTTGTCGTGGCTTACTACGAAATATGCTTTGCGAATAATTTCTAAGTCTATTATGACTACATTAAATACGTCTGGCAGCTTGAAACATATGATTTAAATAAATAAAAGCCATATACTTTTAAATATAAGTATGTACATAAGTGTGTGTATTACTTGGCGTTTACGTAGTGTGACCAACTATTCCACTGACTGACGGCATGTTGCCGAATTTCAAAGCTTGTCTCGGTACTACCGAATCAAAGCAAATGTTGCAGTGGAAGGGGTGGACTGATAGATTTTATGAAGATTCTGCAGAGTAGGTCTACTGAGCGCCATTGGAATAGTATTGAAGAATCGCAAAAAAAAGAAAAGTTTGAGCTGGCTGAGGGGAAGAAATTTCAACTGAACATGTATATCATATGTTATATGTATATTTGAACATGTGAAAGTTATCTGCGCTATAAATATCTCGATTGCAGAAGTAGAATTGGGCAACGAGTTTCTTTTCCGTTTACAACACTCTGTAGATCTCTAATCCTTAGCGTCTATTTTATATTTTCAAACCTGAAGACATTGCTGAACGGTAGGAGATTTGGCAAAGAAAAGGTCACTGAAAAAACTCATATTTTGGGGGCCCTGAAAAAACCTCTTATTTGGCATGAATACAAAAATTGTTAAAGCGTTGAAGTAAGCGTATTAAGCTTAACACTATTTCTATTTCTGAAAGATATTTAAGAAAAAAGACACCTTTCATATTTTAACTTAACATTATTTTCATAATTTTTAACTAAAAAATTTTTTTTGGACTTTTCGTATTCTAGCAACATTTAGTTGTACGAAAAGTGAAAAAAACTTTTTTTTTGGATAAATGATTAAACTAGAAAATAATGTTAGGTTAAAATATGAGACGTGTTTTTTTTCTTAAATATCTTTCATTACGAATGCGCAATCATTTTGCTTAAAACACAAAGTTTTTGACCAATGTTGCCGAATTGTGCAAAAATTACATGTTCACACTACGTATACTTAGAATACATAGAATTTTTTATTCAGTAACTACAGAAAAATGATGAGGCTCATTGTCTACCTCTTGCTATCCTGATCCGGGCAACTGACACAAAAAGAAACCTTGCGAAACTTTCCTAAGAAGTCTGCTAAATTTGTCACGGTTTTAAAATTAAATACCTTTCTATCGATAAATCATATGTTCTTATACTCTTTAAGGATAAATATACTACTAAGGACTATCTAGTCTATGTGTTACTCCCCCAGGGGTCAACAACCTAAGCTAAGGATAAATATGGCTTTATTTAAGAACCCCTTTAAGGCCTTACGCAGCACGCAAAAAAAATGAAAAACTTCATATAAAAAAAATGGCGTACGTTAAAGTCGGGCGCGGGCGACTTTGGGATACCCTGTACCACTGCTTGCAATTAAATCCGGTAAATTGCTTAAGAACACCAAAAGACATTTGATTGGCAAATTAGATTACGATACCTTCATAAACAACCAAAAACAGACGAATTTTTAATCAAAAACTTTTTTTCGACCGATCGGCCCTATGGGAGTTATATGATATAGTCAACCGATTTTGATAAAATTTGGTACAGTGTTGAAGATCTCTAAAAAACTTCTGAATGCCAAATTTGGTTACAATATCTTCACAAACAAACGAAACACAACGAATTTTGTGCAAAAAACGTTTTTTTGACCGATTGGCCCTATGGGAGCTATATGATATAGTCAACCGATTTTGATCAAATTTGGTACAGTGTTGAAAATCTCTAAAAAACTTCTGAATGCCAAATTTGGTTACAATATCTTCACAAACAAACGAAACACAACAAATTTTGTACAAAAAGCGTTTTTTTGACCGATTGGCCCTATGGGAGCTATATAATATAGTCAACCGATTTTGATCAAATTAGGTACAGTGTTGAACATCTCCAAAAAACTTCTGAATGCCAAATTTGGTTACAATATCTTTACAAATAAACGAAACACAACGAATTTTGTACAAAACACGATTTTTTGACCGATCGATCCTATGGGACCTATATGATATAGTCAACCGATTTTGATAAAATTTGGTACAGTGCTGTGGGTTTCAAAAAAACTTCCGATTACCAAATTTGGTTATGATATCTTCATAAACAAACGAATTATCCATCTAAAACTTTTGCTTTTTTTCGAGGTCCTCTGAAACACCCCTATGGGAGCTATATAATGTAGTCCCGATATCAAAAAAGTAAAATAAACTTGTCTCCTATGGATTAATACGGGATCTTATCTGAAAGTTTGGTTGCTTTAGCTCTTACCATCTCTGAGATCTAGGCGTTCATACGGACAGACGGACATGGGTATATCGACTTCTCTAGTCACTCTGATCATACTTTAGGTAACTTTGGGGGGTCTCCGACTTTTCCTTCTGTACGTTACATACATTTTCGGCTTGCACAAACACAATATACCCTTTGTACCATACGGTACAGGGTATAAAAATGGTGGCGAAAAATTCCGATTAAAAATGTTTGACGATGGGTCGCAGACAACAAAACAAAACAATGTTGTATTTTAATTTTAAAAATGCCTAACGTTAGATGGCGCCACTACTTTACTAGATGTGGTAACACTAACAACAGCTGTTGCGCGTTGGCGCGAATGCACAATTTTTTTATTCGAAATGGCAGGTAGAAGAAAACGATGTGAATCATTTCCAAAAGAAGAAAAAATAGCGCTTATAAAAGCAGTAAAAGCTCACCCAGTGTTTTTGGGACTTAACACACAAAATGCACTTTAATGCATTGGTGAGAAAAAGTGCATGGGAGGAAATTGCTAAAATGTTAAATAAAGATGGTTTTTTTTTTGCAGCCGACCTTTTTACAATTAGGTAGGCAGTCATACACGCATTCTTTACATTTAGTAATGTTAACAATACTTGATACAAATCCATGTTTATTTTATTTATTTCTTTGTCTTATTTTGCGCGCTTAATTTTTGTAAACCTAAAGCAGCTGATGATAATGTGAATGTGGCCACATTAACCCAAAGTATCGGAAAAAAAAATCGATGTATACCGCAAAAAAACGATAACTCGATAAAAAATAGCACTTTGTCTTACTGTGCACACACTGGTGGCTCCATATGAAATATTATGAAAAAATTTCCATATGGAAATTTTCGTGCTGCGTAGACCCCTTTATATTACACATTTCTTTTTCAAAGTTTTTGAATCTAGGTTTTTCTAACTAGAACTCGACACTAGAATAAAAATTTCGAAATTAGCTATAGATAAGTATATGTAGTATGTATGTAGATATAAATGCTAGCTTTTCCTGAACGCATCTTATATTAAGAGGCAGCTGTCTGTGAATTTCTTTTTTACCCAAAAACAAAGTATGGGATCACTTATGACAGGCATATTCTACATATTTCCATAGCAAAAATTTGAGACAAAAGCAAATTTGTTTATTTGAAACCTTATGTCAGCATATATCTATATAAGAATATATGTCCCTTCATAGAAAATATTTGAGTCAACAAAGTTGGTTCAGTTGAAACCTTATATCTTGGCAAAGGCATATACATAGATAAGACAGTGGCGCCATTAGAGGTGCCTTTAGGCGACATCTTTTCTCATATTTCTTTTTTTTTTCCATAGAAATCAATTGAGGCAAAAACTTTTTTGTTTATTGTATGTATTTTGCAGAAACGCATTGAGAGGTGCCTCAAATTCAAACCTTGTTTACAAATGAAAAATAAAGAGTCGTTCGGATTAGTAAAATACAATTTAATTCGATTTTTTTATAATAATACCAGAGGTCCAAACAGTGTTTAATATTTTATTGCTGAGCTTATTTATAAAACACGAGCTCCATTGCTGATTTCGGATTTTCTTTCAATTCCATTCTATTCGAAAATGTTCTGAAATTCATTTTGGAGTGCGCTTAAACAAAACTTGACGTGATATATTTCTTTCATGCTGCCCAGTGTTCGTAGTCAAAGATCTGCTTCGGGCAAAAATGCAGTTTTTTTTTTAGTGTATGTTTTTTGTGGACCCTTTTGCACATTTGCCCCACAAAATGAGCACCCTATTTTATTTTAATAAAAGCAAGTGCAATTTTTTTGCAATTTAAAAATCTTTCATTTCTGCCTATAACTTTGAAATTTTCATCCGATTTTAAAAATATCAGCGTTCTATTTATAGTTATAATGAGCTTTTTTTTGGCCTCTAGCTCTAGCCTTGCAAAAATTTACGCGAAATATAACGAATTATAAAGTAAACGTCCAAAATACTTATTTTCCTGGAATCGTATTGGGTTCAAACACAAAAAAATAACCTGCGTGTGACACTTCGATTACAAATTTCTCAAAATCGGTTTGAGTTTGATGACAAATTTTAAAATTATAAATGAAAAAAAGTGTGGCGAAACATTTTTTAAATAGATCTCTTAAATTTTGAGGAATATTATAAATGTGTTAGAGCTCTTAATCAATATTCACCACGTTTTAAAATTATTATTTTTTTTTAGTTTTAGAGCTTATCATAGTTTGTTTATTCATTAAATATTCGCATATCGTTAACTATCGATACATAATCGCAAATGGAAAGTGAATTGCCGTTTTCTCAAAAATAAGAATAATCAAAGCCCATGAGTTCACTGGGAAAAACAAAAATTCTAAATATATTTTTTTAAATCTTTTATCTTTCACTGAAAAAATTATTCAAATATATTTATTTTTATTTGTTTATAAATTATGTCTTGTCTAAGAAAAGCTTAACTAAATATGCGTCTATCGATAACTATCGATAAATAGTCGCAATTAAAATTTAATTGCCGTTTTCTCAAAAAAGGAATGATCACAGCGCGTGAATTCACTGGGAAAAACAAAAGTTTAAATCTTTTATATTTCACTAAAAAAAATGTTAAATATATTTACTTTTATTCGTTTACGAATTATGTTTTGTTTTTTGAAAATATCTCGAAAAAGGTTGCCATTTTCGTGTTTCTCTACCCCAAATTACCCTAAAAAACACTTTTTTAGAAAGGTTCACTCGATGACCCTTAAATTTGTAAACTAGTGTAATAATTATTTTGTTTGTTAAATATAAGATTTTTATTAAATTATACTAATAAACGATAAAAAAAAAAAAAAAAATTATCACAACGATAAACAAAATTCTAAATAAATATTTTTGTATCTTTCAATAAAAAAATTATTCAAATATATTATTTAAAAATTGAAGAGATCGATAATAAATAGATAATAGAGTAATCCATTTCACTATGTACTTTATTTTAATAAACATAGTGAAATATTTTTGTAATTCTTAAAAAAATTGTTTAATCGGTTGAAAATTTTAAACATAGAAGCAGAAATTTATCAATTTTAGATCCCCTAAAGGGAAGATCTAATAATTTGTTCAGCATAATATTAAGAGTTATATTTATTTATTTACATTAGACTAAGCATATAATACTATAAGGCCATCGACTCGAACATTCTTAATAGGGTTCTTATATTATTGACTTATAATTTAAGAGTTATAAGGCAAAGCTATTGATTTGTAGCTCTAGGCTTGCTCAGACTGTAATCACGCAGGGACCGTAAGGTCCATTCTGATACCAAGTGAAAAAAAATCTTGAAAATTTTATAACCAAACTTTCTCCGACTTCTAGCAGTACATTGGCAGAACTTTATATATTTAAAGGGTCATCAATCTTGAGGTTTTTTTTTAATAAGGTTTTTTTTTGGTTTTTATTTCTGTTTTCATTGCCATTTCATCATGGAAAAACTTACACCCGAACAACTTTTAGAAATCGTACAATTATATAACGAAAATTCGCGTTCTGTAAAGAATGTTTTTCGCGCGCTTTGGCTATTTTATGGTCGCCATAATTGACCGACTGAGACCACAATTCGGCATACCATCAACAAAATTGAGACCCAATATTCATTATTGGATGACACTCGACCGAATAGAGCTCGTCCAGCGCGTAGTTTATGGGTCGGTGGAATCATCGGTCCATATTTCTTCAAAAATGACGCTGATATCACACCATGATAACGAATTATTTGCTACCCGAAATTGAAGCCCGAGATCTCGACGACATTTGGTTTTAACAAGACGGCGCTACTTGCCACACAGCCCGTGAAACAATGGACATACTGAGGAACCAATTCGGTGAACAATTAATTTCACGCTACGGACGGGTGAATTGGCCAAGATCGTGTGATATCACACCGTTAGACTTTTTCCTTTGGGGCTACATGAAGTCTAAAGTGTTTGTGGATAATCCAGCTACGATTGAAGCATTAGAAGCCAACATAACCCGTGTTATTCGCGAGATAACGCCGATTATGCTCGAACGCGTCATCGAAAATCGGAACCTCCGCCAACATTTCAAAGGGATTATTTTTAAAAAGTGAATGGCAAGAACGGTTCTTTCTATTGATAATAAAGATTTTGCGATTTATTTGAAATTTTTGTGTTTTTTTTTTTATTTAAAAAAAAACCTCAAGATTGATGACCCTTTACTATATAGTATATAGATAGCGCCCACACGATCTTATCTTAGTGTATATAAACTTTGTTTTAACTAAAAAACTTTTCAAATTTTATAAGATTTTGTTTTTTTCGTTAGCTTGTAAGCCAACGGATTCAAGGGCTTAGCAAATGGGTAATGCCCTCGATATCTGGTAATAACTGGACTTTGTCTTCGTTTCAACTTGGTAGTGTTAAGTAGGTGTCGCTATTTCCGGTGTGTTGTTGTTGTTGTTGTTGTTGCGGTCTGACACTCTGATTTTTAATAAGTTCATATGTAAATAGTTTGAACTTTAGCTGCAAGTAAACAACAAACAACAACAATGACAAGTTTCTATAATGCGGCACGTTCAATTGAGTGTCTAGTCAAAACATGCAACCATGTCTTTGAGTCCGGTGCACATGCACCCCAGACAATGACAAATACACCCCCCCAACCAGAATGGAATGTGTGAATAGCATTCTCTCAACATCATAGGCAAATGTATGATGATGAAGATCGAGCAATGATTAGCGTGGACCTGATTTTACGCGGGCTATGTACCGTAGTATAGTTATTACTAAGCTTAGGCGTAAAAGCTTTTTTATATAAATAGTTGAACAGCTGGCATTGGAAAACCTCTAATTGGAATTCGGAACACATCATTTTTGGTTTATTTACTTATACTTAGTAGTTTGCTTGGGCCTAAGTATAATACATATCTAAAAGCCTTTATATAAAAAATCTATTCAACCTTTTGTTTATTAGTACCTTATTTTTGTTCCAAGTAAGTTGGCAAGTGCAACTTGAGGCACATGGCTAAAGCTTTGTAAGTTCAGCAAGTTTCAATATAGTAGGTATCTCAAAAGTTTTTTTTGGCTTATTCCCCGTTCTATATGTGAACCCATAACAAAGTCCACTCTTTTGTCAGCTGTATCTGACAGCCTCGTCACATCTTTGCGTCATGTGCCTTGCCAGCTATTAAAAAAAAAAGCCAAATACTCGGTATGTGTAAAAACAAATATCTCAAGCGAATTTTTATTGTCAACGGGTGTGGATACCAAATAACTTGGGCGTGCCGCACGCCTTAGTCGTTATATGTATCTACTATATATTTTAAAAAAAAAAGCAGCTTGTTTTTTGAATTGTACATTTGTGCACCATAGAGCAGAGCAAGTGGGGAAAATTCTAATACCTACAAAAAGAGTACTTCAAAATGTTTAACAGAAACGTTTTATTCATAACATGAGATCCTTTTAAAATTACATCTTAAAAAACCAAAAACTGTCCATTCAACATTAACAATAACAAAAGACGGCGTACGTTAAGGTCACTCGCGGACGACTTTGGGATACCCTGTACCACTGCTTGCAATAAAATCCGGTAAATTGCTTAAGAACACCAAAAGACATTTGATTGCCAAATTAGATTACGATACCTTCATAAACAACCAAAAGCAGACGATTTTTTAACCAAAAATGTTTTTTTGACCGATCGTTCCTATGGGAGCTATATGATATAGTCAGCCGATTTTGATAAAATTTGGTACAGTGTTGAAGATCACTAAAAAACTTCCGATTCCCAAATTGGGTTACAATATCTTAATAAACAAACGAAACACAACGAATTTTGTACAAAAAAGGTTTTTTTTGACCGATCTGCCCTATGGGAGCTATATGATGTAGTCAACCGATTTTGATTAAATTTAGTACAGTGTTGAAGATCTCTAAAAAACTTCCGAATGCCAAATTTGGTTACAATATCTTCATAAACAAACGAAACACAACGAATTTTGTGCAAAAAACGTTTTTTTGACCGATCTGCCCTATGGGAGCTATATGATATAGTCAACCGATTTTGATTAAATTTAGTACAGTGTTGAAGATCTCTAAAAAACTTCCGAATGCCAAATTTGGTTACAATATCTTCATTAACAAACGAAACACAACGAATTTTGTGCAAAAAACGTTTTTTTGACCGATCTGCTATATGATATAGTCAACCGATTTTGATCAAATTTGGTACAGTGCTTGGGAACTCTTAAAAACTATTGAGATGCCAAATTTGTTAACGATATCTTCATAAACAACCGAAATATCCATCTCAAACTTTTTGTTTTTTTCGAGGTCCTCTGAAACACCTCTATGGGAGCTATATAATATATCCCCGATATCCAAAATATAAAATAAACTTGCATCCCCTGACATAATAACGCATCTAATCTGAATATTTGGTTGCTCTAGCTCTTACCACCTCTGAGATCTAGGCGTTCATACAGACAGACAGACAGACGGACATGGGTATATCGACTTCTCTAGTCACCCCGATCATACTTTGGGTAACTTTGGGGGGTCTCCGACGTCTCCTTCTATATGTTACATACATTTTCGGCTTGCACAAACTTAATATACCCTTTGTACCATACGGTACAGGGTATAAAAATTGTCTTTCAAGTAGCTTGTTTTTGTGGCAGAAGACTAACATGTCCACATTTCTAGTTTCAGACGGGTCCTTCTAACCTTCTAACTATAAGGCCACTTCTACGGAACATCCATCCTCTCACTTTTAGTAGAAGTGGCAGAAGTGCATAAATATTTGTTGACTAAGCTTTGTAGTCCAACACAGTCGGATCCCTGAAAGTAGAATAGTTTTTAGTTAAATTTTTTTATTGTTTATACTAACCTTCCAAAAGCTCAATGGATTTGCATCCTGGCTTAATGACTGGCCAAATAATGTGGAATGTCAAATATCTGTCAAATATATATATATATAGTTTTAGAGATCTTTTTTTTCTTGTTTTTTGCAACACGAATCTTATGAAATTCGAAATTTCAGACGCCAAAGTCGTCTAATATCCGGAAAGCCTGGACGTTTGTGGCCAATCTTTAAGGCATCGATTTTTGGTTTTTTATGCGAAGAATTTTTATAAAAATTTGACTTACTTAAATAATTTTTTATGGTCCCCACCGGATTTGGTAACTTTAAAAGCGTTTTGTACTCTTTTTGACATGTTCGGTAGTTTGCCAATTTTTTGTCCGTAGATTTCTCAAAAAAGTTTTTACATACAAAAGTATACTATCGATATATTGAACAAAGCCATCGATAGTATCCGAAAAATGAAACTATCGATACTATCGACAGTACCATCGATAGTATCCCACCTCTATGTTGGAGGGTTTCTCTTTAATCTCACAGACCCTATAGGTGTTAAAATCCCGGACGCCCATTTTGCTGGGATTTTTTCCTCATTCTAACAGAATTCTTGCTCAGTTGGAAGATTTTCTTGTAACTATTTGAAGTATAGGTATCGAGAAGTTGCTTGGTGTCAATCCATCATGCAGTGAATAATGTTACAAGGTGGCGCGAATTCGGCAGCGCATAAAACTGGCTCAATTTTTGTATGGCAGCCATATGAAAGAGTGCGCCAATTTGGTTCAAACTGCACACAAATGTTTGGTCTAAAACAAGATACAACTGACATGAATTTATAAATATTAGCGTACTTATTTATGTAAAGTTTGATCAAATTTGATTTACTATTTCATATAGCTACCATACATAAATAGAACCAGTGCTCGCTATTTCAGAGAGACGCCAATAAGGGACTTGCAAATTGCTTAACCTTCTAATTGTTGGATCATGTTGCCAATCCATTCTGAGTCCCGTCTGGTTCTTCTTCTCTTCTCTTGGCAGCTTGTTTTGGTTTGGTTTTGGTAGTGCGTCTTCCAATGCCACAAAAGGCTTCAGACCGTTCCTCGACAGCTTCTTATGACACTTCTGAGGAAGACTTAATTCCATTGTCCTAAATGCTTAAGTTTGTGTTTGCTTTTCTGAACCAATTTTGAGTTAGTTGTCTAACCGTGTTGCAATACCTCTTTATACTTTCTGGCTAGGGATAAAGGGAATGTCGGGATTGCCCGAAGCTTTTGATAGTCTCGTCCTTGCCTTCCACGCCAGTGCCTGTGGACTTTTGTGCTCGAGCGTGAACCAATTATAGTGCTAAAGTTTCTTTCGAAGTGGTTCTCTATGATCAACTCATCACTGGGTATCAGGAACCACTCTGGGAAAAGTGTTTCTTTGGCGCCCCTATCTCATTTTTTAAAAACATCAATAGTTCAAAACCAAGTTCATAAGTATTCATTAGAGATACACTTAGGCTCTGTAATTTGTTTGGAACCACAAAGACGTCTTTTTCTCATTAGCAATACAGAAAGCGAGATTTTTAAATGTTACCGCGTTGGCGTTACCTCCAAGATGCGTCAAATGCGTCGTCTATGGGTTAGACGTCTTTCTTTGTATTGGGGTTCCTCAATAAAGCTAGATTTTAAGAGACAAGTAATAAAAATATTACCTTCATTTTGATGAACAGCTTTGAAACCTCAAACACCACGTTCTTATAGTATCCTTTGAAGGTGGAAAAAAACCACTACACTATATTTAATTGAAAAAGTAATTCAATTTGCATGCAATTAGGTGCACAGTCAATCCCTGTCACTTGTTTGGATTCATTAAGAGACACAAACTGGCTGGGAAATGAGAAACAATTTTCTTAAAAGCAATTTTCATTAAGATTATCTACAAAAACGACAATAAGTAGCTTCTTGGTTCAGTTCCTTTAAAGACTTGAACTCAAAATATATTTATTTTACTTTAACAATTTGTCTTCTATTGGTCGACTGACTATTTAGACAAAGTTCGAAAAAATTTTAAAGACTGCAATCTCCGTCTTTAAAAATCTATGTTATA
The DNA here is from genome assembly GCA_949987675.1 of Chymomyza fuscimana. Classification (NCBI taxonomy): domain Eukaryota; kingdom Metazoa; phylum Arthropoda; class Insecta; order Diptera; family Drosophilidae; genus Chymomyza; species Chymomyza fuscimana. Next base: position 36,563,120 of record OX465090.1, on the reverse strand, counting down.
CAGGTTCTCGTAATCGTCCTATCAGACAATTAGCAATTAGTTTTACACAATGCCCTTGATTTAAGATGCCCGCTCTTCTATGCCATTTAAGAACTAGTTACTAGTGCCATAAATACCTTTAATGACCAAACAACCTCATGATGCCACCCATTTGTTCAAAAAACTAGTTGTAAGCATCAAGTTCTGGTTCTAAATTAAGTTCCCTTAAAAAGTTTAACTATATTATTATTATTAATCTGGTGGTACCCTGGTACAGACCCTTCAAACTGAGTGTTCAAATGCAATCTGCGCAGTTGATAAACCAGAGATTAAGAGATGCATCCTTGCATGGCAACTAGGACTTTTTAACTATTTTAGGTCTAAATGCAATTGCTGCTTCTCTTAATCTAGGCATTGCACAGTGGGCAAAATTAGATAGCTAGCGGAATGTAAAGCATGTTAATAGCGAGCGTTTTAATAAAATTATTGCACATACATATACACTCCCCGAAATTCAATTAAGAACACCTGTTTTTATTTAAAAATATTAAGTTTTGAGTTATTTAAAAAGCATTTGTGACTCAAAAAATATTTTTAACGTTACTTAATTCCGATTGAACTAAAAACTTATCCTAAATAACCAAAAAAAAGGCTTGAAACTTCAAATAGTATAAAAAAATTGAATTTATACTGCGAAATTCAATTAAGAACACTTTCTAAAAATTACCAAAATATAAATGTTTTGTAAAAAAAGAAGGGAAAAATACTAAGTTAATGGTGATTCCAGGCTCCCGACTTATTTATACCCTCGAAAATTCGGGTTGGGATCGAAGGAACCACCTTCTGAAAATCTGATAGTGGGATTTGAGCCCATTCTTCGGTAACTGTCCTGCGCAGCTCCTGCACCATCTGAAATTTGGGTCCACCAGCGAAGACGTGACGGGACAGGTTCCCCCACATGTTCTCAATGGGTTTCAAGTCCGGCGATCGATGTTTTTGCTTTAAAACCAACCACAACTGGCCGTTAAGACGTGGATCCGAGCCTTATCTTCCAGAATAATAGGATTTTGGTCAGCTTGGTGCTCCAGAAAGTCAATAAGAACGCCATCCAATAATTCTATGTAGCTTCCGAGTTCATACGTGTGGTGATTTTGCAGATGGGTGTCCAATTCTGATAGTTAAAAGCCGCCCAAACCATCAAAGAACCACCACCAAAGTTATGTCTGGTGGAAAAGCGTTCCGGACTGTTTAAGTGTTGACAGTAACAATTGAAACCGTCAGGACCATCTAGGTTCAACTTCTTTTCCTCGGCAAACACCACATTTTTCACTCATCAGTCCAGGACATGTGGTGTTTTGCGAAGTCTAACCAGGCCATTTTGTGCGATGGAGTCAATGCTGGTTTCGACTTCATTTTCTTTCAAGTTAGTCAGTTACTACCAGACAAAATTTGTTGCACGCGACAGGTACACTCCGGTAACTCCAAATCGGCCTTAATTTTTGTTGCAGTTGCACCAAAATCCTATTTTTCTGGAAGATAATGGTCGGATCCACGTCTCAACGGCCAGTTATGGTTGGTTTTAGAGCAAAACCATCGATCGCCTGACTTGAAACCCATTGAGAACATGTGGGGGAACCTGTCCCGTCACGTCTTCGCTGGCGGACCCAAATTTCAGATGGTGCAGGAGCTGCGCTGGACAGTTACCGAAGAATGGGCTCAAATCCCACTATCAGATTTTCAGAAGGTGGTTCCTTCGATCCCAACCCGAATTTTCGAGGGTATAAATAAGTCGGGAGCCTGGAATCACCATTAACTTAGTATTTTTCCCTTCTTTTTTTACAAAACATTTATATTTTGGTAATTTTTAGAAAGTGTTCTTAATTGAATTTCGCAGTATAAATTCAATTTTTTTATACTATTTGAAGTTTCAAGCCTTTTTTTTGGTTATTTAGGATAAGTTTTTAGTTCAATCGGAATTAAGTAACGTTAAAAATATTTTTTGAGTCACAAATGCTTTTTAAATAACTCAAAAATTAATATTTTTAAATAAAAACAGGTGTTCTTAATTGAATTTCGGGGAGTGCATAATTAGTATTTTAAAATAAAATTTATGTCTTATCTGTGAACTTTTTTTTAAACTACTGAGCTTCGGTGCCGCAGTCTTCGTTAATTAAATTGCATTATTTTTTAATAAAACGAATTCAATTTGTAGCTTATTTTGTTAGAGTTTTTTTTTTTATATAAAAATAAAGTTTTGATTAAATTTATAAATAATATAGAAATAGACTTTTGTCATTTTGACATTGTTGAAAAGAAGAGCGACAGTTTGAAAATAACAAATTGATTGATTGATTAATTTGATAGAGTGCAAAAAGTGGACAAAGTGGCAAAGTTGTCAAACTAAACTTTTAAGTAATTGGAAGACTTTTGTAGACATATTAAAGGATACATGCAGGGCCGTCGAGGGCAAGCATGTGAGCCCTGCGTTAGGATTTTCTTCAAGATAATCCTTATACCCAGTTTAATTGTTTTCAAAATTGGCCCGCGGCAAATTCGGGATTTTCTTCAAGATATCTTTATTATCCTTATTAAACTTAATATTAATAGACTTACTCGGCTAACAAGCACGAATTCAGAAAAAATTAGGTTTTTAAAAAAAATATGTAATTTTTTTTTCAATTCAATTTATTTCACGGTTTTCATTTACAATATTTACAGTGTACGTGAATTCTACTTAATTATAATATAATATGAATTCAAAAAATTTACAATGATTGGACTATAATATACAAGATTGTGGAAAAAAATTCAAAAACCACCTGAAGAAAAAATATGTAATTAAATTAAAAAAGTGTAAAAAATATAAATCATCATAATTTAAGTTATATTCTTCTAAATGTTAATGTAATTATTATACATATTTTAAATATTTGACTTAGCATCGCCAAAGACCAAAGCACTCAAAATTTTTGTATGCTGCTTAGGTTTGTCCATCTTCTTATGAAAGATCGACCGCATTTGATCCGACCTATTGAAATGACAATAAAAAAAATTTCAAAAAATTTACAATGATTGGACTATAATATACAAGATTGTGGAAAAAAATTCAAAAACCACCTGAAGAAAAAATATGTAATTAAATTAAAAAAGTGTAAAAAATATAAATCATCATAATTTAAGTTATATTCTTCTAAATGTTAATGTAATTATTATACATATTTTAAATATTTGACTTAGCATCGCCAAAGACCAAAGCACTCAAAATTTTTGGTATGCTGCTTAGGTTTGTCCATCTTCTTATGGAAGATCGACCGCATTTGATCCGACCTATTGAAATGACAAACTACTTAGTTTGTTAAATATAATGAAATAGCGTACAAACTTTTAAAGATTTATAGGCAATAATATATAAATTTCAGACCATTTTCTATATAAAATGATTCAATATTCAATTTTCTTTCATTTACAACAATATTATTAATAATGTTAAATCGTAAGTGACAGCTCGCTATTAACATGCTTCACATTCCGCTAGATATCTAATTCTGCCCACTGTGCGATGCCTTAATCGACAACCTAACTTAGACCTTTTTTCAAAAAAAAAAAAAACTTTCAAGTTTTTTGGTAGGTTTACCCAGCAAAATATTTAAAAGGTTTTAAACCAAATCGGCTACAATCCTTAACGTTTCAACAAAACTTGGCGCAGATAATAGCTTTTTGTTGGGAACGTACATACATAGGTGCAGAATATCGAACAAGTAGCCTTCCAACTAACTCAAATTTTATTAAGCCGGCCTGTGCCGAATATTTTTGTGCGTCTTCTCTAATACTCTCAGTCTGCAATACTAAATTTTTAACGCTAAACCTCTTCACGAATTGAAAACCAATAATTTGGTTTTTTAGGCCCACTGTGCATCGGTCCAGCGCCCACGCAGTTTGAGTTTTTTATAGAGACACCAGCTGTGCGGCGAAGCGTGTTTTGAAACTAATTCAAAGCAATAGAATTTAGTTTTTGTTTACTTTGTTTTTCTCTTTTCTTCTGTGGAGGGAGCAGCAGCAGCACTTGAAACCAGTTGCCAATATGAGAAAAAGTTAAAGCACGCTTTTGTGGGCGACGGGTGGCGAGGGGCTGCAGCAGCAACAATGGCGACGGCAACGGCGACGACGACGACGAGACGACAGCAAAGAGTTGAAGAGCAACAACAATAACTAAACAGAGCTTGTGTGTGTGTATGGCTGTTATTTATTTGTTCAAATGAATGCACTCAATGGATCTCTCTGCCTCGTGCACTCTTACTCTCTCTCTCTCTCTCTCTATTGCTGTTGCGCTCATTGCTGTGTACGTATTGCAGTGTATTCACCTTCAGAGTATATTTTACATTGTATACCCTCACACCACTTGTTCCGCGCTTATAACTTGTTTGTATTTTGTGCCTCATTGTTTGCCGATTTTATGTGCTGTATTCGTATATATGTATATACACACACACACACACACAGTAGTAGTTGTTTGTGTTGTTTTTGTAGCTTAAGCTTTTGCTGTTCTGTTTTGCAAACGTGTGGATAAAAACAAAATATGCAAAAAGTTGTCAATGTGATGGGCTTTTTTTTTTTTTATTTTATTTCAAAAATATTTCGAGCCATTCAATTTTTTTGTTATTTTTGTTTGTTTTTGCTTGAATTATTTTTATATTTGCCGTCGCTTTGGCGGCGGCACGTTTGTAGCTTTCAGTATATTGCCCATATTACTTTACTACAGACTGTCTGCTTATTTATTTGTATGTATGTATGTATGTACATATATGCTATATATGCATATTTTGTTTTGTGTATATGTACGCTTTTGTTTTTGTATTCTGTTCGGCATTTTGTGTTTACATTTTGTTATTCGCAAAATACCGTGCAATACTTTGTTGTTTTTGTACACTTGCCAAATATTCATATTATCTGCCACACCCCCGAAACTCTGTCACTTATTCACCACACTGCACTCTCTTAAAACACTTATCAATATTACCTTTATCTACCATACCAAAGTGTGACCTCATGCCACCTGCTGCTGTGTTGAAAAGCTATGCGCCGTCCTTGCGCCTACTTAAATTCAACACACACTGCCCATACTCACCGCAAGCCCTTTTACAAACAAGTGCATTCTTTTTATGCACATATGTATGTATGCATGTATGTACACTTTAATATACATATGCATTTTTATTGCATAAATAATGAATACATACAGTACTTACATATGTATGTACTATGTAGCATATTGCCAGCTCTCTTTTACAGGTCTCCCATCATATGCAATTCATCCATCCCATCCCACAGTGCACTGCAATCTCAAGTGTAAATAAATTGGCATTTGTAATATGCAATATAAATTATATGGACTATATGACAGTGCATAGATATGTTCGGTCCGTTGGCTGGCTATCTGACGGCTCTGGCGCCAGGAACCAAACATCGTCTGCTTGTTTTTACAGCATTATAATCGCTCTTGATATACTCTGTATCAGGGTACATACATACATATATACAAACCCATACTTAGTCGCTCTGAAAACTTGACCAAATTGTTCATAATTAATTGAGATATGACAAAGCTGTTCAGAGTCCATATCTACATGCTAAGAGGTATGCACATACTTTTTAAACTAGTCTATGCCCTACAGATACGATTTGCAGTGTGTTCTCCTTGAAGAGCACTGACGCAGGTGGTTTTACGAATTATGTCATATCCTATGTTGGAAGTCATGGGACGTTATCCACTGCAAGATTTTCAATGTTCCTTAGATATATAATTTTAATGGTTCGCTATACATACCATCAATTCTTAGGCTTTAAGCATTATAATCGACTCAAGCCCTATTGTTAAAGCAGCGGAGGCTCTGTGCATTCCCGTTGTCCTGGAATTAAGTACAAACTACCTCTTATGACGTCATAGACACATATAGACTATCTATCTTTTATGGCGTAAGTTCAATCCTATATCCCATATAACTTTTCTCATGAATCCAGATTATAACTTAATTTTTTTTTTATTATCATCATTGAATCAGCTTTTAATTAATTTATCGCTTTCAAGATTATTGAGTCAGTGTCAACTGGACTTTGAATTTATTTACTTATAATAATAAAAAAAAAAAATAAATGTAATAGCTTCCAGAATTGCGACTCACTTTTTTTATTTCGAAATTTCTTCAAGTTTATTGTTTATTTTAAGACTTGTTTTTGTTCTTAAAGCCATTTTAAACAAAATATTTCATTAAAGTTTTTCCAGCAACTTTTAACCAAGTTCGTTCGCACTTCTTGAGTTTTTTATGTTACACGTCATTGTGTAAACTTTCTTTCGTAGCTTCTGGAACGTCCAGCTCATTCATTTTGTTTAGCTCTGATATATAATATAACACAAATAGTAGGTTCATAAATAAAGCCACTTTTCCAAAGCTGTTCTTAAAATAACATTAATTCTTAATAAATATATATCAGTCTATGTTTTTATTTGATTATTGCTCGATTCCTTGAACTATAAAATGAAATAAAAGAACTTGATATATAAAGGTATGACACACACACAACTGTGATAAACAATTACATATATATGCACATTAGGGTGGGTCAATTTTTTTCGGTATAAGGGCTCACTCGGATTTTGATTCTTTGGGTAATTCTAAGCAAATTTGCCCAAGAAACTATGGGTCTAAAATGAATTTCGAGTCGCCCACTTTTTCAAAATTTTCAAGAAAAAAAACCGAAAAAAATCAAAAACCAACACTAAAGCGCCCTCTGGCGGCACCCAAAATTAAAAATAGATGTCAATAATGAATTCCTCGACCCCAAAAACCCCCAAATTCACATTTGGCTAGAGAAAAAATATCGATTTTAGGACTTTTCAATGAATTTCTAAGTCGATTTTTGAATATGTCGAAAAAAACCTATTTTGAAAAAGTGGGCGACTCGAAATTCATTTTAGACCCATAGTTTCTTAAGCAAATTTGCTTAGAATTATCCAAAGAATCAAAATCCGAGTGAGCCCCATAAGGTTTTTTCGGCCCCATACAAATTGACCCGCCCTAATGCACATGTACATATTTACATAGTATATAAGCATGTTGTGTATATAAGCTTGTTTGTTTTGTTTGCAGCTCATTAAAAATTCGTTGCATTTATAAAATATTTAATGTGCATCAAATTTGCATTAAATTAAATTTAAATTATGCTTTTGTCGTCTGAACGTCTGTTCATCTATTTATATATTTGTTTATTGTTTATAATACACTTTCTCAAGGCATATCAATTTTGTCACAATATTTGCAACCTATGCAAGAAATTAAATCTACGTAAAACCTTGGATGACAAAAATTTCTAAATGAGTACACCAAGTGCTAGAAAGGTTATAACATTGCACAGTGGGCTAAATTGCAAAATTTTTGGCAAAAAATGTCGACTGAAACTTGATAAATATGCTAATGATAGCATGGATAATATTTGCCAAAATTGTTTGTCCAATCGGCCCATATACGACAACATTGCGTATACGCCTTTTTTCTAAAGTCTCATTATTTTTGATGGCATGCTCGAAGTGTTGAAAAAAAATGTACAGTCTAACGATATTTATTTATAAAGGGTCATCAATCTTGAGGTTTTTTTTTCAATAAGGTTTTTTTTGATAAGCTACGCGTGAGCACTGTCAAGTTGCCATGTGTTTTTTATTCAGTTTTCATTGCCATTTCATCATGGAAAAACTTACACCCGAACAACTTTTAGAAATCGTACAATTATATTACGAAAATTCGCGTTATGTAAAGAATGTTTTTCGCGCGCTTAGGCTATTTTATGGTTGCCATAATTGACCGACTGACACCACAATTCGGCATACCATCAACAAAATTGAGACCCAATATTCATTCTTGGATGACACTCGACCGAATAGAGCTCGTCCAGCGCGTTGTTTATGGGTCGGTGGAATTATCGGTCCATATTTCTTCAAAAATGACGCTGGTATCGCACCATAATAACGAATTATTTGCTACCCGAAATTGAAGCCCGAGATCTCGACGACATTTGGTTTCAACAAGACGGCGCTACTTGAGGAATGGACATATATAGAGTCTGTAACCCAAAGAATCATTACGATCGACTTATTCTCATTTTTAAAGATATTTTGTATTTTTTATAACCTGTTTTTTTCCAATGTTTGTAATATAGCGAAGTAGTGGCCAAAGACTTCCCAAAGCAACCTACAATATTAACAGGTGGACCAAATAAATTATATAGACTTGTCAGTCCACTTGTTTGTGTGTATGAACGCCTGGATCTGGGAGACTATAGGAGCTAGCTTTTAGGGTAACCAAACTTGACATTTCGACTCCTTATATGCGCAGGCAGATGTTTATTTACGATTTTTTCTTTCGAATTAAATATCATTATATGTTTATAGTCGATAATAAATATCGAATATGTTGGGCATATTGAGGAACCAATTCGTTGAACAATTAATTTCACGCTCCGGACCGGTGAATTGGCCACCAAGAGCGTCATCGAAAATGTGAACCTCCCCACTTGGACGAGCTACGGCGCAGTTGCGGCCAACATTTGAAAGGGATTATTTTTAAAAAGTGAATGGCAAGAACGGTTCTTTCTATTGGTTTTTTTCCGTTATGTCAGACGCACACGAGAATTTAAAAAAAAAACAATGTGCAAGTTTTATGGCCCTACTCGAGGATGCTTAGGCGACCGTAGCGGGGCTTTTTATTAATGCTCGCGGACGAAAATTTCGCACAAGTACACTGAGCACAGAAATATAGTTACTTTGGCAACTGTAAGACCGAGTAATTTTTTTGGACACTTCGCTGTGTCTTTGAATGTGTTGCAAAATTTTGTTCAGTGTATCGCACAAGCAGGTCGCCGGCCACGAGAATAGTTTACAATAACAAATTACACACAATGTGGGCCATAGCTCGACTCGCAGCGACTTTATGGCCCTACTCGAGAATTGCTTGTGTGACCGTAGCAGGACTTTTTTTCTTGATGTTGTTGTAGGGCTCTTTCCGTTATTTTTCGTGCCCACCGCTGGTAATAAAGATTTTCCAATTCAAAATTGTTGACCTATTTTGACCCTATATTACGTGGGTCACTATTCATATTTTATTGCAGAACGTTTTCGTGCCAAGATTTATAACGGCTTTTGACGTGGACTAACTTGATTTTTGGTGATCAAGTCCCTAAAATCGTTCATAATCGCAGAAAACATCGATAAAGAATGACAATTTAGGTTAGGTTAGTTAGGCTGCTTAGTCTTATATTAATTATATTACACTAGTTTACACGAAAAATGAATCTTCCTAAAAAAGTGGTTTTTTAGGGTAATTTGGGGTCGAGGAACACGAAAATGAAATTTTTTTTTTTTTTTTCTTTGAGATATTTTCGAAAAACATGTTTTTGGGCACTTATTTCAGTTATGCCTCAATATCTCGTGAACACCCTTAAATTTGTAAACTAGTGTTATTGGAAGAAAAATCATGAAGGGGAAGGTTGGAAGGGGGTGGTGTCTAGATCCGATATGAGCAGATTTGGCAGGCTGCGCAGATCTTTAAAGAAAGGTTTACCCATGCTGAAATCGCGGATTTTGAAAGTTTTTGCTATCTAGGAAGCTACATCTCGAATAATGGTGGAAGCCAGCAAGACATAGAATTTAGGCTCTCCAAAGCCAAGCAGGCATACGGCACACTCAACCTAGTTTGGAGATCGCCCAACATGTCGATTAACACAAAAGTGCGGCTCTTTAATACCAACGTTAAGTCTATTCTCCTCTATGGCAGTGAAAGCTGGAACATCTCCGCCACTCACGGGCAACGACTACAAGCGTTCGTAAATCGTTGTCTCCGACGCATATTGGGAGTATTCTGGCCGAACACCATATCAAATAGTCATCTCTGGTATAGAACGCGGCAACCTCCTGTCACAGATGAAATTTTGTACCGTAAATTCAAATGGCTAGGTCACACGTTGAGGAAACCCTCAACGGATATCGCGAAGTTAAATTTGGATTTGAATCCCCAAGGCAGTCGGAGACCAGGTCGCCCGCGAAATACTTGGAAAAGACAAATTATAGCAGAATTAAGAAAATGGGGGAAAGAGTTGGATTAAAGCAAAGCAACTAGCGTTAGATAGAGTTCAATGGAACTTGTTTGTATCAGCCCTATGTTCCTTGTAGGAATTTAATGGATTTAATATTACCCATAAGTTGGATGCGTTTCCTAAGAAGTGCAGGGCAGTCACATAGCATGTGGTATTTTCTGAGATTGAGACAGCCTTGGAAGATTTTTTAACCGAAGCCGCAGTCGCAGATAGAAAATGTGATATTAATAATATGACTCTTTGAAACAAGAGAAACCCTGGCAGGGTATCTAAGATTTGACTCTACAAAATTTGTTTGTCTTTTATGCTGGTATTGGTAAATTTAAAAATATTTTTGTATTATGCTATTTATACTAAATTTGATAATTTTTTTGTGAGTGCATCTATGGGCCATATGTCAGCGGGGTCTCGGGTTTCACTTTCAGTTTGTTTGTTTTTTTTTATTTTTTATTTTTTTATTTTTTAAATGCATTTCGAGGTTCTAATTAAAATACTAACTTTGTTTGTTTACATTGTGACCTCACTAAATAAAATCGTAACCGAATAATTTCGTTGAAAAAATAAAATGTTTTTTGTTTTTTTTTTTTTTAAATTTACTCGCTTGGTTTGGGTGTTTGCAGATATCTTCATGTTTTAAAAATTTTTGTCATTTATATTAAATTTGGCGCAGTTCCAAAAACCATTTTTATAGAGCAAATGCGCACCAAATTATTGAATTAAAACTTTTATTTCGTTTATTTTAACTTGTGGCTGCTAAACATCCGCAAATTTCCTATTATTTCCGGTTTAAAACTTTTAATAATTTATACAATATGTACTTGATTTGTATATAAATATATACATATTTTTTTTTGTTTAAATTGCACTTAAGCATATGAAATTTAAAAGCCATTATCTGCTCTCATTTAAGTGCTTTTAGAAGCAAGGCGTTACATTTTTACTCTCTATAGATTTCCTGTATTTATATCATATCAAGCACTTATCACTTAATTACAATGGACAGTAGACTGGTCATTATTTTTATTTATTGGATGTCCATAATGAATTTTTTGAATTTTAATGGTTTGCAAAAATCTCTAATGAAATCAAAAAGAATTCGGTAATTTTTGGCATATAGCTAAATAGTCATCTTAAGCATCAGATGGACCATGCTATACTGTGCCGGGAAAAAATCAAGAAATGCTTTTATATAAAACAGCCAACTTGCTGAATTTGATAATGATAGCATGTATAATAGAGAGCTGCGCAAGCACTGCACAAATGTCTTGTAAGCCATCAGCTGTTATTTCAAGCACTTCATGTCTTTGGCTTTAACAAAACAAAACAAATACTTCAGTATCAAAAGTGTTTGGTTAACAACAAGCAATAGAGCATCAAAACAAAAATGTAACAGAACAAACCTGAAGTAGAACCAAACTGAAGTAGAACATTTCAAGCAAAGTAGAACGTTTTTGCTGTTGCAATGATTTTGGTGGTGGTTTTTTTTTGACGAACACAAACAAACAATCTGCTTGTGTCTGTGTGTGGCTTAATATTATGTCTGCTGCGCAAAAAATCAAAACATTCTAGTGCACTCGCTATGCTTGCCGAAAATTTGCTTCACTCAAAGCATTTTGTGTGATGTTCTGCACTGAAGCAAAGGCAGTTCAAGCAGAACATCAAAACATTTTGTTCTGCTGTCAGCTCTGCAGTGAAATACAGTGCTTGAAAATACTGTGCAGTAGTGAAGTGCGACGTTTAGAACATTTTGTGCAGCTCTCTAATGTATAATGTTGCTCAACATTTTTTCATCGATCTGGCAATGCCAAACTTTACCGCTAATATAAGACAACGTTGCGTATACGTATTTTTTGTATTTGTAGCTCATGATTGCATACTCCAAATTTTTAGAATTGGAAGCATTCGTTTTCATTTTCCTAAGCACATACGAATAAATACGATTTGTAAATGTTGGGTTCCAAAAAAAAAACAATTTCATAATTTTTTCCCAATAAATTCTCATGTCTAGCGTTATCCAATCGTCTTCAAATTTTTTTTCCACATATATTTTGTTTAAAATAAAACCTATTCCACGCGGCATTTTAAGATCAGCGAAAAAACTGATAATAAGGGCCAGTCTAATGGAAACTTTTGAATATTGGGCTAAAATCCAAATAATTTCATAAAATGTCGCGTAATTTGAGTGGCGCTAGTTATCGCGATCAATGCTATATTTAACCATAATTGTTATTGTGTTTTTTTAAATTATCATCGCAATTAGTCATAAGAATTTGTTTCAATAGATTTGAAGAAATTTCAAGATTCTGGCAGCTAATCAGAGTTCTTTTATCGCTCCTAACTTGACTCAAAAGAACAATCACTTCAATTTCATCGTATTGTTAATAGTATATATTATATTATATTGTATGTATTATATATTGTGACTGTTAAAGGTGGACTGCGTGTTATGTATGGTCAGCAACCTTGTGCGACTGGTACTTTCTTTAAAAATAGTAACAAGGCCAACTTAAAAATAGCTGTTTAGATAGTAATACATAGAACTATGCTATAAATGTCTGGTAATAGTGATATAGGTCTAGGTCAAGCGAACTATAAACTTGAATCTAACTTGAGGAAATTTTTAAAAAAGTTTTAATTATGGCGCTGTCATGTCAAAATGTACTTTTAATATTTTAAAGCCTATACGCAGAATGCAAAGAAATTTCGTACCGGAATTTTCTCAGGGGCCCGGTGTAATTACTGTCGTACTTTCTTGATTCAAGCTAAAGTTGTAATAGAGGGGCCTGTACATTTTCCCCCAGCGCCCGGATTTTTTCTCTACGGCCCTGGATGTAGATATATAGCTGCCTATGCGCAGTACGAAATATTTCGCACGGAATGACAAAACTTCATATCAAAAAAAAAAATCCCATTTGGGATATTTTTTTTTATATGAATATCCCAAATGGGATTCTTTTAGACCCCTTTAAGCAAGAAGTTTGCAAAATTCCACAACTGCTCATTTCCATGTTTCCCCTGTTACAGTTCTCATATTTAGCTATTTGTTCGAAAATTAAATTCGTCTTTTTTATGTGATTTCATTTCATTAGTTCAAGACGTTCCGCATGAGTTTTTTCGGAAAGAATTGCAAGTGTGGAAACACATGTTAAATCCGTAGCTAATGCGATTGTTTTAAAAATTGTTTGATTAAGAATTTTTTTGCATGTATATTTTACCAATACTTCTGTAGCTAATTTATTTTCTTTGCAGAAATATAAATGCGTATTTAGTTCGTCGGTGCAATACTCTAATCGGTACAAAAGATTTATGATAACATTATATTTAGGTGAAGCCAATTGCATAAAGCTATTTTTATTGCCACACTTTAGAAACTCCAGGGAAATAGAGATTTAAGTTGAGTGTTTATGAAATAATTTTTTAAGTACCTGTAGTGTACATAACTAAACTAAGAGGGTATTACAAAAGGCTTCGGATTCAAAGCTTATACCATTTGGGTTGATTAAATAAATCTTTCAATCCGGTCAAACATAATAGTCGACATTTTTTAGAAATTCTGCCATGCTACGGATTTCACAAAATCAAAACGAATAAATATGATTAATTTTTGCGTGCTTCCAATTTCACATTTTTTGTTGTCGATAACTTCTCACATTTGCCTTGCGCTTTTCGATAAATTCTCATATTTCCCTTGCTCTAAACTGCTGTGTGACTTTTATAAAAAATTCGTAAATTTTGTTTGAGACAAAACAGCTGATGGAAACCATTCCGCATTTTAGTGAGAGAAACGTTTGTAATAAAGTACTCTTATACAGCAGGACATAGTATCCACTTTAGTTGGAAAAAATAAAGGAGTTGGATCAACATGTCAAGAGACTAAAATTTGTGGTGCTCAAAATAAAAATTTCGAGGGCACTGAAATTTGTAGTGCTCCCCCCAAAACAAAAAAAAAAGATGGCGTACGTTAAGGTCACTCGCGGACGACTTTGGGATACCCTGTACCACTGCTTGCAATTAAATCCGGTAAATTGCTTAAGAACACCAAAAGACATTTGATTGCCAAATTAGATTACGATACCTTCATAAACAACCAAAAACAGACGAATTTTTAACCAAAAATGTTTTTTTGACCGATTGGTCCTATGGGAGCTATATGATATAGTCAGCCGATTTTGATAAAATTTGGTACAGTGTTGAAGATCTCTAAAAAACTTCTGAATGCCAAATTTGGTTACAATATCTTCACAAAAAAACGAAACACAACGAATTTTGTAGAAAAAACGTTTTTTTGACCGATTGGTCCTATGGGTCCTATACAGTGCTTGGGAACTCTAAAAAACTATTGAGTGACAAATTTGGTTATGATAACTTCATAAACAACCGAATTATTCATCTAAAACTTTTTGTTTTTTTCGAGGTCCTCTGAAACACCCCTATGGGAGCTATATAATATAACCCGATATCAAAAAAATAAAATAAACTTGTCTACCCTGACATAATAGCGCATCTAATCTGAAAATTTGGTTGCTCTAGCTCTTACCATCTCTGAGATCTAGGCGTTCATACAGACAGACGGACAGACGGACATGGGTATATCGACTTCTCTAGTCACCCTGATCATACTTTAGCTAACTTTGGGGGGTCTCCAACGTCTCCTTCTGTATGTTACATACATTTTCGGCTTGCACAAACCATACGTTACAGGGTATAAAAATGTGGTACAGTCGAGGCGGTGCTCGACAGTGGAATACCCTGTACCTTTTGTCTCAAAAAAATGTTTCCTGCATATTCCTTCTAAGAACTTTCCAATTGGAATCCATTTTTGGTGAAATCCGATATTTATACCTATAAGTGCCCTAAATTTTTACCGATTTTGATGAAACTCGAATGTTACGTCAAAAAATTTAAAGTAAATGGGGTAAGTTTCGAGTTGGTATGTTGAGGGGTGTTTGAGAAAACACGGTAAATGGATTGCGGGGGGTGGGGGGACCGCATCGATAAAATTTGGATATGGATTTGTTCATTAGAGCCACATGAATCAGCTTACCAAAAATTGTGATTCTAGGTTACTTGTGACCATAATTATGAAGAGTCAAATATTGACGCAGTTTATAGGCAAGGGTGGTGAAATTTGTAGATTTTTGACTATAACTTTTGTTGTATTTGTCCGAATTTGTTCATTTTTTGCACACAGATGCATGTAACCACAACGCACCACTCTGTTAAATTGCAGATAAAAATGCTAAACGGTGTGGCTAAAAACCGCGAAACTCTACTGCGGGGGAACATGGAAAGATAATGACACGATTCAACAAACTTCATCTTTCCAGGAAATATTCGCACCTGCTGTTAAAGTTTCGTGTCTCTAGCTCTTATAGTCTCCGAGATCTAGGCGTTCATACGGACGGACGGACGGACATGGCTCAATCGCTACCCGTGGTTAGGATAAGCATTTTGGTATAAAGGACTTGGTGTCTGCCACGCCTCCTTCTGTCCGTTACATACATTGCACAAATCTAGTATACCCTTTGTACCTATAGGTACAGGGTATAAAAATGCTCAGTGCAAAGAAAACTCTTAAGCACCTGAATGGAGTACTTGTGTTATCTGCCCCCAATATGGGTTTTATTTTATATAGTAAGAACCATGTACATATATACTATATTTATATACATATGTATGTATCCGAATGTTATCATAAATAATACCAATTGGCGTAACTTGTTGTTGGTGGCTGCTGCTGTGTCATTTGGCACATGTTAAACGCTCCAGATAATGGAATAATAAATAGGTACATACATATGTATTTCTCAGTAACATTTTACGTTATATATGTACATATGTATGTACATACATAGGGGTACTTATGAACATGACAGCGTAGTATTTATAAGTAGATAAGCCCAAAAATAAAATATTTGATTGAACCGTAGCAATATTTCTGCAAATGCGTAATTATGAACCCAAGGATTTTTCAATGGTTTCAGGCACGCACACACACACACACACACACACACGCACATGCATAAGTTATGTCCTATGCTTGAAAAGGACTCGCGGCAAAAGCTTTGGCATTAAACGAAAAAAAAAAACAAAAGCTTTGATGCGTACGTGTGCCCTGGCATGTCAACCACGTACAGATTGACACACGGTCAACCATAAACAATACCAGAATAAACCCAAAAAGAAAAAAACAAAAAAGAAAGAGCGCATAATGTGCTCTCTTAAAAGCTTTAAGCGTGTTGAGTTTTACAGACAATACGAAAAATGTTGAGTTGAGAAACTTTGTGGCTTATGGTTGGTTTAGTTGTGTGTGTGTGTGTGTGTGTGGTGTGTTTGGTCATGGGTTTGGGTTGACTGCAAGGCGCATCAGCTAGGATATTTAGTACTACACATCGCAGCAATGCCTTGACCCACTGCTGTACCGGTCAACGACTGCAGCTACCAAACGTCGCGACGTTTGAAAAATTTGGGTCATCGTTTGGGGTTGCTTGGGGAGCGCTCCACTTATGTGAGTAAGTGCCAAGTAAATAGCTGGGTGGTCATTTCGTTAAGTAATCTTGCCTTGTATTAAGCACACATGTACATAAGCTATCAATTAACTAAATTCGGCTGAAACATGCTTAAAATGCAAGATTAGCCACAAATTAGAAACAAATGAAGCTTAACATATGTACATACATATGTTATACATGTACATGCTGTAGGTACTTAAAGCTTATGTACAGTCCTTGCATGATATGTACAGGGGGTGACCAGATAGGCACGTTTATTGATTCTGGCTTAGTTAGATTGAAAAACTGCTGTCGTCATTTGGACGAGCAATTTTCTTTGTGTGCAAAAAAATAACGATAACTTTTAAGAGTTAATGTCAATGTATGGATTATGCACGTAATGAGCAGACAAGGGCCAGAGCACTGCCGCTCCGTACGCACTTGAACTTAAGACTGGACTCGCTATGTCAAACGATTGCTATTTTTATTTCTATCTCTTGTCCTACGATATTACATTTGAGGTATTCACGCTTTGTGTTGAGTTGAGCACTTGAGGAGTTGAGAACTTTGAATTACGGCGTTGGCTACAGTCTTATGCGAATGCCGGCAAGTAGTGCTGTAGACCAACATCGATGTTTTAGCACATGTGGCGGCCATTTTCCCCCTTTCCCAACCCCCTCTCGACGGGCCTGACTACAATAAATTAAGCAATTATTACTTTAAAGGTGCTTAGTTAACAATAATACGGCGTGGGTTGCTATCACACCAAATTCAAAATTTACAAGTGTAAACAAAATCTGTAAAGCCGTAGCACAAACTGAACTCTTAAACTAACAAAAAGTGCGTTCGCACTTTAGTTTTTGCTCAACTTTTCAACTGCTTAACTAACTCTAAACTACTCTAACTAAAAGCTTTACCGCAGCTGCTGAGTCTATCTAAAAAGTATTCGTAGTCAGATTGATTTTTTTACGAGTCTATGGTATTGGTAAATTGTGAGATTTTTCCAGGTATTATTACAATTTTTACTCTTTTTTACTCTTTTTTTTTGGACCAGCAAAAACGCTAGGTCTCAGTAAGCTGAGACCGTCTCAAATTTTTGAATGCCCACTGTAAATATAAGCCACCACTTTATAGCAAAATGTACAAAACAATAAACCCTTTAATTTTATTTTGTAGATTGTGGCACGTAGACACGACCTTAAGCTGATTGTAACCTCAGCCACCATGGATTCAACTAAATTTGCAACATTCTTCGGTAATGTGCCCACTTATACCATACCGGGACGCACATTTCCTGTTGATGTTATGTTCAGCAAAAATACATGCGAGGATTATGTGGAATCGGCTGTAAAGCAAGCGCTGCAGGTGCATTTAACACCCAATGAGGGCGATATGCTTATATTTATGCCGGGTCAAGAGGACATTGAGGTGACTTGTGAGGTGCTTGAGGAACGTTTAATTGAAATAGATAATGCGCCAAAGCTTAGCATATTGCCCATCTATTCGCAGCTGCCTTCAGATTTGCAGGCAAAAATATTTCAAAAATCACCAGATGGCATACGAAAATGTGTAGTTGCCACGAATATAGCAGAAACCTCGTTGACTGTCGATGGCATTATTTATGTCATAGATTCGGGCTATTGCAAGCTCAAAGTGTATAATCCACGCATTGGCATGGATGCTCTACAGATTTATCCCATTTCACAGGCCAATGCTAATCAGCGTTCCGGTCGTGCTGGACGCACAGGGCCGGGTCAGGCCTTTAGAATGTATACACAGCGACAGTATAAAGACGAACTGCTGCCATTGACTGTGCCCGAGATACAACGCACAAACTTGGCCAATACGGTGCTGCTACTCAAATCTCTAGGTGTGGTTGATTTGCTACAGTTTCATTTTATGGATCCGCCGCCACAGGATAATATACTTAATTCGCTTTATCAGCTTTGGATATTGGGCGCTTTGGATCATACGGGTGCATTGACCACACTGGGCAGGCAAATGGCTGAATTTCCGCTGGATCCACCACAGTGTCAAATGCTTATTGTTTCTTGTCAAATGGAATGTAGTGCTGAGGTACTGATCATAGGTAAGTGTTTAAAACCTTATTACTTCTATAGAAAAATTACAATAGTTTTTTATTTCTAGTTTCCATGCTATCGGTGCCCTCCATATTCTACCGCCCCAAAGGTCGAGAAGAGGAAGCTGATGGTGTGCGTGAAAAGTTTCAAGTGCCTGAATCGGACCACTTAACCTACCTTAATGTCTATCATCAGTGGAAGCAAAATAAGTAAGATCATTGCCTTATTAAACAATTTTCTCAAATTCACACATTTTTTTTTTTGTTTAAATCTTGCAGATACAGTTCTTCCTGGTGCAATGAGCATTTTATTCACATCAAAGCCATGCGCAAGGTGCGTGAAGTGCGTCAACAACTTAAAGATATTATGGTGCAACAGAAAATGACGTTTACATCGTGCGGCACCGATTGGGACATTGTGCGTAAATGCATTTGTTCCGCCTATTTCTATCAGGCCGCACGTCAAAAGGGTATTGGTGAATACGTCAATTTGCGTACGGGTATGCCCTGCCATTTGCATCCTACGTCAGCACTTTACGGATTGGGCACCACGCCAGATTATGTGGTCTATCATGAGCTCATTATGACTGCCAAGGAGTATATGCAATGTGCCACAGCTGTTGATGGCTTTTGGTTAGCGGAGTTGGGTCCCATGTTCTTTTCGGTAAAAGAGTCAGGACGTAGTTGTCGTGAGAAGAAGAAGCAAGCTGCTGAACATTTAAAAGAGATGGAAGCACAAATGTTGCAGGCGCAGCATGAATTGGAAGAGCGCAAGCATCAGGCGGCAGAACGGGAATCACAAATGGCCGGCAAACAGGAAATTGCCACGCCTGGTAGTGCAACGCCACGGCGTACACCAGCGCGTATTGGACTTTAAGCATATTGCCAATGTAAAAAGTAAACTTTTTTTGTATATGAAATTAAAATGCATTTCATTATTATGTTATAATAAATAAGATTTCATAATTGTGTGTCCTCCAAATTATATATATTTTATATATGTATTCCTAGACTACTGCAGAGCTTAATTATGCATTTACGAGTAGTCGCTCCTAGAAGGAGCATAGGGCGGAAACGAAGTCCCTCCAACGGTGTCTGTCAATTGCTAGGGCTCTAATTTGATTCCAGCTCGCGCTGAAACTTTCAGAACGAATAGTGCGGAGCCATATATGACGCGGACGTCCTCTCTGTATGCTGCACTGTGGGTTCCACTGCCATGCCCCATCCAATTCCACTTGCGCCTTTTGATGGTGGTTTTAATGGGCTCAGAGTTTGTTAGCTGCAGCAGGTCGTGTCCTCCAAATTACGTGCAGGCAATTTGTTAATATTCGCCAGTTACCAAATCCAAGCATAGATAGACGTTAAGTAGAACCCGACAAATGATGTGGGTCGCTTTACAGACAGACCCAGAAATCTGGTAAAATCCTTTAGACCGAGAAGCTGTAAGAATGGTACATAGATGGGGTAAAGCAGCAGCACACAACCAAATGGGGTGAAGAGCACAAATTATTTTGTTTTGGGGCGATAATCAAACATAACGTCGTTGGTAAATTATAATGTACGCACTTTTGGCTAAATCACATTGTATATATACAATAAATTAAAGGAAATTATTCCATATTTGCGACTTATGCGGAAATTAAACAATACAAACAGACAAGTTGGTTGAATTTGATTGAGGTTCAAATTTTTCCATAAATAAACATTTTTACCAGTGAAATCAGCTAGTCCAAGCAATATAACACGAACAATTTTATATACAATATACAATCTAAAAAACTAAATCGGCAGTTTCATGTGTAAAATTTCAAACTTGCAAATTTTTACTTATCGATAAATGTTTTTGCAAAGGATGATTTTAATACAGTTTACATTTTGCAACACTTTTGTACATAATTCAGTCTCGTTTTTCAACACTAAAGACTGTCATAGAGCATAGTGTGTGCAACAGAGACAGCTCTACTTAGCTGCTCACAAGCAGGCCGAAATTGTCGTGTCACGAATTTTCATTTATAAATATTGTAACCACTCAAAGAGAAACATAACGAAGCAAGCTTTCAGTGAAATAACACAAACGTTGCTGTACTTCATAATATATAAATTTAATTAAATAAAAAAACAAAATGGTACGCCGTGGACGTTCAGCTAGCCCACCACCATCAGCCCGACGGTAAGTTGAAGAAACTCGGAAAAAAAAAATCCAATTAGATAGCTACTAACGCGAAACTTTGCTGTTAATTGAATTGGTTGGAAATTTTGCATATTTACTTAAAAGTGAGATTTAATAATACGCGATTGAGTTTTCTTTGCTTTGTACACAAAAGTACTAAACATTGAGAGAGATTTGATTTCCGGAAGTTTCTTTGTACAATTACATTGTTACGTAACCTTAAAAAAGGGAAAACTTGAGCTAAGATTTTGCAACGTGTGTTTCCAGTGTAAAGTCCAACAAAACTACAGCATAACAATTCACAAACAAAATCAAACTAATAAGAATTGTATTTAATTCTATTTAACAGCAGTGCGCCGGCTCCAGCGCCAACTCATAATGTGCCAGCACGTGCTGCTGCACCGCCATCACCACCGGCAACTATGGCAGCACCATCCAGCGCTGTTGGCATGCCACAGCAGCCATCCATGTTCAAACAAATGGCCGCTACTGCTGGCGGCGTAGCTGTTGGCTCAGCAATTGGTCATACCATGGGCCATGGTCTTACTTCAATGTTCAGCGGCTCCGGCGATAAGGAGGCAGCAGCCGCAGCTCCAGCTGCTGCACCACAACAGCAATACTACGGTCAGCCCGGACAACAGAGCAATGAACCCCAAGGCGCTTGTGCTTGGGAAATCAAACAGTTCCTGCAATGTGCTCAGGGTCAATCTGACTTGTCTCTGTGTGAGGGCTTCAATGAGGCGCTGCGACAGTGCAAGGTGCAGCATCATATGCAGTAAAAACCCCTAAAAACTTTTAACCAAACCAATACGAAGACAACACAATTACCAACAACAATGGCAACCTTACAATAACAACCAGAAATTAAATTATGTCGTAACACTTGGAGGGATACCTTACACCCTGGAATTACCAACAACAACATACATATTTATCCAAAGCTGTAGTAGTTGTTTTTCGTTTAGCTTATAAATTTGATTATTGTTAATGAGAGCGCGCATATAAATTGTATAATCTACATAGTAAAATGTTAAATTCTTATGAAAATATGGGATAGAATTATATAGCGACAACGGCGTTAGTTCCAAGCGCTGCTGACGTCGTTGCCAAAAAAAAAAAAAAAAAAAATTACAAACTGTTTTATATTTAAACTTATGAGAAAGTTGCAAACTTTGCCCAAAATTGTGAAATGTCTTGTTTATATGTATTATCTAACTATATATAGAGTCAACTATTCACACATTGTACATAATACACATATATGCATGTATATACGTATGTACATAATATATGTACATTTAATTCATAAATGAGCGCTCACGTGAGCAATGGGAATGCATTTTCTGCGCAAAAGTTGCCATAATTCATAGTTGTTGTCACGTGCGGCGTTTTGTTATTATTGTTTTGATTTTTATGCACTAATTGGCGCCTTATTTTGCGAAATCGACAACAATAAACAAATAGCAGCACTTATGATAAACATGTTTACGTTGTTCAAGCCAAAATGAGCTAAGGACTTTTTGTATTCCCCAGCTACCACGTAATTGATTTTAGTTTGTTCATGAGTTGGACAATCACCTTCTCCCATTTACATATGTACATATGTAACATGCATTTGTGTGAAACTTTAAAAAAAAAAATGTAAGCTATACTGGGAGGAATTTTTTTTCAACAAAACGATTTACAATTTTGCACATGTGCTCTATTTGTGGGATTAAAGAAAACACTTTTCCTGGTTTTGGATAATTTGGAACCATATCATGGCAATTGGAGGCACACAATTGGGAACCTACGCACATCCCAAACGGTCGGATCTAGAAGGTTGAAGGTTTATAGTGTCCAGTGGGCAGTACAAGACAATAATAATGCTAACTTGGTATTATGGCATGCAAGTCTAGGTAGCTGCATCCAAAACCTCCACAAGGATCTCGGGTGACCCCAATTCACTTGTCAGCGCCCTAGCCGGTCATAGACCAAGAAGACGACTAAAACGCCTTCATCCATGTGATATCAGATGTCGACGCTTGACTTAATCGCTGGAGTACCATGTGAAGCAACTGGCGGTTCAAAGTTTTACTAAATAAATAAATCTCTTTGAATAATAAGTGAAACTTACATTATTTACCCTCAACAAGAATAAGCAAAAACAACTTTTTTCATAAAAAAAAAAAAATTAAATTATAAGCAGCAATTAATTTTTAATAAAAAAATATTTTAACAATATATGCGTGTGCAAAAGAAATACAATTTTCAACGGAATTAAACAACAAATCTAAGAAACAAAGAAAACAAATTTGTTTCTATTAAAAAATGGTCCCAAAATCGGCTGCTATTACCAGGCGAGCAGAAATACATTAAACAAAGAAAGCAAATTTAAATTATCAACTAAAAGTATTCTACAGATTTTTCAATTAAAAAAAAAAAACTATTCCATACTTTTAGTGCCAAAAAACAACCGGGTAGTTGAACTCCGGCCAGACTCCAAATTTAGCGAAAATCTATTTAAAAAAATGTTTTGACGTGGAAGATCCTATAGAGTGTGTTATAATAGAAATAATATATGTATATATATGTTGCTTTAACTCCTATTTGGAGCATAGGGCGTCAATTGAAATAAAAGACGACTCGATATTGAAGTGTTTCCCTTTTTTGGTCCGTATGAACGAATAAATAACATAAATATTTCTTTTTGCTTGTAATCCTTTCCATTCATATTCCATTCTTATTGCCCATCCGCGAGTTCAAATTGTATTAGAACCAAATTTAAACCACTTTGTCCAAATGATCCTTTCAAAACCATTATTTCCTAAAACTATACTATACCCACATTGGGGTGTCTTAAACCTGTCCCATTTAAGAAACTCTTACATCCCTCAAGTCGACTCTGCAGTTGCAGGTGCAACTTTCAGCGGATAGTACAAATAACAAATTCCAAGCAAACCTTTGCAAAATATAAAAAAAAAAACCCAAAATTGTATAAAAGCCGCAACAGCTGAACAATATCATTTTATATTTATTTTATTAATATTTAAAAATGTCTTATATTTTTCAAATTATCGTCAAAAAAAAAATACATATGTATAGCGTTATAAATTTCTGTATAATTCTATAACATTCTTATAAATAAAAATAAGTTTAAAATGTTGGGTATCGGGAGGAGCTTCTTTAGAATGCATATTTTGCCTATTGCATTCCATTGCTTCCTTTATAACTATGAAGTATTTGCAAGCGTTTAACTCAGCAGACGTTTGGGTAAGTTTCCTATTTGTTCACTTAGTCATCGCTCTCTTCAAATGTCGGACTGCTGGGTGAATAAGTCGGACTTGTGGAACTGTAGTGTGAAGGCGCCGTTGGAGCGTACGTGGGTGAAGGAGGCGAATAGTTTCGTGCCGTAGGAGTGTACGTAGGCGATGGTGGCGAATAGATAGACATATTCGGCGAGTAGCGTGGACTGGTGGCCGAGTAAGTTGAGCCAGTTGGGCTATACTGATTCGATGGTGCATACTGCGGCGAACTAGGCGAATAAAGCGGTGGAGTCGGTGCATATTTTGGTGATGCCGGGGAGTACTGAGGCGAGCCCGGTGTGTATTGCGGCGATCCGGGAGAGCCATAATACGAAGAGGATGTTGGTAAGTAGGTTGGAGATGGAGGCGAGTACTTGACACCTGTCTGTGAGTAGGTCGGTGAGGCCGGTGAATATTGCGGCGATCCGGGAGAGCCATAATACGAAGAGGATGGTGGTAAGTAGGTTGGAGATGGAGGCGAGTACTTGACACCTGTCTGTGAGTAGGTCGGTGAGGCCGGTGAATATTGCGGCGATCCGGGAGAGCCATAATACGAAGAGGATGGTGGTAAGTAGGTTGGAGATGGAGGCGAGTACTTGACACCTGTCTGTGAGTAGGTCGGTGAGGCCGGTGAATATTGCGGCGAGGCTGAGTAATTCGGTGAAGTTGGTGCGTAGGAGGACGTAACTGCTGTATAATTTGGCGATGTTGGCGAGTATGAAGGTGACGTAGGCGAATAGCAAGGCGATGTTGGCGAATACGAAGGACTGGGTGGTGAGTACGATGGTGAGGTTGGCGAATACGACGGTGAATTGGGTGAATAATAACCCGTCGATTGCGGGTTAAAATTGGGCGTAGTAGCAGCATATCGTGGACTTGTAGCTGCATACAAGGGCGATGTTGGGAAATACGATGACATCGACGGTCCCGGAGAACTGGGCGAAGATCCTGGATGTGCTGGGGACCAACTTGGCGACATGCCTGAAGCATCTGAAGCAGCCGATGGTGAAAACATTGGACCGCCCGGAGTGCTTACTAAAAAGAAAGATAAATTATTTTTAAATAGATCTTATCATAAATTTTCTATTTTAAAAGTACCCCTAGTTAAAGAGAATTGAAATCTGATTTCCCAATATTCATAAGACATCGCGTATTCAAATAAAAACTTGGAAGAGTATGAAAAAATTTTAATCAGGGATTTCAGTCTCTTGATTAACAAAGCAAAGCCGAAGCAAATTGTGTGCGTAAACAGTGACAACTAAAAAAAAATCGAAAAGTCTAGAACAAGTGTCAAAATAAAAAAAAAATCGAAAAGTCTAGAACAAGTGTCAAAATAAAAAGATGGCGTACGTTAAAGTCGGGCGCGGACGACCCTGTACCACTGCTTGCAATAAAATCCGGTAAATTGCTTAAGAACACCAAAAGACATTTGATTGCCAAATTAGATTATGATACCTTCATAAACAACCAAAAACAGACGAATTTTTAATCAAAAACTTTTTTTCGACCGATCGGCCCTATGGGAGCTATGAGATATATATAGTCAACCGATTTTGATAAAATTTGGTACAGTGTTGAAGATCTCCAAAAAACTTCTGAATGCCAAATTTGGTTACAATATCTGCACAAACAAACGAAACACAACGAATTTTGTGCAAAAAACGTTTTTTTGACCGATTGGCCCTATGGGAGCTATATAGTATAGTCAACTGATTTTGATCAAATTTGGTATAGTGCTTGGGAACTCTAAAAACCTTCTTAATGCCCATGGTATAATAAGTAAGGTAGAGTAAGTTTGCCGATCTCGGGGCCATAAATTTTGTGAGAGCAAAAAAATGCGAGAGAGAGAGAAGCAACGCACAAGCTGAGGCATACACACTGACACTCGTTTATATACATATCTATGCATGCTTCAATTTGAGTAAACCAAGTGCATAAGCTGAAACTAAATGAAAAACAGTGAATTTGTGAAAACAAATTTTATTTTTTCAATGAAAATATAATTATTGTTAATTATTTGAACTGAAATACTATGACCCACAATACATACAACAACAGCTCTTGCGTTTATATACATACATACAAACATACAATAAAAAAACACGCGCAGCGACAGCCGATACAACCTACCTCATAGAAATTCGCAACGAGAATGAAAAATATGGCCCCAGCAAAGAGAACGACGCGGCAATCTTACTCTACCTTACTTATTATACCATGATGCCAGCCAACTCACAAAATTCTAATAGCCCTAAACATTTACCTGTAAAATCAAAAAATGTATTAATTCGTAAGCTAAATCAAACAGAACAACTATCAATAGAAAAAAGAAAGAAAACTCAAACACTAAGCGAGGACACTCAGAAGTAGGGATGGGCGACAATCGGAAATATACCCTTTACAAAATGGCATTCCCCAGGGGTCACCATTATCTGTGATTTTGTGCAAAAATAATAGGCATACAAAAAAATATACATTTCTGTGCATACGCAGATGACTTTCAACTCTTCATTAACTTTAAGGCCCCTACGCAGACACGAAAACAGCCACATAGCAAAAAGACAGACTTAGTTTGGTCACGAAAGGAACAGTGTGTCTCTAGTAGCAAAATGTGCATTTTATCGGAATTGTTATCGATAATCAGCTGCTTTTTGTTTACAAATAGCTAATTTTTAAAAGGCGCGAAATAAAACACGAATTATCGTCAACGTTTATTACTTTTGCTATTGTGTGGAAACAATGCAATAATAATGACATGCATTGCAATTGAATTGTTGGATGAGGAAAAAAAGCGATGACAGGAGGCAATACACAGGGAAAGGCGGAGTGTTTGGGTGACCTCATATTTAACGCGCATTAATGTTACAAATGAATTATTTTCTTATTATAGCTATTTTCTCATCCTTTCCCAACGATCCGCAACGATTTTGTCGACCAACCATAAATTTCGCGTCCAAAATAAATAAGTTTTGTTTATGGCGCCAAAACCGAACAGCTGTTTTTGCTGAGTGCGCCATCTATGGTTTACTACTGGCATCAAAAAAACAAGCGACACTGGTCTACATACCACCTGCAAGAACAGTTTGTGACCAAACGTTTGTGAGCGTTTTTTTATATGAAGTTTTGTTTATTTTTCGTGTCTGCGTAGGGGCCTTTAATAGAAATGAAAAAAGAACAATATTTAATTTAAACGCCCTACTTCACAAATATGGAAAATTGGTGTAAATACTCAGGTGCAAAATTATCTTTAAGCAAATGCAAGCAACTTCACATATGCAAAAAACATTGTGCAATGATATACAGATCCCTGAAGTCACCTCACTAAAAATATTGGGTCTTACAATCAACATAAATTATAACTGGCACACGCACATAGGCACATAGACAACCGCAAACAATCCCTTTCCAAACGACTTGACATTATAAAATGCCTAGGAAGTTACCGATTCAATTGCAACATGCAACACCCATACTTTAATAGCTGTAACAAAGGCTATGCTCATATCAAAGATAGATTATGCTCTCTTCATCTACGAGCATACTCACAAAAGTAGCCTTAACAAACTGAAAACTCCTCTTAACGCTGCAATACGCACTTCTCTCGGTCAACATTCCAGAAATAGAAACTAAAAGAGACTATCTTACAGCTACACTCTACAGAAATTTTTTAAATTCACATCACTCTCCCATCTATAAAATTCTTCAGCAAAACACAAGCCTTAAGAATACATATTCTATAATACAATATTAAATATTATTAATTCTCTGCAAGTATTTTGAAATTCTTTACAAATCCGTCAAGCCAAGCTTATTACCATTACCATTATAACCCATCTTTGGAAATATAACAAAAAAAACACAGACCCATCTGTGTATAGGCAATTTTTTGAAGAAATAAAAGAACAACACATTTTTTTATACGGACGGTTCCCAAATCAACAATATAAGCAGTTATGCTATAACTACGGAAACTCACTTACTGAAAACTGGACTACTTCCACCATTCTCCTCAGTAATGTCAGCCCAAATTTTTGCATTGCTTGAAGCAATTGAAATTGCTAAAGAGAAAAAGGGCAAATTCATCATTGGCTCTGATTCCCATTCTTCTCTCGACGCGATTTGTAACCCTAACAACTCGAACATTTATCCAATCCAACTGCTATAAGATCTCTGTTGAGTCAATACTACTCTAAAATCAAAATATTATGGATACCAGGACAGGATAGTGACGCAAAAAAAAAACAACTCAATTCCCACTTGTATACACGCCAAACTTAAATGCACAAGACATAAACAGATACCTAAAAAAAATCATTGATATCGAGACAACAACAACTGTTTCAATCGTGTACCTGATTATCTGAGTTCTGCTTCACAACATCACCTTAATCACTATATTGACAGAACCATTTCTACCTCCTGTAATCTCTATGTAACACGAATGCATCAATAACCACCGAAGATTCACTTAGTCACTGCATAGCACTTAGCCAAGCTAGAACACAATCTTTGGGAACGATAATCCCACTCTTTATCATTTTTTTAATATTAATCATCCATTTTTAACTATTATTATCATTGTAAATAAATAAATAAATAAAATAAATAAGGGATTTACTTACCATGGCCAGGTGGTGAAAAGTAGCGCGGTGTATGACAATTCACCCATGGTGTCATTGGTGGCGTCATGCTAGGCGTAGAACCGCCACCTATGAACATGGCCGTGCCACCAAGCATGCTGCTGCCCAGTGTATTGGGTATTTCAATGCCAAAACGGCATTTCTCTGCATCCAATAATAAATCAAAGCAGCCCGTGCCCATTTTGGGCAATTGGCCCATGATAATATTCTCCGAAACGCCACGCATAGGATCTGTCTCGGCATGGGCTGCAGCATCCATCAACACATCGACAGTTTCCTCAAACGAACATCTCATAAGTGCGCCAGTATCCTGTCTGTTGATACCGTGACGCGTAATGGCCATCAGATGGCCCTTGGCTGTCATGACATCGCACAACAAAGCCAAGTGACGATAGTTCACGTAGAGGCCATAGAACTGCAACACAGCATTCATTTCCTTCTCCACGGACTTACGCACAGCTTCGATTCCTAGCACTTGGAATATCTCGCAAATATCATTAGATGAAGTACGTATGGGATCTACGTCGCGCTCTGAGAGCACCTTCATCATTGAGGTTCCATCAGTTTCTAGCAGCCATTCGCCAATGGCCTTGAATTCACCAGTCTCTGTAATGACAATGCGTTTCTTGCTGTCGGTTTGTGGCAAATGCATGTACACCTTGCCAATAGCTTCAATGCCTTGCAAAGTCATATCTGACAACATGTTGGCCTCAATGCAGCGCAGGAACATGTCATCCTCCATTTTATCTACGGCCTCATCTTCATCCTGGAATTTGTTCTCTTCGTTGTTCATTATACGTATACGCAACACCAGCTTATCTGCATTGTCATCATTGAAGATGCAATTTAGATCCTCACCAAAGCCAACATTGATCTTCTCAGCAATTTGTTCCATGGTCAACTTTTTATCTGTCATACGCTTGCGATCAAGCTCAATTCGCAACAGCCAGGGCGAAATACGTGTGGGGTCAAAGTCGGGCATTTCATAGTATACATTGACGAACTCTTGATCCTCGGATATAACCGTACGCTGCGGATCGGGATCGTAATAAATTGCTGTATTGGCGGTTACCTTACGTAACGTAGTATGCTCCAGACGACACAACACATTCTTTGCCTTTTCAGCATCACGAGCCGCACCTCCAGTAAGAAAGACTGTAAGGGAGGGAGCCTTGGGCTTTTTGGATATGTTAATGATTTCCTTAAGACGCGGCACACCCAAGGTGACGTTCTTCGAAGAGACACCAGCGAAATGGAAAGTGTTCAATGTCATCTGTGTGGCTGGCTCTCCCAAACTCTGTGCAGCCAGAGCCCCCACCATTTCTCCAGGATTTGCTTGGGCCTGCTGAAAGCGTGTCTCAATCTCACCAATTAACCATTCAAATGCCTCAGTCGAAAGACGAAACTCCTCGGAGACGTATTTGGAGCACAGCGTGGAACGTATGAGGCACTGAAAAAGCAAAGTGGCATTTTCATTGGCCTGCTTTGATATACGATCATTGCCAGTGACAATAACACAGCGCTCTAATAAACCACGCACTCCTTTGATAACACGCATGGGCGATAAATCTGTGGGTAAACGTTTGTTTATGTGGAAGATCTTCTGCACATTCCAAATCATGCGCTGTAGATTGCAGGGCAACACAACCTTGGAGTCGCCGTTGGGAAATATTTGACGTATACTTTCACGATCTGTTACAAGGCGATCCCACTCCGATTCCAGCTCCTGTATGGCATCATTACTATCGGCCATTTCTTTGATTACATCATCGGTAAAAACTTTGCGCATATAACGCTCACTGCTCCAGTCGAATTTAAAGCGTTTCTCAAAGGCCTTATTCGAAAGCTTAACTGTAGGCATATTTTGGAATTCGACTAACTCGCCGCAAAGACCGTCTTCGCCGTAACGCAACTGGATCAGCTGGCCGACAGAGTTACGCACAGTTCCATCATAGTTGACCATAACCGACTCCATAGCCTTTATCAAACGACGCTGTATGTAGCCAGTTTCAGCAGTCTTGACAGCCGTATCAATGAGACCTTCACGACCGCCCATAGCATGAAAATAGAATTCAGAAGGCGTCAAACCAGCCAGATAGGAATTCTCCACAAAGCCACGCGATTCAGGACCATAATCGTCTTTAATAAAATGTGGCAAGGTGCGCTTGCGAAAACCATAGGGTATACGCTTGCCCTCAACGTTCTGCTGACCCACACAAGCGATAACCTGTGAAATATTAATATTGGAACCTTTGGAGCCAGATACCACCATAGCCTTTAGATTATTGTATTCAGTAAGGGACTTTTTGGCGGAACCACCAGTTTTATCACGAGCATCATTCAATATGCGATTCACTTTGTTCTCAAAAGTCTGTCGCAATGTATTACCCGGTGTAGGCTCAAGTTCCATGTTGTGCGCCTTTTGTATTACGTTAATGACATCGTCTTTGGCCTTTTTAATGGCCATTTGAATTTCATTGTATGTCTGCGGATCAGCAATAGTATCGCCTATGCCAATGCTGTGGCCTTCAAGGAGTAACCAGTTGTTGATGACAGTTTGAATATTACCATAGAAACGACCGGCAATTTCATGTCCAAGCTCCAGAAAAACAATATGCAGCAGCGATCCAGCAGAAGTTCCCAGCGTCTTTTTGCACAAAATACCCATTATTAATTCACCATGTTCTACCATAACTTTGGTATCTCCAGGCGAAATCCACTTATAAGGTCCATCATCCTCTTCATCAGGATGAGTAGAATGCGTACGTATCATGTTAACATTGCCAGGAATAATTAAAGAGAATATTTGCTTGCCTGTCCACAGGGGACGCGGCTTAAGAATACAGGGCTGCGGCATCTTACCATCCCAGGTGGGTAAAAACATCAACAGATTCATCATTTGCTCACGTGTTATAAAAACATCACGTTTGATCATTTTACGCACAGCTGTGAGTGTGTCCTGCACAATGCCCATAACTGGTTTATTGGCCTGGGGCGTTATGATTTGGCGTGGCGTAATGTGAATGTTTTCAACCTCAGCGCGTGTTTCCATAGACTGTGGAACATGCAGATTCATTTCGTCGCCATCGAAATCAGCGTTGTAAGGCGAAGTACATGAAAGGTTCATGCGGAATGTGGACCAAGGCAAAACCTTGACACGATGACCCATCATACTCATTTTATGCAAAGTTGGCTGACGATTAAAGATAACCAAATCGTCATCGCGCAAATGACGCTCCACCTTGTAGCCGCATTGTAAATGCAAATCCGAGGACTTAGGATGAAAACGCAAATCGATACGCTCGCCATTATCACGAACAATATATTTAGCGCCCGGATACTGTGAATTGCCACGACGAACAAGCTCCTGCATGCGATCAATATTAAATGGAGTAACCAGCTCGGGAAAGGTTAGATTCTGTGCTATGGAGCGCGGCACACCAACCTGATCAATACGCAAATTAGGGTCGGGCGTAATTACAGTACGCGCTGAAAAGTCCACACGTTTTCCCATCAAATTGCCACGAATACGGCCTTCTTTACCTTTCAAGCGCGCCTTAATAGCTTTCAATGGCTTGCCCGACTTTTGCATGGCGCGTGGCATGCCTGGCATATCGTTATCAACCAATGTGGCCACATGAAATTGCAACATTTTTATATTCTCTTGTATAACATGAGCTGCAGCGCCGCTGGCCTCTTTCTTGCGAAGCTCGTTGTTGGCTTTGATAATGTCTGCCAGTTTGTGCGTTAAATCATCTTGATTTTTGGCGGCTCCAAACATGACTACAGCTGGGCGCACTGCCAAAGGTGGCACGGGTAGCACCGTAACAATCATCCAATCTGGTCGTGCGTATTTGGGGTCCATACCGAGTATAAAACATTCTTCATCGGTTATGTGCTTGAGAATTTCCCAGACACGTTCGGCCGAGACGACAATTTTCTTCTCCTGCGAATCCTCGTTGACATGCTTCCATTCGGCTGTCAAGTCAAGGCCTGTGCGACGTATGGATGGCTGATAGTGACCGCAACCACCATGACTGGGTTTTTTGTTGGGATCAACTTGCTGGTTGTCCAAACGCTTGCGTGGTTGTCCTCTGGATTCACATAGGTGATAAAACCTATGTGAAAGACTGGCTTGGCCAAATCAATGTGTCCAAAATGACCGGGGCATTCAGTCATGTTACCAGCGCATGTTTGGCAACGCGAAGTGCGATCAATGACGCCTTGACGCGGATCCATTAAGCCACCCAATTTAGGGCGACCACCTTCCATAGTCTCGGCAAATTGTACGCCACCTTCTGTGACGCTCATGCGGCGCTGCAATAACAATAATAAACAAATTGTGTTTATAAATAGTATTAAATGGCTGGATTTTTTCAGTGCTGATATTCAACATGGCGTCGTGACGTTGTAAATGCAACACAAAATACTTACAATTTCATCAGGTGACAAAATTCCAAACTGAACACGCTTCACCTGGCGCAGCGGCGCCTTGGCATCCGTAGTGGTGGTCATCGTGACCATAAATTGACAAATGACGAAATACGACGGCGCGAAACACTTTCGTTAAAATGCACCAAAAAAGTTAAACGACGCTAATTGTTAAACTACTATGCATTTTACAACTGTTGTCCAAATGATCCTTTCAAAACCATTATTTCCTAAAACTATACTATACCCACATTGGGGTGTCTTAAACCTGTCCCACTTAAGAAACTCTTACATCCCTCAAGTCGACTCTGTAGTTGCAGGTGCAACTTTCAGCGGATAGTACAAATAACAAATTCCAAGCAAACCTTTGCAAAATATAAAAAAAAAAAACCCAAAATTGTATAAAAGCCGCAACAGCTGAACAATATCATTTTATATTTATTTTATTAATATTTAAAAATGTCTTATATTTTTCAAATTATCGTCAAAAAAAAAATACATATGTATAGCGTTATAAATTTCTGTATAATTCTATAACATTCTTATAAATAAAAATAAGTTTAAAATGTTGGGTATCGGGAGGAGCTTCTTTAGAATGCATATTTTGCCTATTGCATTCCATTGCTTCCTTTATAACTATGAAGTATTTGCAAGCGTTTAACTAAGCAGACGTTTGGGTAAGTTTCCTATTTGTTCACTTAGTCATCGCTCTCTTCAAATGTCGGACTGCTGGGTGAATAAGCCGGACTTGTGGGACTGTAGTGTGAAGGCGCCGTTGGAGAGTACATGGGTGAAGTAGGCGAATAGTTTCGTGCCGTAGGAGTGTACGTAGGCGATGTTGGCGAATATTTGGTGCTGCTTGGCGAATAGATAGACATATTCGGCGAGTAGCGTGGACTGGTGGCCGAGTAAGTTGAGCCAGTTGGGCTATACTGATTCGATGGTGAATGCTGCGGCGAACTAGGCGAATAAAGCGGTGAAGTTGGCGAATATTTTGGTGATGCCGGGGAGTATTGAGGCGAGCCCGGTGTGTATTGCGGCGATCCGGGAGAGCCATCATACGAAGGGGATGGTGGTGAGTAGGTTGGAGATGTAGGCGAGTACTTGACACCTGTCTGTGAGTAAGCCGGTGAGGCCGGTGAATAGTGCGGCGAGGCTGAGTAATTCGGTGAAGTTGGTGAGTAGGAGGGCGTAACTGGTGTATAATTTGGGGATGTTGGCGAGTATGAAGGGGACGTAGGCGAATAGCAAGGCGATGTTGGCGAATACGAAGGACTGGATGGTGAGTACGATGGTGAGGTTGGCGAATACGACGGTGAATTGGGTGAATAATTGGATGAACTCGGCGAATAAGCATTGCCCGGTGCGTACATATTGCTATTACTGCCTGCAAATGATGGACTTGACTGGAAATTAGATGTTGGCGAGTATACAGGTGATGTTGGCGAGTAACCTGACGACGATGGCGAGTAACCCGTCGATTGCGGGTTAAAATTGGGCGTGGTAGACGCATATCGTGGACTTGTAGCTGCATACAATGGCGATGTTGGCGAGTAATTTGGACTCGATGGGGAGTAATTCGGCGAAGCGCCACCTGGCGAAGAAGCAGTATAATTTGGACTGGTTGGCGAATATGATGGAGAAACACTGGGCGACGCTGGGAAATACGGTGACATCGACGGTCCCGGAGAACTGGGCGAAGATCCTGGATGTGCTGGGGACCAACTTGGCGACATGCCTGAAGCATCTGAAGCAGCCGATGGTGAAAAGCTTGGACCGCCCGGAGTCATGGCGCTCACTAAAAAGAAAGAGAAATTATTTTTAAATAGATCTTATCATAAATTTTCTATTTTAAAAGTACTCCTAGTTAAAGAGAATTCAAATCTGATTTCCCAATATCCATAAGACATCACGTATTCAAATAAAAACTTTGAAAGAGTATGAAAAAATTTTAATCAGGGATTTCAGTCTCTTGTGTGCGTAAACAGTGACAACTAAAAAAAATAAAAATAAAATGGAAAAGTCTAGAACAAGTGTCAAAATGATAAAAATAAAAACTAAAAACCAAACGGAAAAACTACTAAATTTGAAGTTACTCACCGAAACAATAAAAATTACCCTAACTGAGCAGAATACTCTCAACAAGTGCAAAGGCGTAATCTACTCAAACGATTTACGAAATATTTCAGAAGAAGAAATTCTCAACGAACTAGAAGGACAAGGAGTATGTGAAATAAGGAAAATAAAGAAGAAAAACGGCAACGAATACACATAAACAGGTTTAATCATACTGACTTTCGCTAAACATACCCTTCCCGATTTTCTCTTCATTGGATACGAAAAAACTCAAATCAAACCTTACATACCACCGTACCCAGCGCTGCAGTTGCTGTTTAAAACTTGGTCATATCCAAAAGGTCTGCAAATCTGAGAAAATGTGCACACACACCGAAGACAACGAAATGAAGAACTGCACGAACGATCAGCAAGAAAATACTCAATCACCAACCATTCATCAATAGACAAAGCAAGAAATAACTACCATCCAAATTTTACAAAAAGCCGATTAAAGACTGCAAAAAAATCAAATCAAAAAACATACGCATCAGTAGCAGCTCAAAAAACAACACCTCACGCAAACAGCAATGCGCCAGCAGAAAATACGTCAACCCTAACCTCAAATAAAACCAATGAGAAAACTTACAAAAATCGCACCGTGATATCTACTCAGATATCGACGCCGAACCTTCAACATCATCAGCCAATGCCAGCCAACTCACAAAATTCTAATAGCCCTAAACATTTACCTGTAAAATCAAAAATGTAAATCAAACAGAACAACTATCAATAGAAAAAAGAAAGAAAACTCGAAACACTAAGCGAGGACACTCAGAAGTAGGGATGGGCGACAATCGGAAATATACCCTTTACAAAATGGCATTCCCCAGGGGTCACCATTATCTGTGATTTTGTGCAAAAATAATAGGCATACAAAAAAATATACATTTCTGTGCACACGCAGATGACTTTCAACAATATTTAATTTAAACGCCATACTTCACAAATATGGAAAATTGGTGTAAATACTCAGGTGCAAAATTATCATTAAGCAAATGCAAGCAACTTCACATATGCAAAAAACATTGTGCAATGTTATTCAGATCCCTGAAGTCACCTCACTAAAAATATTGGGTCTTACAATCAACAAAAATTATAACTGGCACACCCACATAGGCACATAGACAACCGCAAGCAATCCCTTTCCAAACGACTTGACATTATAAAATGCCTAGGAAGTTACCGATTCAATTGCAACATGCAACACCCATACTTTAATAGCTGTAACAAAGGCTATGCTCATATCAAAGATAGATTATGCTCTCTTCATCTACGAGCATACTCACAAAAGTAGCCTTAACAAACTGAAAACTCCTCTTAACGCTGCAATACGCACTTCTCTCGGTGCTTTTCGTACAACACCTATTAAAAATATGTTACTTGAAGCCAACATTCCAGAAATAGAAACTAAAAGAGACTATCTTACAGCTACACTCTACAGAAATTTTTTAAATTCACATCACTCTCCCATCTATAAAATTCTTCAGCAAAACACAAGCCTTAAGAATACATATTCTATAATACAATATTAAATATTATTAATTCTCTGCAAGTATTTTGAAATTCCTTACAAACCCGTCAAGCCAAGCTTATTACCATTACCATTATAACCCATCTTTGGAAATATAACAAACAAAACACAGACCCATCTGTGTATAGGCAATTTTTTGAAGAAATAAAAGAACAACACATTTTTTTATACGGACGGTTCCCAAATCAACAATATAAGCAGTTATGCTATAACTACGGAAACTCACTTACTGAAAACTGGACTACTTCCACCATTCTCCTCAGTAATGTCAGCCCAAATTTTTGCATTGCTTGAAGCAATTGAAATTGCTAAAGAGAAAAAGGGCAAATTCATCATTGGCTCTGATTCCCATTCTTCTCTCGACGCGATTTGTAACCCTAACAACTCGAACATTTATCCAATCCAACTGCTATAAGATCTCTGTTGAGTCAATACTACTCTAAAATCAAAATATTATGGATACCAGGACAGGATAGTGACGCAAAAAAAAAACAACTCAATTCCCACTTGTATACACGCCAAACTTAAATGCACAAGACATAAACAGATACCTAAAAAAAATCATTGATATCGAGACAACAACAACTGTTTCAATCGTGTACCAATTGGTATCAAGTTATTAATTTCAATAAACTGACAATATCTGATTATCTGAGTTCTGCTTCACAACATCACCTTAAGCACTATATTGACAGAACAATTTCTACCTCCTGTAATCTCTATGTAACACGAATGCATCAATAACCACCGAAGATTCACTTAGTCACTGCATAGCACTTAGCCAAGCTAGAACACAATCTTTGGGAACGATAATCCCACTCTTTATCATTTTTTTAATATTAATCATCCATTTTTAACTATTATTATCATTGTAAATAAATAAATAAATAAAATAAATAAGGGATTTACTTACCATGGCCAGGTGGTGAAAAGTAGCGCGGTGTATGACAATTCACCCATGGTGTCATTGGTGGCGTCATGCTAGGCGTAGAACCGCCACCTATGAACATGGCCGTGCCACCAAGCATGCTGCTGCCCAGTGTATTGGGTATTTCAATGCCAAAACGGCATTTCTCTGCATCCAATAATAAATCAAAGCAGCCCGTGCCCATTTTGGGCAATTGGCCCATGATAATATTCTCCGAAACGCCACGCATAGGATCTGTCTCGGCATGGGCTGCAGCATCCATCAACACATCGACAGTTTCCTCAAACGAACATCTCATAAGTGCGCCAGTATCCTGTCTGTTGATACCGTGACGCGTAATGGCCATCAGATGGCCCTTGGCTGTCATGACATCGCACAACAAAGCCAAGTGACGATAGTTCACGTAGAGGCCATAGAACTGCAACACAGCATTCATTTCCTTCTCCACGGACTTACGCACAGCTTCGATTCCTAGCACTTGGAATATCTCGCAAATATCATTAGATGAAGTACGTATGGGATCTACGTCGCGCTCTGAGAGCACCTTCATCATTGAGGTTCCATCAGTTTCTAGCAGCCATTCGCCAATGGCCTTGAATTCACCAGTCTCTGTAATGACAATGCGTTTCTTGCTGTCGGTTTGTGGCAAATGCATGTACACCTTGCCAATAGCTTCAATGCCTTGCAAAGTCATA
The DNA here is from genome assembly GCA_949987675.1 of Chymomyza fuscimana. NCBI lineage: Eukaryota > Metazoa > Arthropoda > Insecta > Diptera > Drosophilidae > Chymomyza > Chymomyza fuscimana. The sequence continues at coordinate 36,524,633 of OX465090.1, read as the reverse complement.
TCTGACAACATGTTGGCCTCAATGCAGCGCAGGAACATGTCATCCTCCATTTTATCTACGGCCTCATCTTCATCCTGGAATTTGTTCTCTTCGTTGTTCATTATACGTATACGCAACACCAGCTTATCTGCATTGTCATCATTGAAGATGCAATTTAGATCCTCACCAAAGCCAACATTGATCTTCTCAGCAATTTGTTCCATGGTCAACTTTTTATCTGTCATACGCTTGCGATCAAGCTCAATTCGCAACAGCCAGGGCGAAATACGTGTGGGGTCAAAGTCGGGCATTTCATAGTATACATTGACGAACTCTTGATCCTCGGATATAACCGTACGCTGCGGATCGGGATCGTAATAAATTGCTGTATTGGCGGTTACCTTACGTAACGTAGTATGCTCCAGACGACACAACACATTCTTTGCCTTTTCAGCATCACGAGCCGCACCTCCAGTAAGAAAGACCGTAAGGGAGGGAGCCTTGGGCTTTTTGGATATGTTAATGATTTCCTTAAGACGCGGCACACCCAAGGTGACGTTCTTCGAAGAGACACCAGCGAAATGGAAAGTGTTCAATGTCATCTGTGTGGCTGGCTCTCCCAAACTCTGTGCAGCCAGAGCCCCCACCATTTCTCCAGGATTTGCTTGGGCCTGCTGAAAGCGTGTCTCAATCTCACCAATTAACCATTCAAATGCCTCAGTCGAAAGACGAAATTCCTCGGAGACGTATTTGGAGCACAGCGTGGAACGTATGAGGCACTGAAAAAGCAAAGTGGCATTTTCATTGGCCTGCTTTGATATACGATCATTGCCAGTGACAATAACACAGCGCTCTAATAAACCACGCACTCCTTTGATAACACGCATGGGCGATAAATCTGTGGGTAAACGTTTGTTTATGTGGAAGATCTTCTGCACATTCCAAATCATGCGCTGTAGATTGCAGGGCAACACAACCTTGGAGTCGCCGTTGGGAAATATTTGACGTAGACTTTCACGATCTGTTACAAGGCGATCCCACTCCGATTCCAGCTCCTGTATGGCATCATTACTATCGGCCATTTCTTTGATTACATCATCGGTAAAAACTTTGCGCATATAACGCTCACTGCTCCAGTCGAATTTAAAGCGTTTCTCAAAGGCCTTATTCGAAAGCTTAACTGTAGGCATATTTTGGAATTCGACTAACTCGCCGCAAAGACCGTCTTCGCCGTAACGCAACTGGATCAGCTGGCCGACAGAGTTACGCACAGTTCCATCATAGTTGACCATAACCGACTCCATAGCCTTTATCAAACGACGCTGTATGTAGCCAGTTTCAGCAGTCTTGACAGCCGTATCAATGAGACCTTCACGACCGCCCATAGCATGAAAATAGAATTCAGAAGGCGTCAAACCAGCCAGATAGGAATTCTCCACAAAGCCACGCGATTCAGGACCATAATCGTCTTTAATAAAATGTGGCAAGGTGCGCTTGCGAAAACCATAGGGTATACGCTTGCCCTCAACGTTCTGCTGACCCACACAAGCGATAACCTGTGAAATATTAATATTGGAACCTTTGGAGCCAGATACCACCATAGCCTTTAGATTATTGTATTCAGTAAGGGACTTTTTGGCGGAACCACCAGTTTTATCACGAGCATCATTCAATATGCGATTCACTTTGTTCTCAAAAGTCTGTCGCAATGTATTACCCGGTGTAGGCTCAAGTTCCATGTTGTGCGCCTTTTGTATTACGTTAATGACATCGTCTTTGGCCTTTTTAATGGCCATTTGAATTTCATTGTATGTCTGCGGATCAGCAATAGTATCGCCTATGCCAATGCTGTGGCCTTCAAGGAGTAACCAGTTGTTGATGACAGTTTGAATATTACCATAGAAACGACCGGCAATTTCATGTCCAAGCTCCAGAAAAACAATATGCAGCAGCGATCCAGCAGAAGTTCCCAGCGTCTTTTTGCACAAAATACCCATTATTAATTCACCATGTTCTACCATAACTTTGGTATCTCCAGGCGAAATCCACTTATAAGGTCCATCATCCTCTTCATCAGGATGAGTAGAATGCGTACGTATCATGTTAACATTGCCAGGAATAATTAAAGAGAATATTTGCTTGCCTGTCCACAGGGGACGCGGCTTAAGAATACAGGGCTGCGGCATCTTACCATCCCAGGTGGGTAAAAACATCAACAGATTCATCATTTGCTCACGTGTTATAAAAACATCACGTTTGGTCATTTTACGCACAGCTGTGAGTGTGTCCTGCACAATGCCCATAACTGGTTTATTGGCCTGGGGCGTTATGATTTGGCGTGGCGTAATGTGAATGTTTTCAACCTCAGCGCGTGTTTCCATAGACTGTGGAACATGCAGATTCATTTCGTCGCCATCGAAATCAGCGTTGTAAGGCGAAGTACATGAAAGGTTCATGCGGAATGTGGACCAAGGCAAAACCTTGACACGATGACCCATCATACTCATTTTATGCAAAGTTGGCTGACGATTAAAGATAACCAAATCGTCATCGCGCAAATGACGCTCCACCTTGTAGCCGCATTGTAAATGCAAATCCGAGGACTTAGGATGAAAACGCAAATCGATACGCTCGCCATTATCACGAACAATATATTTAGCGCCCGGATACTGTGAATTGCCACGACGAACAAGCTCCTGCATGCGATCAATATTAAATGGAGTAACCAGCTCGGGAAAGGTTAGATTCTGTGCTATGGAGCGCGGCACACCAACCTGATCAATACGCAAATTAGGGTCGGGCGTAATTACAGTACGCGCTGAAAAGTCCACACGTTTTCCCATCAAATTGCCACGAATACGGCCTTCTTTACCTTTCAAGCGCGCCTTAATAGCTTTCAATGGCTTGCCCGACTTTTGCATGGCGCGTGGCATGCCTGGCATATCGTTATCAACCAATGTGGCCACATGAAATTGCAACATTTTTATATTCTCTTGTATAACATGAGCTGCAGCGCCGCTGGCCTCGTTCTTGCGAAGCTCGTTGTTGGCTTTGATAATGTCTGCCAGTTTGTGCGTTAAATCATCTTGATTTTTGGCGGCTCCAAACATGACTACAGCTGGGCGCACTGCCAAAGGTGGCACGGGTAGCACCGTAACAATCATCCAATCTGGTCGTGCGTATTTGGGGTCCATACCGAGTATAAAACATTCTTCATCGGTTATGTGCTTGAGAATTTCCCAGACACGTTCGGCCGAGACGACAATTTTCTTCTCCTGCGAATCCTCGTTGACATGCTTCCATTCGGCTGTCAAGTCAAGGCCTGTGCGACGTATGGATGGCTGATAGTGACCGCAACCACCATGACCGGGTTTTTTGTTGGGATCAACTTGCTGGTTGTCTTTTGCCAAGTCCATATCTTCACCGCCCTCGCAAACGGTCTTGCCCTTGCATAAATCATAAACATAAGCCAAACGCTTGCGTGGTTGTCCTCTGGATTTCAGAACAATCTCTTTGATTTTTGGATTGTTTGGAGAAACCAACATCTTGGAACAATAGAAGCATACGCAGCGTAAAATTTTAATGGTTTTTGTGATAAAACCTATGTGAAAGACTGGCTTGGCCAAATCAATGTGTCCAAAGTGACCGGGGCATTCAGTCATGTTACCAGCGCATGTTTGGCAACGCGAAGTGCGATCAATGACGCCTTGACGCGGATCCATTAAGCCACCCAATTTAGGGCGACCACCTTCCATAGTCTCGGCAAATTGTACGCCACCTTCTGTGACGCTCATGCGGCGCTGCAATAACAATAATAAACAAATTGTGTTTATAAATAGTATTAAATGGCTGGATTCTTGCAGTGCTGATATTCAACATGGCGTCGTGACGTTGTAAATGCAACACAAAATACTTACAATTTCATCAGGTGACAAAATTCCAAACTGAACACGCTTCACCTGGCGCAGCGGCGCCTTGGAATCCGTAGTGGTGGTCATCGTGACCACAAATTAATAGCACTTACAAACCGAAAAGTTTAAGCGCTTGGCAGCGTTGGTGTACGTATGATGTCGTCGCAATTTTTTAAGAAAAAAAATTCCACAATTGCCGAGACAATGACGAAATACGACGGCGCGAAACACTTTCGTTAAAATGCACCAAAAAAGTTAAACGACGCTAATTGTTAAACTACTATGCATTTTACAACTGTTTCATCTAAAATTTGCAGACTTTTTTCTTTATGCACACGAAATTGAGATTTTTTACTAAACGCACACACAACCAACGCCGACTGTAAAGCGCACTTTTTTAGTGTGATGCAAAAATTTCGATAATTATCAAAAGCAACCCGACTGCCAAGCAATAAAGCAGTGTTGTAAAATTAAAAAAGTTAATTATGCCGCAGCTGTATGTCCAGGTTTTATAACGAAAACAAAAACATAATTAACAAAATTATGCCTGAAACTGAAACAAATGTGGATGCTGTAGCAGCGGAAAAACAGCGCAAATTTCGCGTGCAATGTGTGTGTGTGCATTACTTACTTATTAATTTATTAATAACTTTCTTTAACAGCTGCAGCTTTTTTGGGTCTTGTTGGTGGTGTCGCCACAATATTTGGATTTTCCCACACACTGGGCAAAGCTAAGAAATCGGACACAAAATTATTAAAACAAAATGCCAGGCAAAGCCTCATACTTATGGACGAAGGCACAACACTTGCCATGCGTGCGCTTGGTTGGGGCACGCTCTATGCCGTACTAGGAACTGGCGCCTTTTGCTATGGTTTCTGGAAACTAAGTGGCGCTAAAAATGTAAGTGCAATACCATTTCCACTAGTTTCAAAACCAGTAAATTAATTTTACGCACATTACAGTTTGAAGAGTTTCGCATGAAAATGGGAAATTCATTACCCCGCATAACCAAAGATGAGCCACCTACAAGCCGTACTGACTTTAAAAGCTTAACAGACCTAATGAAATACTTGGCCACCTCGGCCAAAGAATAATTATGATAAATTTAATACAAAACCATTTGTATATGTATAAGTAGTATAGAGTTGTTTGCATAGCACTACCAACAAAAATACAAAATTTTATTTATTTTTAAATACATTTTCTTTTGCAAGATTCTCGGATATAGAATTACTGGATAAAACGTTAACTCTGTATTGTATATTATCCATAACAGAGTCCTGCAGTTCCAGCATTTCATCGTGTTCCACTTCTAGAAAAATGGTAGCATCATTCATAAATCCAACTGCGCCGCGCATGTAATTGTCCAGATTTGGTCCATTATTTAGATACGCCTGTTGCACTTGGCTGGGCTTGCAATTACGAGTGGAAACTGATACATTTTGTGCAATAGTTTCCTTCATATTTTGGGACGAACTCCGAAGTATATCCAACCACTCTTTTTGTTCCTGTTGCGCGTATTCCTTACATCTGTTCAAAAAAAAACAAAAAAAACAGTCAAAGCCAAACTAACATTTTGAACACTCGCTACTTACTGTTCAATTGCATCTTTCGCATTATAGCCTGAAAAATTACAGCATTTATGCATTAAATGAGATTTAAAGAGAATGAACAATTTCCTTACATTCATCAAGCGTTGTGTTGAAGAGGCTTTTGGTTTCATTAAACGTTTGCCTGCTTGTTGTTTCAATCTTTGAAATAAGTTCGTTCACACTAACTTCGCATGCATTATCATCACACGTAAAAGATACATTTTCTTGTTTTATTGAATTATTGTTTCGCGCTTCCATATTTAACCATATATTTTTTAATAATTTCAGTGTGACCGTATGCTACATACGCAAAATACCTATTGCAGAACTGTATGTATATCGATTAGTGCTAATTTTGAAATCTGTTTTTAATCATTAAAGTTTAATTAAAGCTGCTAGCCAAGTCTTAAATTAATTTGTTTTAATAATGAAAAAAATTAGCTACGGTCAAAGTTGAATACTCCTACAAACCCATCAAATCCGTTTTCGTACTGTCACTTAATTTTTTCTTTTCTAAATTTTTGCAGAAACACATTCGCCTTTTTGGTGTTTTAAAATTGTTTCCCAAATTTGAACAAAAGAATTCGGATTTTATACTAGATTGACAATGGAACCTTCGCTTTTCTGTATCTCATATCTTTCGTTCTATTTTCTTTTCTGCCCTTAATAAAAGTTTTCAAAATAGTATTCATTTTTATTGCCCACATTTTGTGACGGTTAATATACTATGTAGCTAAAAAAAAATTTTAAGCACCAAATGGATCCACCAAACCAAGACCGAAATAAATTAAAAGCTACAAAACATTTAGAAACATTGATGTGGCATGCGAAAAGATCGAGCAAATGGAAAGAACATTGGCATTTTAACCAACCTGACGGACTCAACAAGCAAAATGTTTGTTAAAATTTGCGTATAAACTTTTTATCTGTTGCTTTAAAAAATGCCCAAGGTTTTGTAGAAAATGAGAACTGAAGCAAGCAATTGCAACATTATTACTACATATAATTAGCCGATTTTGCACAATAATGATTATAATTTAATAAATTAAACTGCTCAAGTTCTACAAATTCTACACAAGTTTAAGATCTTATTCTACACATTTTGTGTTAAATTTATCAAATTCAACATACACCAACTCTACGTGCCCAATTTGTGAATAGTTGCACGCTTAACAACTGGTAAACGCGTCCACATGTAACCGCCAGCAGTTTTGGGTGCGAATTCCTCAGCATCCGGCAGAGGAAATGGTGTGGTACGATCGTAGTAGTAATTACTTGGTGCATGCATTACAAACTCCATGAAGCTGAGCTTACGAGAGAGCTCCTCGTCGGGACCTAAGGGAAAATAATTTATTTGTAGACCAAATGAACATGTGGGTAGAATAAATCATGCTGTTTACCCTTACATGCAGACCCAAACTTACCAATTAAGTATGTTGCTGGATCGAACCCCTCTTTCGGATCGGGACTATCTTGCGTGGGTATGAGCCAGGTAAGAAAGGCAGACTTTTCGCAATAAGCATCCACAAGCAGTCCACGTATCTGTGCATAATACACGTTCTGTTCGCTATCCACAATGCTTACAATATCGCCAATTTGAACATAGCTGTCTTTATAGAAAACGCTCTTTACAAAACGTGTTGAAGCCTGCATCTTAGGAGTCTTTTGCGCTGGCCTCTTAAACAACGTACGGCGGTTGCGCGCGCCTGCAGTTGCACCAGCTCCACTGGCACTAGCCTTACCATGGGACTTGCTGTTGCCCGAGTGTAATGCCGACGCACTTAAGGAATGGTGTAATCCTGAGGTCAAGTGTGCGTTGTAGCCATTGGGATTGTTGGTTGCCGCACCATTTGCACGAACTGTCATTTTAGCTTTAAAACGTGTGCTGCGCGTACTTTTTCTCAAACGCTTGAGCATTGTGGGAGTTCGCGTACCATTGAGGCTGCTGCGGGTTATTTTGGTTGGGCGTATTGTCGGGGTGGCTTCGTGTGAGTTTGAAGCATCATTAAGGTCAGTTGATTTTTCGGCGAGGTCTATGTCGGCTTCTACTTTAAGTGTAACTGGGCTAAGAGGCTTCAATATGCTAGTCGTTGGCGTTGCTACAGCACCAACTGATGGAACTGCTTCAGTCTCAGGTATTTCATGTAGAGTGGCTTGTTCTTGCGCTTGCTGAGTAGTAGAATGGGAAACAGATGATACTTGCATCATTTCGATGTCACTAAGTGTTGGAGTGCTGGCCAGTTCGTTCGGATTACTTGTTTCATCAGGTTCGGTTTCCATTTTAATTTGTTCTAGCACTTCCATAATTGCTGATGTTGTAGTAGATGTGTTAGCTTCATTTTTGCTTGCTGTTTCAGCTGCTGCGCTGGACTCTTTGAGAGACACATTGGTGTCATCACTTGTGTGTAAAAGTTCATTAGATTTGGCGCATTTACTGTTTTTTGCCGGCTCCGGTTCTATGGCCATGGGCTTTGTCATATTCGCTTAGCTTATTTTAATTTACAACTTAACTTGATTATTGGCTGTGGAGTATTTGAAAAGTTGATACCGAAATAAACAATGTTATGTACTCGGTGTGTCGATGTGAGGAATTAGTAAAACGATACTTTATGTCAAAAGGTAATCGATAGTCAAAATCCACTGCAGTTTCAAAAGTAATCAACCAACTAAAGAAGTTGACAAAATAAAACATTTTATTATCAACAAAATATTGTGACAATTGGCAACTTATAATTAAATAAGAAAGTTGTGTGTTATTTTGCAGCAGCAGCTACCAGTTTTTGGATGCTATCAAGTACTAGTATCGTATAATTATCGATGCTAGAAGTTGCACTCATAATTTGTTGGTCTTTTATAGAGTTTTCACCCAACAAGCCTCTACGCCTCCATTCAGAAGACCCATTTGCATAGCGATCTTATATTTCGAAACCAAATCCCATTAATATTGCCATTATAAACATAATTTTCCACAGCGTGAAATGGATTTTGGCGCGTTATTACATTTTGCCAAAAAGAAAAACGATGCAGCGTCAAAAGATGAGGTATGGAATATTTACAAATTATCTTTACTCTTATGTATATGTACATACATACATATATATAAACGCATATGCATGCGTGTTTATATATGTAGCTGAATTCGTCAACAATCAACAAGCTGAAGTATTTTATTCCTTATGCCAATGACTGGTCAAGCTTGCGCGCTTTGACCTCAAATGAAAGCAAAACATATGGTTTAATATCTTTCTCCGGCAGGGCAAATATTATAGCACCAAATATGCGCCGCCCAAAAAGGAAAGCAAGGATAGCAAACAGCTGTCCAGCAATATACAAAAGTTTCTTAAAAAACGTGAGGCAGAGGAACAGGCTCGCAAACAGGAGGAGCGCCAAAAACTTGCCAATCTGTTGGCCCTACGCGATGAAAAGTCTAAAAATAAGATTCGAAAAATGCTCAAAGTGACCAAATCAGCTAATAAATCTGTGCTTGAGGATGCAAATGATGGCGGTGATGCTGCGCTATGTGCTGAAGGCGAAGGGGACGACTATGGCTACGTCTCTACGGAAGCAAATGCTTTATATCAAAAGTATATCGAAAAAGTAAAAGACGTCAAGGAAGATAAGGGTTTTGCCCCTAGTCGACCTCAATCGTTGCGTGATCTTTCCGGTACTAAGGAACGGGTGAAGGCGGCCATAACACGCGAACGCGAAGAGGCAAAATCACATACACGTCAGCGTAGTAGCATCAGCGCAACCAGCAAGGAGCCAACTGTGGCACGTGCCTATACCTCGCCCAAATCATTATATGATCCGGAAATGGAGCGGCGTGAAGAGGAACGTAAAAAACGCGAGGAGGAACAGAAAAAAGCGAAGAGTAGAAAAGCGCAGCAACCACCGCCTATGGATTTCCAAGCGCTGTTGCGTCTTGCAGAAAAGAAACAACACGAGCCTGTTGTATTTGCAGCACCCGAGAAAAAAAAGGAGCCGGAGCGCTTGCTATCCGCTCGAGAGAAACGCGAACAAGAGGAACGAGAGCGTTTTAAAGAGGAGCGTGCGAGACGAGAGCGCGAACGGCTGCGCGAATTGGATCAAAAGTCTAAGGAACCAAAAGCTAAGAATAACGGTAGCACTAGCACCAGACCCAGTACTAGCAATACTAATAGCTCTAATGCTGTGAGCCGAATGGAGTCAAACGGACGTATACCAAAGCTCAGTAGCGGAGCCGCTCCAGCCAAGCCAACAAAAGCTGCCCCACCCGCAGCAAACGAACCCAAAGCAAAGCCTTCAAGTGATAACCATAAAAAATCCGGTCATGCAACAATTGTGCCTGGTACGTCCAAAACAGCGCCAAGTACAAAATCAGCAACTAAAACTGTAGCGACTACTCCAACTAAAAGCAGTGGGAGTGCAGCTGCAGCCAGTCAATCCCGAAATCCATATTCAGCTATTAACAAAACTAATGCCACAAGAGAGTTTCCACCTAGGGAAACAAATATACCCAGTAAGACGCGCGCATTTCCGCCGGCTGATGTTCGTGATCGTGGTGCGGCTGTTAGTCAAAATCGCAAACCGGCAGTGCCGGCCAAAAAAAGTAAGTCATACATATGTATTAATATTACAAAAATCATAAAGGAAGTCTAAATAACAGAAAAAAAACGCTAGAAAGGTAAACAAGAATTTGATGACTAAGTGTATATTAAATTTATGCAAGTCAAAAATAAATATCATAAAGAAGAAGACGTCGGAGACCCCTTAAAGTCAGAGATAAGAGCTAGAGCAATGCAGCTTTGCATTCAGACCCTTTCTTATTTTGCACAAAATATTTTTGAAAAATTTAATTAAAATCCCCCAAAAATAAACCAAATCCGTTAATTGTAAGTTTTGTGGAATAAAATATGGTAAGAACTTTTGTTATTTCACGGAAAACCATTTTATTTTATCTAATTGTTTGCAGTGATGACAGGGCGTCTCAAAGTCGGTCGCATTCGACTATAACGTTCGCCATATTTTTCAAAGCCCGATTTGTCAAAGCTGATGGGAATTAAGCGCGCTTTTATTTTTCCCAATTGACGGGCATTCGAAGTTGGTATCTTAAGAGTTCATGCCTGCAACTTTTTATTATAGCGTGGACGATCTACATTATTACTGGCTCTTGGCCTGTAAATAAATATTTTGAATTTTTAAACTTAAGAAGTTTACATGCGCCGGTAGTCAAGTGTACATAAGTAATTAAAATTTAAACTAACAATATAAAACCATTGGCTACAATCTTAAGGAGACTTTTAATAAGTTGCTTTTTTAATTTTAGGACGCATTGAGGATGATTATGATGATGAGGAGCATGACTCCGAGTTGGATGACTTCATTGATGATAACGATTGTGAGGAGGACATATCATCGCACATACGAGATATATTTGGCTATGATAAGCGTCGCTATAGAGATTTGGACGAGGATGATGCAAAAATGGAATCTAGTTTTGCTCAAATGCAGCGTGAGGAATTTATAAGCCATAAATTAGGTAAGTGATTAATTTTCAACAGAATATAGATTTTTGGTAAATGTACGTTTTTCATAGGTTTACAAGAAGACTTGGAGGACATGCGCATGGAGGCGGAACACCAAAAACGTAAAATGGCTAAGAAAAGATCGCTTAGAGTAAGCGATGATGACGATTATTAAAGCTTAGGCCAGGAATGAATACTAAAAACTACATTTTGTTACACTCCCAGCATTTTTTAAGAGAAACCTTCCATTAACAACGTACACTTAACTTTCATACCCTATAAGGATAAAGTTACTAGGAAGTTTAGATAAGCTTCTAACCTATCATTGAATTTGTAAGCCCTGTACCCTATTTTGCAATACATTTTTTTATTAGTTTACTGTGCAATTCAAAGAAACAATATAGAATTTTATACTTTACCTTTAAAAGAATTAATTAAATAAGAAAAACTTAAAATTTACACAAAAAAGACAATAATATAAATTAGTTGAGAGGTGCAATTATTTTTGTTAGCCGTAAAGAACAACCGAACATCATAATCGATGGCTTGAAGCTATCAGATAAATGCATTTAATAAAATTAAAAGCAGCCTTTGAAAAATTTGAACGAATTAACAAAGTTTAAAAAGTTTTAGAAACATATTGTACCGTTTATAGTACGCATTTATATTAAAAACTAGCCTAAAAAATGTTCTACTCTTTTTTGTTGACATAAATACGTTTTTTATTATTTAGTACTTTTACCACTATTTATTAGAACACTTTTTACACAAATGGATAGTACTGCACAAAATAAACAATATTTTTCCGTTTTAAGTCCATACCTGTCTAAAGCACAGCGTTATCAATAGTAAATTTAATCTGCCATTCTCAACAATTTTAACATTAACCTATACGCATATATACGACTCAAATGCATTAAAAAGGTACAGGGTATGTATAGGCATAGTCGGAACCTTCCGACTGCTTAAAAAGATTTAAAAATATTCTCAAATATTCTCAAATATTCACCAACCAACAAACTAAGCTGCAATGAGCTCAGAGCTTCTAATTACATAAATATATACATATAAAAAAATAAAAAAGATTACCCGCAATATTATATGTGGTCCTAGGCAAATATATATACATATAGATTTACGTGCCTGAGATTACTGTCATTTTCTTTAAATATTATGCATTAAATTTGTATTATAAGTTAATATTTTGTTTGCAATTGAAATCCATTATTTCTCCAACTTGTTGAGTTTTATTATAAAATTTTATGCCACTTAGATATAGACATATATCACTGCAACTTACTGTTTACACCCATATGCATATGTATATTATGTATGGCCGATAACTCGGATATATGCGCAGCTACTATTTTTATTTTCTTATTTAAATACTATCGGGACTTTTTTTTAACTTGTGATTAAATTTTTTATCAATGATTTTTGTTCTTTATTGCAAAAAAAAAAAAAAAAATGTGGGGGAAAGAATTACTATCTATTCTAAAGATGGCTCCACGACGACGGCGCTTCCCACGCGTCTACGATCGCACACCGGCTGTGGTTCTGTTCCCAGTAGACCTATGGCCGTTAGCGCTGAGAAGGCTTTGTCTTCAGGCAAATAGTTAAGCTCATGACCAAGGCGTCGTAGATAGGCGGCTGTATGGCGTGGCACATCCGGTTCTATATCCACAACTGGGGGCAATAGCTGATGGTGTATGCGTCCAGCATTGACGGCACGCTCCAGCGGCTCATGCAGCACAAAATAGCGTAGAATAGTCTGCGCCACAGATGTTGTAATCTTAGAGCCACCGGCACCACCCACCAGCAGTTTGACATTGCCCTCTGGATCTAGAACTATGCTGGGACAGGTGGAGGACATAGGTCTCTTGCCGGGCTTAATATAGTTGGCCGGACTTGCTGGTATTCCATAGGTATTGGTCACACCGGGCGTAGAGAAGTCATCCATCTCATCGTTTAAAATAAAGCCTGTCTGGCGGGAGCGCACTTTGGCGCCCAAGTGACTGTTAATCGTGCTAGTTACGGAAATAGCATCGCCATTGGGCGCCAGTACTGATATGTGGGCTGTACCATGATCTTCGACATTTGAAAAGTTGGCACCATAGTAGGACAAGTCCGAAAAGGTGCGATCATCGAGTATAAGCTCGCGTATTTCAGCTGCAAACGCTGGATCGATGAGGTTTTCGTAGATCTCCTGCACCTCAGGCTCAAAGTGGATGTCGCCCAAGTTCGTTCGATGTCCATAGGCGTGTTTAAATGTTTCGATAAGACGATGCCAATACTTGTCCGCATTGGTGGTGTACAACGGTTCCATAACGTTCAGCATAAAAGTAAGCACAGCGCCGCTTGTGGGCAACGGAGAGGTATACAGCTCATAGCCACCTGTAAAGCGTGAATGTAGTGGCATCTCCCAACGTACGCTATGAAATAATTGCAGATAAAGTACGTTATAGTGTTAAAGAGAAGTGAGGAGCTGTCAGCAAACTTACTCGTACTCCTGCAAGTCCTCCTCTGTTACAATACCGCCCATGGACTGTATGTCCTCGACCAGCTTACGTCCAACTCGTCCTCCTCTATAAATAACTTGTGGTCCCTCATTTGCTACAATTTCCAAAGTTTCGGCCAGCATATGGCGATACATGATTTCACCCTCTTTGTAAAGATCATCGGTTTTGGGATTTATAAATATTTCAGCCATGGACGGCTCATTGCGTATGCGTTCCTGATAGAGATTTAACACGTTGGCTAAATAACGAGATACCTGAATGCCATTGCGACACAAATCGATAGTAGGCTGAAAAAGTTTATGCCAGGCCAGTTTTCCATGCTTTTCATGCAATCGCCAATAGCCGTAAATCTCACTGGGAACGGCACAGGACAAAGCACCTGTAATTTCCTTGTCTACAAACATATCCTGTGTGGCAGACGCAGGCGCCGTTTCCCGAGCTACCAGATTCTCTATAATGCCCGTTTCCTTGGAGTAAATGGTTGCCACAAAGCCACCGCCCACGCCCAAACTATGTGGCAGCATGACGCCCTCGCAGAGCATAGTAGCAATTGCAGCATCGGCAGCTGAGCCACCTATATCCAAGAGATTTCCACCTATCTCTGCACAGCCAACACCATTGGAAGCAACAGCGCCTATTCGACGTGGCTCAGCCGTTTTGCTGTGCAAGCCAAAGATCAGGCCAAGGGTAACACCTACGAGCGCCACAACGAGTATGATCCAGCACACGGCGTATTTTTTGCAGCAATTGCTAAAAAATGGTAGGTTTTTTTTTTTTTTTTTTTGTTAGATTGTTACATAGATTACTCCGTTTTCTAATTTGTATATGTTACTAGAATTTAGTTTGGGAATTTTGATGAGCTTAACACAAAAAGTTTGTTACAAAAATGCGTTATTTTTCACTTACTAAAACGTTTTTAATCAATTTTATAACTTTTAGCAGCCGGAATTTTAAGTAAATCAAAATTTATTTTAAATGTCCTTTAAAAAATTTGTATTTTTTAAATAATTTTTATTGTGGAATTTTTTAAGTAGATATTAATGCAAAAGCGTGTTTTTTCAAAGAAATATAAACGGACGTTTCCCAAAACATAATCAATCCAAAAATATCCATTGGAAAGATTCTGTGTTGATTCATTTTGTTACGAGAACTTACGCCATAATGTGTAAGAAAATCCTTAAATATATACACTTAAATTAACGGGATTAATGTAAATATATTGCTAAGCGTCGTTGTGGACGCAATTTAAATGTTAAATAACTGTGTGGCCATCATGGTACGTACGGTCGTATTTATACGGCTCGATACGATATCCGGTTAATTTGTTGGATTATCACCACACTAAAAAAATGATAAGAACTACCTAAATTTATTTAAGCTACTGGAGAACATACTTTAAGCATAGTGCTGTTTCTAAGGCATACGTCATACCCAGAATTTATGTAGAAAGTTCATTTTATTGGAACTAACTAATTGGAGCTGACTAACTGTTGCTTTAGAGTTTAGACCAAAAGGGCCCGCCGACAAAAGTCTCGTCAAAATATTTTTGGACTATGAGCTATGAGAGCTACAATCAAAGCTATTGAAAGCGTCTTAATTACTTATTATCTAAATTTATGCTGATAAGCGATAATCATGAAAGTGAGGGTCAATTGGGTGACAGTTTTCTATATTTTTTATGAGAAATAAATTATTAAAATGTTATTCACAGTTAGATTAATATTACTCATACAAAACTGAAATCATCAACAATTTTTTTTGAATAATAAATGAATCAGCACAAAATAAGGTTTCTTTAAATAGTTATTCAAATCATTCATTATTTTATTAATAAACAAATTAAGATAATTGATAGAAAACTGCTGGCTGATAAAACTGTTTGAATTACTCCTCAACTTTTTAAAGATGTAGCACAAAAAAAAATATCTCTGAGAAAATACTTTTTTGAGTAAACAATATTTTTAATATGCTTATGTTATTGTTGTATATAAAGTGTGCAAAGATACATTGTAAGATTTTGTATACCCATTATATAAGTTAAACTATTTAAACAGTTTTTGGAAAACTGTTTCTTAGCGCCTAACAGTGTGGCAACGGCAAACTGCGGCATGTACTTTTGGGGGAAATAAGTAAGGGAAATTTTGTTGGGTAATAAATTAAGCTAAACTTATCGATATTTAATATACTAGTCGTAAAATGTAACAGAGTATAAACATATATTTAAAATTTTAAGCTGAATAATCATAATGCTGTCTTTGCGCAAAACGTAATGCTTTTAACTATTTCACAGCAAAAAGTTATGCTTACGAATTTATGAGCGTATTCATAAAATAACCTTTGTATGAGTATAATTCTTTTAACACAATATTAAAATTTTTACAAATAACAACATTACAATGTGGATAGTGGGTGTTATAAGTGTCTAACAATAAGGAGTGTTTCTTGCGCTGAAAAAAAATGAATTCGACACGAAAAATATTCTGGATAATATCGGCAGATGTTTTATCCAGCATCTTAAATATTTATCTAAATATCGCACAACTTTAATTGAAAATATCGATAGCTGAATAAATCGGTATCATATCAACAACCCTAGTTGTCGTATTGTAAGATGCGTTATAATTAACTAAGAAATCCAATGTGAAAGTTAAAATAAAACAATTTTGGTAGAACTATAATTATGTTTGCACAAGAATTTTGAATGCAGATGTTGTATAAAATGAAACGTGAGTTTTTTTTTTTAAATTAAAGCCGAGTTTTATACTACACACACAGCATACTTGCATACATATAGATTTGTATGCAAATGTTGGCTAGTGTACAAGAGTGTGTGTAAAGTAATTTTTTTTCTAAGCGGAATCAAATCGGAATTAAAGAATTCAGTGTAGCGAAAAGTTGAAATCGTGAAAATTTATAATGTGTTTTAACTAAACCTCTTCACTTATTGATCTTTGTATATGTTGGTCAATTTTATGTGCATGTGTGTTTGCCTCACAATGTGTGTATTCGTGTGTGTGTGTAGTGGTAAAAGGGCACAACAACAACAGCGGTGACGGCTTTTGAAGCTGCGCCCAACTGCAACGCCCACTGATTGTCTGGCGGCGATGGCTGAATAACAGCAGCAGCTGCAACCAGCAACAATAACAACAGTAACGAAAATTTGTCACTAAGAAAGTTAAGTAAGCATCAGCAAAAGTTTTGCCAAATAACAACAAAAACAAGCAAACCAAACGCATTTGCCAGCTCTGAAACTAAAATCTATGTACACATGTGTGGGTGGCAAGCTCTGCGCCATGTTATTATTGTCTGTTTAAATATTATTATATTATTTTTTTAAAAGTGAAAACTAAACGTATTCAATGCGTCAGTGAAAGATACTACAACAACTTTGGCCTTGGCTAAAAGCAAAGAACAAAACAAAACTCGTTGCATTTGTACGCACACTAAAGCACACACAGGCCCATACATACACGCAGTGTAATTCGAAAGGGCAGTAGCAATAACAACAACTACAAGTGCAGCATACACTAATGCTGGGTTTACACTGTGACATAATTGAACTCTACACCGGCTAAATGTCACAGCAATGAATGCCTCTTTCAGTATAAACACAAGTATTCACTTAGTGTCTGTCAGCAGCTGGCACAGTTTTTGACAAGAATTGTGAAAACAGCTGTGCCATTGTGTATTTTGAGTAATAATACTATACTACTTTTTAGTCTGCCAACCCCAAGATTGGGAACTCCTTATTTTAACCGTGCAAATATTAATTGGTCGATAGTATTGGCGTCCTTTTGCACGTAGTTTCTAAATATTTGCATATTACTACGCAGTTCAGTTTTGCAGCTATTCCTTGAATTTCAAGCATCAAATTGATGTCGTCAACTCATAAACAGTATAATACGCAATAAGACAATATAAAATACAGTGTTGCTTAAACGACATTGCCATAGTGTGTCCTAGTGTAAACTTAGCATGAACTGAGCAACGGCAGCGAAAAAGCATAAGAACAAAACAGAAAAATGAAACGCAAGACGTGATGAATCTGATGCACCGCTGTTGCTGCTTCTGTCACACTTCTTCTTCTTATTATTATTCAGCTGCTGCTACTATTTGTTGTTGTCGTCGACTGTGCCCCACGCAAGGATACACGACGCACAGCATTGTTGTTGTTATTGTTGCTGCTACTGCTGCTGTTGCAGCTGTGACGCACGCACGCACACATTGCGAGGCTTATAGTACATAGTATATTCAACCATTTACATGCAGGCAGCAGCCAAGGCAACACACAGCTGGCGCTTATTGCATAAAAGCTAACTACGCCCTTGTCCTCCGCTTCGTCGTCGTAGTCTTCGTTGTTGTTGTTGTCGTCTAAGTCTACGTCTCTTTATTAACCAAGTGGCGCGTCCAACAGCCTCCAAAAACCAATAACTAACACTGTGAAAAACAAAAAAACAAAAAAAAAAACAGCATCAAACTACATAGCACCATAGACTGACACACACATACATATAGAGGCGACCCACTCACACACAGTATGAGCGTCTTTGATGACTTTCAACGCCTTTGGATGCAACGATTTCCTCAAAGCTCACTCTCCGATGCCTGGGAGCAGGATGTACGCGCAAGCCTCGAGCGTCACAAGCTTAAAATTACCGAACTAAGCAAAGAGCTTGAACAGGAGACACTTTATGTAGAATACTTGGAACGTTTGCTATCTGACGTAGAGAAATATCGTGAATCTGGTGGGGATCCTACAACGCTATTTGAGGCAGCTACAGGCAGTTCATCGCAGCCAGCGTCATCAGCGAGCGGCCATACTGCAGCCGCTGCTAATGGAAATGGTGCAGCATCTGGCATAGAAAAAGATTTTGTAAGTATACACATTTTGAAGAGTATATCAAACATTTTGGCGGCATATTAATAAAGGGTAACATTTACTAGTTTTTGTGTGGAGCAGCGTAGGGTGTTACATCTTGAAGTGTTTTTTTTTTTTAAGCACTTTTCTTTTGTCAAAATCGCCCATGGACACTAGACAGGGTTGATGTGCATAGCGTTATATATCTTATTTAAAAAATGGAAACGAAGATTTCTTTGAATTATATTTAAAAACTTAATTCGATA
This sequence comes from Chymomyza fuscimana, assembly GCA_949987675.1. NCBI lineage: Eukaryota > Metazoa > Arthropoda > Insecta > Diptera > Drosophilidae > Chymomyza > Chymomyza fuscimana. The sequence continues at coordinate 36,506,003 of OX465090.1, read as the reverse complement.
TTATTATTTGGCAGTTTGTCTTACTTAGATACTAGAAAGAATCATATTTTGCTAAATAAAATTTGAATCAAAAAAAAAATTAACCCAAAAATTTAAGCGCAAATATCTAAAACTGGAAAATGTTAGTCACCTTTTAATTAATTATTATTTATTAATATGTTTTATTCAGTTCTTGTCAAAAAAGACACACAAAGATCTTGGGAATGTCAATGGCTTAAGGATCACCAACCGCTTAAGTCAATGGCATCTCACATTTGACTTGACACTACTTCTGTGCTTAAAAGCGAGCTTTGATTGCTTTCGCTCTGCATGGGCAGTAACAGGCGATCAGCACGTTCCAAAAGCTTCCATAGATAGAGTGGTTAGATTGTGTGTGTGTGTACGAGAGAGTGTATTGCTGGGGCTACTAAATGTCATTGGCTGCTTATCAATAGTTGAGCAGCGCTGCCGGCAGCAACGCTAGCCTAGTAGTTACTGGCTCTACCAGCTTTTAAAACCCTCTACAATATGGCCAAATGGTTGTCCGAAAATTCGTCAATATGTTAAGGAGAGCTAGCTAACACTTACAGCTATAGTTTCTTTTCAATAAGATTTGTAAACTATCCAAATTTGTTGTAAATAAAAACGCTCCATTTGCCCATATAAGCAGGGTCGTCGAGAGAAAAGTACTGGCCCATTGTAGATTATCGTTCGGCCCCCACCTTTTTCTCGAATAATTTAAATTTTTACGGATTCTTGAGGCCGGCGCTGATGTTAATTTATATTAGTTAATTGGACCACATTTAACAAACATTTTAAACAAGAAGTTTTGAAATAAAAGAATCTTGCTCATATATGGAATTTACAAAAGGGATGGACTTTAAAAGTTTTCCAACTTTGCTACTGCCACGCCTGAGTTGGTCTTTCGCATATTTGTATGCGCATATGTACATATTTGCTCAAGTACTTTAAATCCAACAGGCCAAAATGTTTGACTAACCAAACGGTCAAGCGTGCTGCGAATTCCTAGCCAGCAGAAGTTGCAGTCAAAGTTAGCAGCGTCGTCGACAGCGCTGGCTTACGTCTCTATCTATGCGTGCGTCCGTGCTCTGTGCTCTGTGCGTTCTACCATTTGTGATATCTTGAATTTTACTCGTTATCTCCATACTCACATATGTATGTATATACATTGCATATATTGGATGCATGAGTGTGTGTTTTCTTTCGGTTTTGCGTGTCGTTGTCGCGCTATTCGACATTGACTACTGTTGCGACTCCGGCTGCGACGTCGTTGTCATCGCCGCCGTCGCCAGTAGTTTCGGTGAATAACAGCCCAATGGGCCACGCCAGCTAGCCAGCAAATACTAGAACGTAGAACCGCAACAGTTTACGGGTTAATGTTATAATTGCATGAACAAAAAAAAAAAAACAACAAAAAACAAATGCAAACATTACAAATCAAAACGTGCAACAAATAAGCAATTGCAAATACTGAATTGACTTGAAAAATTTTGTTTGGTGTGTGTCTACAAAACAATTGAGAATTACTTACGTAAATAGAAGTTTCCGTTTATAATTTTTTTTTTTTTTTTTAACGGCAGCGTAACGTAAAGTTAAAAATTCGTGGTCAACGTTAACGTCGCTGTCGACGTCGCTGTGTATCTTCCTGGTGCTGGTGCGTAGAGTACGAAGTTCGGGTTTCAATTGGTCCGGCCAGTTGCACCGTTAGTTAGTTTTATTTGCATTTGTTGCATTGCAAGATAATCGAAGAGCGAATGCTGCCAGATTGGCAAAAGCTTAAAACAAAAGGAGCAGCAGTTGAAGCAGGAGCAGCGCAGCATGTCTTCGTTTAAAGAGAAATTCAAGTTATGGACTCGAGGGGTGCGTAATCAACATGCAGTGTCAATAATAATAGCAACAAAAATAACAGCCCCAACAAAAAATGAGCGTAACCACACAAGCATAACAACAATAAAAGTTGAAAAAAAAAGCTTAAGCTATTGAAAAGTTGTTTTGTATTATCACAAAATGAAATCAATAAACTTATCGCAGAGTCTCACAAACACAGGCATAGTTACATACATATACATATGTACGTAGATACGTATGCACATGTACTATGTATGTATATTGCTCTGCTCCATACAACAATAGGAAAGTTGCCCTATCCTAAACCCCCGCTTAGCCCCTATATTACCCCTTGCTAAACCTTCGCGACACTCATTGCCAGCAATAAATAAATATGTGTTGGTTGTTCGTTTATAAGTAATAAGTACTTATAAAATTAAGCAACAACACTTAAAGAAATACGTCTAAAAAATGTAATACTTACACACACACACACTTGGATGTTTTTATAGATACTTTCAAAAGGTGTTAACTCAAAACTGTTTTAGAGCATATACCTCCTCAGATCAGTAAGCAAACTCTCAGCCAATTGAACATTTCTGCAAGTATTTGTGTTGATGCTTATCATTTGTTGATATCCTGACTAATGCCAGAAACCTTTGATATGTGGCTCTGAATAGTTTTTTTTTTTTGTTTTTTTTTGCCTACGCCGGAACTACCTAACAACTATAAATTCGATTTTAATCCATTTATAAGTGCTTATAAAAATAAAGTTACAACATCTGGTTTGGAATCAAACGTTGGTTTTGGTCTGGCACTTGCATTTTAGCATTGTCATGAAAAAACATTGCTGGGAATTAAAATAAGTGAATAATGTTGACCAGTGGCGTAGCCAAAAAAAAACAAATTAGGGGTGTTATTCAGACTGCTAAGGTGTTTCACAGACGTTAGCTTAACATTAGGCTTTCTGTTGAACAAAGTTGTTCGGTCCAGCCTATATAATTTACGTTGTTCACATTGAAGCTTGTATATTTGTTTCAAATTTTATTTATAATATGGTTCCGTCTACAACATGTTTCATAGAACATCGGTAGAACTTCTGCACACTCATCATCCTATCCCTAAATCCACAATGCATATATGTTGGGCTTACTTGAGGCTTTCTGTTGACTTTAGCCGTCCACACTTTTGGTTTTTATAAGAAATCTTTGTTCTTTCTAAATTTGTTTATAATTGCACTAAGTAAGCTGTAACCGTTGGATCCAAGTACATTAGTTCGTTTTACATAAGAAAAAAAAGATGGCGTACGTTAAACAACCAAAAACAGACGAATTTTTAATCAAAAACTTTTTTTCGACCGATCGATCCTATGGGACCTATATGATATAGTCAACCGATTTTGATAAAATTTGGTACAGTGATGGGGGTTTCTAAAAAATTTCCGATTACCAAATTTGGTTATGATATCTTTATAAACAAACGAATTATCCATCTAAAACTTTTGTTTTTTTTCGAGGTCCTCTGAAACACCCCTATGGGAGCTATATAATGTAGTCCCGATATCAAAAAAATAAAATAAACCTATGGATTAATAAGGGATCTTATCTGAAAGTTTGGTTGCTCTAGCTCTTACCATCTCTGAGATCTAGGCGTTCATACGGACAGACGGACATGGGTATATCGACTTCTCTAGTCACTCTGATCATACTTTAGGTAACTTTGGGGGGTCTCCGACTTCTCCTTCTGTACGTTACATACATTTTCGGCTTGCACAAACACAATATACCCTTTGTACCATACGGTACAGGGTATAAAAATGTGCATTATCTGTACGCAATTTCGAGTTGATTTAAACATATATTCTAAGAGCTGTCCATCTGAAGCTTGCTAAAGTAACACAGTCTGACGATAACTTTAAAAAAAATATGAATAAATTTTTCCATTAGAAGACTTTCTTTTCTATTGATTGCAACCAAATTTTGTGTACAACTAGTGGACTGCGCCCCCCGTTTGCTATATTAATTTCGAGACTTCCCGACTGTTTCTATACTCTGTCCCTGGCTATTCCCTGCACATTGCCAAGATGTCGTCACGAATCGGCAAACTTGATCTGCCTGACGATAATGCCCATCGTTTGGCTTTATAGCTTTTATAGTCTCTGAGACCTTTTCGTTCATACGGACAGACGAACGAACAAACAGACATGACTATATGGACTCGGTTGTTCATGCTGATCTTTATGGGGTTTGCCACGCCTGCTTCTGCCCGTTATACAGTTGGTATAGTTTATATTCAGTGTGATCAACTTGATCGATTGTTATTTTTTAAATTTATCCAAAATCCATTAATTATTGAAACCTATTATTAGCTGTACAGCAATTTTTATGATTTCTGTTCGACTCAAAAATCGACTATTCAGAAAATGTTTATTATAAATATGCTAAGCAGATGATTTAGGCCTAATTGCTTAAAAAGTTGAGCTATATATCATCACGTTTTTATTTTCTGTTTTTTTATATCTTTTAAGTCCGTACAGAATATTTTGATTTGATGTTAGCCTGTTTTAGACACAGGCTTTGCCTAATCTAAGCTTGAGTACTAAATGTGGTCAACAGCAGGCGCCAAACTTAATAACCATTTCTTTATCTCTCTCTCTCTCTCTCTCTCTCTTGTGAACTTTGGCGAGCGAAAGCTGTTTCTTTTTTTTGCTCACTCTTTGTAGCCTATGACAAGACTCAATAACTCTCCAATCAATTTAAAAGGTTCCTTTTATTCTAAAACACTTTTGCTAAGAGCTTTTAAATTTGTTTTTTTAAAAAAATACGCCTTTTGCTCAATTTTGGCTATAATAAATAAATAAATTCCTTTTAATGTGAGTAAACAAAAACTTATGTTTTTTAATTTTAGTTACACATTGTTTATGAATAGCATAAGCCAGGGGTGTGCAGCCTATGACCCGAGGAGCACGGAGTGACCCATTTGATAATTTTAAGTGACCCACTTGAGCTCCGAAAATAAAATATACATATTACATATAAAAAAATAAACTTTAATAAACACGAAAATATATTTGACCTGACTAAGGGCCGTCAAGAGCCATGCCGAACCTCTTCTTTGAAAATAATAAAACTGATATAAGGAGTAATCTTGTACAAAATGTTATTTGAATTAGCAAAACCCATATGTTGAAGAACATTTACAGATATAAAACTTTATAAATGGTTTGAATTGGTAAAGTCCATATGTTGTTTCTTTAAAATCCCTCAAAGAAAACTAAGCAAAACGATCTTTGCAACAATTGTTTTTGGGTCTAGTATGGGGTCTTTTATGTGCTTGTCTGCGACCTCGCTGCCAGTTTTATTGTCAAAGAGCCAGTCAATGCACGCTTTCTTCTTTGCTTCGCTTGGTCACACCTGCAGCATGCCGGCCGGCCGGCTCTGTTGTACCCATAGTAATACGCATCGTACCCAAAAGCAACCCCATATCAATTTCCATTTCTTTAATCACCGACCGACCGCCCCAAAAGCACATACAGTCAGACATATATGTACATAAAACATAAATAAATAAAGATAGAAATTCAATTTTGTTGCCAATTTTCTTTTTTTGGTAAATAACCAAAAAAAAAAAAAAAAAAACTTTAAACATCGTTGCTCTTTTTGTAGTTTTCACTTTTTTTGTAGCCAAAACAATTTGGGTAACTAAAATAACATACTACACATACTCAAGCAGCCAAGTTTGGCTTTATATATGTCTGTATTAGTTAGCTTATTTATTTATGTCTATACACTGTCGAAAAGTATATTTGTTACACATAGTTTTAAGTTTAGTATAGCAATTAGTCGGCAAAAACAAAAATAATTTTCACTTTGTCAGACATAAATGCATAAAAGCACGAATACCCGAGTCACAACCCTAACAACGAGGCATAAGGGTAAAAATGTCAGACCAACAACTTAAGCAACAACAATTAGCTGTGTTTTGTTTTTGTTCAAAAAAGTTTTTGCGAAAAAAATGCTATTTAAAAGCATAAAAGATTTTGATATTTGCCAGTACAATACATATTGCAAAAAAATTACAACTTCAATTATATTATTATTAAAAAAATATACTTTTGGCGGTTGTCTGTTTAGTTTTTTAAAGTAGCACCAAATAATATCAAAAAGTATGTTCTCGTAGATAATGCCGCTTTTAATAACACTATTTTGGACCAAAATGGTCTACCTTTCGTAGTCAAGGAAGGCTCTGTGTCGGGCATAAATGCCCATTTATTTTTTGGACATTTTTTCATACGCTTTGATATTGTTATTTTGTAATACTATACTGTAAGGGTGTGTCTAAGGCGACTCTCCGAAATTAGACTGTTTTTCGCGTTTGTTTTTTGGCTGGCATTTTAATGAAACTGCTCGAGAAATGCGTTACGTGCCGGGCATGTAATTTGGCTTGGTAGTAACTGTAACCGTTAATGTCTTTTGGATGGGCCCAGGGCCAGTGTATGCCTAGGGGCATAACTTGGACAGCTCTATATTTATACATAAATAGTGCTACAGTTTAAAGCCAATTTTATGCCATTAGTCGTTTTTATACCCTGTTACTATAGAGACAATGGTATTGTAGATTTGTTCAATTTGTGTAATATAGTAGGCTGAAGTAGGTGTGGTGGGCTATAAGTTTGCACCAAAATGCTTAATATCAACGGCTACACATTGATTCTTTCCAAGAATACTGCAGTGTTAGAGTCATCGAATTTGTTATAAAGACTCATGTGAGCCTACTAAGCGATAAATCATAAAATTCTTCTTAAATCTACTTCTTAGTTTCCCTACCACGCAAACGTTTTCATCTGAGTACGCCTGCTATTCACAATGCCAGCGTATGCCCAGACAGTTTCAAGCTTTCTTCTTTTTTTATTTTGCCGTTAGGCCCAACCAACCAGATATCATCCTACACTTGTGCGTGACTCGCTGACATTTGAACCCGTTTCAATTACACTGCCAATTGCCATTCCAATCCGTCTGTAGACTGCATAATTTATGTGCCTTCATCTCATTTACACTTGCTAACTCTCAATCAAATTGACTTCATTTGCAGAAATCTAGCTTGAATCTGCGAGACACATCATCATCATCATCATCATCGTCAGCCGCTCTGAGCAAGGACAGACTTTCGCTTAACACAGACAACAAATACACACACACAAGCAGCACAGCTGGCGGAGGTGGAGCAAACACAGCTACTAATAAACGTAACAACACAGAGCAAAGCTTTGAGCGAGAAGATAAAGACAGCGGCAATGAGAAGGACTCAAATGGCGCTTTGCAACAGTGTATAAGTGAGCTGGCGGCCTCGATTGGCAGCAATGCTGCAAACAAAAACCGAGAACAAAAGCCAGCACCACAAAATGATAACAAGCAGGATAGTGGTGGAGGTGGCAGCGGTGGCACTACTGCTGCTACTGCAGCCGACAAGGAGAACAAACCGCTGCGCAAGCCGACTTCGCACTTTGTTACTGTAATTGAGGTCAAGGAGGCCAAAGACAAAGACCTCGACGATACTGTATCGGGCAATGACACACCAACACCGCCATCGACATTTGGTCGCTATGCGGCTGAGCGCAGCAAGGCAACAACATCGGGTGGTAGTGGTGGTGCTGGCACAACGGAACCTACAGCTCCGCCTTTGTCACCCTCATTGACATCGCCTGCCATGTCTGCCTCATCATATGCAGCACACTTGGAGGCGAAAAGGAAAATGCCACCCAGGTGAGTCTTTTACAGAAATTGGCACACTTTAAATTCGAAAGTATTTAGAATGTATCAGCATATAAAAGATATACACATTATTATATTTTAAATATAACACAAAAGTAATCGTATTACTCTTTATTACAGACCACCACCAAAATACTTTGGCGTACGTCGTGTGGAGCCGCCCACCATTCCCGGCCAGCAGCCGCAGCTGTCCTCGTCGCCCAAGCGCGAAGCACCCTTTGCGGGTAGCACAATGCCGCTCCCAAGCAGCTCAGGCGGTAATCTTTCATCCAGCGAGAGTCCAGCCAACTCGCTGGAACGTAATATCAAGCCTTCGGATATATTGCGACAGAAATCATCCGAAAATCTTGAGTCCAAGTCGTATGCCACAAACAGAAAGACTACACCCGAGCTTAGTAAGTTTGCCAACACGCCAGAGCTTATGGAAGAGCTGGGTCGCAAAATGGTTGGCAAAACCGACAGCCTGGAGCATGCAAAACGTAGCGAAGCTGCGGCTGCAACTGGTAATGGCAGCAGTAGTCTAGGGCGTACAGCCTCCTCGCCAGGTCGTGCGTTAACACCAGGTCGCAGCAGCATAGGCCCAGTGGGCGCATCGCCCACAGGCAGCCTAAACAAGACAGTCAAGTTGGCGGCAGCCGATAGCAGCTCGACGAGTAGTCTGGAGAAAAAGTCACGCAGCTCACTGCAGGCCAGCGATGCGGAAGCAGCTGGTAATGGAGCCAGCGCTGCCACAGGTAGTAATCAGCGCAGTGCAGGTTCCAAGGAATCATTGGCATCACAAGGCATATCAGAAGTTGTAAGTAGTTTATAATGTTTCAAGAAGGTCATGAAATTAAAGCTCACTAAGAATCTTATTTAATGAGCACAAGTTCATTGTAAAACAATTTTTTATTATACAATATCAATTTTGCTTTTACAGATTAAGAGCTATGAGTCGGTGTCATCGCTTAGCTCCGACAGTGCCAAGGCTGCGCAACAAGCCGACAATGAGCCATACTATGACAGCGTACCGCTGGATAATGGCGATGGCGAATATGTATTTATAAAGCCCGGTCGCACGGGCTCATCGTCTAGTCGTGATGATCTATCTACGCCCGGCAGCACATTGCCAATGGCGCAGCTTAGTAGTCAGGCGAGCGTAACGGATCCCGAATCTCCAGGCCGTACCTCAAATTATGTAAACATTGATTACTTTTTACAGTAAGTAAGCAAATATGTCAATCACAAACTATAGCTAACCTGTGCTCTTTTACAGCCAAAGTAATGAGACGCGCTCCAGTTCGTTAGACAGCGACGGCGAGTACGACGGTCCGCCTATAATGCGTACTATATCACACGATGAGCAGACATCACAGACGCCAGGTGTTTTGCGCAAGGTTCGTGTGCGACTTTCATCCGTTTGTCACGGTTCATTTGATTTGATTCGATTTATATACAGTTTGAGCCCCCCGTTCTTACACTTCCAAAAGCTATAAAATGGTTGCATTGTGCTTATTAATCATTTGGAATTGTAAAACGGTGCCACTGTTTGGCTTTGTTGTAGTCGACTGTTTAATAGGCATGTATACATATTGCATTATGATGATTGCCATTTCTCTTGTGTTTTTTTTTATTGAAGTCAGTAACAGAGTTGACCGACGATATATGTAACTAAGCATATAACAACTAAGCACAGAGACTGTTCTGTTGATAAACAGCATCGCCTTCGCTTAAGCCGTACTTTCTTCCTGACCTTATCAATGCATTCTAACATTAATATATAAATGTGTGCTCTTTATACGCAAAATCAATAGCTAAGATCAATGGGCTTCATACTTTTTTTAAAATAAGCAACATTGCTAGCTAGGACATGATGCTTAGCAGCATCGTTAGTTTAAACAGGGTCTTCAAGTAATACATATTAACTGAATAACTTAAGCTTTGCTTTGCTGTGTGGCTGATACTGAGACTAAGGTTCAAACCGAAGCTTGATAAAAATATTTGAACTTAAAGACAACCGAAATAATTATCTAATACTATTAATATTTTTGTATGTACAATAATGTATTTAATTAGAATAATCACTAATATTTATTTACTAACAATTTTCTATTTTTTTTATCTTACTTTTTTTCCAACAGAACTTAGTTTCAGCGATACTCGTGAGTACCAACATTCCAAGCTTGGCTCAAACCATAATTATAATAGTTATATAGTTAAATTGTGCTATATACCATATACATATGCAATTACTATATATTACAAATATAGTACATGTATTATATCTGTTTAGCTTAGCAAGCTTTTTGTGTATGCGCGCATTGGAACTCGCTTTTACGAAAAGACACATACAAAAAAAAAAAAAAAAGAACTGCAAACCATTCATATATATTCCTCTGTAAATGTGCTTGTTTTGTATTTGGTTTTTATTAAATTTTTGTTTTTTTACAGTACAAAATTTGCAACATTCATTTCACAAGTTGTATATATTATTTTGTATGCTATCTTTTTTGTTCTTGTGGGCACTTTTGAGTGCTTTTGTCTCGCTCTCATTTGTGTTAGTCCTTCATACATATATATGCATTCTATACAGTTAAAAAATCTTTTTTTCATAAATCGTATAATATATTTTGTTTGGATTAAGAAATGGTGCAAGTTTCTTGGTAGTGGAGACACTCAAATACATTATGGTTTTTTGTATAGTTACACTTGATACTTATGTACATATTGTATGTAGCAACTTATTTGTGTGCTTGGTAGTTTTTGGGCTTTTCCTTAAAATATTCTGATTTCCATCCGTGACAGGTTTCGGGCAATGCACGAGGTGCCAAAATACGCAACATATTATCCGCAATTATACATAGTGAGGCTATCTATGTAGAATGCCTTAATAAAATGATACAAGTAAGTTAAAAAAAAATAAAAAACGCTTTTTAACCTTTAATACTAATTGCCACTTTTTCTTAGTACAAGAGAGCCATACACGCTACACTGGGCACATCACAGCCTGTGATCAAGGAGGATGAGGAAAATACAATTTTCTTTAAAATCGACGAACTCTTTGAGGTGCACACAGCCTTTCTGAGTGACCTTAAGACTATTGTATCTCATGAGGGCGGCGATGTGCTGATTGGAGATCCTTTCAAGCGTCTAGCTGATATGTTTGACTTGTATAGCGCGTTTTTGCACAATTACGGGCAAGCCATTGAGACAGTCAAGAAATGCAGCGCCAACAATCCACAGTTCAAAAAGATTGTTTCGACCATTGTGGTTAATTTGCAAACGGAGCAGTCTCTAACCCTAGAGGATTTGCTGCACAAACCTGTGGCACGCGTACAAATCAATGCTTTGGTTTTTAACGATCTGCTGAATGAGACGCCGCCCAATCATCCAGACCATCAGCCGTTACGACAGGCGCAAAAGATCATACAAATGTTCCTTAATCAATTTAATGTGGTTAATCAACGTCTACCCTCGGAGTCAAACAAAAATTTACGCCGCATGGTGCGTAATTCCTTCATTGTCGAGCTGGTCGATGGTCATCGCAAACTGCGGCATCTCTTTCTCTTCAATGATGTGATCGCATGTGCCAAGTATAAGGCCTTGGGACGCGATCGTATCGACTACGAGCTTAAATGGTATATAGCACTCAAGGATGTCAATGTATTTGAAGAGTCCGACAGCAGTGCAGACCTCAAGGAATCTAGTCCCGCGAATATTTTGCAATTGAAACGCAATTTGCGTTCAGTACGTGATCAGTTGATACTCGAGCCGAATGGGGTGCGAACAGGAGATAAATATAGACGCAAGTTAGCCGATCTGGAGTCACAGCTAGTATTGGCCGCGCCGAATTTAGTGCTTCGTTTAGGCAATAAGGCCAACAATAAGACTATGACCTTCTTTCTCAGCTCGGACTTTGAGCGCACACAGTGGATAGATTCGATAGTCTCGCTGAAGGTAAGCTTACAATTTTCAAATAATTTGTGCTTCTGTTAGTGAAGCGCAGGTGTGATCTACTGAACTCAATTTTATATACCAAATTCTATATTTTAAATGCTCAACTAATTGATTCGTTTATTACAGCAAAAATGTAACCTGCCTGGTGCCAACAACATCAATTCGCTGGAGGTGACCGCCTTTATTGTAGCCATGCAGAAGGGCATGAAGACTGAAATGGGCTCCTATTTGATGCGCAACACCAATGATGAGAGCCTGCTAGTTGGCGATTTGCACATGACGGTGCAGGGCTTATCGGGACTGGAACAGGCTTCCGATCTGTATATTTGTATTGAAGTGGACTCCTATGGCCACTATTTTCGCAAAGCCACAACCAAGATGATTTGCCGCAGCAACAATCCCATATGGAATGAGAGCTTTGTACTTGAGCTGGAAGGCAGTCAAAATGTGCGCGTGCTGCTTTATGAGGCCAAGGAGCGTCCCCTTTTGCGCGCTAAGCACATACTCAAGGTATATAATGCGTATATTAATAGGAAAACCGTAGCTAATATACATTTTTCGGTATTGCTTTAGCTGAGTCGCAGCTGGCTGACAGAGACAACGCAGGCACGCACTATAAAGCTAAGCGAAACGCTTGAACTGACCACAAACCTTAGATTTGTGCCCGGCGAGCTGTGTCGCGCCACAACAAAGCCGGGCGCACTTTTTGGTGCCAAAATGAGTCAAGTATTAAAGTGAGTTGACAAATCAAAGCATACAATTATCGGGCAATTGTAAATTAGAAAGATAATGCACAATCAGAATTAGTATATGACTGGATCATATGTTAACATAAACAACTCGTATAATAATATTGTTTAATTTAATTATGGTTAAACTGAACTCATGTATTGTTTTTACCAATATTCTCTAGACGCGAGAAGCGCGACATTCCATTCATTATCAGTGCCTGCATTCGTGAAGTGGAGCGTCGCGGCATGTTGGAGGTGGGAGTTTATCGTGTCAGTGGCTCTGCTTCCGATTTATCCAAGCTCAAAAAGGCATTCGAGACGAGTAAGTAAAAAATTCAATACGCTATTTTATTAAAGCGAAAAATTTAATAAATCTCGTGTTTAGATGCATACGAGGCCGAACAGCTACTGCGAGAGGTTGACATACACTCAGTAACGGGCATACTGAAGACTTTCTTGCGCGAATTACCCGAAGCGCTGTTTACTGACTTGCTCTATCCGCGTTTATTTGATACATTCAGTGCTTTTAGCAACAATAATGAGGCAACACGGATCAGTGAATTACTCAAGGTATTCGAGGAATTGCCGCAGGCGAACAAAGCGTCGATAAATTTGATATTGGATCACTTAATCAGGTGAGCATTAGGAATGGCGAACGCATTGAATTTGTGTATTTTTAAAATGCAAATGAATATTAAGTCTGTGGCCACACTGAAGGAAGCAAAACATGTTGTCTTGCTAAAACAAGGAAGCATTCCTGTGCGACCCCAGCCTAAACAATAAGTTTTTTTTTAAAAAGTATTGAGCCCGTTAAAGGAAACCATAATTTTGTAATAGTAAAAAAAAAAGTCAAAAGTCTAACAAACGTTCTTAGACGATGAAGAAAGTTTTTTATAAATATTGAAAAACTTGTTTTATCATATTTTTGGCTTTTTGTCTTCAATGATCATATTACATCAGTTTGTGTTAAATAAATCTGTTTTTCTTGTTACAGAGTGCATGAACGGGAGGCAGATAACAAAATGTCATTGCACAATTTGGCCATGGTATTCGGACCGACCCTATTGCGACCCGGTCAAACGCAGGTTAAGCAAAAGGATCCCCTAGCAGCTAGCACAGTCGATGTAATGGCTCAAGCTGGCATACTTTATTGCTTTCTGCAGGCGCGTATTAAGAAGGACTAAGATGGAAAACGAGAAAGATAAAGTAGAAGTGAGAGGAGCGAAGGCAATGAGATCCCATATTTTTGTAGCGATTTGCTTGTTATACTTATTAGATACGCTACTATTTACATGTATGCAAAAACACAACTTATGGCCTATGCTTCACCTGTCCCCTACCACAAAATAAAACCTCATTTACATAAACACAGATACACACATGCTTCCAATTGTATATACAAGACGAAGATAATTAAAGAGAAAGAGTTGTCGAAAATTTAGACAAGTAAAAATGTTTCCTGAACTGAACAAAGTGCTCAATGGCGGGCCTTGGAGCGTTACAGCCAAACACACTCACACATATACACACCTAAACAAATATAAGTGCAACGATGTATACATGGTCCAAGTGTTCAACACGCGCCGGACCAATTCAGATCCAAAACTTTTGCCATGTTGTGCACCTACTTTTTGGCTTTAGCTCTTATATATACATACATATAATTATACATAAACCAACTTGCTTTACCTATATTTATATCAGATATGCTGACACATATATACTTACATATAATGTTTTTAAGCTATATAGAAAAACCCCAAGCACAAGCACACCTACCTATACAATAATACACATATAACACAAATACGCCCCAAACGCCCCGCTAAGCAAATTGCAACAATTTACTAAATGAAAAAAAAAATGAAATTAAAATATTTCAATATTAATATTTAAATAATATAATATATTACTAACCGTTTAAATGATATACATATGTATGCTATAAAATGCTTATTTAATTCGTATATACTGACTTTTTTTGTGTCACTTGTTTTGTCTTTTGTATACTTTAAAATATTGAATATTTTAAATAATTACACGTAAAAATATAATGTTTAATGGCATAAGATAAAACTGCAAAACTATATTACATATAGAAAACAAAAGATATACAAAACACACACATACAAATGCATACAATACGCTTTTGCTTAATAATTTCCAATTTTTTTTTTGTATCAATAAAAACCATTATTATTATGATTATATTAATTGTTTAGGTTTTATATTTAAAAAAAAAAAAAGAAGATAAAGTATGCAGTTTTTGTATAGAAACTTAAAATAAAGTATATTCTATTTAGAAAAGATTTGTGTATTAAAGCTTTTTGTATTAAGGACTTACATCGCCTATATCCATTCGTTTTATCTTTTTCGGAATTGGCGTATACTGCAAAACAAATCGAAGCCTACGTGTTGGAGTATAATGAAAAAAAAATAGCATAAAAGAATTGGATTGGATCAAGAGTTTTGGAAAACTTGCATGAAATAACGCCTTATTATATCATAAGACTGTTTAAAAATGCCTTTTGTGTAAACTTAACTTTTATCGTTTTTTTAATCTTTAAATTAATAACATCTTTTATACATGTTTAATCATTAATCACTAAACAATTTGCCACCTAATGGCTTTGTCCATCTTCTTCCTCATCTTCTGCACCCGCCTGTGGCACGTTGGCTTCAACATCGAAGAAAGCTCGCTTGCTACGCTTAGCTTCCGTACCCGCTGAGCTCCCAGTAAATTTGGAAGCAGTGCGCTTACGCAGCTCTTCTATATCTTGCTGATCTTCCAGCGAAGCCCACTCTAGTACCAAACGACGACCGTATAAATGGGTACTAGCACTTAGAGCTTCAAAGGCATGTTTGGCATCGCTCTTTGAGTTAAAGTCCACAAAGCCAAAGCCACGATGAGAATCCTCGCCGGGGGTCATCTTCTTGGGTATGCGCAAAGATTTTACTTCTCCAAAAGCTCTAGGAATCAATTATTAATCATATGGTTCGGCTACCATCAGACAAAGTACTTACTTGAATATATCGTACACCTCCTTGTGCTTAGCCTGGAAGGGTATGTTTCGCACACAAATTTTAGTTCCAGTCTGCTTCTGTTGAACCACTTGTCGTCGCCTCGAGCCATCATCTTGAGTTCTGCAAATTAAGGAGCATATTAATTACAGATTGTTAACAAAAATTAACTCAAATTCAAGGGCTAAATGTAAGCTTACTTCAGCACACGATCGCTGCGCTTTAGTTCAACTTGGTTGCCATCAATTGTGGTAAGCTGCAGGTTCTTGAGCACATGATCAGCTACCGAAGACTTTTTGAACTGTATAAAGCCATAGCCCAGCGAGTTTAATTGCCTTGGATTTTGTGGATCTTTTCGCTTGGCTATTTCCACTGTATGTATGCTGCCCAGATGCTGAAAGTGTTTGTAAACAGTTTCCTGTATGGTTTTAAAGTTTAAGTTGCGCAGAAACAATGTTGTATTGGGCTCGGGCTCATCGTCCGCATCCTCCGCCAAGGGTTCTGCAACTACAACTGCAACTGGGTCTGCCTTCTCTTCCTTAACTTCAGCCTCGACGGGCTCGGGCTGCTTCTCTTCCTGTTTTGGTATGGCAGGCTCGCCACTTAGTGTTGTGGTAAATGTATGATCTGGTGCCCATTCTAGATATAATGGAACATTCTTAAACTTGCTGTAAGCCAGCTTTTTGAAAGCTTGTCGTGCTTCTGTAGCTTCGCAATACTCTATTAATCCGGTGACACCGCTAGGAGGTAGCACCAAGCGCCCAATGGATCCAAATTTGGCAAAAATTGGTGTCAAGTCGGACGTTTGCGTGTCTGCCGGTAAATTTTTAACCAGCATTACAGTCTTTGAGCGCTTAATGCTGGGCTGATCAAAAGCGCTTAGATTTACGCCTTCATCTTCCAGAAACGTTTTCATTTCTTGCACAATTTGTGTCTCGCCAAGTGCCAGACGCACAGCAGCGCTCGAGCCTCCATCGCTGGTGTCCAATATACGTTCTTTGGAGGTCTTAAATTGCTTGGCCAATAACTCCGCGACAGCATTGGCTCCCAAAAAGAGCGTGTTCCAGCCAATTGGTTTCTGTGCACTTTTCTTGAGCTTGAGTGCCTTCTTTTGTTTGAAGGAAAGCGAGGCATCATTCTCATCGAGCTCATTCTTGTCAGCATCGGCCAAATCTTTGCCTGGAAGCAAATGCAAGAGTCGACCACGAAAATCGCTTCCATCTAGTTCATTAAATGCCTTGAGCGCATGTTCTGGGATCATGTAGGTGACTGTGCCGAAGCCTTTGATTTTACGCGTCAGCTTATCCACAGGCAAATTGACTTCTACCACGGGTCCAAACTGCTCAAACAGCTTTTGCAGCTCATCCTCAGTGGCTGTGTAAGAAAGATTGCGAAAGAATATGCGACCTGATTCGGAAATGTTGTCTTCATTACGCAAACTGTCTTGCTGCTGTTTCCACTTGGCATTGCCACTAGGAGCTTCAGTTGTTGCACTTGTGTCTCCATTCATTTTGGCTTTAGTAACCTTGTTTTGTTCCGTAAAGTCCGAGAAGAATACTTGCTTGCCTTTGATAAAACTTTTATTTTTAAGCATAGCCTTGGTCATGTCCTTTTCAGTCTTGAAGCCCACATAACAAAAGCCATGCACTTTAGCTGGCAGGCGCACAGAATAGGGCTTCAATGGCTTAAAAAACTTTAAGACATCTTGTCGCTTTGTGTTATAGGGTACATTGTGTACCTTGATGGTATATAGTTCCAAACTACTCTTGTCTGCTTTTGCTTTGCTCTTAAGGCTTGTTGGTGCTTGCTTGGGCTGTGATGCATTGCCGGCCATTAGCGACTTCATATACTCCAAGTCACTAATAGGTTTCTCCGCCAGTTTTTCGGTTGGTTCTTCAGGTTCACTATCTGGTTCATTTGCTTCATCGCCGGCGCCAGCATCCACGCCACTGTCATCCCGCGCGTTGGCAGGTATTTCATCCGTTTCGTCTTCGTCAGATTGCGCTTCAGTGGCATTCACATTGTTTAGGCCTGCATCGTTGGCCCAGAGTGAACGTGTCCTCTCATGCGCCTGCATAAACTCTTGAAACGCCGGATCATCTTTATGCTTGCCCAATATTTCGTCAACTTTATCCTGCTTTGGATAGGCCTTTTCTTTTGGTTGTATTTCATTATTAAGCTCTTTTTCCGCTTGCTTGAGTTTATCCATATTCTTTTTGCTATCCTTGGCATATTTGCTCCACGATTGTGGTTTCTCCTCACTGCCCAGTGCTGCGCATGGTTCAACACGCACGCGGCTTGTCTGTATGCAGGTGTTGTTAAAGTGCTGGATGGCTTCTTGTGCCTCCTGCTCGCTGCTATAGCCAATAAAACAGAATTGCCGAAATTTGCCATCCGGTGTGTATTTCAATTGCAAATCTGTGATTGTGCCCTTAGCTCCAAAGATACTTCGCAGTTTATCTTCGCTTATCTACATTGATTATATATTTATTAGTTTATACGCAATTCAACTGTAATGTGTATTCACCTTTTTGGGCAGCTGCTTTACTATTATACGCGACATTTTTATGATTAGTAGAAAAATTCAACAAAAATTCATTTTGTTTACGAATTGAAGCACACAGCACGTGTTGCTTTGGTTGCCACCTCGTTTTGAAAAGCGTTGCCACTTCCAGAATTAATACTATGTGGCACTATGTAGCATTCAAGTGTTGTCCGTTGCCAATATGGCGCAAAACTTTAAAAGAATGTATGCTCATTATATGTATATATAAATAGTAAGAGATAAACATTAATTTAATTTCAATTCAACATGGAAATAGTTGTAAAGCTTTGGACTTACAACTGATCAACTTGAATATTTTCATATGTATCACATTGTATTGATTTTTGAAAGTGCATATGTATGCGGCTTACAATCGGTTCAGCTAGGGTCAAGAATTTGAATGTGGCGTGGATTCGGTTGAGCAGCGTCATTTCCTATCTTCGTAAATTTTTTAGCAACTTCTATGCCTTATCAAATTTCTCAAATAAACTAAGCAAACTGCAACAGGTGTGTTTGTTAAAAATGTTTTAAAAGATGCACTTACCAATTAACATTGCAGGTTCTTTGAACTCAAGAGCAGCTTGTAAAAAATTTAATTTTCAGCTCAAGGTCATGGCCAGCGAATTTCACAATGAGCCCACAACCTTTGGGACTGCGTACGAGCCAGAGGCAGCTATTAATAAAATTGGAAGGAACGACGCAGTAGCATCCCAGAGAAGTGTGAGGCGTTCGACGGCAATTTTACGGAAATCTTGATAAGCCAAACAGCATTCACTCAAGTGCGTTCATCAGCTCGTGTATAGCAGCAAATGATAAGGGAGCGCTTCAGCTATAAAGTCGTTAGCGAGGCTGTGCAACATTTCAGTTAGATCTTTGGATTCCAGCAAGAGACACAAGTGGAAATATTTGATCTGTCAACGCTTCAAACTGTGATAAGGCAGCGAAAAATTCTTTCATTACGTAAAAGCTGTATAAATAGAAAACAACCCAAGT
Organism: Chymomyza fuscimana; assembly: GCA_949987675.1. NCBI lineage: Eukaryota > Metazoa > Arthropoda > Insecta > Diptera > Drosophilidae > Chymomyza > Chymomyza fuscimana. The sequence continues at coordinate 36,487,179 of OX465090.1, read as the reverse complement.
CACGCATAAACAAATAAGCAGTTATAGAACACTCTCAACAAAATGGAAGTACCACCTCCAATAGTGCTTAAGCGTCCGCTCTATGTTCCCAGCAAAACCCTTATGGGTCCCGGTCCTTCCAATTGCTCACATCGTGTACTTGAGGCCATGAGTAATCCTGTGCTGGGTCACATGCATCCAGAGTGTCTGCAGGTAAGTGTGCCACATATTTAAGCAGATTAAGCTAGCCGGCTGATAAGTCAGCAGACGAGTTATTGGCAGTCCAATTGCCAGACATTGTTGTAGACATGACAGATAAAGTAGACTGTAAAAGAACTAAGTTTATGGAGCATATACATACTCAAATATAAATGCACTGATGTATGTATGTATATATGTATGTATGTATTTGTGGACTTATCGTCACTAGCGTGAGAGATCTACTTATCGTTGCTCCACAAAGCCCTTGTTGGACCAATGGAATTTTATAAAAATAGGAGCAAAGTACACAAGCATGTTTTTTTTCTATTGAATCGAAAATACGGGTCAAATGTTCTCACTTTAATGAAGAAGAATGGACTCAAGTTGTATGTCTACCTTTATACTGGCTTAGTGCATATCACACAACTTCGCTTCATACAAAATATTCCTTAGAATGTTTGGAAAAAATGATGTGTTACAATATGTTTACTTCCTACTGCACTACAAAGTTTCTTAGTCAATATTATCATAACTTTCTATTTCCCAATCCCAGATCATGGACGATATAAAGGATGGAATTAAATACATATTTCAAACGCTAAATGATGCCACAATGTGCATAAGTGGAGCCGGTCATACCGGCATGGAAGCCGCTCTATGCAATCTCATTGAAGATGGTGATGTGGTGCTAATGGGTGTAACTGGCATGTGGGGTCATCGTGCTGCCGATATGTCCCGACGCTATGGCGCCGATGTGCGTTATGTGGAGTCCAGTTTTGGACGTTCTTTATCGCTGGAGGAGATTCAGTTTGCCTTCGATACGCATAAGCCAAAGGTTTTTTTTGTAACCCAAGGCGACTCCTCGACAGGCATTTTACAGCGCCATATACGAGAAATCGGTGATCTATGCCGTCAGTATGATTGCTTTCTAGTTGTAGATGTGGTTGCCTCATTGGGTGGCACTCACTTTCTTATGGATGAGTGGAAGGTGGATGTGGCTTATACGGGCTCGCAAAAAACAATCGGCGGGCCGGCTGGATTAACACCCATTTCATTTAGCAAGCGTGCCTTAACATATATAAGACAACGCAAAACGAAATCAAAAGTTTACTACTTTGACATATTGTTGTTAGGACAATACTGGGGCTGCTATGGTACACCTAGAATTTATCATCATACAATTTCATCAACGCTGCTGTATGGGTTACGCGAGGCATTGGCGCATTTTTGTGCTATGGGTCTCAAGTCGGTAGTGCAGCGTCATCAGGAGTGTTCGGCTCGTTTGCAGCTGGGCATAGAAGAGCTGGGCCTGGAGATGTTTGTGGCGCGTGAATCAGATCGTTTGCCTACTGTAAACACAATAAAAGTTCCATTTGGCGTTGACTGGAAAAAGGTAGCGGAGTATGCTATGCGCAAGTAAGTCGTGTATACCCAAGCAGACATATTGTTGCAATTGCAAAACAAATATTCATTTTCTTTTAGGTATAATTTGGAGATAAGCGGCGGCTTGGGTCCTACCGTTGAGCATGTATTTCGCATTGGCCTGATGGGTGAAAATGCCACACTAGAAAAAGTGGACATGGTGCTCAGCATATTGCATGAGGCAATACAAAGCATAAAGCAGCGAACACCTAATTCTGAGCGCTCCAAAATATGATTTTAGTATACAGCAGAACTTAACGTTTATTTTTTAATTTTGTGCGCGTTAAAAAATTGCCACAAGTAAACAGGTATGGCAACTTTCCTATTGCCAGACTGTGCAGGCGTAGTGATGCCAGACGCGTCAACTAAATAATTTTGCATTATTTTATGTTGACAAGTTTGAAACAAATAAACAGCGGTAAAAAATTATTCTAAATCATGTTTTAATTTCTTTAAATCAATATTCTCAGCTGCAATTTGCTAGCATGCAGTACTTTTTACTCCAGGAATCAAAATTTGTGCGCCATCGAAGCAAGTTGGCAGCGACGAAGATCTAGCACGCGGCATATGCGCATTATATACAATATATATATAAACCATGCTCATAGTTTACATTTGGATGTTATCTTTTTTTTTTGCATCCATAAAATCTATTGTATTTTTTCTTGTAGAAAACTATGCTAGTTTCGGCAATCTTCAACAAAACCAGCTTTTGCGAAAACAAACATTGCACAAGTATAAATTTTACAATTTATTCAACAAATTGCAACTGGTTTTCCCAAGATATACACTACACTCACATAAAAAAAAAATACAAAAAAAATTGTACACTTAAATGTTTATTTGTTTCTTTGAACAAGTCACGTTCAGTTTTTTTTTCTTCATCTTGTGTACTTAAGCATAGTTTTGCTTAACCCTGTTTCTGGGCCAATTCGCGAGCCTTGGCACGCTCCAGCTTGGCAATGCGAGCCAAACTCTTTGAGCCCAGAATACCACCACCCCAGTGACGACGGATTTCCTCATGACGCTCATTGAAGTTGGTCTTAACAGCTTCCAAGACCTTGCTGATGTTGGCCTTATCGTTGGCATCAACGGTGGTCAAAGCCAAGGTGGTGCAGGTCTTGCGGCGCACTAGACGACCCAAACGAGCCTTGCCCTTAACAATGCAGTAGGGCACACCCATCTTGCGGCACAAAGCTGGCAAGAACAGAACCAACTGTAAGAAAACGAAAAATTATGAGCGTTTAGTTTAAAGACACGTGTGTAATTCAGCGTAAATGCTGCAGCATGCAAACATTCCGAACTACATACATTCAGCTGTCAATTTACCACATTATGATGTGAAGCAGTCACATGAACTGCTCACATTCAGTTGAAGAAATTCATTTTCACATCATAGGTAATGTAATTGGGTATGATGCGTACTTTGCATGCCATCAACTGGTTATACACTTACCTCAAGGGGATCAACATCGTGAGCGATGACGACCAACTGAGCCTTCTTCTGCTCAACCAACTTGGTGACGGTATTGGTACCAGCAGCCAAGAAGTTGCCCTTCTTCTTTTGTTCAGCCTCCTTACCCTTGGCCTTAGCTTCAGCAGCACGCTTTAGGCGCTGTTTCTTGGCCAAAGGAGATTCTGGACGGTACTTCTCCAAAAGCTTGAAAACCTTTACGGCGGTAGTTTTGTCCAGAGTTTGGGTGAACTGATGAATTGGTGGTGGCACCTTCAAACGCTTCTGCAACACAGCCTTCTGACGCTGCACGCGAATGTATTTGGGCCATCTGACGAAGCGCGACAAATCGCGTTTGGGCTGGATATTTTGGCCTGCATAAAAGAAGTAGTGAAAATACATTCAATTATGTTTTAAAAATATTTTAAATGTATTACATACCAATGCCAAAGTTCTTGGGACGCTTCTCGAAGAGTTGGTTGACAACCTTCTTGACAACTGGCTTCTTAACGGCAAGTGGTGCTGGGGCAACCTTCTTGGTCACTGGCTTCTTCTTTGGCCTCGGCTGCAAGCAGATTGCAAAATTAAACAATTAGTTTATATATTTTGCCATGAACAAAATCTTTTGTATAGTTGCGCACAAATTCACAAACACGTAAAAAAAAAAAAACAAACAAGTTTGCGTTGACGAAAACACAAAATACGCGGCACAAATTACACAAATTTTGTTGTATTTTAATTGTTTAAGGCATTTACCTTCTTAACAACCATTTTCGCACAGTTTTATATAAAGATGTTTACAAGAAATGCAGATTTATTTGCGGGTCGTTTTAAAAGACCTGCTTTACGTCTGCCCGTCAAAAAGGTAAAGGAATGGTGACAGCGGCGGAAGTTGTTAGCTTGTCAGAAATGTCAGTGCCAGTGTTATGCAGGGTTGTATTTTTGACTGTGCAATTGAATTTGACAATAGGTGGCGCTAATACAGCCACTTATTTGATATATTTTAAATATATAAAAACTTATTTAGCAAAAACTTACGAACAGTATCATACAAATAAATACTATAAATTTTTAAAACATGTTTTATATAAATTTACAGTCTTATTATCTTGTAATTCACAATTTGTGTCAAACATCTCGTAAGCTATCGATTCTTGTCGATCGATTCGGCTACGATCTCTAAAACTTGTTAATTGGCTTGTCTGCTGCTTCTTCTTTTGCTTAGAAAATGTTAAAATTTGCATATCAATTAAATTAACAAGTGCCAAGGCAATGCAAATTGGGCATAGTTTGCATTTTGTAGCCAGTTTTAAGCGTTCTATTTGTTTCACTTAGTTAAAGTGTATACGATTTGCAAAACAACAAGTGTTGGCTACTTTCTTGCCCAGCCAGGCCACCATTTTTTATTTCTTTGTTTATTTTGTGTTCATTTTTCGTTGTCGCACTTGCAGCGCACATAGTCTGTGTATTGTTTTTTTTTTTTTTTTATCGAATGCATAAACGGAAGAACAAACAACAAAAAGAAAACGTTGCCTCTACAATAGAAAAGTGTATTAAAAACAAACCAAAAAACCCAAAAGCAATAACCAATGCCAAAATGAAGTGACTAAAAAAGTTAACCGATAAATCGGCCGTGAGAGTGCTGCGCGTATGCGCACTGTAGATTGCTGCAATGGCAACTCACGCCGTGGTTGCCGTCGCCGGCAGCAATGGCGCTGCTGCTGGCAATGGAGTCGTCGCAGGATCGTGCACTGGCAATGGCGTTAATCATACTCATGCCGTTTGCGTCTGGGAATTTGAATCACGCGGCGGCAAGTGGTTGCCGTATTCACCGGCCGTTTCGCAGCATTTGGAGCGTGCGCATGCCAAGAAACTTACTCGCGTTATGTTAAGCGATGCTGATCCTAGCCTGGAACAATACTATGTTAACGTGCGTACCATGACACAGGAATCGGATACCGAATCGGAAGCGGGTCTGCTTACAATAAGAGTGCGGCGCATGTTTTATGCGCCCAGTTCTCCAGCCGGCAAGGGTACCAAATGGGAGTGGTCTGGCGGTGGAGCTGACTGCAATAGCGACTGGCGACCGTATAACATGCATGTACAGTGCATCATAGAGGATGCATGGGCTAGGGTATGATTATATCTTAAACTAATGTAAATAACCTCACAGTTTAGACTAGTGTATAACTTAAAAGTTGTTAGAAGTGTAGTTTTGATAGACTAATTGTATATCGTCGCTTAATCTTAAGTGTTGAATATTCTGTGCTTAAAAAAGATAATACCAGCTACAGGATACTTTATCTGTCCTTTCTTATATTTACAGGGTGAGCAAACATTGGATCTCTGTCATACGCACATTGGCTTGCCGTATACAATAAACTTTTGCAATTTAACGCAAATACGCCAACCCAGCGGACCTATACGCAGCATACGTCGCACCCAACAAGCTCCCTATCCGTTGGTTAAGCTAACACCACAACAGGCTCTGCAGTTTAAGGGTAAATATAGCCAAATAGGTTTTATCTAAACTACTGAATACTAATTTTAGTTTTTGTCTCAATTTAGCCAACAACAGCAATTACAACGACTATGCTCAGAAACGAAATAATACGTTGCCCAAGATTGGTGCTGCTTTAGGAACAGTTGGCAAACACGTTGAGACTAAATCGTTGCATCGTAGTATGGTGCCTATAAGTAATAACTTGCATGCACATCGCCAACAACATCCGCTGCCCATGAGCGTTACAGGCAATGGCGGTGGCGTTAACAACAGCAGCTCCAACTTGAGCCATCAACTGCATCAACAGCATCAGCATGGAGCACCGCAACAACAACAAAACCAGCAGCCAGCGACTTCACGCAAATCCCAAAAGAAGCACAGCGAAATCTCTACAACAAATTTACGACAGATACTCAACAATCTAAATATATTTGGCAGCAGTAGTAAACACCACAGTGCCGTAAACACAGCCTCGTCCTCGTCTTCCTCGGCTTCAGTGTCCACGCATACTACTAACTCTTCGCTGCATCATATGCCGCATTTCTCACATGCTAAAAACATGCTTACTTCATCCATGAACAGCCATCATAGTCGCTGCTCGGAAGGTTCGCTACAATCGCAGCGTAGCAGCCGCCTTGGATCGCATCGTTCGCGTTCGCGCACCCGCACGTCGGATACGGATACTAATAGCATGAAATCACATCGCCGTAGACCTAGCGTTGACACTGTATCAACGTACCTCAGCCATGAAAGCAAGGAAAGCTTGCGTAGCCGTAATTTTGCCATATCTGTGAATGATTTGCTCGACTGCTCACTGGGCAGTGACGAGGTGTTTGTGCCATCGCTGCCGTTGCCGCCTTCATCGCTGGGAGAGCGGGCGCCAGTGCCGCCACCTCTGCCGTTGCCTCATCATCACCAGCATCAGCAGCAGCAGCAACAACAGCAACAACAGCAACAGCAGCAATCAATCGCCGGTTCGATTGTGGGCGTAGATCCAGCCAGCGATATGATATCACGTTTTGTCAAAGTTGTTGAGCCACCGCTGTGGCCAAATGCTCAGCCCTGTCCTATGTGTATGGAGGAGCTAGTGCATTCGCCACAAAATCCAGCCATATCGCTTAGTCGCTGTCAACATTTAATGCATTTGCAGTGTCTTAATGGCATGATAATTGCTCAGCAAAATGAGATGAACAAGGTAGGTGAACGATTGCGGTGCTGTCTCTTTTTTACTCATGCTGTTTGTTTTCTTTTTTTTTTGTCATCCAATAGAATCTATTTATTGAATGCCCTGTCTGTGGCATTGTTTACGGCGAAAAGGTTGGCAATCAGCCCATTGGCACTATGTCCTGGAACATTATAAGCAAAAATTTGCCTGGCCACGAGGGTCAAAATACCATACAAATTGTTTATGAGTGAGTTGCAAGTATTTAAAGCGTAATGATTGGGGTACGATTTGGAAAATTAGGAAATATCATGAAGATATTGCAGCCATTCATATTCTTATTCGAAAAAAATACGTTATTTCAAAAGATATTGATTATTAGATATCTATTTAAAATCGATCTTTCATTTATTTTACAGCATTGCCTCTGGTCTGCAAACCGATGAGCATCCGCACCCTGGGCGTGCCTTCTTTGCGGTTGGTTTCCCACGCGTTTGTTATTTGCCTGATTGTCCACTTGGACGGAAGGTGCTGCGTTTTCTCAAGATTGCATTCGATAGACGTCTGCTCTTTTCCATTGGCCGGTCCGTGACCACGGGACGCGAGGATGTGGTCATATGGAACAGTGTTGATCACAAAACGCAATTTAATATGTTTCCCGATCCCACCTATTTGCAGCGTACAATGCAACAGCTGGTGCACTTGGGCGTTACGGACTGAAATTAAATATGTGACATTATCATGTGCTTCCCGCATTCCAATGCCCTTAACTTTTTACTTCCACTAATCCACGTGCAAAATAAAACTCTCGTAATAATGTAGTATGTATATGCACTATACGTCTACCTGCTAAATCTCAGTGTGTGTGCAATCTTTGTTTGTATATGTCCGCAAACGTTCGAGCTGCTCGAACCCTAAACAAAATATGAATATATGAAAAAAGTAGTAGACGCCAGCGTCATTTAACATATTAAACAACAATTTACGTTTATTTTTTTTTTTATCTAATGAATATTTTTTTGTTTATGCTTATATTTTCAACATGTTCTTCCATGTCTAGCTTTTAAGTTTTTGTGTTATCATTTAAGATATTATGCATATATCTTTTTATATTTAGTTATTTGTTTAAGCGCGCATAGTTCTTAGAGCTTTTGGCAGCTAACTGCAGCATTATTGATTGTCCAAAAATTTTGGCAAACCTAAAAACATATTTAGCACAATATCAATTCATAAAAAACAAATGAAAATACAAACTAACGATTTTACAACATCATAATTTAAGCATAGGAATTCCATTTTTCATAATATAATTTATAAATCTTCATATACATACATAAACAATACATAATACTATGTTATATATAAATGCATGCATTTATATGGGACTGCCCCTACGATACCTATTAGTATTACGCAATTAAAATCGCATAAATATATATATACAAAGTGTGTTTTTTTTTTTTTTTTGTAAAGTTATGAAATAGTTAACCGAACAACTTCCCTAACAAAGTGTGTTTATTTGTTGGGCTCTGATGATCCTTAACGAACAAGCTTGAATTGTTTTATAATTTTTGCGGCTTATTTTTAAATTTTTTAAGTTCCTTTTGTTCAACGACAATAACAGCAAAAATTGAAAAAATCATTCACATATTCATTTTTAACTTAAGAAATTTTAACCATGACTTAATATTGTTTATCTAACACTTGTTATTAATTACAGCAAACTAATATACTGCGTCTTTGATTTGAAGAGTAGTTCTATTAGGATGTTGTTACCCAATATGAGATCTCTGTTAAGGTATAGTGGCTAAGGGCAATACAATTTGGATTGGTTATTTGGTAGATGTTCGAGGTAGTGGTGCTGCGGTTCATTGTTGGGTAGATGGCAGGGAATTGATGTTTTCTATGGATTTGATAGATGAAAGCGAGTTTTGGGATCTCTGTTATTTAAAGCTTTAATGACTGCCAGCGTTAAGTAACTCAAAAGTAATTATTTTCTAAATTGTCAAGTTTTTTTTCCTGTACCTGTACAAAATTATGGTGTATCCCATATCTAAATTAGCTTATCGCTAGCCATTTCTGCAATCTGCACTAGATTACACGTGTCCAGCTATTTGCAGCAGGTGTGTAGCAGTGCTGTATCAAACAGTCATAAAACGACGCAGAAAGCAATACAACAAACAAATCATCAATCAAAGCTCAATTTGAAATCGCCCGCTTTGGATGTAAACTTAAATCGGTGCATATTGGAGAGCATGAATTTGCGATCAAATATAAATCAATGCATATATTACGCGTGGTGGTAACAACGAGCTCAACGGTATGAGTTGGGTAAGAAGGGAAACATTACTTGAGTTCAGGCCCCTAACCTAACTTATAGAGTTTCTTGCATCAGTAGCGACATTCGAAGAGTAGGCAAAGCTAGGAGAAGATAATTTATTCTGCGAAAGTACGTTCCATCACAGCACTCCAATTCAGTAGAAGATTTAATTGCCAATATTCTTTTTTACCACAGCCTGGTTTCTGCAGAGACATACATGCTATCTTTAATGTATGCAGCCACCTTGACTTTTTATTAGCTGCAAATCCTGGAAGAAGCACTTGGAAGCTGGGAAGAACAGCATCCTTGAAGATGAATCCATTACATTTTCTATTAAAGTGTCGATGCAAGGCAAGGAGTGAGAAACGTGACTATTAAATATTCTTCAGCTGATAAAGTTTGGCAATTTGCGCGTTTCACTTGCCAGGCATTGGCTCTTGGCATTTTTAGTTTAACTTCTGCAGCAGTTTCAGATGACTATCGAAAAATTGCCGCAAAAAAATCATCTCGCAATTTCTTGTATTTTGGGTAGAGTATGTTTAATGGCAGCAAGAGGAAATATGATATTAATTGAGGAAATACAGACCATAGAAGCTTTAGAGTTGATGCTTCAGCAGATATCTTCCAAGTTTAGACGGAAATTTCTTCTAAGCTGATGGCGACGCATATAAAAATCTCGACAAATGTATTGATGCTGTCATGTTTTTGTAAAAATCTTTAAGAAGCTCAAGAGGTCGTTTCTTTCAGCTTTCTGGAGCGTGTTACTTTTTTAGTTTTGAAGAGCTCTGCATTAAATTCTGACAGACGACGCCCCAAGGCTGTTCCGGATCGAATAAATTGTCATAGCATTTGACAAAATAAGGTTCAAACAAACTGGCACAGATTCGGCTAATTTGCCTTTATGCTTCATAGGCTCCATCATAGCCTTGTCCGACCAACTTGGACACGTCGAGCTGATGCGCTTTGGCACGCTGAGGTATGACTTTCGTGCAGTGGCGGATCCATGGTTTACATAAAAGTACTCCGAATTTCCCATCTTTTTCAGGTCGCTGTGAACATCACTTTTTAGAGGCATTTCCTGTTGCGCACAAAAAAGAATCGCTCCTTAGTCTACGCCCCTGCCTACTTACGTCCTGCTTATGTTGATTGAAATAATGCAGCAAGGTAAGAAATTGAAATGAGCTGCAAGTATCCAGCACCTTATCTGGAGCTGCAATTCAAATGAACCTCTAGTAGTGGCGTTTCCTTTTAAAGCTGAAGGTTTCAACTAAATGCTGTTTCTGATAAAAATGTACATATGTAGTGGTTTTGTACATACATATGTACATATGTATTTAGTTTTTCGCATCTTACATAAGCTCATCTGTGCCGTAATGTATTGTATGTATGTACATATATTTTCAAAAGTTTTTGTTCAATTACTGCAACTGTTGCTCGCGACAATTTAGCGCAGTCAAGGTTCAAGTTGTTGTTGTTTTATTTTTTTTTTATTTATATTTTTGTTTGCAGCTCTCATTGCTGTGAATCACTTAAAATAAATTAATATCAATTTTTGTGCATTTTTCGTGCGTGATATCGTGCACATCGATCGATCGATCGAATGGCATATAAAGTTGTTGCATCCTTTTAAGGCACACCACGCCAAGCCAGGCCAGCAACAAGTTGCAGACGTTGCCGACGACGACCACGCAACATCTTCAGTTGTCGATATGACGTCAGCGTCTTGGCTCACAAGGACAGTGCGCAAAAATGTTCAAAGTGTGTGTGTGTACATGACATTGAGAGACTTTCACTTAGGTACTGCAACAATAACAACACTAAGAAGTACCGCAATCTGTTGCTACCTTTGTACATTAGTTGGGCGTTAGCAACATGTTTGTGTTGTCAGCATGTTGCCAGTGTTGCTGTGGGACGAAAATGTTGCAATACCAAGTCTGCTGGCTTTTTAGCCCTTTTTAATATACACTGTAACTTTTAAGGTGTATAGGGTATTAGGTATATATTTATATTATTATAAATACTTTGCTCCCTGCTGGCTGGCGATAATGACGGTCCAAAGTTTATATTTGCAGTTTTTAAAATAATTGTCATCTCGCCTCCAAAAGCAGCGCGTGAGTTCGCGAGCGTAACACGCAGGCGGTGGAGCCCCCTGATACCTGAATAAATGTAAAATTTGTAACATGCACTTAAAAAAACTGTTTGTTTCAAATTTCGAAACATTTCACAATCGGCTACAATTTACAGTGGCCAGGCAAAAAATTAATTTTCCTTAAAAAAAATACATTTTTTAAAAGGAAATTTTTAGACTGGTTACACTTCGTATAAGTACTAAAATTTGTTGTATAAGAATAAATTTTCTTTGGTTGCAGGGTACCCCATTCCCGAACTGCGTTCGACTGCACTACATATTTTTCAATATATTCTTATGCTAGGTTTACACTGCGTCAGCCAACGCATTGCTACATACAAGAAACGTCACAGTGATGAATACGTTTCAGTGAACACAAGTATTGAATCGAATATTCGGATAATGATAATGGGGCACCTGATGCATGACGAACAAAATGCTAAATCCAACAATTTTTAATAACTAATTATGCAGATGGATTCATTGTATAGAGAAAATATTAAAGCCCTAGCTACTGAGTCTTTAAGCTCCGCAATGTTTAAAATTATTTGTAAATATCGCTGTAGCTTTTACTGCAAAAAATTCTTAAATTTTGAATGGGTTTACATTAATAGCAGCCCATTTGTAAAAAACTGATGTTACCAAAATCGTTATGTGGACTCGTGTAGTCTCTTAAAAAATTCTTTTTACTTTGGAGAATAATACTAATAGTTCGCCGCAAAAGTTCCTCTCAACAGAGACATATCTAGAGGTACAAGTTTTAAGTAAATCGGTGGAACATTTTGGAAGTAATAAGCAAATCCACCAGCCCTCAGTTTTCCGCAACATTTTTTTAAGTTTAACCCTAAACCTAATGGAACATGTCAAGTGTATTCTCTATAGGATGTCCCTACTGTAAGCGGCGCACTTGTTATTTGTGTCAATCTTTAGCAGTGATCGGCAAATGTCACAATGCCACAATGTGGGCCAGTGTAAACATAGCATAAGCATACATATATTACTTTTGTTGGGGCCGCTCTCCTTGTGCCAGTTGCATACGCAAATGTTTTCCTAGAATTTATTGCATTTCATTCGATTTTATTTTATTGACACTGAACGTTGACGTTGACATTCGCATTCGCGAGCTTTTGGCGCTTGCATCTCAACACAGAGATTCACACAGATACGCACATCCATACATAAGTACATATGTGTGCACGCACAATCTTGTTTGTACATATCCAGTCAGTGGTTCAGTCCAAAAATGTTAGCCCCAAATGACCCTGATAACATTTAGCATTTTTTTTTTTTGGCGCACTAGCCTTGCATTTGATAAGGCCAGGAGCAATGGTAACGTCTGTAAGCGGCTCTCAGAAAATTCCAGATCATTTTCTAGGCGGAAGCGGTGAAAAAAACAGTGAAGTAAAGAAGTGGAAAACTAAGGGTAACCAGCTAGCAATAGTAGCACTGGGACACAATTTCGTAGTGAGTTTTTTTTTTTGGGCTAAATAGTGTGAGAATTTACAAGAATAGGCCGTCAAGAACTGCCCTGAAACCTGGTCTTGCAAGCAAGAACACTATATGCCCACCATTGCATATTAAACTGGGTCTTATGAAACAATTTCTTAAATCCTTGAAAACTGAACGAAAAGACTGTTTTAAGTATCTCTTCAGTTTCTAGGCTCACATTTGAAAGGATAAATAAATGGTCCACAGACGAATGATGAATGTTTCACGGGCACAAGTAGGCATTCAAAAATTGTGTCACCAACTTTCTTGCGACTGGACTTTAATGAACTCAAGTTTTGGAGAGCTTTTTTACATAGCTTGCTAACTTCTCGCCAAATCTTGGTGCAGTTAGTGATAAGCAGTGTAGGTGATTTTACCAAGTTTAGAAGATCATGTAGGCGCGGTATTAAGTCAGATGACAAGCACATAAGTTGGCCGACTATGCCCTGAGCATGTCTTAACACTAGAGGCTTCAAAACCTTAGGTTATGCTGATGACATTACAGTCATCATAAATGGTAAACATGACACTATCATTGGTGAGCGTATGCAGGATGCTCTCAAAATCACCTGGGAATGGTGTGACAGGGAAGGGCTGTCTATCAACCCAACCAAAACTACCATTGTTTCATACACAAAAAGACATATAAATAACATTGCAAATCTATTTATAAAAGGTACGGAGGTATCACTTAAAGATGAAGTGAAGTACCTAGGCCTAACAATTGACAAAAGGCTGTCATGGGAACGTCATCTAGATAATACAATACAAAAGGCCACTAAACAAATATGGGCCACAAGACAAATGCTAGGAAGAACATGGGGTCTTAGCCCCAAAATGTCATCCTGGATATACAAACAAATGATAATACCTTCAATACTATATGGCTCAGTCATATGGTGGAAAAAGGTAACTCAACAAAATGCTCAACGCAAACTAACAAAAATTCAACGGCTTGCATGCCTTAGCATTACTGGAGCAATGAGAACAACACCCACAGCAGGACTGGAGGCTGTTCTTAACTTCACACCGCTTCACCTAGCCATAAGGACAGAAGCGGCTAAAGAGGCTGTAAATCTCCACAAAATATATAAATTTAAAGAAGGGGATCATAAAGGACACCTCGAAATTCTAAACTGGGCAAAAGAGGCAAAGCAAATTGCTACTTTTAATAACCAGATAGATCTAGTAGTTAGCCCAACAAAAAACTACGAGATCTTCATACCCACAAGGGATGAATGGACAAATAAGCCAAATTGGGTGCAAGATGATGCCCAGAAATGGTATACAGATGGCTCCAAAACGAAAGAAGGAGTAGGTGCAGGGGTAGTCGGTCCCCGCTGCCAAATGCACATCTCTCTATGTAAAGACGCAACAATATTCGATGCTGAACTGTTTGCGATAAACTCTGCAATTCAGAAACTATTAAGCCGCAATGTGCAAAGAATAAAAATAAATATTCTATCTGATAGCCAAGCGGTATTTAAAGCCCTCAACAATTACAAATTTATGTTCAAATCTGTTCTCGAATGCCATAACAACCTAAACCTACTTGCATCCCATAATAATAAGGTACAACTTATTTGGGTGCCTGGGCACAAAGGTTTTGAAGGTAATGAAGCAGCAGATGCACAAGCCAGAAAAGGAGCGGAGGTTCTCTTCACAGGACCTAGCCCTCTGTATGGCTTCACAAGAAATGATATTACAAACATCATTTTAAAAAATACCAGAAAAGAGGCAAAAAACTACTGGGATAACCTGGAAGGGCTCCGTCACTCCAAAAAATTCCCTCAGTTCGACTCTAAAAAGGGGGCAGCAGCTCTAGAATTCAATAGTAGAGACCTACGCATCCTATGCGGTGCACTTACTGGCCACTACCCATGTAGATACCACATGGCCAAACTAGGTCTATCGGACACGGTAACTTGCAGATACTGCAATGAAGAGGAGGAAACCATGAAGCACCTTTTAGCCAACTGCCCAGCGCTAACCAAACGCAGAGCAAAATTCTTTAACAGCTATATACTGGTTGAAGAGGACTACAAAACCCTACCACTAAAGGGTATAACTGCCTTCGCCAAAACATTAAACGACGATTAGTCATATAAGGGTTGGTCGCAGTGCAGTAGGAAATTAATACCCTAAACCCTATTCACATCATACATCATACATCATGCCCTGAGCATCAAGCAAGAATGTACCCAGATTAAATACTCCAGCTAAAGCTAAAGTGGTAAAAAAATGTACCTTTATATACAATTTTTTTAGCTTATAAAAAAAATTTACAACTTTTTTAAAATAAAAAACATAATACGTTTTGTTTTTTATAATACAGTGCTTAAGAAGTGCACAGGGCTGTTCCGCTGTTCGTGGCGTACATTTCGCAACATGCGACTGCCATCCATGGCACGAAGCAGAGTAAATTGCTGCAGCTGTTCCAGACTCAAAAAAGACACACGTGGAAAAATTATCCAATCGGTAGGTAACTCATTTATGCCATTGCAATAGGTGCCGCTGTATTTGTAAAACTCATTATTAATGGGGTGAAACAACGTACTTATAGGAAAGGGTGGCAGCTCTACACACGAACCAGGTATCTGAATATAATCCAGAGCCTCCACAATCTGCTCCAGCTGTCTATTATGCAACGATATTAAAAATAAATACGATACTGTGATGTATTCGGGGCTGAGTCCTATTATATTGCTGCGATGTAGTACTTGTAGTTCCATTGAAAAGTTTTTTTCAGATCGCTCAAGTCCCCATTTAAAGATGGCCTCTTCAAAGTAGTAGTATCCATCGAAACATGCACCATTTATGTACGGAGTGCATCGTGGCTGGCTGGCAATGCGCATAACCACGGTTTTACCATTGTTTTGGAGCAGCACAGCATTTGGCAACAGCGCATAGTTGTTCCAGTGCAGTACATCTCGTAATGTGTTCCGTTCATACACGCTAAGTTGTGAAATGTTAAAAGGTGATGCTACTCTTTCAGGTTCGGGATAGCAGAGAGTCATAGCTTTGACAACGTCCTTGGTAATGGTAACAGCGGCATGAAAATATACCAGGATAACGATTGCCGCAATGCAACAGACAAGCAGCATAATTACAGAGGATTCATAAGCAGCAGACCAAGTGTATGAAAATATGCCCATGAGAGCGTTCCACAAATAAACAATCATTTTTGTCAGCACTTTAAACTTTTAAATTAGCCGAGATTCCAGACTGACAATTATTGCAGGGCTGACTTGAAAGATATAAATGGTATAGTTGAAAAAAAAGGATGTGCCTACACTACTGCTAGTTCTTAAGTTAGTTGTATGTAGGTATATGTTGTTGTTACTGGCACTTGATGCCTTGTAAAACAACTACGCACACACGCTCAGACACACACACACACACACATAGGCGCCTAGATGCACCACAACAAGGCGAACCACATCCGGATTGAGATCGACCGGGCGGCAACAATGTTAATATGCTCGGCCCATTTGGCACGTAGTTATAAGTGCATGTTGTTGTTGTGGTCGTTGGTTTCGTTACTGCTGCCTCCTCTGCTATGCTGGTGCCTATCTCTCTCTCTCTGCCAAGATCCGAGCCTAAATGCAGTAGTAACCGCAGCTTGCACAATCAGTTAAGAGACTCTGCTCGTGCCAAACGGTTGTGCTCATCTTCACAGTCTTTCAAAAAAAAAATTAGTATCTACTTATCAGCAACAAATCCGATAACGAACTAAAAACAAAACAACAATAACAATAACAACATCAGTTTTTTACAACAATATTTGGCAAAGTAATTTTGTGTGCGGTTTTTTTTTATAGTTTTTTTACGTTTTTTTTTTTTACATAGTTAGTTACTATTATTATTGTTACAACAATAGAAAAGAACAAAAAAACTGTTGACTTGTTTCGACCACAAATCAATCAAAAAGTTGTCAGAAACAAAAATAAAATAAAATAAAATAAATAACGCTCACAAGTCGCTAGCAAACCGCACGGCAAACGCGCATACAACTTTGTGTGGAAAATTATCAAAGTGCGCAACTTGAGATCTTTCCGTAAATTAAACTGTTTAAATATTTGAAAAACGAAAATAAATTTGCGCTGCTCTCCAGTTACAATAAAACAAATTTAGCGACCAAAGACGCGGCGTCTGATAAGTAACAAAAAATAAAATAAATAATAACATATAATAACAACACGCTGCAGGTGAGCTTAGTCTAGTTATATATGTATATAAGTAATTATTTATTTACATAAGAATTTTGTACTACAATGCACAGACATACATAGTTCTAACCGTTTTGCGGTAAATTTATGCGGTTTTGCTAAAGGCGCCATCTAGTGACGGTGTTGCACAGCTTAAGTATTTAACTCAAGAGAGTTACTTTTTTTTTATATGCTGTAAAGACGTCCCTAGGATCTTTGGGTCTTAACTTAGCTATGATGAGCGCTCATACGAATGTGTTAGCCATTTTAAATCTAATCTTAAGTGCGCAGATATAGTTCCAACAGTTTTGATTTATAATTAATGGTGTCATCTTGTGATGGTTACCCTAGTTAACCCTAAAATGATACATATATGTCGTTATATTGTGTGCATTATAGAAAGATACTAGTTATAAGAGCGCCATTTATGGCTACAGCTCAAGAATTAAGCCAAATTTTTATACCCTGTACCTATAGGTACAAAGGGTATACTAAAAGAAGGCGTGGCAGACCCCAAGTCCTTTATACCAAAGTGCTTATCATAACCTCGGGTAGCGATTAAGCCGTCCGTCCGTCCGTCTGTATGAACACCTAGATTTCGGAGACTATAAGAGTTAGAGACACCAAACACCCCCCGCCCTCCTCAATCGATTTACGTTGTTTTCTCCCACACCCCTCAAAATATGAATCTGAAACTTACCCCATATACTTTAAATAACTTCTTTCGATTTTCATCAAATTCGGTAAAAATTTACGGAATTTATTGGTATAAATATCGAATTTCACAAAAAAAAAAAAAAAATTGCTATTGGCAAGTTCTTAGAAGGAATATGCAGAAATAAAATTTTTTCGAGAAAAAAGCTACAGGGTATTACACTGTTGGGCACCGCCTCGACTGTATCACATTTTTTTAATAAGAAAACAGCTTTACATAGAAACAGTGCATTAAAAGATTTTTGGCAGTTATAAAAAATAAAAGGTTAATAACCATATTCTAAAATTCGGCCGTGCTCCGGAAACGAAAAAAGAATAAATTTGAACCATATGCGTGTAAGTAAACGTATGCCAAAAATTTGTTTGAGTTGTGCATGCTATTTTTTATTCCTAAGAATTTAAAAAAAAAAGATGGCGCACGTTAAAGTCGGGCGCGGACGACTTTGGGATACCCTGTACCACTGCTTGCAATAAAATCCGGTAAATTGCTTAAGAACACCAAAAGACATTTGATTGCCAAATTAGATTATGATACCTTCATAAACAACCAAAAACAGACGAATTTTTAATCAAAAACTTTTTTTCGACCGATCGGCCCTATGGGAGCTATATGATATAGTCAACCGATTTTGATAAAATTTGGTACAGTGTTGAAAATCTCTAAAAAACTTCTGAATGCCAAATTTGGTTACAATATCTTCACAAACAAACGAAACACAACAAAGTTTGTACAAAAAGCGTTTTTTTGACCTATGGGAGCTATATAATATAGTCAACCGATTTTGATCAAATTTTGTATAGTGCTTGGGAACTCTAAAAAACTTCTTAATGTCAAATTTGGTTACAATATCTTCACAAACAAACGAAACACAACGAATTTTGTACAAAAAAACAAATTTTCGACCGATCGATCCTATGGGAGCTATATGATATAGTCAACCGATTTTGATCAAATTTGGTATAGTGCTTGGGAACTCTAAAAAACTTCCCATTGCCAAATTTGGTTATGATATCTTTATAAGCAAACGAATTATCCATCTAAAACTTTTGCTTTTTTACGAGGTCCTCTGAAACACCCCTATGGGAGCTATATAATGTAGTCCCGATATCAAAAAAATAAAATAAACTTGTCTCCTATGGATTAATAAGGGATCTTATCTGAAAGTTTGGTTGCTCTAGCTCTTACCATCTCTGAGATCTAGGCGTTCATACGGACAGACGGACAGACGGATATGGGTATATCGACTTCTCTAGTCACTCTGATCATACTTTAGGTAACTTTGGGTCTCCGACTTCTCCTTCTGTACGTTACATACATTTTCGGCTTGCACAAACACAATATACCCTTTGTACCATACGGTACAGGGTATAATTACAAAAATTATTTCAGTTCAAATTACGTGCACTTGAGAATCTATTTTACCAATTTGATTTAATCGATTTCAAACCACACAAAAAATTAGTTTTTGGTGAAATTGGAAGCAACAAACATGTGGTTTCAAATCGAATTCCAATAAAATGTTCGGATTCGTTTTCCGAAGCAAGGCAGAATTTTAGAAAAATTTTATTAACAATTCTGTGAAAATACCCATGTATACTTCTGACTTTTTTGTGCTCTTTTTGTTCGATCGGTCTGGACTGATAAAGTAAAGCGATTTTAGTAACATTTAGTACAGTGCTTTGGAACTCTATAAATCTCCACAACGCACAATTTTGTTTTAATTTCACTTTAGCCCTAAACCTGTCCTTTATCTTACCCGTGTATTTTCCAGGGGTTAAACAAACGAAAAACAAAAGAATTTTTCACCAAACATTTTTTTAACGATCATTCCTGTGGGGGCCATAGGATGTAGCCAGGGCCGTAGAGAGAAAATGCGGGCCCGGGTGGAAAAAGTACCGGCCCCTCTATTACACCTTTAGCTTGAATCAATGTGTTCTGTAAGTACGACAGTAATTACATCGGGCCCCTGAGATAACTCCGGGTCCGGGGAGAATCCCCCCAAACTGATTTTGATAAAATTTGGTACAGTGTTTGAAATCTCTAATATCTTCATAAACAAAGGAATTACGCATCTAAAACTTTTGGTTTTTTTTTTTCCAAGATGCTCTTAATCTATATCTATAAGCTATAGCCCCGATATCGAAAAAAAAACTTTGTTTCTCGTGATATAATAAGGGAGCTTAATACTTTAGGTAAATTAGGTGGGTCTCTGATGTCTCCTTCTCTATGTTACATATATTTACGGCTTGCATCTTACAGTTACAGGATATACAAATTGTTTTTTCGAAGAAACGCTGAAAATAAGTTTTTTAACCAGTATTTAATGCTCGAATTTTGTTAATTATACATAATACTTGTGTAGGACTATACAGTTGCTATAATATAGAGTCAACTGAAACCCAGGTTAGTCTAAAAATAGTTAAGATCGTTGCTCTAAGAAAAAGAAACAGCCACGAAAGGGAACGTAATCCTGAGAGCTATTGGTTTAAGAGCACCCTAGGCCTAAGAACGGACCAGGTATGCTCAGCACCTGCCAAGCCGAGGCCGTTGCAATTGGTACGCTTCTGCTGCTTCATTATACAAGCCAGGTTAAATACTTCATGGTAGATCTTATACAAAATCACTATTCAGAACATAAGTTAGCAACATTAAGTGAGTGAGTTGAGTTAGTGACTTGTTCAACTTACCCATAATAAGCGAAAAAACCAAAGAACACAACAAAAAGATTGAAAGATCTATAAATAGGCAAGCTGTTGCATAAAAGATGCCCAAAAATACGGATGCACCGAAAATGGAGCCATTGAAAATCAGCCAAGGCTGTAGAAAGCCGCTACTTTCCTGCACGAGAATAAGATAGTATGAAAAACAAAAAGAGGAGCACGGTACTGTACTTACTCTGGCCACACCAATAAGCAGCAAGAGATTGACACCAGTATTCATCAGTGAAAGTCCATAGGTAGTTGTGCTTAAGATGAACAACCCTGTACAACAGGGTTAGGCTCGCTAAGGTTACCCATTTTTATTAGCGTACAATACTCACAGAATGCCAGAAAATGCTGCTCCTTCTCTGTGAGTTGCTTGAAGAGGAATTGCTGCAGCAGCTCTTGGATCTCAGCACGCATATTTATGATCAGTATGGAGATACAGAGTGTTACACTGGATATAATCAGACTTAGCCAGCCCAGAATGATGACAGTACACCTACGATTTTGATATTGTATATTCGAGATATATAATTGCTGACTTGCTCTTAAGATCTCGCTTGGATTTGCGTCTGCGTTGACCATTTTGAAAATGAATTTTTCTCCCTTCTTGCAATTGTTTATTTTTTTTTTGTTGTATAGAGCACGAGCATTAAAGTATAACTAACTAGATCTAGTATATAGTCTAGTTTCTTTCATAATCATAATAAAACACTAATGAGTTTCCAAAAGAATTGCTATTTTCTGAATGCAAAAAGAAAGCTGTAGAGTGGTAGAATCAATAAATTTCTTTAAGCGATGCTTTTAGAGTAGATCTAAAATTATATTTATTGACCTACAAGTAACTGTCGAAACCTGTAAACATTATGATCCATAAAACTTTGACCAACTTTGAAGAGTTGTTAAAAGTACCGCCGCCGCCTGGCAATGCCCCCAACAACAACAACTTAAACGAAACTTGACGCACTCGTAAATTTTATTTTAGCCACAAATATTGTCACTGTTGCCAATTAAAAAACGGTTTATTATGCGTACAATATTTGATTTTTGGTCAGATTGTCGTAAAGTTGGACAAACCAAATTGGTAAAATTCAGACAAGTCAAATAATGGCTCAACATATATGTATTTTATATTGATTTTGATGCGTTGCTCGCGTTTTTTGACATTTGATTTATGTGGCACATCAACGGACAGACGGGCGGACGGGCGGACACCCACGAGTCAATTTATGTGATCAAATTTAACTGTTGAATAGCTTGTAAATATGGAAATTAAAAAAAAAAAAACAGCAAAAGCCACTGGCGACTTTATGACCTGTAGTCAATGCAGTCGTTCACGCTTACAGGTGTTGCAAACTCACGCCTTGTGAACTGAGCCTGGTTATTAACGAACTACAAATTACCAGGCGTAGCAGTCGTGGCAATATACGCCCTCCACGTCACTAAAACAGGTTGGTAAGGGGTTCCACAAGGGGGTTAATAGAGCTCCTTTAGACATCTTTCCCTTCCATTCGTAGACAAAGTGCCCTGACTAGCGGTAAGAACCTTGATGTTCTGTAATCTGTTCTATGCAGAGTCTTCTCTACCCCCTATTTATTTTCCACTGGGTAGGTAAAAATTTGTGATTTACAACTTATCTAATCATAAATATACATATATATATATATATCGGTGAAAATAAGTGAAACGGACAATTTTTCCCCCGACCTTCTACGATTTTGATTATTTTTACAGATTTGGTAGAGCTACTAGCCAATAGTAACCACGTCAAATCTTATTGCAAAATTCCGATTTTTTATCGAATTATCGATAACTGAAAATTGGGTTACATCTTAAAAATAAATAACATTTTTTTTTTTTATTTAATTTTAAAAGAAATCGCGTCATTATCTTTATTTGTTTAGAAGATATGGTTTGTCAAAGAATAGTTTAAAAACGAATAACCCAATTTTCAGTTATCGATAATTCGATAAATAATCGGAATTTTGCAATAAGATTTGACGTGGTTACTATTGGCATTTTTTTTTTTTAATTTTTTATCATTTTTAGTTTATAATTTTAAAATTCAAAAGTGATCTCCCACTTTAAAAAAAAAAGAAGGTCGGGGGAAAAATGATCCGTTTCACTTATTAATTTAACCGATATGAATATTTGAGAGTTCACAAACAATAAACACAAATCAAATCTAAAATTTAACCAAAAATATGTTCTTACTTATATGATAAATAAAAAAAAATATACTCAAAATTTATTAAGTGAAAGAGTACAAAGCTTTTCCTCTAACTAAGAGAGCAATCTGAAAAATTTAAACTTAACCAAAAATATGGTCTTCTATTAAAAAAAATATTACAATTTTATTACGCGATAAAAAATTCAAAGCTTTCCTGACAACTAAAATGTAGAGAAATCTGAAAAATTAAAATTTAAGGAAAATAGGTTCTTACTTTGTGTTATAAAAATGTTCAAAAGGGAAAGCTTTGGACTGTTTTAATTAATAAATTTTGAAATCTGAAAAATTTAAATTTAACCAACAATTTTTTCTCACTTTTATTTAAAAAAAATATTTTAAATTTATTAAATAAATTAATACAAAGATTTCCCTTCAACTATTTGGCATTCACGATTTTTATTATAGTTCCCAAGCACTGTACCAAATTTGATCAAAATCGGTTGACTATATCATATAGCTCCCATAGGACCAATCGGTCAAAAAAACGTTTTTTGTACAAAATTCGTTGTGCTTCGTTTGTTTATGAAGATATCGTAACCAAATTCGGCATTTGGAAGTTTTTTTAGAGTAACTAAGCACTGTACCAAATTTGATCAAAATCGGTTGACTATATCATATAGCTCCCATGGGGCCGATCGGTCAAAAAAACGTTTTTTGTACAAAATTTGTTGTGCTTCGTTTGTTTATGAAGATATTGTAACCAAATTTGGCATTCAGAAGTTTTTTAGAGTACCCAAGCACTTGTACCAAATTTGATCAAAATCGGTTTACTATATCATATAGCTCCCATGGGGCCGATCGGTCAAAAAAACGTTTTTTGTACAAAATTTGTTGTGCTTCGTTTGTTTGTGAACATATTGTAACCAAATTCGGCATTCAGAAGTTTTTTTAGAGTACCCAAGCACTGTACCAAATTTGATCAAAATCGGTTGACTATATCATATAGCTCCAATAGGAACGATCGGTCAAAAAAACAATTTTGGTTCAAAATTCGTCAGTTTTTGGTTGTTAATGAAGGTATCGTAACCTAATTTGGCAATCAAATGTATTTTGGTGTTCTTAAACAATATACCGGATTTTATTGCAGGCTAGTGGTACAGGGTATCCCGAAGTCGTCCGCGCCCGACTTTAACGCACGCCATCTTTATTAATCGAATTAAAATTCTCGAGTTTGTCTTTTTCAATAACTGACGAACACAAACTTATTTAGCTGCTAATTTCCTCCTAATTTCCATAAATCACTGACTTGTCAAACTGCCCTCGTGGTGCACAGCTAGGTTACTAGTACATTGAAAGCATCAAAAAGAAAGAGTACAAAGCATTCGACTAACAAACTTAGTATACACTTAGTGTCACACTTCCTTCTATATACACGTATTAAAATATATGCCAAAAACTTTCAAAAAAAAAAAAAACTTGGAATGTTGCTAACACTAAGATGTGCATGCATATAACATAGTATACATACATATGTATATATTACGTACATAAGTAGGTACTACGCTCAAAACATTTCAACTAATCAATGTGACTTAGCTCATTGTTGAACCAATAAGGAAACTATGATGATGTTGCGGTTTGCTGGTTTGCGTGCCACAAAATTCAAGTTCAAAACTGGCAATACGTCGAGTGTAGACGGGGCAGGTTGCATTATTAATGGGGTTCAGTTGGATATTGGCTGGGCAGGGGTGAGAAGGAGGCCTATGGCTAGGCCTATTTGCCCAATTGCGGTTTTGAACTTGTTTGGCTTTTGGCCCCACTCCTCGTTGCACTCCATTGTTAGACTCCATAGAGACGTGCATGGCATTTCAATTGCAGCTTGACCGAGTGCGTCACCTGATGTTATAACCAAAACCAAAAACAAATTGTGGCGGTCGACCCAATCAAACTGCCAACACACACACACATAGACATGGTTTGTCATTTGTTTTTTTTTCAGCAGTTTTTCATTTTTTTTCTCTCTTAAAATGTGCTATGTTGAATTTTAACCATTTACGGGGGAAACGTCACAACTTGTTGCTGTTTGGTTCATTTGTTTGATTTGTTTGATTCGCCTCGCAAAATAGCAATAAAAAATGCTTAAAATGCACATACACTATATACTTGGACGGACTTACACACACACACACACATCATGATAAATTAGAAATAAAATAATGCACGTACAAATACTATATTGGAAACTTATATAGAAACCCAAACAAACACTTGTTTATTGAAAGCCGCAACAAAAAACAAAAAAAAAAAGACACTGCAAATAAATCAAAATGAAAAATGCATTGCCAGCGAAAATTGCATCATCGTTGGACATGGTCATCCCCGTTGAAAAATGTAACTCCCTCTATTTCAAAAAAAAAAATATCGATTTGTATCTGATTAAAAATAAATATATAACTGTAGGCATCGTATAGATCATGCAGCAGTAAGAGCCGTTCTCTTTGATGAACATCATCTGGCTCTCTCCCAAAAAAGGCGATCTCTCCCATTGCAAAAACTATCGCGGAATTATGCTCCTATCAATCGCGTCCAAAGTACTATCTAGTATACTCCTAGGGCGCATTAAGCTGAAGCTTGACCAATCACTAAGAAAGCAGCAAGCTGGCTTTCGACCAAATCGGTCATGCATTGATCAAATTAACACCCTACGGATCATAGTCGAGCTTATGAATGAATGGCAGTCGACACTCCAACTCGTTTTCGTTGACTATAGCACGGCGTTTGACAGCATATGCCGCGAAAGTATCTGGGAGGCGCTCAGATCTAGGGGTGTCCCAGAAAAGCTGATAGGCTTAATTGGAGCACAATATGCGAACTTCCAGTGCAGAGTACTTCATGATGGCGAACTCTCAGACAGCATCACAACTAGTTCAGGTGTCCGCCAAGGGTGCTTGCTCTCCCCGATCCTCTTTCTTATTGTTATTGACGACATCCTGCATGAATCCATTGATGGAAAAAGAAGAGGCATCTTCTGGAACTTCACCGAACATCTCGAAGATCTCGCATACGCGGACGATATCTGCTTAATCTCCGTCAGGCACTCCGACATGCAAGCCAAGATTAGCGATGTGTGTGTCAACTCGGCCAAGGTCGGCCTAAAAACCAACATCGACAAAACAAAATCAATAAAAATGAACACCAAAAACAACGACAATTTCACGCTGCATGGCAAAGAAATTGAAAAAGTCGATGATTTTACCTACCTAGGCAGTATAATATCCGCAGAAAATAGTGCAGCGAAAGACATTCTCGCCAGAATAAACAAAGCAACCGGCGCGTACTCACAGCTTCGACAAATCTGGAGTTCAAATCAAATATCCTTCCGAACAAAAATGAGGCTATTTAAATCTAATGTCATTTCGGTACTGCTGTACGGATGCGAAACTTGGCTTGTAACTGATCAACTATCCGGAAAAATTCAGAGCTTTGTAAACAGATGCCTCCGTCGTATTCTTAAGGTGTGGTGGCCAAATGTCATCAGCAATGATGATCTTTATACAAAATGTAACTTACAGCCAATGGCAAATACGATTAAACTACGAAAATGGCGGTGGCTAGGCCACACCTTGCGTAAAGAAGCTACAGAAGTTTGTCGACAAGCCCTTGTTTGGAATCCCCAAGGCAGCCGCAAGAGGGGTCGACCTAAGACTACGTGGAGAAGAAGCCTACAAAAAGAAATCGACGAATGCGGTAAATCGTGGAACGAAATAAAGATACTAGCTAACAACCGGACCAGATGGAAATGCTTTATTGAGGCCCTATGCTCCAGTGGGAGATAAAGGAAATGATGATGATGATGATCTGGCTCTCTGGCTCTCTTTAAAATGAATTTAAGCCAGGGGGCGCCGCATCCTGCGTGCTTACCACCGCATGACTTTCAATATAAATTTCGAAACTTTACCGTGTCTATTATCCACTACACATTCCCAAATAGTATTGAGAATGCTACAGTCGTGCCTACCTTACTTTAAAATACACTTCACAAACAGTCTAACTGGTATCTAAGCACCACAATATAAAGATGGCGACTTGAGATTTTATGTGCATGGTGTCTTCAAAACATAAAACAAATTTTTATATTTCATTATAACGATTTTGGTGAATGTAATGAGGTTTAAATTTAGTCATTGCTGCTTCTAGTACTAAATTGTGGGACAGCAATCCCGTAAAGTACAAATAATTATGTAATCTTTAAATTGGCTTTGGTGAACGTAGCTTCGTCGCAAAAAGTCTTATAAATAGCTTGATTTCTGTGCAAAATGAGTTTAAAAAATACTTAACCTAACTTTTAAAGTGCGAGAGAAACAGCGCATAATTGTGTTAAATTTCAAAAAGAGAGACAAACTCAATTTTCCAGCAGATAAGGCGAACTTTCCGAGCCGTTCATACGCGCAGACGGTCGGATAGATAGTTGCTCGTCAATCTTGATATTTTAGTCTGTGTCAAATTATATTGGTATTAATTTATTTGGAAAATTCAATACTTCGGTCTAGCTAGCTCTTTTTAAAAACAAACAGACAAGCTCACAATATATTATTTCGAATAAGACAATCGCGAGAGTATTAAAAACGAGAAAAAATATTGTACATCTCTCTACACATGCTTATGACTAAAATAAGAAAAATTTTAACAGTTGGTGCTTACAATTCACTATTGGTTCAAGCAATATTCGTACTTAAAGCATCCAAGTGCCTAAAGTAATGTTGAAAAAATTGTTTTATATCTCTCTATATTCATGGTTGTTAATGTTTTGTCCAACGGCGTATCCAGGATTTCGTCTTAGGGGGGGGGGTCCAAATTGACCCGGACTGGTTAAAAAGATTTTATTTTTTTAATATTTCAATCTTTATTTATTAATTTTTAATTTATTAGAATTACTGGCTGTCCATATTGGTCTTATTATTAGGGATGGGCATCGCGTACTCGAATATTCAGTATCGATGTGTATCGCATGAAACCGATGCAAAAAAATAGATATATCGACCAAACAATATCTCGATATAACGCCCAAAAAATTTGTATGAATGATATCAGTTTTAAAATAATAATAAGTCATACATAAATTCAGACACATACAAATAATCAGTTTATCTGGATGTCTTACAATTATTCCAAAAGGCTGGTTTTTAGTTTAAATTAGAAAGGCTCCAAAGAATCGTCTACACAAGCCAAAGGCCGGTTCCGTTCGTCGGTCATTATTCTCCCTGCAAGGGAAAATGGTCGCTCCGAGGTAACAGACGTCGCAACAGCCGGAACAAATATCCATGCTAGTTTGTAAAGATCCAAGAATTGTGTCGATAGGGGCTCCCATATGGTTAGTGGATTGGAGTCCAGCGGAGACTGTTGGCGTGAAAAAAAAATTTCATCTCCGTTCTCGCAATACTTTTTGAATCTTCCGTATCTAAATGCAATACAGGATTGCTCACGGCAACAATGTGCTTTCTTAAAAATAATTTTTCTGATGAAATGGTAATGTGCAGCGACTTAGCCAGAATGTTGTTTCCCGACGTCTCCAATTTTTTCCCCGATGCAGTCAAATCTTTTTCTATGCCCAAAGTGGCCATTCCACCTTGCACGCTTAGTTTTGGCGCCGAATTCGTGAATATCTTCAGTATCGGATGAAAATATCGATATCGGATGTATCGTCGAACATGGATATCGATACAATAAAGAATATCGATATTGCGATATATCGATACACTATCGCCCACTAGTGTTAAATTTGATTGTTTTCCTGGTAGCCAGTAAAGTTATCGGAATTTATTTTTAATTTCATTTCACCTTAAAGAGGTGTTTGTTAGCAGGGAGGGAGTTCACGGTCCAAGTAGGGTGAGTGTCTTTGTGAATTTTGAGGGGCGTGGTGGGTAGTAGCAGCAAATGCGATGATAGTATTGCCTGGTGTAAGGAAGATGATTGCTTTTGAGTTCTTTTTGATTCGGCGATCATGGCTAATGCTTAGTTATAGTTTTACCAAAAATATTGTTTAAACAAAATTGAGAAAACAGCTTTGTCATGTTTCTAAAAACTTAAAGACTTTGTTTTGATTGTGATTGAAGAAGTAGCTACTAGATTGTAGATAAAATTTGATATTAATATTTTTATCAAAAATACTGCTCTTTAATTAAAATTGAGATACATGTAATAAACATTTTTGTTATATGTTTCTTAAACAAAAACTCATCTGTCTGTCTATAAAATTAACTTACATGTTGATATTTTCCGCCCCTTTTGCAGCTATGGAACTGGAATGCGATTTGGGTGCCATACAAAATGAGGAATTGCTAAGAAAAATGGTAAGTCTATCGATAGATACACATGTCTAGCCAATATAATTCCCAGTTTGGCCTGTGCCATCGTATTATTTTCTTTCGCTTTCATCTTTAAACACCTGCAGGCACTCAGTTCATTGCCTTTAAAGCACCGGCACAGACGTTACCTTCCAGAATAAGTCATGCCCAGGCAGAAACATATACAGATTTAGAACAGATCCAGCTCATTGCCAAGTTACCAAATTGGGTCATTTGCGGGTTGGGTTGCTGCTCTGGCAGCGTGGGCTGTTTGTTTGCCAACTCGGCTTAGACATATGCAATTATCGTTAAAAGCCAATGACGAGCTATAGCTTTCCAAATGATGTATCAAGTTGTATTCTAGAAATAATCGCATCAAGTCCAAGTCAATTTTTGTAAGCACAAAAATAGCAACAACAGACACTGGACAGCCCACGCCAAAGCTGCGCAGACGCGCAGACAGGTCTGACAAAGGTGTTTCTGATAAATAGTAAAAAAAAACTCAGAGATCGGTAGTGAGAGACCGCGCAAGAGAGCAAGATGACGCGTCACTAGTCTCTAGTGGCCGCCAATTGATAGTGTCGCTGGCTGGTCATGACTCATCATGCCTCATACCATATGAATCAATTTCAGCGCCTGGCGATAAAGTAACTGATGCTGCCGGCGCGCCGCTGCTGCTGCAGCTGCAGCATCTTTTGCGTCTGCGCCGACGCTGTCGGCATTCAAATTTCGTGCAACACATGAACTCAACTGACCGTCGAGCAGCGGCGCAGCATCGCAGTCAAGAAAATCAAGTTCTGAACTCCTTGCGCCACGATGACGTCACATTTGGCCAGCCAAAGTTGTGGCTCAGCCCATGCTCAGAATTTGCTGCCTCAGCGTTGGCCGTTTATTATTTTATGTATAATAGATTATTTTTTATTTTATTTCTTATATTCGTTTATTATCGTACTCTTGATGCTATAAATGCCAGGTTCAGTTTAGTAAGGCGGTTTGTAACTCATAAAGCATAAAAAATATTTTAATTAAATAGAATAAAAGGGTCTAGCTGGATGAGGTACCGGAAACTGCCGCCAGCGATTTTTGAAAATATCATATATGCATATATGCATATAATTATGCAGTTCAAGTCATAGGGTAAACAAATTTTTTTTCGCAAAATTTCACTTTTTAAACTTA
Source organism: Chymomyza fuscimana (assembly GCA_949987675.1). Classification (NCBI taxonomy): domain Eukaryota; kingdom Metazoa; phylum Arthropoda; class Insecta; order Diptera; family Drosophilidae; genus Chymomyza; species Chymomyza fuscimana. The sequence goes on along the minus strand of OX465090.1, from coordinate 36,457,205 downwards.
ACGCGTTGCTGCTTAATTTAAAAAAAATCGTTTTTTTTTTTTAAATCTATGTTTGCAATAGAGCTATTTAAAAAATATATTTATTTTATTTTTTTATTTTATTTGAGGGGTACAACTAAGTTCAGTTGACCTTATATTATAAAAAAATGTGGTACAGTCGAGGCGGTGCCCGACAGTGGAATACCCTGTACCTTTTGTGTCAAAAAAATTGTTCCTGCATATTCCATCTAAGAACTTTCCAATTGGAATTTATTTTTTTTTGGTGAAAATCGATATTTATACCTATAAGTTCCGTAAATTTGTACCGATTTTGATGAAAATCGAAAGTTACGTCAAAGAAGCTATTTTAATTATATTGGGTAAGTTTCAAGTTGATATGTTGAGGGGTGTGGGAGAAAACACGGTAAATCGATTGCGGGGGTTGGGGTGGAACGCATCGATCAAATTTGGATGTGGATTTGTTCATTAGAGCCACATGAATGAGCTTACCAAAAATTGTGATTCTAGGTCACTTGTAGCCATAATTGCGTAGAGTCAAGTATTGACGCAGTTTATTGGCAAGGGGAGGTGAAATTTGCACATTTTTGACTATAACTTCTGTTGTATTTGTCCGATTTTGTTCATTTTTTACACATAGATGCATGTATCCACAACGCATCGCTCTGTTAAATTTCAAATGAAAATATTAAACGGTGTGGCTAAAAACCGCGAAAATCTACAGCGGGGGAACGGGGAATCTTCATCATCATCTTCTTTGGAAATATGCGCACCAGCTGGTAAAGTTTCGTGTCTCTAGCTCTTATAGTCTCCGAGATCTAGGCGTTCATACGGGCGGACAGACGGACAGACGGACAGACGGACGGACGGACATGGCTCAATCGCTACCCGAGGTTATGATAAGCATTTTGGTATAAAGGACTTGGGGTCTGCCACGCCACCTTCTGTCCGTTACATACATTGCACAAATCTAGTATACCCTTTGTACCTATAGGTACAGGGTATAAAAAGTATAATTTATTTAGAAAAGAAAATAGAGCGAGCGAATTGATATGAACTAATCCGCGTCTCTAGCCATATGGGTGAACTTTTCAATGATATGCACCAACTCACATCAAGAACTGGCCAGACAGGATTGGCCAAGACACTTGGATTTACAATATAAAAGTTGAAACAAGGAAGCAAGATAAAAATTAAACATTATATCACAAAAAGAGCCAATGGATCACCGTTGACCAAGTGGGTGACTCATAATATAGGATTGGCCAAGGATGCTCGAAGTGGCAAGTCAAGGTGACTTAAGATAGAAGAAGTGATAGATTGAATAGACCGTTCGAAAGAGAGGAAATTGTAAAAGTTATTATAGTGAGAGCATAAGACACGGAAAGGGTCGTGCAAAGCATAATTAGATCTACAAAATTGTAAGGCTAAGGGTCAAAAATTACGAGTTACTCTGGATGGTATGACCAAAGTAACTTTGCTAAGGAGTACATTGGAATCGATAAGACCGAGTAACAGTTTATGCAAGAATAACACGCCGTGGCATGTTCTGCGATGATTTAAGGAAGGCAACTTTATAAGGCGAAGTCTATCAGAATATGGTGGCAGTCGGATATTTGTGTCCCAGTTTAAGCCACGAAGTGCAAAAAGGAGAAATTGCTTTTGTACGGACTCAATCATGTCCTGATAAAGGTGGTATTGAGGGCTCCAAACGCAGGAACAATATTCCAAAATTGGACGGACAAGAGAAATATAAAGAAGTTTGGTTGTGTAAGGGTCGTTAAACTCTTTAGACCAAAGCTTAATAAAAGCAAGAACACCTCTAGCCTTATTCACGATGTTGCAAATATGATTATTAAATTTAAGGTTATGATTAAACAAAACAACAAGGTCAGACACACTCTCGATGCGTTCTAAGGTAGAAGACTCTAAGGAGTAAGTAGCCAAATAAGGAGCAGAACGATAAAATGTCATAACGTTACATTTTGTCTTGTTGCGAAAGAGTTGGATGATATTGCACCAAGATTGCATGTTATCAAAATCATGCTGAAGAAGTAAGTACTTATTATTATCGGAGTAGGACATACAGAGTTTAACATCATTCGCATACATAAGAATGTGAGAAGATGAGATTACTTGAGGGAGATCATTTAAAAATAAATTAAAAAGAAGAGGGCCTAGATGGCTACCTTGAGGTACCCCTGACGTGACCATAATTTCTGTAGATTCGCAGCCTTTAAAAACTACCTTCTGGACTCGGTTGGATAAATAGCACGATATCCAATTTAAAAGACAAGAAGGAAATCCCAGACGAGACAGTTTAACAAGTAGAAGACTATGGTTTACCGAGTCAAATGCTTTACTAAAGTCAGTATAAATGACATCAGTTTGCTTTTTTTCCGTAAAACCAAGATTAATAAGAGACGAAAGTTCTAAAAGGTTAGTAGAAGTGGATCGACGTTTTACAAACCCATGTTGGGAATCCGACATTAAAGAACGACAGTAGTGTTGCAATTGTGAAGTTACAATCCTTTTAAAAACTTTTGGAATTGATGAAAGCTTGGCAATACCGCGGTAGTTCTCAATGTTGGACTTGGAACCTTTTTTGTGAATAGGGATAATGAAGGATTCATTCCAGATGGCCGGAAGATAAGAATATTTTAATGAAGTGCGGAAAAGAACAGATAATGGCGTAGAAAGAGAGTGAGCACAATGCTTTCAGACGCAACTAGGAATGGCATCGGGGCCAGGGGAGAAGGATGATTTAATGGACAGAAGGGATTGCAAAACGTCGGTTTCAAAGATTTCTGGATAAGCAATAAGATTTGAATGTGGTAGGTTATAGGGATATTTAAGGTCAATGCTATTAGGGTTGACAGAATAGCTAGTTTGAAAAAATTTCGCAAACAGGTCGGCGATTTCTGAATTGTTAGTAGAGCTTACATTTTTGAAATATAGCAATGCAGGAAATAAGGAAGATTTACGTTTAGAATTAACAAAAGAAACAAATTTTTTAGGATCACTGCAGAAGTTGAGCCGACAACGGGAAAGATAATTATTGTAGCAAATCCAGGAGATCCAGATTTCTTAAATTTTTTGTAAGAAGAAGACTTGCGGTTTTTTAAAGAGGACAGACTAGCAGTAAACCAAGGCGGCTTTAAAGAAGGAGCCGGGACAGAATAAGGGACAAAGAGATCAAAAGCAGCGTATAAAACCCGATAGAAATTGCAAATGGAAAGTTCAAAGTCCTCAGTAGACAATAAAGGCAACCAGTTAACTTCGGACAAAAATTTATTAAGACCGACAAAATTAGACTTGCGAAAGCAGAAGCAGCGATACCGAGGAGCATGATCATGAGGCTGATTTCGGTAGAGACCATTAAATTTAATTTAATTTTTTTAACCAACACATAGATTTAAAAAAAAAATGGTTAAAAAATATTCAGTAGCTTTTTATTACTTTTTTTTTTTTTTTTTGCCCTATGCCTTGAACTACATTATTAGTTTTCGAAAATCGCCGGGGACAGTTTTCAGTAGCTTATACAGCTAGACCCTTTGCGAGCATATAACAGCGTGACGTCACTTATTTAATTGTGGACTAATTTGATACGATTATTTTATTGTACGATATCGTCAAAGGTTAAAGGTAAAGGTTTTAATGGAGTATAGAAGTAAATACACAGATGTAAATGTTATTACATTAAGAGAGTGCTCTCAGTGAGTACTTTCATATGAAAGGTCTTAGTCCAACCAATGTTAAAGCCGAGCTGGATTCTGAGCAAGGGATCAAAAGAGGTGACCACTCCAGAAATTGTGAAAAAATTCCACGAAATGGTAGTAGTAGTATTGACGTAAAATTCAAAAATGCGCTAAGGTACAGTGTATATTAAGGCCGGAATGTTACGCCTGTAACTGGTCAACTTGTTCTCTCTATGTAAGTTTGAGAATTTTTATATTATATATAGTGTATCTATCTTTTACGAGTATTTTCACAATTGTCGTTTGGCTGCTGTTGCTGCTTTTATATATTTGGCCATGATTTGCTTTACAATGCTGCGCGTAGGCAGCGCGTCAGCCAACGTCGCGTCGATGCCGGCGGCGACTGCGACGTCGTTGGCAATATAAATCAATAAGGCTGAATTGAATTGAATTAGCACAAACATGAATGAGCAGCACCCGCTAAACTGGCGCAGCTTAATATGGCCAAAAGCCTTATAGAGCTAGTGGCCAATGGACAATTGTTAAGAGTTATTATTGTTGGACCGCCATTGGACGTTTGCAAGACTGGCTAAGCTGCGTCTAGTCGCTGCGTCTAGCTCTTCGATGAGTAATTCATTTATATTTTTTCTTCAACAATTAAGTTTTTGTTAATAATAATAATAAAATTGTTGTGTAAGTCGCCGCATTTAACGTGGGCGTTCTTCATGCGCTTCATGTTCGTGCCATATGACTTGATTTGATTTTAAATTCGAATGACACAAAGTAAAAAAAATAAATAAAAATAATAATAATAAAAGTAAACCTGAAAAAAAGTCATATTTTTTATTTTTTTTTTGTGGCATTGTTGGCATACCCTTGCCATATGTTAAGTATTTGTAGAGGAAATGTTTAGTAAGTTCCTGTATCTAGAGCGGAAAGGCGCATATTTTTATAACCTACATATACATACCTTGGAACTATCTAGATAACACGTAGTATGTATTTTGATTCAAAAAAATAAGCATGCCTTTTCTGGATTTTAATTCCAATTTGTGAAACTTTAAATCAAAAAGTCGGAATCGAAATAAAGAGGCGCATCCTACAAGATAAAAAAAAATTGATGTAAAGGGTGCTTAAATAATTTGGGATCCAGAAACACGAAAATGGCAACCTTTTTTTTTTTCTTAAGCACCGTTTTCGAGATATTTTCGAAAAACATGTTTTTGGGCACTTTTTTCAGTTATTCCTCAATATCTCGTATATCGACATGAAAGGCGTGCTCTTTACAGTGATATACAATTATGTACGCATTAAGAAAAAATTATAGAAGTTACAAGCAACCAAAGTCGAAAAAAATGTGGTACAGTCGAGGCGGTGCCCGACAGTGGAATACCCTGTACCTTTTGTGTCAAAAAAATTTTTCCTGCATATTCCATCTAAGAACTTTCCAATTGGAATTTATTTTTTTTTTTGGTGAAAATCAATATTTAAATTTTTACCCACTTATTTAAAGTATACGGGGTAAGTTTCAAGTTGGTATGTTGAGGGGTGTGGGAGAAAACACGGTAAATGGATTGCGGGGGGTGGGGGGACCGCATCGATAAAATTTGGATGTGGATTTGTTCATTAGAGCCACATGAATGAGCTACCAAAAATTGTGATTCTAGGTCACTTGTAGCCATAATTGCGTAGAGTCAAATATTGACGCAGTTTATTGGCAAGGGGCGGTGAAATTTGCACATTTTTGACTATAACTTTTGCTGTATTTGTCCGATTTCATGTTCATTTTTTACACATAGATGCATGTAACTACAACGCATCGCTCTGTAAAATTTTAGATGAAAATACTAAACGGTGTGGCTAAAAACCGCCAAACTCTACAGCGGGGGAACGGGGGAAGTTATTGACATGATTCAACAAACTTCATCTTCTTAGGAAATATGCGCACCAGCGGTAAAGTTTCGTGTTTCTAGCTCTTATAGTCTCCGAGATCTAGGCGTTCATACGGACGGACGGACGGACGGACGGACATGGCTCAATCGCTACCCGAGGTTATGATAAGCATTTTGGTATAAAGGACTTGGGGTCTGCCACGCCTTCTTCTGTCCGTTACATACATTGCACAAATCTAGTATACCCTTTGTACCTATAGGTATAGGGTATAAAAAGTGTAGTTATCGACCATTTTTCAAAATTACACATTTTCAATATGCTTTCTATTAACGAACAAAAATTTTTAAAAATTATGTTAAGCTTTAAGCTGAAAGAGAAGTACGGGTACGGAAGTTCCAATACTCAGTCAATCGCACTTTTGTATGAAAAAAAAAATTTTTCACTTAAAGTTTTTCAGTTACGTCTTTACGAATTTGTATGCAGCTGTAGTCGTGATTTTTCGTTCATGGTTCCATAACATCTACAGTTCCTATCCGATTTCGAAGATCTTAGACCAAAATGTTCGTAAAAGAAGTCTCTTTCAGCTTAATGTTTAACATATTTTAAAAAAATTTTTTTTCGTTAATAAAAAGCATACCGAATATGAGTAATTTTGAAAAATTTTCAAAAATTACCCTTTTTATACCCTGTACCTATAGGTACAAAGGGTATACTAGGTTTGTGCAATGTATGTAACGGACAGAAGGAGGCGTGGCAGACCCCAAGTCCTTTATACCAAAATGCTTATCATAACCTCGGGTAGCGATTGAGCCATGTCCGTCCGTCCGTCCGTCCGTCCGTCCGTCCGTCCGTATGAACGCCTAGATCTCAGAGACTATAAGAGCTAGAGACACGAAACTTTACCAGCTGGTGCGCATATTTCCTAAGCAGATAAAGTTTGTTGAATCATGTCAATATCTTGCCCCGTTCCCCCGCTGTAGATTTTCGCGGTTTTTAGCCACACCGTTTAATATTTTCATTTGAAATTTAACAGAGCGATGCGTTGTGGATACATGCATCTATGTATAAAAAATGAACAAAATCGGACAAATACAACAGAAGTTATAGTCAAAAATGTGCAAATTTCACCTCCCCTTGCCTATAAACTGCGTCAATATTTGACTCTACGCAATTATGGCTACAAGTGACCTAGAATCACAATTTTTGGTAAGCTCATTCATGTGGCTCTAATGAACAAATCCACATCCAAATTTTATCGATGCGGTCCCCCCACCCCCCGCAATCCATTTACCGTGTTTTCTCCCACACCCCTCAACATACCAACTTGAAACTTACCCCATATACTTTAAATAACTTCTTTGACGTAACATTCGAGTTTCATCAAAATCGGTAAAAATTTAGGGAACTTATAGGTATAAATATCGATTTTCACCAAAAAAAAATAAATTCCAATTGGAAAGTTCTTAGATGGAATATGCAGGAAAAATTTTTTTGACACAAAAGGTACAGGGTATTCCACTGTCGGGCACCGCCTCGACTGTACCACATTTTTTTCGACTTTGGTTGTGTGTAACTTTGATAATTTTTACTTAATCTGTACATATTAACATCACTGTAAAGAGCACATCAATACCTTTCGATCTAATCGTTTTTTATGTCGTTAAAAAACGAGATATTGAGGCATAACTAAAAAAAGTGCCCAAAAACATGTTTTTCGAAAATATCTCGAAAACGGTGCTTAAGAAAAAAAAAAGGTTGCCATTTTCGTGTTTCTCAACCTCAGTTTTTTTGGAAGGTTCACTCTATGACCACCCTTAAATTTGTTCAAATTTTGAGTTAATACATATGTTTAACAACTTTATTTAAAAATGTGTCTAAAAGGCAGAATTCTTTATGTTATATTATGAGTGTTTAACTACCAAACCAACAGATGGCCCACCCTATAATTATGATAATTTAATAGATACCAAAAATCTGTTACGATATAAGCGTTGAGAAGCTTTCAAAAAGCAGTAAAAAAATATTATTAAAATAATGACAGTACGTAATATGTTTTATGCCTGAACTAACATGCACTACATTCCAAGATGTAGCTTGGGATCAAGGCTATGCATTATACGCTTGTGGTTACACAAAAGTTGAAATAGTTTGACTATGACGCTGCAACACAATAATGCCACCCACTCTCTGTATACAAAGGCTTAGAAAATATGACAAAATCAATGTATTTAACAAATTGCAATTTGATTTATAACAATAATAATAATAATAATAATAATGAGCATTTGTTAAGTTAAAGGCATTTGGGATTGGGAATTAGTATGCCGAGTTTGAGTGTATAGAGCACGGTTGTTAGTTAGCTGAGGCGTTCGTTCGTTCCATTGTATGGCATATAAGGCCAGGCCATGTCAGACCAGTCAAGTCCAAGTCCAAGTCAAGTCAAGTCAAATCAAGTCAACTATGCGTATGCGCAATTTTTTTCACTTTAGCACAATTAATTATTTAGCTAGAATGAAATCATTTGAAAAAACAAAACTTGGATTTTTTTTTTTTTCAACTACTACTAGCTTAAGCATATACTTATGTATGTATGTACATAAAGTCGCTGTAGCTTGGTTATTTTATATGCGAATAGATCACATCATTAGACAATATGAAGTAAACAAAAACGTTGTTTAAGTTTTTTCCGTTTTTCTTTTCATTCGTTGTTTTGTGCGCTCTGCTCGTCGAAGCAAGAAAATTTAAGAGTTCCCCAGACTTGGTATTCAAGATTACATGATATATACTATGTACTATTTTTGCTGCCATGTTTGGTTTTTCTTGGACTCTAAAACTTGCTGCAGACATTAGTTGAAGCGGGCTGGGTCGGGAACGCACAGTATGGCTGCACTGATAGTGGGCTTATATTGGCCATAAACACGTCTCATACACGCACGCACACATGCGCAAAACACGAACGTTCTCGGCGTCTGCGTCAGCGTCGCTGTCATCTTCAACGTATTCGGTCATATCTGCGCTGCTTGTTGTTGTCGTCATCGGCAGCAACAGACGCGCAGTCGCAGCCGCTGTTGGCGTCAGCGTAGCGTCTAAGCTGCGGCGCTGACGTCGTCGTCGTCGTCAAAGCAGTCATCGCTGCCGTCCACTTTACACGGCTTTGATTTCGATTCGAAACTTCAGTCTGATTTTTGGTGCTCGATCGATTGCAACGTGCCGACGCTCGTCTTACGTCTTACGACATACTATATAACAACAACAACAAGAAAAAGAAAAAAGTTTAAACCCAGTATCATATATAGCAGCTCTATTTTTTTTTTCGCGAACCCAACCCAAAACGAACGATTTTTTTTCCAACTTTTTTTTTTTCCTTTTGACGGCTTAAACGAAATTTGTTGTCAAGCTAAGCCCCGAAAAAAAAAAATAAATAAGTTTCCAGATTTCAGGCTGCTTTTGTCATACGTTTCTTTGGTGCTTGCCGGTAAAGTTATATCTTTAAACAACAACGTCTACAACAACAAACCCGAACACGAAAAGGTTTTCAAGTGCAAAAAAAAATAAACAACAACGACAACGACAAATTCTAAAGGTGAAGATAAAATTGATTTACCTGACGCTGTTTTTTTGTTTTTTGCTCTTTGTTTTGTTTTTTTTTTTGTTTTTTTTTTTTCGTTTTGCAAATTCCAGAATTCCCGCATAGGTATAACTAAGCTCTAAAATTGTCTTTCTTATCACTCACACTTTTACACTTTCGCAAAAATTAGCAACACTTTGTTATATTATATACTATATGTAGTCGCTGCTATCATATAAGCAGTAGTAGTACATAGTACATAAGTAAGCTGCCTAGTCAAGTTTGTTGTTTTTCTTTTTAAAGAGCTTACCTGTAAACAAACAAATAGTCATTATCTCACAAGCTTTTAAAATACTATGTCGTCATGTTTATCAAGAACATTAGTTAAAAGTTCTCTGAGTAAGTAAGCGTAGACACTCAGACACTTGGGCGGGCGGTCAGTTTACATAGCTGGCGGCGGCACATATGTTAATCGTAATGAATCGAATTATTACGGAACCTGTTCGCTGTAATATATAAGTAAATATAATATGATGAATATCATATAGTACCTACTACCTATAGGTCTTGCCAGAACTTGATTAATTGCCGCTATGCGCATAATTAGAAAAAAACTAGCATTGGGGTATTTAGGGTTTTTCTCTGGAATTTTAGATGCAGCTCAATAGCACTAAGTTAGGCACGAACTTTCTTCGCGTGCTCACACAGACACGCACGAGCTGTTAGCCGAAGAGTCAGAAAACACACTGAAGCCGGTTACTATCGCTCACTACACTCAAACGATTCACAATTTTTTTTTTGTGTTCTCATACTGAACATACCAGCTTAAGAGCCTCGTATCATCTTACTAGACTAGAGAAGAGAGACAATTTTAATTCGAGTTCGAAGTTGCTCAAAACAAGATTGTTTCACTCTGGAATTTAGAAGAACTTATCGTTGTCCATTTTCCTTAAAGGCCTATACGCAGAATGCAAAAAAATTTCGCACGGAATGACAAAACAATATATAAAAAAAAAAAATCCCATTTGGGATATCCTATTAGGAATAGAATGCAGTCAATCTCAGCATTAAGATTAAAAATTCTTACGATTACGAAAAATGCTTTTTTAAGGCCTATACGCAGCACGAAATATTTCGCGCGGAATCCCATTTGGGAAATTTTTTTTTTATATGATGTTTTGCGATTCCGCGCGAAATATTTCGTGCTGCGTAGACCACTTTAAATGTTAAACATTTTCAAATGAAGATTAATAAGAATATTAAAGTAGTGTGAACTTTACGTTTGACAGAATATGCATATTATATGCAATCAGAGGTCCGACAATTTTTGAGATAAAAACCGTATACAATTTTTTTTCGATGTTTTTTTATGTTTTTCGGTTTGCTGAATCGGAACCCGAGATCCAAAAATTCCCAGCATGTCAGTGTACTGAGATAAGAAAATGCCTCATGATCTTATTCTTTTCCATGTTTATATCGCAGTAGCATAAGAGCAGTGTTTTACAAAAAAGTAGAGTTCGTTATGGGCTAGGTTCGACTGTATCAAAATTTCGTAAAGTCTGAACACAACAATATGTTTTATAAGTAGCCAAACCACATAGTTTATTTGTTTAGAAAATTAAGCCTTTTTTTAAAGCCTAGTAGCATCTTTTGTTTAGAGATATTTGAAATCCACTTGAGCCATTGAGGCACTTATTTTTTAAAATCAGTCAAGCAATCGTCATAAAACTTACTCATGTATAAAAGATGCAATTAATTTTATTATTGCAAAAATAGTTGGATCCTCAAGCAGGAGAACAATTAATTAATTATTTTACGGTAGAGCAAGTTTTGGCAATACGAATGTTATTCTTATTTGTTTTTTTCATTTTTCAATTTTTCAATTCAATTTTTGTAAAATAATTTTTGAAGAAATTCTTTAAATATAAAAAAATAATAATAATACATATTTTAATAAGAGATATTTGGAACTTAGAGCAACTACTCTAAAATTATTAATTAATTCTTGTAATATTTAATTGTAATTGTTGTTTGTGGATTAGGCACAGGCCTATATGCACTGCGAACAATTTGATCTATTGTGCAACCTTTTATATTTAGACCTTTAGTATGTCGAGCAAACTGAACATCTCTTTCACAGGGAGCTTTTGTAGGTCTTCATTTTCTAGTAGGTATGCACTAGAGGTCTGCATGAATGCATTCAAAACGGCGAATGAATAGTTCAGCCTTAAAACATATGCATATTTCTTGGTACCCATTTGAATGAATATAAGTGGATGGGGTGTACTCACACAAACATGGGTTCCAAAATTGTGAGTAGAGTACTTTTATGGTGTACTACAGTAGTGTACTCTACTATACTCTAGTAAAATACGTTTGAAAAAATGAAAGAGAGCAGAGAGCGAGAGAGCTGCGATCGTGAGCGTAATGAAAGAGATAAAATTAAATAAATGACATAGTGAATGCAGCAGGCATGAGCGAGAAAGCATAAATATTTTCTTTGTCAAATTGGGGTGGCTTGCGTGCTTGAGCAGTGTAAAAAGGAAAATGTATACCCTTTCGAAGTAAGGTAACTGCTATGACACTTGTTTGTCGTGTTTACATTCACACTAAGAATTGTATGCATAAAATGCGAAAAAGGGTACATTTGTATCGAAAAAACAGAAATGCGTTTTATGTTGTGTGTTCTTTGGTTTAACACATAATTTTGTAATATTTGAATAAATATTATTTAAAAAATTTTTTACGTACTCACGTACATACATATGCATTAGGGTGGGTCAATTTTTTTCGGTATAAGGGCTCACTCGGATTTTGATTCTTTGGGTAATTCTAAGCAAATTTGCCCAAGAAACTATGGGTCTAAAATGAATTTCGAGTCGCCCACTTTTTCAAAATTTTTGAAGAAAAAAAACCGAAAAAAATCAAAAACCAACACTAAAGCGCCCTCTGGCGGCACCCAAAATTAAAAATAGATGTCAAAAATGAATTCCTCGACCCCAAAAACCCCCAAATTTACATTTGGCTAGAGAAAAAATATAGATTTTTGGCCTTCTAATGAATTTCTAAGTCGATTTTTGAATATGTCGAAAAAAACCTACTTTGAAAAAGTGGGCGACTCGAAATTCATTTTAGACCCATAGTTTCTTGGGCAAATTTGCTTAGAATTATCCAAAGAATCAAAATCCGAGTGAGCCCCATAAGGTTTTTTCGGCCCCATACAAATTGACCCGCCCTAATATGCATGTATGCTCGTTTTGTACTCTACTATACTCAGTGTACTCATAACATTTTGCCTGTGCTTATGTTAAAAAGACACCATACATAAATATTCACTGTTGGTATGTATACTATAGTAGTATACATTTTTTCTGTGAGTACTGTAAAATTGGGGTACTGTAAATTTTTGAGTACGGTATTTGTGAGTACCACATAGTACTATATAGTACTATGTGAGTAGAAGTGAATGTAGCCATGCAGACCTCTAGTATGCACCCAATATTTTGTGTCTCCGGTGGCCTAGTGCCTCACAGTTTGTGATATTTTAGTAGTTTTTTTTTTTTTTAACGTACACTAAGGTGGGTCTTTGTCGAATCGAACACATACATAAAAAAATTATCTCTAGATTGTTAAAGTGATATTTATGAAGCTTTCATACTATGGTACTTATCTTTTCTTTCGGAATAAACTTAGCATTTATGTTAAGTCTTACAACTTGGTCGTCAATTAATTCATGTATAACTTTATTTAATGACCGGTGCCATTGATCTTTACAAAAGTTTCCCACAATTAAACATGCTTGAATATATTTTGCTGATCGACCACAAAGTTGTGCCACTTTCTATATAGAACTGACAAAACAGACACCAAACTGACAATGTCACTTTCAAAAACAGCTATTTGCAAAAAACATTCTCACTTTGCTGGCATATGTTTTGCATATATTTTGTATACATGTATGTACCTATGAATATATAATATGCATTGTATATATTTATCATATGAACTTGGGCGTTGTTTTTGTTGATGCGCAGGTGTAAAAGTCAATGTGTTGTTATTAAGGCTGTGATGTTGGTTAAAATAGTAATCAACAAGTTTGGGGGCATAAAAATGACACAATTCTCAATTTAAAGCAACGGCAATTAGGTCATTTTAATAAATATGCATGCAAAAAAATTGAAATGCAAATTAAATAAAGTAACAGAAAATAATAATAATAAAAATAACAACAAGCAGTGGCGGATGCAGCGAAAAATAATTGGGCGAGTGCGCGTCTAAAATTCATTCGTTGTATAGTTTCTACTAGTCGAATCATTTCGTGTGCTGTGTGAAATTTGAAACCCCACTGTATACGCCCTTGATCATAACAAAAAATGAACGCCAGCTGCGCAGCAGCAGCAACAATTAACTGCGCCGACAGCGGTAAATTGCAAATAATTTCCTAGTCGCATTGAACTGAGATTCAATGTCAGCATGAGAGACGAACAGAGAGAGAGCGCGGGCGGACGCTTTCAGCTGTGCAAAGAGGCGTGAACAGACGCCCCAAACTAAGCAGCAGTTGTTGTTGTTGTTGTTGTTGTTGCTCTTGTGGTAGCTGCGCTGCTGGCTTCATTAAGTGGTGTGCGTGTCGCAGCCAACAGGTGGCGCTCCAATTGGAGGCCATTGCAAATTGCACAGTGGCGCTGACCAAGGCAAAGAAGTGTGCACACTCCTTGCCATTTAAATAGCACAACTTTGAATGAGTTGAAACTTTTAAGCTAGGTCTCTAAAAAAAAGCTTTGACGTTATTTTAAGAAATTTGTTTCAGCCTTCTTTTGCCTTGCATACATGTATACTTTTTTTAAGCAGTAATATTATATACAATATATTATTATATATTTGAGTTTTGACGCTATGTCCAGAAACATAAAAAAAAGTTTTAGCTTAATCTGTCAAAACATTTACTATAACAGATTTGAATGAAATGAATTATTTTTTTGAGTTGCGATAGCTCAAAAACAGACCAAGAAAACTAAGGCTAGAGCTTAGGTCAAATCAATTTGTATACTTACCTTAACAGCACATGTACGGCAAATACAATAATAAAATTTAATTAAGGCAAATTCCCAATTTGATTTTTTAAAATTTTCAACGAATTTTTATAATTCTAATTTGTTTATTAGTGAATTTTGAACCTTGTAGGCTTCAGCTGGTGCCAACACATTTGACATTAATCAATTTTAATTATTGTTAAATATTTAAGTTGCATGCAATTTTTGCAATCTAATCTTTTTCAAAAAATAATTTTTGTTTGAGTTTGAATAGCCCTAAACAAAGGAGTTTTATAAATTTTTCTAAAAATTCTCAAAAAAAAAAATTAAATTTTTGTTATGTATAAAATAATATTATGTCCAAAACAAAAGTACAATTTTTTAAGCCTTTTTTTAAAATATGAAATTTATGTGGATTAGAGGGTCGGTATTAACCGTTTGTAATTATAGTAAATTGTTGTATCTTATATCATTATTAATATTATTATTATTTTTTAAAAAAGCGTTTGAGGCAAGTAAAAGAAGAAATAATTTTGTCGAAAAAGTGATACAACTGAAGTACTATTAAAACACTAGAAAAAAATGCTAGCATACGTAATTTTACACTGTAAAATATATGTACATTAGGGCGGGTCAATTTGTATGGGGCCGAAAAAACCTTACGGGGCTCACTCGGATTTTGATTCTTTGGATAATTCTAAGCAAATTTGCTCAAGAAACTATGGGTCTAAAATGAATTTCGAGTCGCCCACTTTTTCAAAATAGGTTTTTTTCGACATATTCAAAAATCGACTTAGAAATTCATTGAAAAGGCCTAAAATCGATATTTTTTCTCTAGCCAAATGTGAATTTGGGGGTTTTTGGGGTCGAGGAATTCATTATTGACATCTATTTTTAATTTTGGGTGCCGCTAGAGGGCGCTTTAGTGTTGGTTTTTGATTTTTTTCGGTTTTTTTTCTTGAAAATTTTGAAAAAGTGGGCGACTCGAAATTCATTTTAGACCCATAGTTTCTTGGGCAAATTTGCTTAGAATTACCCAAAGAATCAAAATCCGAGTGAGCCCTTATACCGAAAAAAATTGACCCACCCTAATGTACATATGTTCTTTGCTAAAACTATTAGGGAAATTGAGAAAAAATCATTTGTGGCATAAAAAACTTTTTAAAAAAACCTTAAATTACCTTCACAATCCCAACTTGTCGTGCCGAATTAGTTATTCATTTGTTTCGTGATAAAACTGCTTTATAAAAGATATGTATTAAAAAAAAAATATGTAGCTATAAATATTAAAAGGGATTTTAATTTTTAAAGAATAAAAATTATGACTGTTATAGGTTGAGCATAAATATGATCAACTATTTCAAAAAAGAAACTCATTAATCTATCTTTAGTTATCTTTTTTTATGCAAGTGTCAAAAAAAAAGAGTGCTGTTTATTTAGAAAAAAAAAAAAAAAAATTTTAAAATCAAAGTTCTAGATAAAAAACTTATGCGCTTTTTTTTTTTTTGCTGCAAATTCAATTATTTGCCTAAAATATAAGACCAAAAATGTTCAGCGTTTTATTCAAATGGTCGGAAGTGTAGTAATGTGTGGAGGGGCAGGTTGTCTCAGTCAACAGAATAATAATGATTTCTTTGCCTTTCACTGTTTTGTAATTGTTTTTGTTATTATTAGCACGTTTGCGACATTCGTTTGCTGATTTGTCTTGATTAAAATTAATTAAATTTTTATTTCAATAACAAAAAGATTTTCTTGAGTATACAAAAACAAAAAACAAAAAAAAAAAAAGCACCAACAAGAAACAAAATTAGACAAAATATTTGTTGACCTCCAAAGCTGACACGAAAGCTTTAAAAATATAAAATTTATGTGTAGTATGAATTTCGTGTAGTATAATAATTGATCAAAATTTGCAATAGTTGAGCATGAAGCAAAACGCATGTCACGTCATCGGCAGAGGAGCAGCAGCAGCAGCAGCAGCAGCAGCAGCAGGTTGTATGACGCTGACGGCGCAGGAGGTGTGAAATCGTCGTCAGCGTACAAAGCTGGCGCTGGCGCTGGCGCTGGCAGCGACGTCAACATCATTGACTTCCAACTGGTTATCATCGTTGGCAGTTTTAGAAATTACGTCATCTGTCGTGGCGTTTTAAGAGACGAGCGTTCGCGCGTCTAGCGAAGCGGTCTAGACTGCGCCTGGCTGGGACCGGGCCATATGATGTTGTTTGTTTGTTGCTTCAGCTGCTGCCACGCAGTCGCAGTCACTGCTGTCGTCGCCGCCACGCGTCCAGTTCTTTGGGCAATAAATTAAGGTCCACCGTCCATCAAATGTTAGGGTTTTTTTTTTCGCGATGGCGATAACACGATCAACAACAACCGCTTTAACAAATCTGCGGTTCATCATGATGGCTTGATACAATACATTGGGCATATATATAATGTGTCGCACAGCTGTGGCTTCCAACATGCTCTATTATATTATGTATTTTTACTTTCTATATACATTTGTATATAAAGCTCAAAAAACTCCTACAATCTTTGTTTTTTCAAAATCTATGAGGTTTACACTGTGCTTTTTGAAGCTCAGCAACTCACAGCTGTTTTTGCGGCGCCAGTGTGAACGCGACATGTTTTATTATTTGATGTGTGCTGTCTAACTAGAGCTAGAAAAGATTGTTACTTTTGTAGATATAGATTCTTTGTTACTTTCTACTTGTTGATCAAATAGCTTAGCTTAGCTGTTTATTTTTTTTTTTAATTTTCTTTTTTGAAAAAATCAGCAATTTCTTTGCTTGTAAAAATTTATTCTTAATTTCAAAAAACCTTTAATGCATTTGCAATAAACTAATAATAATAATTTAAGTAAGCTATTGCAATGCTTTTGCGACAAAGTTTATGTTCTTAATTCTAAAATAATTAGAATGTTCACTTTGTTGGGCAGAAATGCAGAACGGCAGTAGTGTTCAACGCAAAAAAAATTTTGCAATTCTTACCGACCCAGACCCTTGACTACGAAAAAAAAGTGCACTTTTGCCCAAAACAGTGTTGTAAAAAGCATGCACGTATTTGGTGTTGTAATACAAATGTAAGCCGCTGTTTGCCAACGACCGCCAAAATTTAAACAGTGCACAAAAGCTTTTGTTGACAATAAAAAGCATCTCATAAACAGTTGTAAATAGTTGATTGTTGTTGCTAACGTTGTTAGTCTGCCACTTTTGCATTGTTGTTATGGCTGCACGGGCACTTGTGCATTTCTGCTCTGTTTTTCACTTTAACTGAAATAAATGAAATAAATTGATATATACCTACTTAAAAATAATGTAACGATGCATCTTTAATATATGCTTTTACAAGATTAGGAAACATATTATCATTAAAAGTAGGTAATTGGTTCAACAAAGTTGGGAAATTATTGTAATATTTTTTGAAATTTTAGTGAAAGCAATTTTTGAGGAATAAAAATACGAAAAAGAGCTGGGGAAACTTTAGAAACCAAAATGAGAATTATGTAAGCTTATGATCAGCGGTGGGCACGAAAAATAACGGAAAGAGCCCTACAACAACATCAAGAAAAAAAGTCCTGTTACGGTCCCACAAGCGATTCTCGAGTAGGGCCATAAAACCATAAAGTCGTCGAGCGATGGCCCACATTGTGTGTAATTTGTTATTGTAAACTATTCGCGTTACACTGAACAAAATTTTGCAACACATTCAAAGACGCAGCGAAGTCATAAGTATGAGTTTATATGACAATTTTAAATTACCAAAAAAATTGATTAAATTAATGCCAAATTTTAGTCAGCGAGCAGTAATAAAAAGCCACGTTACGGTCGCCTAAGCATCCTCGAGTAGGGCCATAAAACTCGCACATTGTGTGTTTTTTTTTTTTAAATTCTCGTATGCGTCTGGCTGGCGCCAGTTTCAAGACATAACGGAAAGAGCACTCGGAGCAAAAAGAGCCAAGGCGTGCCCACCGCTGCTTATGATAGTAGTAGTTCATTTCAAAGAACTAGTGTATAGAACTATTGTGAAGGGCGTTGACTCAATTCTAGTGCAGAGCTGCAAAACTGCTTTAAATCAAAATCTTGGAAAAGTTCTTTCGATTATGAAACACAAACCATTTACAATGCAATAAAGCCAGAAGCAATTATTATTTGTTGCTGCCCAAACTTATTGATACAGCTCGAGTAGAGTTTATTAAATCATTTTAAAGTCTATTGGACTGCTTGAAGAACAGTTCTGCGTAACGAATCAATATACTTAAATCAAAAGCTTGGGAAAGCTCTTTCGATTTCGCAAAAATACTCAGCCGAGGCATGAAAGTCTCAACAAGTCACAATTGACGCAGTAGGAGACATTATTAGCTTACTTCAAAGCCCTGGGAACCATTTTGAGCCATAGTGTCTCAGTTTGAGTAAAGAGCTACCAAAGTTTATTAGATCATTTTAAAGAACTATCAAAACTATGTCGCAGCGAATATTGATTATTTTGACTTCTCGAAGCACAGCTCTGCAAACTCAAATTAAAATCTTGGAAAAGTTCTACTGACTTATAAAAAATCCTAAGACAAGATAAAAAATTGGCAAACAATGCACAAATACATGGCTTTGCAACAATTTCGGACTCGAGAAGAGCGCTACCAAAGTTTCTTAGATCACTTAAAATAACTAATCGAACTATTTCATACGGAATTGACGAAAATTTGGACATTTTGTAGCACTTTTTTGCGGAACGAACCGGCTTGCAAAAATTCTTTCAATTTTGATTTGAAGTGAAAGCGGCCGGCTTTTGGATCGCGCCATCTGTTTTTGTATCTTGCAGATTGTTTTCATCTTCTTCTGCTGCTTCTTGTTTGTCTATTTCGCGCACCTTTTTTGGCTGGCTTTTGATATGTCATGTGTGTCTGTCTGTCTGTGTGAGAGTTACTGCGTGTGTGTTTTACTGCTTGTTATTCTTGCTGATGATCCGCTGAGCTACCTCTGCCGCTGCGCTGCCACTTTCTCTAGCCTTCGCTCCCGCTCTTACCTATTGATTGCGCTCCACTTTAAGCAGCTGATCGGTTCAATGGGGCGAGTAGTATTTAAAATCTAAATTTAGATAGTTAACAGCAATGGTTCTAGTGGTTCCATTATATTTTTATTTATTTTTTTTTTTTTGTCATAGCACCACTTCCAGTTATTGTTGTTCCTAT
Organism: Chymomyza fuscimana; assembly: GCA_949987675.1. NCBI lineage: Eukaryota > Metazoa > Arthropoda > Insecta > Diptera > Drosophilidae > Chymomyza > Chymomyza fuscimana. Next base: position 36,437,831 of record OX465090.1, on the reverse strand, counting down.
TGTTAATACAAATGTTATTTTGACGTGTTTTCCGCCTGTCATTTTGGTTTGGGGTGATATCACCAACGTCGCTGCCGCTGCCTCTGCTGCTGTCGCTGCCCCACTCGATTCAGTTTTCAACTCGCAACTTTACTCGATTTGAATTCGAATTTGTTTTTGTATGCTAACGATTTTGTGATTGCTGCCGCTACCAAGGTGTAGATTAATTTGCAAATAACAAAAAAAAAAAAAAAAAATACACTCACACATAGTAGAAGCTTTGAAACAAAATAAATTAAGTCAACTATGAAATCCTCCCCTGCGTTGGTGTGCAAATAAGTACTATATATTTTTGCCAAAGTGAAACTTTAATATATAAGTTTTTTTTTTGTATATATACAGTCGAACCTCAAGTTAGTCGCTTAATAGGTTAGACAGTAGATTATGTCAGATCGATTAGTAACTTGCTCAGATTGAGTCTATAATTATATTTACAGTGATTTCAAAGTGTAAGGGAAATGGTTTAAATTAAACAAAATGTTGCTTTTAATTAAGACTTGGATAGACCGTTCCCTGTTAGAAATTGCTTATAGACAGTGGGAAATTACAGAAGCATTGCTGTGTGCCTAACATTGAGCTCTAATTTATTTTAATCGATCTCCTCGCTGAACGAATTTGAGGAAGTTATGATAGGAAATGTGCATTCTCTTGGCCATTAGGCCATAGGCAGTAGCCTGTTTCCATTTTGGTTACCTTTTTGATCCTGTTCTTGTGGAACTACAGAAGTTCGCATGTTTGCTGTGGTTTGTACTTTGGCCAGTTGCTCGGGAGAAGTGAAAAACGAGCGCAGAGTCCCATTCTCGTTTGTTTGTATGGGACTATTTTTCATGCTATTGGCCAAAGTCTTTTCAAAATTGTCTCTGGCAAATCGCCGAATTGAGATTTCAGTCGAAAGAGATTTCGTCTTCAAATTTGTCTGAAAGTTATTCTGCATTACTCCGTTAGGACTACTGTCATTTTCCTTAGCAACCAAACTCCGAGTAACTCAAACGTCGCTTTAGCATAGATCCGACTGTAGTTGTATATAGTAAACTATGTACACATGGTAAATGCCGCTTATCAGCTAGCGACTTTTTCTTATGCATCTATTTTTATTTATAAACAAAGTCGTCATGCTGGCATTCCAGCATACATTTGTACAAGTGCCTGCCCAGAAACTGCTACTATTCAAGTTATAGATACAGCTAGCGATAGATAATATAGTTAGCTGTTAAGATATTGTACAATGTTTGGCATCAATATAGTCCATATGTGTTTGATTTGGATCTTATCGCTTACTCGCTTACAAACATGCTATATAAGAAGTGTGCAACTGTAAAAGGTCGACGTCGACTGCGACTGCGACTGCGACTTTGACTGACACTCCACTTGTGTCGACTGCGACTTGACTTTGTTTGTTGCTAATTGGCGTCGGCTTGCAAGCGGCCATAAAAGGCGCGTTTTTAACGCGACTAAAAACGCGCGTGGGCACTCACACACACACACACACACACGCCGGCCAGAGACAAACTCAAACAAACCGATAGCGCTTTCCACTTGAGCTTTTCAATTGGCTCAAGGACGCTGCAAAGTCTTCTATATGCTATACACATTGTACTCATATTATGCAATTTTTTTTTATTTCTTGGTTTTTTGCAGTGGCAGCAATCCGAGGATAGTGAACGCAAGAAGCAAATACGCACTCATCTTTATAAGCTACGCGAATCGCGTTTGAGAAATCTATATCAACACGATCCAATGTCTGACAATCCCAATACAGTAGCCGGCTATGGCAAGGACCCATTGTCTACCAGCCATGGCGATGCTTTGATTGATCAGAGTTTTCAGTCTCTCAAGTCTAAGGAGGTGCGCGATTCCATGAGTCCCACTCATGACATGAAGTTTCATTCGTTGAGCTTGAATCATCCCAATACCACTGGCTGGGATGTGCAAACCTCTTCGGAAATTAGTCCCGATGGACGTGCCTATCGCACTGAGACGGTAGCCAAAACAGATGGTAAGTTGAGTTGCCACTGGGCTTAACCTAATCCCAATGTCCCACCCATAACTAATATTATTTGGCATTTAGTCCCTTGTATTATGTGTTGCTCAATTTTGTTTGTCTATTTTGTATCACTCCCTTTTCCATGCATGTGCCAGGTGTTGAAAAGCTCAATGGTGGTGGTCAAGCCGAGTTCAAGGGACGCAACGAGCAGCGCTCGAGTGCCTCGCATCAGGGCGATGACAAGAACTTTGTGAAGAAAGCCTCAGACAGCTCCAATACGCATCTTCAGGAGAAGGTTGTTTTTGGCGATGAGAACAGCGGACATACCGAAATGAAAATGAGTTCGACTACGTCATCTTCAACATCTCAAGTGGTGTCCTCTTCATCAACCGTTGAGTATGATGATGCTGCCGAACCGCGCTATCTGCAGGACAGCACGTCCAATCGCCAGCACCAGCAGTTCCAACAAGAACAGCAGCAACGTCAAGAGCGTCGCCTGCATGAGGAACAGCTTCAGCGCCAAGAGCACCGCCGGCAGGAAGAACAGCTGCAGCGGCAGCATCAACAGCATGAAGAGCGTTTGGAGGAGCAACGCCAGCAGCGTTACTCTGAGGCTCATCATGAAAGCCGCGAGCAATCTAATACTACCAAGAATGTGCAGACCCAACAGCACTATGAGGAAAACAAGCGCTATGTGGATATGGACAAGGCCACGCCGGAGTATCAGCGTCATGTGCAGCATCTTATGGATCAGCCAGGTGAAATTATCTCCAATACAGTTGAGTATCCCAAGCCCAATGTTAAGATGATCACCACTGTAAAGCGTCTGCCTGATGGCACTATTGTTAAGAACAAACGCTACGAAACAGAGGAAGTGCGTCCAGGTAGTGAGTCTGTGCGTCATACTAACAACTCCGCCAATACCAACACTAGCCAACGCCGCGTGCAGGATGAGCGAAATGTGCGTCGTGACGAGCAGCGCTATACCCAACAGCCACAAACTCGTGATGTTGTGGACAATGTAGAAACTGTGCGTCATCAGTCTAACGCCGATGAAATGACCACTGAATCACATTCTACGGTGAAAAAATCCAGTCGTCGTTTCTCCACCGAAACAACGTCAGAAACAGTTGAAGAATATGATGATCGTGCACCAAGCCACAAAGCACCATCACCAGGTCATGACTTTAGCACACATGGGTTTCCCTCGGTAAGGGCCAACAAGCCAACACAAGAATTTTCCTCAGATCGTCCCTCCACGCCACAAACACTGCGTCAGCCGACCAGCGATTTTTCTACCCAGGGATTTCCTTCGGTAAAGTCGCATAAGCCTACACAAGAGTATCCCACACAGCGTGCCGGTACACCACAGTCACCGCGTCAGACAAACCAAGATTTCTCTACGCATGGTTTTCCCTCGGTGCGTGCCAATAAGCCAACACAAGAATTTTCCTCAGATCGTCCCTCCACCGAGACTGAGATTCGTCGTGGTCCTGACGGTGAGGAGATTATTGTGATCAAGTCCCAGCAAAGCCGCAATGTTAAGCAGCAAACCAGCTCGCAGCGGACCACTGAAGTGGAAAACATTAGCGATGATTATCCCCATGATGTGCATGAGGTTGCTCCTCAAAAGCTTATGACTGCACCACGTCAGGCTACGCCTAGCTGGGAACAACCAGCCAGTCCCAGGCGCCCGGCTACCGAGGACTTTAGCACCCATGGGTTTCCATCGGTTCGTTCGACCCGACCCGAACACAGCCAGGTGGATGGCGAGGTAATCACCTCAACCACTTCGGTTAGTCGCAATCGCAGCGCCACACACAAGTCCAATACTGAGCGCATTATTGAAACCGAAGTGGAAGAGCCCCGTCGTCGTCCGGAGCCCCTTAGCTCCCATGGCTTTCCAGCCACCAAGTCGCCAACACGCTCACCCACACGTCACGACTACATGCCTAGCCCAAGCCGCACACATCCACGCGATGATTACTCAACTCATGGATTTCCGTCTGCTAGATCTCCCACAAAGACCACACCCGAGTATGCCACAAAGCGCACACCACTGAATAAGTCGCCAACACGCAAGCCAACCGGTTCCACGCCAGCGGCTGGTGCACGTCGTGGCCCGACCAGTACAGAAACAACAACAACATCACGTCGTCAGCTGCAAAAGGAGCGTGAAGTAGATGCCACTCATCGCGCTTTTGCCGCTTCACTACGCAGTTCTTCTCCTGCTGAGAGCCATACGGGATCAGGCACGCATCGTCGCGACAGTGCTCACTCTGATCATGTGCGCCATACGCCGCGTTCAAGCATCTCTTCGACCAAGACGTTCAGGCGCGATGGCCGTGAAGGCTCTCATGATAGCCATGCGCCATCAGAATCGAGCCGCATCAGCTCGGCAACTGTGACGCGTCATGTTGGAGCGCCCACCACTAAGAGCGTGGGTAAAACTGTCGTTACCAAGCAGACTGTGAAGCCTCGTAACGTGCAAGGTTCTAACGAAACAATCGATCTTATGCCGCAGCGTTCGCCGAAGTCCCCTGTAGCAGTCGCGGTCCCAAAGTCCCCAGTGAATGCGCCAGCGAGCACTACGAAAACTACGACTACTACCACGATCATCAGCAACACCGCAACTAAGCCAACAGCTACAGAGCCCGTGCCAGCCGTAACACCAACCCCAACACCAACCCCTATAGCAAAGCCAACAGAAACAGTATCCGTTCCATCCAATAGCAGCAACAGTGCCAGCAATGATGTGCCAAATGTGTCAGGTACGAATTAGCCTACCCATTAAAAGCCAAAATAAAAAAAAAAAAAAACTATCTCGGAACTACATATGTATGAATGTATCCTTCAGATAACCTGTCACAGTATACGTATACTACCACTAAGCCAGCCGAAATATTCTCTTTACCACCTACTCCTCCTACTATTAACAACGAACCAACACTAACAACCACCACCAACAACAAGAACAACAACAACAACTCCAACTCCAAGTCCAAGAACACCAACGATAATGAAATGATTACAAAAACTCAGCTGAGCACAAACGATGCAACCAGTGTTGGTCACGGGGCGCTCATCCAGGAGCCGCCGTGCGTCAAGCGTCATTACTACAAACTAGGTCCGTCCGATAAGGCAGATGCCGATGCGCATACAGATGCCGTAGCCCCAGCCGAAACAGCTGAGCCGGCGGCGATTGCAACGGCGGTGACAAATTCTGAAACCGTTGGTAAGGCTTAAAATATCCACAAAAAAAAATCAAAAATCTATATCAAAATCAAAAACTTCTTATAACTACCAATAAAAACACAAAAAAAAAAAAAACTAAATATTTATAATACTTTTTAAACTTTTGGAACTTACAAATAAAAACTACAAAAACAATATGCAATTTGTGAAATGTTTTGCCAAAGCACCACACCAATTCCCCATATACACACATGATCACCAATACGATGAGCCGCTCCAGCGAGCTCTAGTCCCCTATGCATGACAAACAGTAAATAAAAGACTTAGCGAGAGCATGAAAGACGAAAGAGATTAAGAGATAGAGAGTGGAAGAGAGCACGCAGATGCCAGCAGGCACTCAAAAGTAACATCCTTTTATCCCTCTTAAAGTTCTTGACTACTTCAACTAACGGGCCTATCGCAATTAACCTCCAAGCTATACTCAACTTACTACATAGATATTTAATAAACGTACACCTGGCTGTTATACAAGTAGTATTTATTCATAACCCCGTAGTGCAATTAACACCCCACACACACCAAGCAAATATCCAAAGCCGTAGCTGATGTAACTAATCCATTAACTTTGAGGGCAAGCGAATTGTAGTGCGCACACAACACCCAAGTAGAACGCAGCATTGCGGCCGTTCCAAAATCCTTATATAGCTTATGCGTTGATGTACCTCCCGCAGCAACGCCCAAGAGCCGGCCGCATGCACCAACAAGTGATGCACCCAACAACAGCAACACCATGCGCAGCAACAGTCCCAGTAGTAATAGAAATCGCACTCCAACAAGCCATAGAAAACCATATCATACTGTCAGCACCACAACTACCAGCACCACCGCCACACACGACAAACAGCTTACTGTTGTCGATGATGATGACGATGTGCCCAAGTCACCGGTTAGGGAGCCTACCAGGCGCAGCTCAAAGTCACCAAGCGTTGAGCGTCGCACAGTGGTAAGGGAGACAACATTTGAGAAATCCCATGATAACTCGATCAAGCGTTTGTCCAAGACCGACGATATGACTCATATTGATGAACAAATTGTTATGGAGGAGATAGCCACAGGTAATAAAAAGGTACAACCAACATCGCCCAAGCCAAGGGTACGTCAGAGTCCTGAAAAACATGTAGAGTCACCTATGAAGCCCAAGGAGTTTCCGCGTAGGAGCTCTGATAAGCAATCCCAATCGCCCACAAGACCAACGGAGTTTACATATCAAACTCCTGACAAACAGTTGCATTCAACCATAAAAGCCAGGGAGTCTCCCCGTCAGAGCCCAGATAAGCAATTGCACTCTCCCATAAGAGCCAGGGAGTCTCCCCGTCAGAGCCCTGAAAAGCACTTGCCCTCTACAACAAGCGCTAGAGAGTCCCCACGTCAGAGTCCTGAAAAGCATTTGCACTCGCCAACTGGGCCTAGGGATGCCCAGCGTTCTCATCCCGAAAAGCAATCGACTTCACCAACAAGAACAAGGGAATTCCCACGTGAGAGTCCCGAAAAGCAATCGACCTCTCCAGCAAGACCAAAAGAGTCACCTCGTTCAAGTCCTGAAAAGCAATCGCCAACTTCATTTAAACCAAGGGAGTCAACAAGTGAGAGTCCTGAAAAGCAACAGTACTCTCCAACAAAACCTAAGGGGTCGCCACGTGAGAGTCCTGAAAAGCAATTTCAGTCTCCAATAAATCCAAAAGAACCTCCACGTCAGAGCCAGGAAAAACAGCTGCCATTTGGATCTGGATTTAGAGAGGACACGCTTTTCCAAAGCACCAAATCTCATCAAGTAACAAAAACGTCGGGAAATCTTAACGATGAATTTATAACGAACGAGCGCAAAGCTGAACGGACTCGCAAGCCGTTAGATGAAATTGACAGCGAACCTGAAAGTCCCGAGTGTCCTGATGGTGGTCTTATCTCAAAAACTACCGAACCAGATCACGAAGAGCCCAAGCCGACCTATCGCAAAAAAGGTTTAAGCCGTCGCGAGACTTTCGAGGATCGCTGCCGTAAAATATTGGGCATGGAAGATGATGGCGATACGCAGGGCAACTATGCTCCACAGCCAGAAGGGCAGCAACCTCAAGAAACTACCACCCAGATAGTAAAAGAAACTTTTGGGGTTAAGGTTGAAGATTGCCCGGATGATGACGATGATGACACACCGAATGTTGTGCATAAGAGGCCCTATCAACATCCGTCGATAAAAGCTGAAAAGCCTTTGCCAAATGTGCGTGAGCCGAAGCGCAGTGAGTTGACGGTTGATGTGGAAGATTCAGAGGAAATATGCAGAAGCCAAACCCAATTGAATCCCAAGCCCACAAAGACAGAGGTACCGAAGCCAGGTAAGCATCCGAAGGATGATGCGGAAACTTTTGACGTAGATGAGCAGACCACCATAGTTATCACCAAGCGTCCTTCCAAGTCCCCTTCGCCGCAACGGAAGATGCCATCATCAAAATCACCTTCGCCGCAGCGTGAGTTTCCGACGCGTAGTCCACAATCCCCAACCCGCAAGGAGTTCGTGGGATCCACAGAAAAGCATTTTGTTACTGAGAAGCTCATCGACTGCAATGGCAAAACGGTGGTGGAGAAAATTACAAAGAAACCTCGTCAAGATAGTCCAACACAACGTCAGAAATCTCCAGTCAAAACCATTTCTGACGAAAGTGAACCAGAGGACCTGCAACCAAAGCAGCCAAAAACCAAAAAGCCAGTTACTACTAAGCCAGACAATGAACGGCGTAGCTCACGAACAACTACATCCACTACAACTACAACCACAACATCAACCACAGCTAAGCCAGCTCAGCCACAATATCCACGAGAAGTCCAGCCTAAAACACCTATCGCCAAGAGTCCCAAGAAGGAACCAGCTAAGAGGGACAGTTTAGTGGAAGATTCTCGTACTACAACGTCTAAAACTACAACAACCACAACAAAGCAAAGCCGCAAGCCTAACGACAATACGCCAAATACTCCATCAATAAAGGATCGCTTGCGTTCTTCACCACGTAAGCCAAAAGCCCAACCCGACGACGTGGATGGACAATCCTCTTCACCTGATTCTAGCCCAACTCGTACCACCGAGCGGCGACGTTCCAGCAATATATCCGTACATACTGAAATAATCATTGATCACACGGCACCCAAATCGCCCAAATCGGAAAGGAAACCTTCACAGCCCATGGCCGGCTCACCTATGCGTAAGTTGCCCGTAACTGAACGTAAGGAATCCGCGCCGGTACCACGAGTTACTCGACGTGATAAGGATAAGGTTACACGCTCTACTAGTGAAAATGTCATCAAAGTGGTCAACGGCAAGCCAACACCCAAAGCGCCCGAGATGAGTACTCTTAATCCCAATACAGCTCAGCGACCCAACGAACGTGGCCGCCCAAGCAAATGCTTTACCACAAAGACGATAAATCTGACCACTAAGGAAAATCTAATCAATAGCGAAGACATGGAGAACGTCATCATTGATATACAGCATGCTAAGAGCTCACGAGAGCCGTCGCCCGATAAAATTGTGCCTACACCTGTTCCCGCCGAGCTTGATACAGGAAAACCGCGCTATCCCGATGTGGTTCAGGAACCTGAGGATGAGCCACGCAAAAAACCATTGGTCACCAACATTCCCATTTTTGAGGAAGATACCAATGAGTATGTAGGCTGTCATATCTCAGAGGTGCGCCATCCTGATTACAATGGCACCGACGATATTCTTGACAACCCCATGGTTGAAGCACCCAAGAGCCTGGAATACTCTACCAATGGCGACGAGTGTCTGCTCAGCGTTCATGAAAAAGTCACCAAGTTTACGCACACAGCGGAACAAGTCAAGCAGCCCAAGACCTCTGCACCTTTCAGTCGTGAATTCGATCAGAATGCTAAGGTTCCCGACAATGATGAGTGCTTGTTGAGCATTAACCAGAAAGTGGACAAATTCTTAAAAACGGCCGAGAGTATTACCAAGCAGCCTATGACGCCGTCACGTGATATTGAGCGACCCAACTTCGAGAACATTGACGAGGAGTTGCGCCAGGATGATTGTACTTTAAGCGTTTCGCAGAAAGTACACAAATTCATTGATACAGCAGAGAAGCTGGCGCCCACAGCACCGCAAAAGTCACCCAGGTTGGTGGCCAACATTGAGCGACATATTTCACGTCAGAGTGAACCAGAATTGGAGCAGGAGTCCGAGCCTGAGGGTCCCATTGATACAGAAGTCGAAGATGTTGAACAAATCGAAACGTTAAGACGCAAAACCAAGCAAACCTCTGAGCTAAGACAAACTCAGCAACACACTGATACCGAAGACGAGCTGGTGCCTATGTCCAAAAATCATACAACATCGATTGAGCTAAAACGTCAACAGAACATACTCAATCGTCCGTCGGTCTTTACACAAAAGCCCGTAGAGCGCAAGCCAACTCCAGCACCAACTCCTAAACAGAATGGCAGCAAGCCCAAGTCACCAGCTGTCAGGCCAAGCACAGCGCTTATAACCGAAGAGCGCAGATCTTATAACAACCAGCAGACGAGCACTAATGTCTCCAGCGTCAAGTCACGTTTTGAGCCAGCAAAAGATATGACAATGCCTAGTAAGCGTAAGCCATCTACGGAGCAAACCCGAGGCAAGCAACCAAGTCCGGTTCGCAAAACATCTAATGTCGAGGTGTCTACTACTGACTCAGAGACAGAAGTGCACAGCCGCACGCGCAGCAATAAGAGCTCCGAACGTATTACCCAGCAGCAGCAGCTGATGGACAGTGACGTTGACGTTGAGATTGTCACGCCCACCACGCCCACAGCACGCAGTCCAACAACACCTAATAGACGCACTACCACCACCAAGACCACTGTAGTTAAAACCACCACTGAGCACAACACTAAGCATAATCCAACTAACCCATTGAGCCGTCATGACACTGAACCATCCGTTGAACCACTTTTAGACCAGACAAAGCCGCAAAGCAGCGCAGCCAAGCCGCCACTGCATCCAACCGCAGCACGTTCGCGTGTGACCACAGAAACTGTGGCTTCTCGTCGCAACATTTTTGAGAAGCCTTCACCCAGTTCAAGTCCCGTTGAGACCGGTCGCCGTCCATCATATATGGATCATACCAAAAGCTCACTGGAGCACATACGACGTGATTCACTAGAAATCAACAAGACCAATTACTCGCGCAAGTCGTCTGTAGAAGAAGAGACAACATACGAACCGCGTAATCCCAACTCAGCCGTCAAGTTTGATGTGCCCAAGCGTACGCCACGCAAGGAGCTGAGCACCAGCATCTCTGAAGACATTAATGTTGAAGAAATCTTTGACTTGGAAACGTTGGAAGAACTTTTAGAGACGGTAACCTCGTATGAACTGCGTCGCCGCATACGTGCCCAAATACGTCTGATCAAAAAGAATATGATTAATGCGGGCACAGTGACCAGCACAACGAGCACAACAAAGACAACTGAAATCAAGCAGCAGGAGCAACGTGATGGACACGAGCGTAAGCCTACGCATAAAAGCACACCCAGCGCTGGTCGCAGTCCACTGCCCACACGCCGCCAAGCCGAGCCAGTGCACCCACGCGATCGTAGCCATAGCCCCAATACCAAGATAATTAGCAATAGTCTCAAGGAATCACGCAGCAGCAGCACTAGTAGCACATCTCGCCAGCACATGCGCATTGAGCACACAGACAGTATCGGTACAGATGGCAAGCCGCCGATGAAGCCGCGCGAGCGCAGCCCCTCAAATCGTGTGCCGCCAGAGCAACCCACTCGTACTATTTCAAGCAAGCGCAGCAGCACTAGCAGTAGTCCAACAGCTCAATCACCCGAAAGGCGACGTAGTCCTAGTGGCCAAACGAAGCGTGTGGAGGCAACAGTTACGTCCAACAAAATTAACACAACTCGTGGCACACACTCACCGGAACGACGTGCCAACAAGCCGACGAAGAACGAGGATAACAGCTCTGGACCAATTTGGGCAGATCGCAGCAAGGTGCTGAGAGGTCATACACCGGTGGCTACAGCGTCACCCAAAAAGAGTGCCAGTCCAGCAAGCAGCGGAACCCGTAATACGACCAGCACAAAGACCTCTCGCACAACGACCAGTTCAACCAGTAGTACTGGCAGTCAGCAGATCAAGCGACGTGAAGAGGATTCGATTACCTCGAGCTATGGCGTAGGACCAACCGATGAGAATGGACTGCCATTGTTTGGCATACGCGCGCTTAAAAAGAAGTCGCAGCCAATGTCTGAGCCCTGTGAAACCAAAGAAGGTAAGTCTAAAGAAATTATATTTAAAAAGTAGGTACATTTTGGAAAAGCCTACAATTTATTAGAGGTCTAAAATGGGAATTGATTCCTTTAAGTTCTTTAATATTTTGCATCTCGTTCTTGTAAAAGCTTTTTGTAACTACTATGGATGATTGTTGCCTAATGCATGTTTCTGCTTATAGAAGTCACGGGCTATGTCATCGAGGAGCAATTCTATTCGGACAACAAGTCCGCACCAAGACGCGAACGCAAGGAGCTTATCTATTCGACCAATGCAGATGAGTTGGCTGCCCTAAAACAGCAGGTGGAGCGTAAGTCATCTCAGGATGATGGCGTGGTGATACGCGAATTCAAGAAGATTGACAACAAATCACAACAGGCGCTTGGTTATGATGCTGCCGATTTAAATAGCAGCGATACCAAGTACGTGCGTCGTGGCTCCGTTAAAGAGATGAGCGAAAAGTTCATACGCAAAGAGTCCTCGCAATCCGTAACCGAGTCCAAGACAAGCAGCAGCACTAGCAATGCCTATCCCAAGGCTGGTCTTATATTGCGCACCAATTCACGTTTAGGCTCACAGGAACCGGATGTTGCCGATGAAACCGAGGATAGTGAATCTAATGACGTTTGCAGCGTCATCGAATCGGCGCTCTACAGCAGCAGCCAGCAAAAGCAGCAACAATCAAGTCATACACAATCACAATTAGATGATAGCGCTGATGAATCTTGTGAAATGCGCCATCACTCGACACGCTCCAGTCAGTCCACACGCTCATTTCTCAATACTAGCGGTGAGGAGCGTGTGGTAAGCAGTGTTGACGATGTCCTGCAGCGTATGCGTAATGCAGATAATGGTAAGGCACTACAGTATCATAGTGAAGAATAGTCCGCGTGAGTGACAATAGCATCTAATGGGAGGACACTTTTTTACTCCTACTGTAAAAGAGCCAGTATTCAAATGTAGTCATAAATTCTCAATTTTTTTGGAAAAGAATCAAATGGTAAATTTAAAAAAAATATTGATGTAGAATAACCAAACCTCACATTTGGGCTCCTTATGTGACGAGACAGAACCAGTTTTTTTATTTTCTGTCATGCCCTCTTTTTCTCCAAATAGTTTCAAAGGTCTATATATTTTTTACAATTCCAAAACAGCTTTGGTTTGTACGTAAATAATGGGTAGCTCAATTGGTAAACTATTGGCCTCAGAACTTAACGTCGCGGCGTCTAGAGATAAAGTTTCGATTTCCAGTCGATAAATACAATAAGGGAAAAAAGCGTATGCCACCTATTAACCCTCCGTCGGACACATATTTTTAAACCTTCGGACGGACACATGATGCCTGGCTGGACCCCTATGTATTTACATACATTTATATGGGAATTTACCTCATATTTCGGATCAATGATATACCCACGAGGTATATTTTCTTAAATAATCACCATTCTGTATCGATTTGGCATATGTTGAGCTACTTGCCTGAGGAAGTAAATACTCGAAAAAAATTTGGATTTGGAAAAAATACTTTTTTTTTTTGTTTTTTTTTTGGTTATTCTGATTGAATTCAATGTTCGAACGAAAGTAAAGGGATTTAAATGTATTTTATCATGTTATATAATGCCAGCTCATTTATGGATTCTTAGAAACACATAGAAAGCAAGTATAAGCGATTTACTGTGTTGTTGACACACCGGATTGCCGCAATTATTACAAAAAAAAAAACTGTTTTGCGACGAAGCTTATCGCCTATACACACTAAAATCGCTTTTACTTGCTTTCTATGTGTTCCTTAGACTCCATAAATGAGCTGGCTTTATATTTCATGATAAAATAAATTGAAATCCCTTTACTTTCGTTCGAAAATATTGAATTTTATCAGAATAAACAAAAAAAAGAAGAAGAAAAAAAAAGTGTGTTTTTTTCCAAATCCAAATATATGCCAAATCGATTTAGAACGGTTAGTAATTAATAAAATATACCTGATTGGTATATAATTGAGCCAAAACATAAGGTAAATTCGCATATAAATGCATTTAAATACATAGGGGTCCAGCCCAGCATCATGTGTCCGTCCGAGGGTAAACTTTTTTAAATCCTTTTTTTCGTCCGTTTTAAGGACTTTTTGATATTTCTACTATACATGGATCGATAGCCAAGAAAATTTTAGGAAGCTACCTGGAAGCGCAAGTCGATATCTAAATTAGAAATACTTTGAATTAACGGTCAAAAACGAAATAGGTCTGGCCAGACCCAGGTGTCCGACGGAGGGTTAATTTGGAACACAATGTATACAATTGTTACAAAGCCAAAAAATCAGACTTAATTATTTTTTAATATATTAATAATTAATTTTTTTAGATATCGAAACTTTCTTGGTCTGCTTTTGTAACTCTACTTTAATACGTTAGGGATTTTTTAAAATTTTTTTTAACATTTATTAACACTATTTACATGCATTTGTTATAGTGGTGGAAGCCGGCGATAGTAACGAGGATACCGAAGCACGCGCTTTGCTCAACAAATTCTTGGGCGCCAGTGTGATCATGCAAGGTGTGGAGAGCATGTTGCCGCAACGCAATGCTGCCACAACAACCACAACGACAAAAACACGCACCAGCTATGGCAACGGCCTCGGCACTACCAACAATCAAAACGATCAAGCGGTAAGTGTTATGACGGATCTTTAGACCCATCGTTAGACCCTCCTACCCATACCCGTTCATCCAAGCATACAAAAGTCAACATACATAAGGCTGCCGCCATGCAGCCACCCACGTGTGTTCACTAAACGCTCTTTGAGTTTTGTGCGCTCTGATGCTCTCACTGTCGCTACTTTTGGTTTGTCTCTGTCCCTCTCTCTCTCTCTCTCTCTCTCTCTCTCGAAGTGCCGTGTGCGTTGTCCACCGCTGGGCATACAGGAGCGCCGCAAATGTTCACCAAAAAGTCGCATCCACATTTCAGTACACACTCAGAGGCGGCATCGATCACTTGTATTCGACGACGACGAGCTCGACATTGCGTACTACTAGAAACTATATAAGCGTATGCTATGCTAGAGCAGCTACTAGCAAAAAAAAAATAAATAAGGAAAATTCTTGCTTTGAACGTCGGCATCAAGCAAAAAAAAAAAAAAAAAAAAAGAAAAGAAAAGAAAAGAAAAATTTCCGCCCAAGTGAAAGAAAAGTTTTTTTTTTGAAATATTTTTTTTTAATGTTGTAAATTGGTGGAAAACTTTTTGTGCGCGGCAGCAAACGAAAGAGAGCGAGAGCGTGACCAAGAGAAAGACATTGGCAAGCTTTTGTCCATATTTGGTGTAATCATTGCAAGAAACGACAACAACAACAACAACTGCAACAACTGCAACAACTGCAACATCATCAACAGCGGTAACAAGTAAGCCTTAGAACCCTGCAGTTGAGTTAAGCTGAGCTCATAGCAAGTGTTGCCGCCTTTTTAAATGATACAATGTTGATGGGCGCAGGGCGCAGGGCGCAGGGCGTGGCGTAGCTGATGTGAAATATTTCACTTATTTTTAGTGTTTTATGCGCATAATTTGTGGCTAAGAATTTGCTGTCACGACACCTCAAAATGCACCTGAAATGCGGCGGCTGCTTGCTGCCAACGGCAACTAAATCTGCACACATATGTATAGACAAACGAGGGTTGTCATTTAAGTTTCTGGTTTTTGTTAAGATTTTGATGCACTGTCTCAAACGCTAGAATTAGTTTACCAAAGTATTTCCAAACACCATTCAAGCACTTCTTTAGGCGTCTAGAAGCAAATGTACTATAGTACGGCAGATAAGCTATCAATTGGACGTTTTGACTCTTATGTAAGCCAAGTTATAAGAGCTCGCTTTGTAGTGTTGAAAAATGATTTGCTTTTTTCTATTTATTGTTTCAATAGTTTTAATATGTTTAAAGTTTGCTAAAAGATTCCCAAAATGCCTTTCCCTAGAGTCCTCTAAACAACTTTATAGAGCTTTAATAAAGCGGTGAACCACGTTTGCCTTTTTTTGAGCAAAAACTGTTGACTTTTTGCATCTAAGCGCTTTTTCCACGAATAACTTGACTTGTTGGTGTTTTACTCGTCTTCGCAGTATTATACATCTATTGCTGTTTATCGATCATCGATTTAGCGATCATTAAATAATGCAATAACCAGCTTTCGTAAGCGTGAAATATGTATGCGTCACTAAGTCACCCAATGTTGCCTAAATTTATCGATACATGACTATCTTGCAATATCAGTATCGAACAGTTTCGATAAAAACTACACATATACTGAGAAAATTACACTGAATTTCGAACTCATAAGAGAAGGTTTTACCTTTGCGTTGTCAAAAGTACGCCAAGAGCGATTTTCCAATAATTGAAAGTAAAAAAAAACTTATTTCAAGAGTGTTTTTTGTAGACACGAATTCTTAATTGGAAAATGTTTTGTTTTTTTTTGCGTTGTAAATTATTTTTAATATAAAGTATGATTTTAGGAATTTTAAGAAATTTTAAGAAAAAGACAAGTAAATGTGAAGTTACGTTATTTTTAAAAATTCTGCTTCGGAAAAAGGTTGGCAAAAAATGATTAAAGCATTCCCCCTTCAGTCTTCATATTAAAATCTTTGCCACAAGTCTCTTGGCGTAGCAGTTGCGATGGTCTTTTTTTTGTGCCTGCTGCAGAAAGAGGAGATCTGGTTTTCTACTTAGATTGAAGTCACGTTGCCATGTTCAAATTGTTCACATAAAAAAATGAATACATTAATTTTAAAAACAAAGATAAAATCTTTAATATCAATAAGACGAATTCATACTCAATGCTAAGCTTTGGAGTATTTCAGTTTTAATTTAAGCAAAATGAATGTACAATAATTCTCAATAATGCTATAAGATAAAAATTTTGATTTGATTAAATTCAAACTTAAATTATAGATTGGCTCTTTTTTTGAGTGTAGTGGTATGGTTTTGTTAGTGTGTTAAAAATTACTTTCATCATTGTGTAAGAAATATCTCCAAGAGATATAAGTAAGTCTGAGCCTTTTACAAATTCACGGCACACTCATTTAAAAAAAAGGAATTACGTTTCTTGATCAACTGTATAAAACTCGTCGGTGAGAGAATGGCCGACCAGAATTAAATGCAGAATTTCATGCTAGGTCTTGTAGCTTTTGATGCAGCTTGGTTGTCAAAATTGTGATTAATTTTGCTAAAAGATAAAGATAAAGTTATAAAAAACTAAGCTTTGCCAGCACAAAGGACTACGGCTTGTATTGTAAAAAAAATAATCGCATAAAAATGCTTACAATTCAATGGTTTTTATACCCTGTCACCTATAGGTACAAAGGGTATACTATATTTGTGCAATGTATGTAACGGACAGAAGGAGGCGTGGCAGACCCCAAGTCGTTTATACCAAAATGCTTATCATAACCTCGGGTAGCGATTGAGCCATGTCCGTCCGTCCGTCCGTCCGTCCGTATGAACGCCTAGATCTCAGAGACTATAAGAGCTAGAGACACGAAACTTTACCAGCTGGTGCGCATATTTCCTAAGCAGATGAAGTTTGTTGAATCATGTCAATATCTTTCCCCGTTCCCCCGCAGTAGAGTTTCGCGGTTTTTAGCCACACCGTTAAGTATTTTCATTTGAAATTTAACAGAGCGAAGCGTTGTAGCTACATGCATCTATGTGTAAAAAATGAACAAAATCGGAAAAATACAACAGAAGTTATAGTCAAAAATGTGCAAATTTCACCACCCCTTGCCAATAAACTGCGTCAATATTTGACTCTACGCAATTATGGCTACAACTGACCTAGAATCACAATTTTTGGTAAGCTCATTCATGTGGCTCTAATGAACAAATCCACATTCAAATTTTATCGATGCGGTCCCCCCACCCCCCGCAATCCATTTACCGTATTTTCTCCCACACCCCTCAACATACCAACTTGAAACTTACCCCGTATACTTTAAATAAGTTCTTTGTTGTAACATTCGAGTTTCATCAAAATGGGTAAAAATTTAGGGAACTTATAGGTATAAATATCGATTTTCACCAAAAAAAAAATAAATTCCAATTGGAAAGTTCTTAGATGGAATATGCAGGAAAAATTTGTTTGACACAAAAGGTACAGGGTATTCCACTGTCGGGCACCGCCTCGACTGTACCACATTTTTTTTTTTTGGTTTGAATAAATATTTTAAGTGCACTGTAAAGGCCTATACGCAGTTCGAAATATTTCGCACGGAATCACAAAACTTCATAAAAAAAAAAATATCCCAAATGGGACAAAAATATTAAACTTTAGATCTGGTCATACTGTTCCGGCAACCCTCGTACATGTTCTAAAGTTTGTATGTGTGTTAGTGTTAAAGACAGAACACGAAAAGACAAGACAAAATAAATAAATAAAT
This sequence comes from Chymomyza fuscimana, assembly GCA_949987675.1. Classification (NCBI taxonomy): domain Eukaryota; kingdom Metazoa; phylum Arthropoda; class Insecta; order Diptera; family Drosophilidae; genus Chymomyza; species Chymomyza fuscimana. The sequence goes on along the minus strand of OX465090.1, from coordinate 36,419,869 downwards.
AAATTGAAAATAAAACAAAGCAAAGACGCAAGACGAAAGAAAGCCAACAACAACAACAACAACAACAACCGTTAGTCCATTTTGACAACTTTGGGCGGCTCTAGATGAGACCAGCAACACATCGAACACCGAACACAAACGTAAGAGTGAGAGAGCCAATTGCATGCATGAATGAGAGCGCAAGCGTACGGAAAGTATCGACAAAAATAGCGCGACGGTGTTGTTGGTCGCACTATTTTTACGGACGATAAGCGGTAGTGACTGCTTGCTTCACTTGGAGCAATGGGCACACTAATAGATACACAGATACATATACGAGCGCTCTCGCGACTCGTATAGACTCGAAGATAGATGCATGATCTTGTGCACTGACTGCACTTGCAATGCATATTGTATATAGTACTACATACATGCATACATACATACATACATACATACTATATGGTATATGGTATACACAGCCCCTTCTGTCATTTTTGGAACAGCCGAGTGCCGTGCAACATGGCCGGGTATATTGTATCCCGTGCCCGTTTTTAACATTGTTGTTGCCGTTTTTGGTTCACTCGTGAACTAAATACCGTTTGAAAGTATTTTTTGCGTTAGAGCAAACCAAAATAGCCGAACCAAAATGCGTCAAATGGTTTGGTGGCAACAGGCACACCACAGTCAAATATTCGTACAATTCGTATGTAGCGAATATATTCAAATTGCATGTCATGTCAGTCAGCCAGTAGCAGAGCTTTATCCAAAAAAACCAGAATATTAAAAAAAAAAACATAAGGCCAAGCAATTTGTTTAGGTTTCATAATCGCAGCTAGATTTTGCATGTCAAATTTTTACGTATTTTTTTTTTTTTTTTTTCGTGTTTTCAATATGTTTTTTCTAAATTCTGCGTTATACATAAATATGTATTAGAAAATGTGAATTTTTCGGAAATGTGTGATAGAGTACAGTAGTTGCACGCTAGTTGCAACGCTTTGGAATTGCCACGTTGGGTAGATAAAATGTCTGGAACGTTTGCATGAACTTCCGTTTCCGGAATGTTCGAAAAAACGAAATATTTGCCCCAAAGCGAGTTTTTCTATTTAATTTTGAACTCGATTCTGACTTATCAATTTAACAATGCAGTTTGTCATATTAGCGACAACTATTTTTTTTTTTTTAATTAATTTTTTTTTTTTGGCAAATACCCTTTTAGTTCCATTTCCACCTGTACCAAATTTAAGCAATCAGCCTCAATTTAGCAGATATTGTTTCAAATTATAGAATCTTCTTGTTAGCTTCAATCTGTATTGTTTTTAAACGCCATTTTATAATATTATGTGTATTTTGGATATTGTATAAATATACTAGTATTTTGTTAAGAGCCTCAAAATATAATTTTGTTTTCTTTTCATACAAAATGTAAACAAACATTTTGGCGGCTATAATACTTTTTTGTACTTTATCTTTGTTGAGGTTTAAGTCTTATGACATAGACGTTAATAGTTAACACTAGTTTACAAATTTAAGTGTCATAGAGTGAACCTTCCTAAAAAAGTGTTTTTTAGTGTAATTTGGGGTCGAGAAACACGAAAATGACATATCGATAAATTTAGGCAACATTGGGTGACTTAGTGACGCAATTTAAATATAGCATACATATTTGGATCACGCTTGCGAAAGCTGGTTATTGCATTAGTTAATGATCGCTAAATCGATGATCGATAAACAGCAATAGATGTATAATACTGCGAAGACGAGTAAAACACCAACAAGTCAAGTTATTCGTGGAAAAAGCGCTTAAATGCAAAAAGTCAAGAGTTTTTGCTCAAAAAAAGGCAAACGTGCTTCACCGCTTTATTAAAGCTCTATAAAGTTGTTTAGAGGACTCTAGGGAAAGGCATTTTGGGAATCTTTTAGCAAACTTTAAACATATTAAAACTATTGAAACAATAAATAGAAAAAAGCAAATCATTTTTCAACACTACAAAGCGAGCTCTTATAACTTGGCTTACATCATGAATTTTGTTCATGAGATATTGAGGAATAACTGATAAAAGTGCCCAAAAACATGTTTTTCGAAAACATCTCGAAAACGGTGCTTAAGAAAAAAAAAAAAAATGCCATTTTCATGTTTCACGACCCCAAGTTACCCTAAAAAACACTTTTTTAGGAAGGTTCATTTTTCGTGTAAACTAGTGTAATTTGCAATATAAAATATTAGAATTACGTTGAAAGTTTTAGCTTTTTCATTAATTTTTGCAGTTTTTGACGGCGTTTCTTGCTTTCAAAAGGATTAAGGTTCAGTTGATACCAAAGACAGCAGAAATTCATAGCTTTTGTAGTTTAGTTTAAAAGTGAAGTTAAGAGACTTTGAAAGAGATAACATAAATTTGTGATTATTTTGTATAAGTGTATTAACTTTTAAAATGCTGCCTTTTTCTGAAATTTGGTTTACTGCAAAAAAATGACAAGAACTTGTATAGAAACTTGCAAAAATTAAAAAACAATCTGACAGAGGTAGTTATAAAATTCCATTAAGAGTAGCAGACTTAGATATTTTGGGGATACCGCGTTTTTTGCACTATTTTTAAAAAAAAATATGTTTTCATTTTTTAGCGTTCACTGTATTTATATACTCAATAGCCGTAAAAGCAATTTTCAAATTAAATTTATTTTTTGCTGGCTTTTTTTTTTGGCCTTGGTAACGCAAATCAAAGCCCTGCCGCTGCCGCCCCACTAACACATGTGGGCGTTGTACCTTGAGTTCGTGACATGGCTTGATCACATTGCAAGTGCTCGCTGACGCCAATATGCCTAAATTTAAATTAATTTCCCTTGTTTACTTAACTAAATTAAGATCATTAATCATATGCTATGGCAGTGAGACAGCGACTGCGAGAGCGTAAGAGAGACTGACAGTGTCAAAGCCAAAACCCCAAACATATTTGCCTAATTGACTTGCTAACTGAATGACAGACGAGCACAGGGGCGGATGCAAAAAAAGAAATTCGCGCAGGCGGGGTGCTAGATTTCAGGCACAGCATAATTGCAAAAAAGTATAGAAACTACTTATTGTAAAACTTATAAGAAACTCTAAAATGTTTGAGTTAGCTGCGAACCCCCCCCCTAGGATGCTTCAACTGTATACGCGCCTGCTAACAACGACAATTCATTTTGGCCTTTGCCAATGCCAACAACTATAACAACAACAACAACAACAGCAACAAACAGAGCTATAATGCATACAAAGTGACCGCCATGAGCTGCAAAGCCAAAAAGACGAGCAGATCTTAGCAGATACGAGCAGACCAGGTGCATATACATACATACATATATATATATGCCACTTTCTAAAAATTTGATTTCTTTCCATGCTCGAATGCATTTTGTCTGCGCCTGTCTATCAAATATATAGCTCTCAACGCCTTTAGCCGGATTTGCGCCAAATAGTTGGCAAGTGAAACGTGCTGCCACGTCACAAATGTGGCCTAAAATAAAACGCCCGAAATGAGAATTTCCCTTTTGAGTGAAATGCTAAAAAATTGTTATGAATACCAAAATGCCAATGTTTACATATACATATATATTTATATACACCATATAACCATATAGTATATATTTAGACAAAATTTGGCCCATATCAGAAATTGTTAAAAAAAAAAAAAATGTTTGAGCAACTCTTACAATTAATTTTCATTTCTATTTGCTTTATTTGTTGTTGTTATTGTTGTTGTTTTTGTTTATAACTTAACACAAATATTATATAAAGCAATAAATTTTGTGCAACAGCCAGCACAAATATATATATATATACATATATATACTACATACGTATATTGTATATATATAGATGCTATACAAATATAGATACTACATATATAGACTAGAGCAACAGCTGGGGGATTTGTAGAGAGTAAGAGCGCAAGCAAAACAAAAAATTATGAGGAAAAATCGTTTTGTTAATGCGTATACAAAAAAAAAAAAAAAAAAAAAATATATGGCTTTTGCATGTGTGTGTGTGTGTGTGTGTGTGTGTGTGTATCTGTATTGCTTAAATTATTTATAACTAAAAATAGCAACGCGTGTTTTCAGGCGCTCTCTCTGACTGCTGCCAGTATGCCTCAAAAATCTTTAAATGCTTATTTCAAAAAGTTTCCAATAACAACAACAACAACAACAACAACAAAAACAATACAACAATTTGTGCTCAAAATTTGTCTGACCAAATTTGGTCAAATTTATATAAACAATTTTCTTCGTTGTTTTTTTTGTAGCAAATTTGCTTTGCTCTGTGTTTATATTATATACCTACATACATACATACATATATGTAGTATATACAGAGCAGCTGTCGGTTGAAATGCATTAAAAGCCATAAGGAAATAAAATAAAAATGAGTTTTCCGACATCATATTGTCATTTGTCACTCTTAAAATGTATATTTTATTATTATTATATATATTTACACTTTTTTTTTTTTTTTTTTTTGTGTGCAACATTCTTTAAATGCGCAAATTGCGTATACTTAATATTTGCGTGCTGTCCAGGGCCATATAATATATCATAGTATATATTTAAATTTGAATTTATGTGAGAAAATTCAATTTTCGAAATTTTGTATAAAAAATTTGGACTTTATTATGATAGCATGGTATATTTATACCCTGTACCTATAGGTACAAAGGGTATTATACTAGATTTGTGCAATGTATGTAACGGACAGAAGGAGGCGTGGCAGACCCCAAGTCCTTTATACCAAAATGCTTATCATAACCTCGGGTAGCGATTGAGCCATGTCCGTCCGTCCGTCCGTCCGTCCGTATGAACACCTAGATCTCGGAGACTATAAGAGCTAGAGACACGAAACTTTACCAGCTGGTGCGCATATTTCCTAAGCAGATGAAGTTTGTTGAATCATGTCAATATCTTCCCCCGTTTCCCCGCAGTAGAGTTTCGCGGTTTTTAGCCACACCGTTTAGTATTTTCATTTGAAATTTAACAGAGCGATGCGTTGTAGCTACATGCATCTATGTGTAAAAAATTAACAAAATCGGACAAATACAACAGAAGTTATAGTCAAAAATGTGCAAATTTCACCTCCCCTTGCCAATAAACTGCGTCAATATTTGACTCTACGCAATTATGGCTACAAGTGACCTAGAATCACACTTTTTGGTAAGCTAATTCATGTGGCTCTAATGAACAAATCCACATCCAAATTTTATCGATGCGGTCCCCCCACCTCCCGCAATCCATTTACCGTGTTTTCTCCCACACCCCTCAACATACCAACTTGAAACTTACCCCGTATACTTTAAATAAGTTCTTTGTTGTAACATTCGAGTTTCATCAAAATGGGTAAAAATTTAGGGAACTTATAGGTATAAATATCGGATTTCACCAAAAATGGATTCCAATTGGAAAGTTCTTAGATGGAATATGCAGGAAAATTTTTTTTGACACAAAAGGTACAGGGTATTCCACTGTCGGGCACCGCCTCGACTGTACCACATTTTTTTTTTATAAAAAGTATTGCCCATTACTAGTCACCACGTCGAAAGAACTTTTTATCTTTGAAGGCTATCCACGTATCAAGCCAGCTTTTTGCATCTGCATAATATCGCGACTCAGACAAACCATGTGCCATCGACTGAAACAGCTGATATTCGGAAGTGTGGAGAATGATTGTGCTGCGTCCAGAGAAGTAAAGAACGCGTTTTTCCTTGAGTGCTCGACTCAATCTCATTGTGTTTGGTAGAGTGTTCCAGTAATGGTTTCACTTGGTTTGAGTAACTCATAGTACACAATACCAATGGATCTTAGGCATTAGACAGCATGAGTTTTTTTTTTTAGGAATAATAGTTTTGGTTGTCGATATCATGGACAGCGAAATCTTGATTGGATCCTTTGGATATTACCAGTCACTACATGATAGAACACTTTTTAAGTGGCGGAAACTTATTTGTAAATCTTAATATTTATATGAACGCCTAGACCCTGGTGATTCTAAGAGCTTGAATAAGATTTATACTCCGAATCACCTCAGTGGCAAAAGCGTATATAAATTTTTATTGCAAAATTCCAATTATTTATCGAGTTATCGATAACTGAATATTGGATTTTTCATTTTTAGACATTTCTTTGTTTGACACAAATTTGGTTTTTCCATGATAGATAAAATATTAGGTTAGGTTTTACCAGTTGACCCCTGGGCGGAGTCACACATAGACTAGGTAGTCCTTAGTGGTGCCGGAAGGTGCGACTGGTGTACAAAGCACGCTAGTCGTCAAGTATGTGCGTGTGCTTGGCGAACGCCAGTAGCCTTTGAGGTGCCCTATCGGCTGGCTCTTCCAGTGAGGTAAGCCATGGTTTTCCTAGATATTTGAGTCTCGATGTACAGAGGGCAGTGCAGCTACACATATGAGGTGCTCCAGAGTCTCTTTGACGTCTGTCTCCCTACATTTCCTGCCTTCATCGTTGTTGGTAATGCCTAGCTTCTTAGCGTGGCTTGCTGTCAGGCAATGACCAGTGAGTACGCCCACTATAAGCCTGCAGTCTCTTCTTGGGAGTTGCAGAGTATACTGGGCTAATTTGCTGTTTATTCTCTTGTACATTGTGCGAGCCGTCCTGCAGTTCGTTGTAGTGTACCACCTTCTATCAGATCTTACTGCAGCGTCCGCTTCTGATCTGTGGTTGATTGTCCTTAGAGGAATCTTTAGATCCTCAAGTGACGGTTGACTCGATTCGGCTTCTTCCTTTGCGAGCCTGTCAGCTGTTTCATTTCCATCAATGCCCTGGTGGCTGGGTACCCAGAAGATGCACACATCCCTCTGGGTGTTTTGTACATCTAAAGCGTTCCTGCTTGCCAGAACACTTTTGGAATTGATGCTGAATGCTTGCATGGATCTGATTGCCAGATAAAATATTGAATTCAAAAAAATTGTTTTATTTTTTAAAGATTTTTTAACATTTTTGTTTTAATTTTAAAATTCAAAAGAGATCTCTCACTTTAGAAAAAAAAAACAAGGGTAAATGTCATTTTATGCGCGTAAATTCAAAGTTAGTAACTCCTAGAATTGTGGAAGTTATGCACATTTTAGTAAACAGTACCTCGAAAAATGACAAATAAGCATAACTTCTCGGAATTGAAAGATACTAAGTTCAAACTTTATATGAATGTTCGTTATTATCATAAATTTGAAAAGTAACAATGAATAACATGACCCCACCTCCAGATATTTAAGGTCAAAAGTAGCTCAAAAACGTTTACAATATTTTAAACTTAATATAGTTTCAGTAAAAGTGAAAGAGAGATTGAGATTTTAGGATGCAAAAATATTTTTTTGTCAATTGTTTCCATAAGATAGAATCCTGAGCTTGTTGGAAGCTGCTTTAATTTACGCTTACAACGAGTGCTGCAAGCATATTTCTTTTAAAAAGTGATTTGAACAGATCTCCTAAGCAATGTTCTAAAATCATTTTCAACAAAAAAGAAAAACGCCTCAATATTGTCAATTCAAGATTTTTCCCCATTCGCCATTTTTCTTATTATTTAACATTAAGTTAAGCGACTTATTATGCAAATAATGCATATAAAAAATATCTTATTTATAAAGCTACAATTTTCTGATTTTTTTTTTAAATTTTTTAAGCAAACAATGAGATTTTTATTTTTATCATAAAACAAAGTTTTTTTTTCGTTTGTTAACTTTGAAACACACAAATCTGTACTTATGTGTGCAGCATATAAAAAATGAAGCAAACCAATTTTTAAAAGCTTAAAAAATATAATAAATTATAATATTATTATGATACTAATCAGCTAAAATTGATGCACTTTTATTGTTATTAATATTTTGATAATTGAATTTTGAAATCATATGTTGCTTGTTGCCCATGCGGCGTATGCTTAATGTTATGCTAAACTAAGATTACGCATACGCCAGGTGGGCTCGCTTATTTGACAGCAAGATAAAATTAATGGCAAATGCCAAGCAAATTGATTGTTGTCTTGAATTTATACATTGTTGTCATCTTAATAAACGGATTGCTTGGTTCAATTTGTTCTTCTATTTTGTCTAACTATTTGGCGAATATGCCAAAATTGTTTGGGGGTCTATTGCTGCTGCCGGCATATGCGTTCATCGGCTTTATTTGGCTAAATAAAACAGCTGCTTGGCGTGTTCTGGCTCACATTCAAACAAATACATATGCATAAACATAAAACAATTTTCCGGTTAATAAACAAAGCATTATACATGTATACCTACATATTATTTTTTTTTGTTTTATTATAAATTCAGGTAAAAAGCACGCGCATAACGAAAACCTATAGTAAAACTGGCAGCAACAACAAAGGCTCTTCATCACCAGTTACACGCACAACTTGTGACATTGAGGAGATCTGGGACGAACAGATACTAAAACAATTGGTAAGTTTTGTATAGCTTAGATAATTTTGCATATGCTGCAATAATGCTTGATTCATTTAGTTGGAAAAGGCATCGAGCTACGAAGAACGTCGCAAGATACGTGCACGTCTACGCGAACTCATGGCGGAACGTGAAGGTAAAGCCAAATAATGTGCCATATATGTATAATATTTAGCTAAAACTAAAACTAAAGCTATAGCTCTCTCTTTAACCATATACATATAACCATACTTTAGCCAAACTAACTACAAAGATCAATTCTTCTAGTGCAGTTTGTAAGTTCTAGAGCTAGTTATAATTAAAACAAAAACAAAAAAGGAATATACATATATATTGTAGTGTAACATTATGGCTAGATCTGCTGGTGTCGGTTCTATAGTTACATTAAATTAGCTACACTTGAAATTCTATTGTATTTTGTATCTTGTAGATATGCACACATACTGAAAGAAAAAAGTTGAAAAAGTAGCACAAGTAAGCAAAAGGTATTGCATACATACACAAATAAATACATAAATATGCCTAATAACCAGTGGCGGATCCACAGAGGGGCTGCAGGGAACCGGACACCCGGCGATATCAATATTTCTGGATCCGCTAGCCTCATATATATCTATACTACGTGTCACTTTTATGTTATGTTATATGCGCGTTCTATCTGTACCGCGTTGCGTATACGTCTCGTTTAACTTTAAGCGTTGCCCCTGTTAGTCCCAAACATCCATACATTCATCATTTAAGGCATCTATAGTACAACTATATGTATCTATACATAGTATAGATATGTACAGCCTTATATCATTGATAAAGACATTTAAATTGTTAAATACTGATTTGAAAAATATCTTTATTTAATAAAAAAAATTTAATTTTCTTAAAAAAATTCATTCTTAAAAAAAAGAAATGAAATTTTCTTAAACAAAAAATGCAACAACTATATGTATCTATACATAGTATAGATATGTACAGCCTTATATCATTGATAAAGACATTTAAATTGTTAAATACTGATTTGAAAAATATCTTTATTTAATAAAAAAAATTTAATTTTCTTAAAAAAATGCATTCTTAAAAAAAAGAAATGAAATTTTCTTAAACAAAAAATGCAACAACTATATGTATCTATACATAGTATAGATATGTACAGCCTTATATCATTGATAAAGACATTTAAATTGTTAAATACTGATTTGAAAAATATCTTTATTTAATAAAAAAAATTTAATTTTCTTAAAAAAATTCATTCTTAAAAAAAAGAAATGAAATTTTCTTAAACAAAAAATGCAATTTTCTTTAAAAATATTGAATTTTCTTAAAAAAATTGAATTTTCTTTAAAATAAAACTTTTTTTTAGGTTTTTTTATCTTCACTTTACATGGTGTTAATAAGAATTAAGTCGAATTGCTGCCATTTTAAAAAAATTAGGCAAATTCTTACATATTTTTTAATTCTTATGGAATTTTTTTTCATAATGTCTCAAAAACTGAAAATTTTAGAAAATGAAATTTTCTTAAACAAAAAATGAAATGTTCTTTAAAAATATTGAATTTTCTTAAAAAAATTGAATTTTCTTTAAAAAAAAAAGCCTTTTTTAGGTTTTTTTATCTTCTCTTTACATGGTGTTAATAAGAATTTAGTCGAACTGGTGCCATTTTAAAATAATTAGGCAAATTCTTACATATTTTTTAATTCCATAAATTTTTTTTTTTTTCGTCTCAAAAACTGAAAATTTTCGAAAATTTTTTTTTTATATTATTCTATAAATTGATATGAATCATAAGTTTTAAAAAATAGTTTGGTGCAGTTTTTTTTTCTTTTGCCATGTGGATCCTTTAACGAACCAGTATCAGTTGGTTAGTTAGTTCTGTATCTTCCAGCTTGTGTGTGGTTGCTTGAGCAAAATGATTTTTAAAGCTTTTAATTTTGTTAATGAAAACCATACAATATAAAAAACTAAATTTAAAAAAAATAAGCGAAAATGATTTTAATGTATAATGCTTAACGTAAATGGCAAACCATAAATGTGAAAAATCATGCACGGCAAGCTAGTCTCCCAAATCGATTTCTGGCACACCAACCATTTACATTTGGTTCAAAAGATGTTTGGCAAAGAGCTAAATAATGCTAGAGATGGGCCAAAAGAAACTAGTATTGTTATAAATAAGGTGCCTCAGCTCATATCTCGGAATACGTCAGTATTACTCTAAATATAATAGAAAAAAAGTAAAAAAAAAATTACTCCCCTTAGAAGATTCCAGTTCTTAGGAACTAGTTCATTTAATTAATTTATTTAGTTCAAAGTTTCAATAAAATGAGCTAGATATTGATTTGTCTACCTATATGCAAAGTATCATCGAAAGAGATTTAATATCTCCAACATCTCTGGTGTCCCAACGTTTTGCCTTTGAGTTATAAATCCTTAAGCTCTTTGAGCATTTCTTAAGTCATCATTCAAACTGCTGTTACATCCAGAAACTACAGTTACAGTACGCTCCCAAAATCCCTTTGTATCATGCTCTCCCACAATCCTCTTGTAATGCTTTGTGCCAGAAAACTGTTGTTGTTATTGTTCAAATTTTTACACTCAACATGCTTGTGTGTTGTTTTTCTTTTGTTTTTTTTTCTAAACAATGAAATTTTCTTGTTTCTTCCAACTTTTTCTCTTTATTTCTATTTCTATTTTATGATTTTATTTTTTTGGTTTATTTAAAAAATTACAATTTTAATCACACAAACAATTTGTGCGGCGTGCATATTGCCAAAATTTAGAGCAGAAAAATTTAAAGGCTGGCGTCTCCGCCGCCGAGGATGAAAGCAGTGCCAGTGAATATGAGGAAATAATCGAAGAAGTAACCGATTACAGCGACGAAGAGGAGGAAGAGCAGCCAAAGCAGCAGACTACAAGCAAGTCAGTTGCGGAAACTCAGGCCAAAAGCGTAACACAAAAGGCAACAGCAAAAGTTGAGAAAACAGAGAAAGTAGTAGTCGCCAAGGCCGAAAAGGTCGATAAGGTCGAAAAGATCGAACAAGTTGCAAAGAGTGTTACCAACAAGCAACAGCAGGAGAGCAGCAGTCAAAGCCAAACTGACGGCGGCAAGGGTGAGTGCCTAATGCCATTGCTGCAAAATCTGCTGCACAAGAATCTGCCAAAGAAATCCAAGCCAGTGGACAAAGCAGCAGCAGCAGCAGCAGCAGCAGCAGAGCCGCCAAAGCAGCAGCAAACGAAGCCCAAAGCCAACAGTGTGCTAGCCAAGCCACCCACCAGCAGCAATAGTAGTAGAAATAGTAGTAAAAATAGTAGTAGTAGTGAAAAGAGTAGTAGCACGAAAGACAGACCGACAGCCAAAACGACAAACGCGACAATGCCAGCCAATACACAACAATTACCACCACAAGTGAGCAGATTGAGTGTGCCTCAAAAGGAAGATTCCGGCACTGAAAGCGGCGAGGATTTGCGCCTGCTTGCAGCCGGACTGCGTGATAAACTGCAGATGCAGAGCAATAATGATCAGAATGATACGAATCTCATTGAGGAGGTTACAGCAGCACTCAGCCGCCTCGAGTGCTCGCTGAAGGAGGGTAAGGAGCTCAATGTGGACGGCAGCAAACGTAAATCTTTGCTGGCGTTAGTTGCGCGTCTGCAATGTGGCCTTAGCTCACCGGAGAAGCTGGCTGAGGTTAATAGCTTAATGGCTAGCCAACACAGTGCAGCTGCAGCCGAGGAGGAGAGCGGTTTGGGTGGCAGCGGCAGCGGTGAGCTGTTTAAATACGATGACAATAGCTCACCGGAAGCCATTGAGCAGCAGCGCAGCAGTCGGCAGCGTTTTGCCAAGCGGCGTAATCGTAACAGTCGCCATACGGTTGGCGTCAGTCGCGAGGAGCTAGCCGATGCGCGACGCTATATGGAGGATATGCTGATAATGGAGAGCATATCGAATAGCACCACGCCGGATAGCAGCTTAGCGCCACTGACGCCACCGCAATGGTGCTCGGTGCCGCTAGAGAAAAATGCCTCCTCGGGCGCCATAATAAGCAATGCCGGACCACAGCTTTATCGACCCAATCAGTTTGTGCCAGGTAAGCTGCAACAAACACCACAGAAGCAACAGCAACAGCAGCAGCAGCAACAACCACAACAGCAGCTCAGGCCCAACAACAATAACAATCGCCGTCCCTTATCCGGGGATTATGCGGTTAGCTTTGCCAATTATGTGGCAAATGCTGAGCAGCGTGAGGCGACGTTGGCCAATAATAGCCTGGAGCAGGGCCAAGATCAAAACGATGGCAAATTTAATCGCTTTAATGGCAATAAAAAGCAGCTCATGAAACGCGCCAATACCATTGACATACCAAAGGTAAAGGCCAAGTACAATGCTGACTGCGATAGTGATTCGGAGTTGGAGGATGGCAAGGGTGGACCGCATTTGGGTCTAAAGCGTGCCGTGCAGGTAACCGTTAAACGTAAGGTACATAATGTGGTGCCACCATTTGAGCCCAAGACCGAAAATGATCACAAATTTTTGGCTTTTATTAACAAGCAAAGCAACAAGGCTGGCCTCGGCTGGAGTGGCAATCGTTCGGTGTCCAATTGGACTAATAAATTTGGCAACATTAAACATACATTTGAGGTGGGCGCAGCGGCAACCACAACTACAGGCAAGCCACCGCAAGTGCCAGGACATGTTCATGGACATGGGCATGCGCCCAAGCACAGCTGGAGCAAGCAGGAGCATTACCAACAGCAACAGCACGTGCAGGCTCATTTGCAAGCTCAGGCCGCAACGGAGCGTCAAAGGCGTCAGGAGATGGATATGCGCATGGAACGCGAACGTCAGCTGCGTCTGGAACAGGAGGCACGCTATGAGCATGAGAGGTTACAGCGCCGCGAGCACCATCGTCAAGAGCATGATCGTCAGCTTAGACTCGAACAGCAAGCTCATGCGCAGGCCAGATTAGAACAACAAGCACAGGTGCAGGCAAGACTGGACCATCAGGCACAATTGGAACAGCAGGCCCGTCTCGAGCGCGACTATTTTGAGCGCGAACGCCAAGAACAAGCTCGCTTGGCTGCAGCGCAGGCTCAGGCACAAGCGCAGGCTCATGCCCAGGCCCAAGCGCAAGCGCAGGCTCATGCTCAGGCCCAAGCGCAAGCGCAGGCTCAAGCTCAAGCTCAAGCACAATTGCAGGCTCAGGCACAAGCTCAGCTGCAGGCCCAAGCACAAGCTCAGACTCAGGCCCAAGCTGATTCCTCACCTGTGAACCAGTTTATCCACGCACCTCAATCTGTATTTCGTCCCATTGAGAACAATCAGCAACCTGTGCAAAACATCTACAAGCCCATACCGCAGAAATCACATCCACCCAATACGTGGCAGCCACCCACCGCAAAGAACCATAAGGCGCCCAGCATAGCCTCGCCACAGTATCTGCAGCCGTCTTCAAATCTCTACAACAACTCACCATCACCTTCGTCTACTTCGCCCATTGGCCTGCCTTGGGTTGCGAAGCCCAAAGTGGACAATAGCGACTTTAAACGTAAGGCTCATCACTTTGAGGAGTGCTCACTTCGTGATAATCTCGAACAGCAACAGCAAATGCAGCCGAGTACTCATAGTCCATATTTACAGCGACACAATTCGCTGCGCAGCAAGGTTAAGCCACAACCCTATGCGGACTTTAAAAAGCGACCTTCACTGCCCAATGCGATGGATCCCTATGAAGCAGCTGGCATGCTGCCGCAACAACAGTATATACCACCAAATGCTCAATATCCAACTGGAGCAGCACCGCCTCCGCCCACAAACATAAGCTTTACCTATGCGGACTTTGCGCCAACTCCAATGTCACAGCGTGCAGGCCAGGTGAGCAACTATCGCAGCTATCCTTGCTTACCCAGCGCCGTGGACTATAACAATTCAGTAGAGCCCATACGCAAGCGACGCGACTCGCTGACCAATCCTATGGGTGCACCGCTTGTGCTGACTAGCGCCAATCCCAGCTACTGTCCACCAACAGTAAATCAAACCAATGAGCAGCAGCAGCAACAACTGCTGCCACCCAACTATGCGGGGCGCCACTTTGACTATGCAAGTCCTGTAGACAGCACGCCTACTAGTCCCAGTTTTATGACAGTGCCGGCTATGACCGACAATACCGACGATGATCTCGACTCCGATAACAATATGCTGGAGTATCGTGCCGAGACGAAGGTCATGCGTAAGCCCAAAAGTCAGACAGCGGTTACAGTGTCCGGCAGGCGTACGGCTCATGTCAGTGATGATGAGGTATTTGGCAAAAACTCACGTGCTGCCAAATCCCTGCTGTATACCATGAAAAATTTGGGTGGAGCAGCTCCTACAGAGCGACAGAACAAACGCAACACAAGTGCGGCCAGTACACGTACAGCTGCACCCACCTCACCCAAGCCGGGTTGTTTATCACCCGATGGACGGCAATATCAAGCACCACTAGTGGAGCCACTGTTTCCGCAGTTGACCAGCTTTGAGGCCAAACGCACTCCTTTATATAGCGGTGCATCTCCAAGCAGCTCCGCACCAATTACATACCAAGCGAATCCAACTTACACGCCGCCTGTAGAGCATCAATCAAGGCCAACTGAAGGCTATGCGGAAGCGACGCGGCCCTATTTAAGTGAAACACAAAACTCTTATGTGGTGACATATCCCTTGGATGATTCCACTGACGATCAAGACAGTCTTTATCAGCAGTCGCAACATTCGCAATTCTCACAGCAGTCTCAGCGTCAATTACAGCCATTACAGCGACCACGACGTGCTTCGGAGCATTCAAATGCCAGCTGGAACATGTCATTGCAAAATGTGCCCTCACCCAGCACTAGTTGGACAGCAAATCCTGTGCATACGCCCGATGATACAGTGCCTATGCCATATCAACAGCCTCAGATATCGCCGTACCAGCAGTCTCAGGCAACCCCATACCAACAATATGAGATACCGCCATACCAACCATGTCAGGTAGCGCCATACCAACAGCCTCAGCTACCGCCACAATTGCCGCCACAATTGCCGCCCCAACAAGCACCACAACTACCACCACAAGTGCAGCCTCAAATTCAACGTCAACAGTTACCAAGACAGCTGCCACAACAACTACCACCACAACTACCACCACAACTACCACCGCAACTACCACCACAACTACCACCACAATTAACATCACCAATGCAGCCACCAGTACAACCTCAGTATGTAGCTCCCGCTGTAGATCGCATAAGCAAGCCGGATGTGGCACCCAAGCCGCAGTTACCGCAAACCACACCCCGACCTAAGTTGAGCGTCCGTAGTCACACAATTGGCGAGTCCAGCCAAGTCTATGAGCAGTACATGCCCTCAACGCCACCTCAACCGCAGCAGCAAGCGCAACCACAATCCGCCGCATCTAGAGGTACAACCCATATACAATACCAGCGACCACAGGCGCCAATGTTGCGCCAGCAGACCATTGACAATGGCAGCACATTGCCTCTGCAAAATCGCGTGCTCTCTCAGCAATCGTTGGTAAGCAGCAAGCAGCAGACAACGCTGTTTAGCAGCCAACAGCAGCAGTCCCAGAAACAGGAGAAATTAAACGAACTGCGCCGCAAGAGTTTGGGCAATGTGCTGGACACTCAGCAACAACAGCGTAAGTTGGCCTACTTTGAGGAGCATGAGTATAAATCTTCGGCGCCTGCTGATACGCCGGATATTGTAAAATCTTCGCTGCCCAAAGATGAGAATGCGCCCATACTCAAAAAATTTGGACCGCCACAGAGGCATCATTATGTGCCAAATGCATATCAGAGTCCACAATTGGGCGGCAGTAGTAATAGCAGCAGTAGCGCCCGAGTAACCACCTCCACAACAACTACCACAACAAAAAGTGAACGCGAAGTGGTGCAGCATTCAACGATAAGCGCCAAACCAAGCATTGTGGAAACACCAGCCACGCCACAGCCCAGCGAGGATCAGATACCGCGCAATATTGTATTTAACAATGTTAGCGCGTTTACCTCACTCTCAAGACGCAACACCGAGGAGGAGCTACAAAGTAGCAACACCGGTGGCGCACGCATTAATCGTTTAAGTAAATGCGATTCATGGAATCAAATATGCCAGCAGCAAACCACTATGGGACAGCCCAAGTACAATCAGCCAGGTGCACAGAGCGGAGCTGGCAATGAGCTGCGGCGTACAAAATCCGGTCATTCGCTGGCAGTGCCTAAATTATACGAAGCGGGCATTGATAAAGAACACATAGGTGAGAAACAACGCACGGTAGCTGCCTACTTTTCGGGTCAGAAATCGCCAACAGGCGCTGGCCAGAGCACACAGGAGCTGCATACGGTGACAACACGCAAATCGGCCATAAATCGTACCAAGACCAGCGAGAAGGTATCGGCGGCAAGAAAATCGCTCAGCTCACTGACGGGCGCCAGCTCGAATGGTAATGTGTCCATGGCGGGCATCTATGCTGGTTTTGGCGGTAGTAGCGGAGGCGGCGTCCGTGGTGGTGGTGGTGGTGGTGGCTTTACTGGTGGTTTAAGTCGCAGTGCCACCATGCCGCATATTGCGCATCTGAATTTGCTGGACGAGAGCAATGTGGAGGATGCATTCGAGCAGCTTATGTTGGGTTCGTAGATAATAAGCCATTCCAGTTTGAGTGCTGCCCAAAGTAGCAGCTACTGGACAACAGCAACTTAACCACAAAAAACGAACCACCCAAACTGAGCCAACAAAAGAGACCACCAGCACTGTACTGATACTGTTTAAACTGAGATTACTGATAAAACTGTTAAAACTGATACTGAACGTAGCCTTTAGCATTGTTTTCGTTTTCCGTTTCCGTTTTGTTTCTAGACAGCGTTTCAATTTCGTTTGTTTCTTTTTTATTATATATACATATATACATGGTATATACTTGTATATGATTTTGTTGTGTCAATTGTTTTTGCGCTCAATTTGAATTTGAAGCGTGCTAGCCTGCAAGATGGAGGGACTACATGTGGTTTTTATTTCAAAATTTCAAAAATCAATTCAATTTTTATAAGCACACACACTCGCATACATACACATAAACATACAAACACTAGCCTACAAAAAAGAGAGCCTAGAGTTACTGAGACCACTAGTCAATTGTCAAATGCTGAGTTTTACTGCGCTCTTTTCGGCTGCACTCTGCCACAATGGCGCCAACTTCAACGACAACTTGGAACAACAGAAACCCTACTTGAACGAACGCTCTTTAGCTGCGTGACATTTGTGAGTTGAAAAAAAAAAAGCCAAAAACGAATGAAACGTTGCCAATTTGCACCTGCAAAAATTTGTATTGAAAGCGTCTTGAGTTGAACCACTACTGCCACCTTATACGTACTACCATTGCTACCCTCGCCCAGCCTAACTGCGACATGCTACGTTTTTACACACACACACACAACATACATATTTATATGTGATTATGTATAAGTATGTACATGTACTTATATATACTATATATATATCGATATATTTTGTTTTGTCGTTTTTTTGCTTGCCGTTTTCTCCAAAAACAACTGTACAAAGTAAGCCAGCTAGCGCTTTTAATTGCCCACAAAGAAACTATACACAAATTAAATACTCTACAAAAAACTTGCATATAAAAACTGACACCACATTACATTCCATTCCGTTGCGTTTCTTGTGTTTATTTGACGCTTGTTCGTTGGTTGTTTCACTCGTTAGTCAAATTGAAAACCAAACGAAACACAAAATAAAACAAACAAACAAAAACCCCATGTTGTCCCTCCTTTTTTTGATTATTGTCTTTCATTATTTTGTACATACATATATCAATTTTTTGAAACAGAACAGAACCGTTTTCATGCTGTACAGTCGCGCTCAAAACTATTTATTTTTTTGGCAGCAGCTGCGTTTGCTGCGCTGTTTCTGTTTTTTTTTTTTTTTTGTTACTTTTCGTTTCTTTGTCGCTTGCTGCGTTGTTCGCATGCGTCTAGTTTTTTAAGTTTTTAAGTTGTGTTTTTTTTTTTGTATTATAAATAAGTTTTATGTATAAAGTATTTAAAACTAGTTGCATGCTCAGCTTATAGCCTACAAAACATAAAAACGTCATCTATATTTCCCCCATTTCTAAACGCATTTTTGGCACAGTTTGTGCCATTGCTAAGTGTTTCTAAGTGTGTGTTTTGATTTTTGTAAAATCTGTACCATTGCCAAGTGTTCCTAAAACTAGAAATGCCCAGTTTTTTTAGTTTCTTTTTTTTGGGAATATGGCATGGAACAGCTGTCTATGCGTTTCATTCCAAATAGGTTTTTTTTTAAGCATTGTATGTATATATTTGCGTAACATTTTCGTTTTGTTCCTGTAGCGCGTAGTTATACCTTAGTTTACAGCTTACAGCTATAATAATTTATTATATTTTTAATATTAATCAAAAACTTAATTTCGTAATTATTAGTAGTTTTTTGTGTAATTGATTTCGTGCATGCAGTTGACTAAATCTTGTATTGTTTGCTTTTTTTCTTTCTCGTTTTTTTTTTTTTTGGTGTCTGCCAACGAAAAAAACAAAACAAAAAACCAAAAACCAAAAACAACCAAAACCTTAAATATTTCTCTATACAGCACAACAACAGCCTCAAAGTTCAACGACCACCGAACGCACTGAGACCAAGTCCAAGGATGGCGGCGCCGTTGTGACCACAACAACAACGAAAGGTTAGTATTTAAAGGTTATTTAAACGGAAACTGCGTTTATATTACAATACCTTAAAGAAACGTGTTACGTTGTTGTGATCGTGGAGGCGTCTAAGCTTAAATTTCAGTTTTTAGTGCATTTAATAAAGCATTAACAGTTCCAAAAGAAACTATTTGAAAAATAAATTTTAAGCAGCGGCAACAAAAGTAGAAAACTTTCCAAGTTTCAGCATAAAACAATTTGGAATATGAAACATTTAAGATTTATACAAGAACAAACACAGAACACTTGATCAATTAAAAACCAATATTAAGCAGCTTAATTGCTGCATTACATTCTTTACAACGTCTTTTCCAATATCGTTATATGTTCCACGGCCATTTTAAGTTTGGTTATAGAAAATAGTGACTAATAGCATGATCCAACAATTAGAAGGTCACGCAACGCGCAGGTCCGTTATTCGTGTCTCTCCCAAAAGAGAGCGGGTTCACTTTTTGTATGGTAGCTATGTGAAACAGTGGACCAATTTTGATCAAACTTCACACAAATGTAAAGACTTATACTTAATTAAACTGACATAAATTTGGTTGCGATATTCAAAAAAACAAAAAAGTTTTTCCTTGTATATATTTCCTTGTTTGTATGGCAGCAGCTGAGAGCAGCATGCTGTAATGAATTAACATACAAATGTTCCTTTACATTTGCTTATGCCTGCATCTGTAAATTAACATTTGTATGTTAGTTCAATACAAACTGCTGCTGCCAGCTGCTGCCAAACAAATGTTTTGTATGAGAATAGTTATTGTTAGAAAAACTTTTTTGTTTTTTAAAATATTGCAACCAAATTTTTGTCAGTTTAATTTAGTATAAGTCTTTACATTTGTGTCAAGTTTGATCAAAATTGGTCCACTATTTCATGTAGCTACCATACAAAAAGTGAACCCGGATCCGCCATTTTTTCCGCGCAGCCGAATTCGCGCACTTCTTTGCGTCACCTTGTAAAATTCTTTGCATCATGGACTAATAAGTGATTCGTTCGAATGTTTCATTCCATACGTTCCATTTTACATTTTTTTTTTTGTCAAATATTGAAGCCGAAATGAGTATAACATTAAGTCTTATAAAGAAAAAATATGAGTACAGAACCATCCTTAATCCTTAAAATCCAGTGTTAGAAAAGCTAGCCTTTCCCACTTTTAAAACAATTTTTATAAGTTGGGGTACAAAAAATTTATTTAAACTCTTTATAAACTTTATAATATTTTTTTTTAATTTTTTCAGTTACCACACGTTCGGTAGGCGGCAATGCTGCGGCTAAGAATATTTCACCACTTGCTAAGTTCAAGCAGCTGGATAAACAGGCGGCCCAGCAACAAGCCCAAAAGTAAGTAAACCAACTGAATTTGTTATCGAATACTAATCATAAATATAATACATATATACCGACAATACATGCATAAACATATCAATATACATATATAAGTATTTCCATACATATGTGCACATTGCATTCGTAATCTTAAGCACCAAAGAGTCTCGGCAATTAGACTTCTAAAAATTTTTTAGTAAGTAATTATTGTTATATATATTTTACATAACTACTTTTGATATAAAATCAATTTAAATCTTAAACTCTTAATATAAATTGTCTTGTATTAGTCATTTTAATGAATTAATAATTCGTTTTTAACTAGAGATCTGAAGAATTTAGTTAAACTTGAGTTTAACATTTTTCAAATAGACAAAATAGCTTATCTTCTTTTTTTGCACAATCAAACTCTGCGAAAAGACACAAAACTCTGTTAAGCATAAAACTGCGTGCAAATTTTTTGGTTGAATTGTTTTGGAAGCTGTTAAAGCGCTTTAAAGCTAAGCTACCAAAGAATTAAACATGTTTTTGCTTATAATTCACAACGGGTTAAAACAGCAATATGCTAAAAAGACAGATTTAATGAATTCCAAATTAATTCTTTTTTCATAGTTTGACTAAATTTGACTTTATATTTTGTGTATTGAAAGTTTCTTCTTAGTGGTTTTTCCATTAGAGTCAATTAACATATCGCAATTAAATGTATTTATTCGCTCCAAAAAAAAAAAATTTTAAAAAAAATTTTTATCAAGCGGTTGAGAACTTTGCACGGCACTTATTTTTTTACAAACAAAAAATATTTGAATACATAAATCTTTTTTAATAGTTTTTTTTTTTTATTAATAAAATTTATAAAAGTCTCGGGGCGGCTTTTAATATAATTTTAAAAAAATCATGACGTTGAACGTAATTTTTTTTTACTTTTTCTTTACTATTAAAATTTAATGAAACCTGAACCTAATCACTGTTCGGTAATTACCAGCCTGAAGGTCTACGTTGCTCCGGCTTACCTTTTCATAATTTAGAATTAACTTCTAATTTATAATTATATAAATAAATAATAAATAAATAAATAATTACTAAACAATTTTAGGTCACTGCTAATTAAAGAGACTCTATAGTATAAGTAGTTGTGCAAAAATAATTTGTTTGGTAGTGTAGAGAATGTGTTGTAAAAAATATGTAGCATACTTAAGCGGGCAATTTTAAGGCTATATATTAGTGGGGCCTAACAAAATTTGGTTAAATGGTACGCACAAATTGCACAGTAAGTTCACCAATACAATTACCCAACTCACACATACACATATACATATATACTATAAGCACACATTATAGCACAAAAGTTTTCATTTCTCATTTGACTTTTTGAACTTTCGGTGTTGGGCTCTCGAAACAAACTACTATATTAAGCAAATTTTGGCTTAATGAAATTATTACAAAAAACAAACCAAATTCCATATTCCCTTGCGTTTCATTCTTAAGCGTTTAAAATGGAAATAAACAAAATTCTTTAGATCTATCTTAACTTGGCTCAAATAAATTGATGCTATGTCTTACTCTCTGTACCCCACTCTACGCAGTAACAAGTATACAATCAAATTTTTTGGATCAAATTTTAAATTTTTTAGCACAAACACCAGCGAAACATAAATGTTTTTTTTTTTAATATTTGTTGTTGTTTCTGGCTAACACACACCACACAAAAAACACGTTCTTTTTGTTATATGCATACCTATTTACATATATAGAAAATATTTACATTAGAAAACAATGTGTGAGTTTTTTTTGCTAAAACGTCTGCCCCCTGCTAACTTGAATCATTTGTTCAGATCATCTCCAACAACAAGCACACCCACGACCCCAGGCGGTTCAGCACAACCGTTATTCAAATTTACTGATCCGGCATTAAATGCGCGCGCCGCCACTGTCAAGGATCAACTATTGCAGTGGTGTCAAAACAAAACGCAGGAATACGAGGTATCCCATAAAAAATAAAAAAAAAAATAAAAATAAAACACAGCATCAACAAAAAAAAACAACAAATTTTTTAAACGCAATCCCCAAGCCGTGATGACACTGTCTTGTTTTAACTTGAGTATACAGCATGCCTAAAAGACATTCTTCCCTAATGGATTTCGATTACGATTACGATTACGATTGCGATGCAACAATGCAGCTCATCGAAAATTCTACTTGAAAAGGTCCACTACTATCTGAATCCATGCCAAGCAATGGCTTTCTGCGAATGCTCTGCCAGTTGGTGAATCCCATTTCAGCAGCTCTGCTTGGTAACATAGCTGCTCATCCTGATCCCAGCTTTAATGCTTCTAGGTTTAATTAAGTTCTCTTTTGTTGGTGATGGCAACGCTATCATCGTTTCTATTGAAGTACAATCAGAATCCACGCCAAACTATTGCTTTATGTGATCCCACTTGGCTATCAAACCAATATTGGCAATTCTTTTTTTTTTTTTTTTTGAAAATCCACATGAAACTGCCAACTCTAGAACCCACTCAGCGAACACTCGGCGCTGTCTATTATAATTTTCAAGAATCTGCTTGGACAATTGGATTATCTACAAAGATTCCGATTACACCAAGTGCACATTTTGAGACTCGGATTAAAAATCTTTAGATTTTTTTTTGAATTTGGGCGCAGACGTTAAATGCTCCATCTGGAAAGACGAACATGCACCAAGAAGTTCATTTTATATATATATATATATATATAGGAAAAGAAAATCCGACTGTCTACATCTAGCCATCCCAATTGTGTCGTAGTTACTTTTAGCAAATTTTCCAACATATATTGATGAAATTTGCTGAAAAAAACCACCTTGCGCATCTTAATCAGAATCGAAATCCGTCATAGGCATCAAACAAGATCAAATCAAACTGTGTCATCGTGGCTCCAAGCCAAGCCTTAAAGCCTTAGCCATTTTTTTGTTTGCTTTTTACTGTGTTATCTCTTATATCTCTGTTATTTCTTATATCTTTATTTGATTTTTATTTGACTTGTTTTGTTTTTACTGCCGTTCTGTTTGACTTTAGCGCCAAAATGCAATAACAACAAATTAACTACGAAAAAAAAAAAAAATGCTTACTACCTAGGCCAAAAAGCCAAGTACCCAAAGATCTAACAGCGCCTAAGTTTGTACCCGTTTAACAGCTTCTCACAAATACACGCACATATTTAGCGAAAAATTTAAAATTTTTTTTTTTTTTTATATTTTAATTTTTGGCTAACTATTGTTATTGTTGTTATTGTTATCGTTTGCTCGATTGTTGCTTATAATTGGGCTGGAACTTACCAAAAAAAAAAAAAATATATATATATAATAATAATAAAAGACATTAAAAAACAACGCTTAACGCTTTTGCCTGACATATTTTTTCTATAATTTTTTTTTATTATTATTTTCGCTACGCTTTCGCCACAGATTCAAGCACCATGTGACTCAAGTCCAGAACAAACTAATTAATTGCAACTTTTTTATATTTCACAGAACGTTCAAATAACCAACTTTAGCTCAAGCTGGTCCGATGGCTTGGCCTTTTGTGCGCTGATACATCATTTCTTGCCAGATGCATTTGACTATACTAAACTAACCAAACAAACTCGCAGACATAACTTTGAACTGGCCTTCAGCGTTGCTGAGTAAGTATCAATACACAAAAAAATAAAATAAAATAAAATAAAAATTGGGCAACTAGAGTACTGCACTTTTTCTAATAAGCTAAAAAAAAATTGTTGCCTATATCATTTAAAGTTTTTATCCGATTTAAAGAATTATCGACCGGTTGACTTGTATATAGTGTTGGGTTGCTCATGAGTGAGTGAGCAAAAATGAGCAACTCACTAAAGTGAGCAAGTGAGTCAACTCAGCAAAGTTGTTCTTTTTGGCTCAGTTGCTCACTACTCACTTGCTCATGAGTGAGTGAGCAAAAATGAGCAACTCACTAAATTGAGCAAGTGAGTCAACTCAGCAAAGTTGTTCTTTTTGGCTCAGTTGCTCACTACTCACTTGCTCACTACTCACTTGCTCAGTACTCACTTGCTCACCACTCACTTGCTCTGTGGCGTGAAGTTGCCACATTCATTTTTGTTTTCAAACGAACAGAATACAAAATTTATCTTATAATTGAATTAAAAATTTTTCCTTGCAAGGTTCCAGAACGACACATATTGCACCAGCGAAAATCAACATTTTCTTATTATAACAGTCATTGAAAAACTTTACCAAACAACAGCATTTTTTATTTATTTTTTAAGTTTATTTCTCTATAAACAAAAACTATGTTCAAAGTAACTGGAGAATATTTGAATTTATCGATAATTTAACTGATGAGAATAAACAGCTGAGCTGAGTGAGTAACTGAGCAACTGAGCAAGACTGCCCACTGAGTGAGTAACTGAGCAACTGAGCAAGACTGCTCACTGAGTGAGCAACTGAGCAAGACTGCTCACTGAGTGAACAAGTGAGCAACTGAGCAAGACTGCTCACTGAGTGAGTCATGTTTAGACAACGCTACTTGTATAGTTAAAGGGTAACATATCGATATACAGTCATGGACAAAATTGAGAGGACAGGTTAAAAAAGTAAACTAAATGCTTAGTATTTTGTTCGATTTGTATTATTTTGTCTTATTGTTGGGATTATTTATTGCGAAATAATGTTAGTAAAGGCTTGAAAAAGAAAATGGTTAAATAGTTTGGCATATGTTAGTTTTTTTTTTGGTGTTTTCTGAAAAGCGGCCATTTTTGGCTGGACAAAATTGAGAGGACATTACACATTTTTGTTAGAGAAAAACATGGAATAATGCATATTTAAGTATTTTTTGTATTTTATACTTCCATCGCGTTCCTTTATGACAGCAGAGAACCGTCTCTGCATACTTTCGACCAATTTGTTCAACAAATCTGGCTGAAGAAGATTTTCGAAGAACGTTTCTTGATTCTTGCGGCGACTGGGGGGTACTTTGGAGTCAAAAGCGGCCCAGAAATTTTCAATAGGGTTCAAATCAGGACTTTGCGCTGGCCATTCGAGCACATTGATTCAAAATTTTTGTAAGTATGGCTTGACAATGCCGGCCGTATGCTTGGCGAGGTTGTCATGCTGGAATATGAATTGATCGCCAATGCCCATTTTTTCCACCGATTCAATGAGATTGATTTCAAGAATTCGAATATAATGTGGAGCATTGATAATTTCAATAATTTTATGCAAGCTGGCGCAACCAGACCGTGAAAAATAACCCCAGACCATGATGCAGCCGTCTCCGAATTCCACTGTTTTCGTTGTGTGTTTAACCAACAACGCTTCACCGACTTTTCTCCACACCTTTCG
The DNA here is from genome assembly GCA_949987675.1 of Chymomyza fuscimana. NCBI lineage: Eukaryota > Metazoa > Arthropoda > Insecta > Diptera > Drosophilidae > Chymomyza > Chymomyza fuscimana. Next base: position 36,394,025 of record OX465090.1, on the reverse strand, counting down.
ACGTTCCTTCTTACCAATGAGCTCAAATTTGCGCTCATTACGCCCAACAACCGTTTTCCAGAAGGACAATGGCTTTTTCATGTGTTCGTTTGCAAATTCAAATCGCTTATTTTTCTTCTTCGCCGATATCCTTGGTCTTTTGATGGACACCCATTAGTTAAACCTTCTACATGCACTCTACGACGAATTGTTTTGGTGGAAACATTCAAATTGAGTTAATCCTGGATTTCCGAGCTCGAATTATTCAATTTCAACTTGATTTTGTCGAACAATAAGCGTATCTTCTCGCACGGTTGTGTGGCACGCTTGCGACCGTGGCCCGGAAAATTACTGAGTTGATGCGATTCTGTAAATTTTTTACACATTTTTTCGACGCAAGTTTTTAAAACCGAGAACTTTCAGCGATTTTTCGTAAACTTAACCCGTTTTAACGATCTTCAATAATTAATTGTCGCATTTTTAAGGGCACTTCTTTTCGGCCGCCCATCTTGACAAAACTGACTTCACGAACAATAGAGAATGCTAAAAACTAGTTATTTATAAAAAAAATAATGGTAACGCGATTAGCAAGCGCAAACGCACCGAAAAAAAGAACAACAATATCAAAACATTAAAAATAAACGCACTGTCCTCTCAATTTTGTCCAGCTCAAAAATACCGTTTTGGAATTAAAGGGCCACAAAATCAACAAATCCGAATATATTCAAACAAATGATTTCAAAAAATCTTAGTTCACATTGCATTCTAATCAACAGCTCCAATATTGGAATATAAAATGTAAACAGTTCGTTTTAACTAAGGCTTGTATATTTTATTAAATGCTGTCCTCTCAATTTTGTCCATGACTGTAAATCGATAAACTTGATCTGCATACAGATAATGCGCATCTTTTAAATTCTCTAGTTTTATAGTCTTCGCGCTTTCTTTTTTGTTCACATAGACATATGAACTAGAGAGCTGCATTGAGTGCGCAAATCAACAGCTCAAAAAATATACAGCTCGTTTACACTCAAAACACAAATAGCTCGTGAGTCACTTTTGATAGCTCAAGAGATACACATAGTACATGTTTTGCTCAATTGACTTACATTGCTCAAAAGTTTAAGTCATGACTGAGTGCACTCAAAAATTTGTATACTCGTTGCAGCTCTCTGATATGAACATATAATTATAGCTAACTCGATTTGCACTCGATTTTTACAGAAAAACTTCGACTGTGTAGATCGGATCGATAGCATTATATACTTTTATGTAGTATATGATTTACTAAACGCTTATTTTTGTATATTACAGTGACAAAGCTGGCATTGCGCCTTTGCTGGATGTGGAGGATATGGTGGAGATGAGCCGACCAGATTGGAAATGCGTCTTCGTCTATGTGCAGAGCATCTATCGGCGTTTTCGCAATTGTCAGTGAGCTGGGGCCAGGCCAGTGCCTTGCTAAGATTACGACTACTAACAAAAACCAATCAGCCAACAAGCCAACAAGCCAACCAGCAAAACTCCTTTAACTCATAAGCGCTTTTATCCTGATAATCAAACTGTGGCATATTTTGGGCATTTCGTGTTTTAAACGCACAACGAAACTTTTTCTCACATGCATACATATATATTTACTACTACATATATACTCTCAAGTATATATAATATACTTATATATACTTACTATATGGCAGGCTCGTCTAGTTGAACAGCAAAAACATTTGTACGTTTTATTTTTTTGTGTTAAATTTTAATTTGATATTTTTTACTATATATATGACATATATACATATATATAAAAGTGAAACATGTTTATTATTATTATAATTTTTTTTTTTTTTTTGTTATTCAACTTGAATGCAATAATTTGTTGAATTTTTTGTCTTAATTTTAATTATAAATAAAATGCAACTCTACTAACCAAACAGAAATTTAAAGAGATATTGTATTGCATAATAATAAAAAATTATATACTTATGTATACCAATAAAAAAAAATATATATATACATATGTATATGCTATATAAAGCGTTATCAAAAAGTATAAACTAACTTTGATGTGCCGCGTCTTTGACAGGGGCACAAAAATAAATCAAAAACAATACGAAAGAAGACGAAAATGCAAGAATTTTGTAATAAAAATCAAGAAATAAATATTTAAACTAATCTTGTAAATTTTGTTAAATAGATTTATTTGTATTTTTAAAGGACTTTTTGGGCGGCTAATATTTGCCAAAATATGATAACTGTGCAGTAATGCTTCCGATGCACAATGGTCCCAAAGCGGCATAAAATAGAAAATTTTATGAAAATATTTTTGGAAAATGAATTCAAATTTTAAAACTAGATACTCCAATTAGAATAAAACATACTTTTATTCGAGTTTTTTGCCATCCCTGCAATCAAATCTTTTTAAAGTAAAGCCTGGTTCGCTTCAATATGGTGTAAGTCCATTGCACGCATGGATACGATTATTCGAACATGTTTTGAATATTTCATATAGGATTGGACTGAACAAATGGCACATAAAAGATACAAAGGATAAAGAATTTATGACAGCACGAAAAGTCCAAATCTAAGAAAAATTATTTGATGAAATAGGCATTGTCGTTGGCATGCCAAAACAAAATGTAAGCGGGAACTCCAACGACGGCAACACGTCCCGTAGAGCATTTTTAAATTCTAGAGCTTTTGCCTCAATTTTAAATTTCGATACAGAAGTGCTTGAAAATTTCCACACATTATTAATTGTCTTATCATGCGACTATCAAATTTCTTCAGAAAAATTTCAACAATTTTGTAATAAAACAGCAGTTTTGTACATGGAAAAGTATCCGTGGTATCCCATGTCAGCAACACTTCACAAAATACTAGCCCATGGATCACAAATTATTGAAACTTCTGTTGTTCCTGTTGGTTGTTTAGGTGAAAATGCTTCAGAAGCACGGAATAAGTTTTACAAGAAAGATCGTCGATCTCATTCAAGGAAAAATAGCCGACTGAATAATATTACAGACACATTTCACAGAGCTATGGATTCATCAGATCCTTTCTTGTCGAGCCTTTGCGTTGCTGAAAGAAAGCGATCTAACAAAGTGAAGAAGCTTCCCAAAAGGGTTATGGACCTACTTCAAGAACCGACAATTGCTTATGATACAAAATTGGACAGCGACGATGACAGTGAAGTGGAGAGCGGCAGTGAAGTTGAGAGCGACAGCGATATTAATAACAATTTGTAATAATTTAAAAAACGCATTAAATGTATATGTATGAAGTTAATTATTTCTTTATTTGCAAGTAAAGCTTTTTCTAAAATGTCAATTCTAATAAAATGCATGCTATAAACATTTAAATCTAAATTATAATGTTATAAAATCAAATGACGACAATTTTAATGCTAACATACCGAAGCATCAATGGGCGGTAGGAATGGACGTGGTCAGATCGATCTGAAATTTTTCTTAGTTCATATATGTGTCATTACAATGAACTATACCAAGTCAGAAGTCTCTAGCTTTATTTTTCGATTTTATGCCAAAATTTCGGGCTTTGGGACCATTGTGCGATGGAAGAATGAAACATCTGGATATTGCTTAAATTTGATAGCTCTCTCCTTGTAGAAACTTAAAACATTGTAGTTACCAAGTGAGCAAACAAAAAGGCTAATAAAAAATAATAAATAAACTAATTTTTTTTTGTTCCGCCGAATTAAAAATTTTTTCATCTACAATGAATGCAGAACTTCAGAAGGGAACTAACCAGGCAAACAGAAATCGCAGCAGCTAGACACGTAAAATTTGCATACCCCGACAAAAAGCTGCTTGCTAAAAGCCTTAAAAAAAAGCAACCTAAAGTATGCTACAAAAATTTAATAAATCTAAGTTTAATTGTAGCATACTTTGAGTTGCTCTCTGGGCTTTGACGACCTGCTGTGATTTCTGTTCGCCTGGTGTTTTCGATAGTTTTGAATATTCTGCTAGTCAAAATTAAGACTGGAGGAGCCAAGCCAGCTGGTTTAAGATTAATTTAAACTTAGTTTCGGCATTTGTGTAGTACCGAAGAACGCAGCTGCGCAATATGCGCCGTTGTTGTAAAACTTTAGTCAACGTCTAATTAAAGAAGATACTTTAATGGACTGGAACTTTGAATGTAAAATTATAGGGACTTAAAGCCGCTCCAAGATCCAAAACACCTCCGAAACCCAAATTTGGCGTTATGGAAATTTTTATACCCTGTACCATATGGTACAAAGGGTATATTAAAGTTGTGCAAGCCGAAAATGTATGTAACATACAGAAGGAGACGTCAGAGACCCACCAAAGTTACCCAAAGTATGATCGGGGTGACTAGAGAAGTCGATATACCCATGTCCGTCTGTCTGTCTGTATGAACGCCTAGATCTCAGAGATGGTAAGAGCTAGAGCAACCAAATTTTCAGATTAGATGCGTTATTATGTCAGGGGATGCAAGTTTATTTTATATTTTGGATATCGGGGATATATTATATAGCTCCCATAGGGGTGTTTCAGAGGACCTCGAAAAACCCCAAAAGTTTTAGATAAATAATTCGTTTGTTTATAAAGATATCGTAACCAAATTTGGTACTCAAAAGTTTTTTTGAGTTCCCAATCACTGTACCAAATTTTATCAAAATCGATTGACTACACCATATAGCTCCCATAGGACCAATCGGTCAAAAAAACGTATTTTGAACAAAAATCGTTGTGTTTCGTTTATTTGGCAAAGAAATATCGTTCGGAGTTTGTAAGCAATTTATCGGACTTGATTGCAATGTGGTGGTACAGGGTATCCCAAAGTCGTCCGCGGCCGTCTTTAACGTATGCCATCTTTTTTTGTTTATTGTGATGGTATAGGGCATCTCAAAGTCATCCGCGCACGACTTTAACATCCGCCAATTTTTTCAAGTTTTTAATTAAAGGTTTTTTGGACCTTGGCAGACCACTTATTTTGCGGACCTGCTTTATTTTTTTTCCTGAAAAGATATGAGGACTCTGCAACATCAACTTCAATGGTTATGAGGTGGTAATACTGAGCTGCGTTGTGGTTGTACCAGAACAAGTGGCGCCGAACTTTCATGTTGCACAAAAGAGGTCTTCGCGATAGAAGAGCCAATGAAATCCTAGGGCTCATGCTGCATAGTCGGAGGCATCACAACTGAGCGGTTACTTCACATTTTATATAAATATTTGGACATGGTAGCGTACTCGCTTTGCAACCCTGTGGTCGGTGCTAAGATTCTCCGCAGACGCACTGGTGCATTTGCCTAGCACTGGCGTCGCTAGCTCAAAGACGCTATTTGCCCAAGAAAATCTCTATTAATTCAAGACATCGTCGTTCGGATTCGGCTATAAACTGTAGGTCCCTGTTCTCTTCGAACAGTTATTAATAGAGATCCCCATGCTCCGCCTAGGGGCGACTGACAAAATAATCAGTCAGGGAAATACAAAAATTTGCACGTGATAAAGCTATCCGCGCGATTCATGAATTGGGTTGCGTACTGCTTTCTACCACACAGAGCTGGCCCTTAGCCACTATTGTCTACGTCTAAAGGCCTATACGTAGCACGAAATATTTCGCACGGAATCGCAAAACTTCATATAAAAAAAAAATTCCATTTGGGATGCTGCGTATAGGCCTTAAACCTGAAGAAATAGCTGGACGATAAGAAATTTGGCTAGAATGAAGAGGTCATTACGGAGGGCGAAGGAAGAGGTCATCACTGAAGACCTTAAGAAAACCCATTTATTCCAATTCTGTTACGAAAAACGTTGAACAGAACATGCCGAGCTAAAAGGAGACTCCAACGTGTGCCTATTTTGTTTTGTAGTGTCTTGCGCCTCTGGAAGCCAGCCTATATGACCTTTAAAGATATTTGTATGTAGGTAGACTAAATTTTGTAAGATTAGAAACATTAAAGTAGGCCAAACAGAAACTTCATTAAAAACAAAGCTGCTGCTCCTAATCTTGTTTGCTGTTAAACATCAATGTAAAATGTTCACTCCAAATTCCATATTTTTTCGTTAGTGGCATCAAAATTGTGTTTTTCAAGCGCAAGAAGCGTCCGTTGGCCAAGCCCATTTATAGCTGGCAAAAAAAAAAAGAAAAAGTACGAATAATACAAAACGTTTCATGAGAGCATCCGGATCATTCTACATTACAAATACACCACAATACATAAACATCTGGAGAAGATCCATGCAGCGTAATAACCTAAATATTATGGAAAGGCCAGAGCGCACGTTATCGGACGCAACGGCCGTACGTCTCTATAACATGGTTGTGTCCACCGATGCAACGACGCGTAGCAATAATAACGCTGTCAATGATGCGCCTGGTACTGCATCGGAAAGACGACCGCCAGGAATACTAATGCCTATTCGAAACACAAGCGAAAATGATGTATTGGAACAAGATAGCGTACACTCGGCGAATGAGTTTGGCAATTCCTGTCGCATTTGTCGCTGGAATCGCAGTGATATGGAAATAATCAGCTGTCCCTGCAACTGCCGCGGCAGTGTGGTGAGTTTAGAATCCTACAAAGTGTCTGTTTAGCCTTGTTAAGGCACAAACTTTTTGTTTGACTTAGGGCTTTATACACATGAAATGCCTAAAACGCTGGATCATGCACCGACGCGACAATCGCTGCGAGATTTGCCACTCCAAATTCGATGTAGTCGAGGATCGTGTCAGCTTCAAGCAAATGGTGCGCACCTTTTGTTGCTTTCGCTGCTGTGGACAGATTATAAAACACTTGATGGCCAGCGCCTCGCTCGTGCCGCTGACTCATGTTATATTGCAACAGGTAAGTTGAACTTATCCATATATTAATGTGTGTGTACTCATGCCGTCTTTTCTCTACACAGGTGCTACAGTGCATGGATAATCTTAATCAAGGTAACACGGAACAGCTTAGCATGCAGGAGGTTTTTGTTGCATCTTGTGCTCTGCTCACCTCCAGTGCGCTATTTTTTCACTTTTTTGAGTTTATGACCACACGCATTATATTCGTAAGGAATACTCTACGACATTGGTGGATGTTCGGTAGCACCAGTGAGTTTTCACTGGTCGAAATCGATGAAGATTCCGTAGAATTGTTTTAATCTGACAAATCAGAAAAATATTATTTATAATATTTCAGTTCATTCAAAATTGTATAATTAGAGTTATAATTAAATAGGCCTAGCTACGTGAGTGAATAAACGAAGGACAGCTTAGGTGGCCCCAAAACTTCCCGCTGCATTTACTCTTTCTTCGTTGAAAAATGTTGGCGCAGGTTGCAAGGAATAGGAAAAACCTGTATGCAAGTGAAAACATATAATATAACACAATTTGCGCTCCTAACTAACGCACCTTATACAGTCTAATTGCAATCTAAAAAAATGATTTCAAGCAATAAAATTAACAGCAGTATTAGTTCGTCAATATCTATGTGACATCTCTAATATTATTTGTGCAAGTTATTTTGCACCAATTCAACTACTTGTACAATTAATTAATCTAATCAACCCAAGCAAAGTTTCCTTCCTTATCCAACTTCATTCCCTTCAGCTCAGTGTTATTAGGCTTATAGATACCTTGATTAATATTTGACGCCAGTTCACGGTCTCTAATATGCACCGATTTTAGTTTTCGTCCAAAGATGTGACTTAGCTGCTTGGCTGGCGATTTTAAATTAAGCTTTATATCTGAGTCCACCTCATCGGCTATTTGTTGTATGGGCTTCTGCGTCGTCTTTTGGCTATTTGTCAGTGCAGCACCACCGCCCACCTGTTGCAAATAGGATTGCCATTGTTGCAGCTTATCTTCTGCTGCACGCAGCTGTTGAATGCTGCGTTCGTGCCCCGGATTAATGCCTATAGGCTGCACACCTGTAATATCATGCAGATCAATTTTAATGGGTGCCAGAGCAGAAATGGCACGGGATAAGCCAATTTGGGTATGGCGTATGCGATGCTCCATTAAGTCGGCGCCCAGCAGCTCTTCGTTGGGATCCATACGTATGGGTATAATTTTGTTAACAACGTAGAGCAGTAAAAATGTAGAGCACACGCCCCAGCAGGCCAGACAAAAAGCAGACAGCGCCTGTACACCAACTAGATACCAACCGCCGCCTTTGAAAAGCCCACTTCGGCCCTTGGTTGTGTCTAGAGGTATGGGATTGTCGGCAAAGAGGCCAACTGCAAGCACGCCCCAAATGCCACAAACACCATGTACAGCGCTGGCACCTACAGGATCATCAACGCCCATGCGATCGAACAGCGGCATGGCCAGAACGCAAAGTAGCGACCCGATGGCCCCAATGACAAGCGCTTCCCAGGCGCGATATAAAAAGCAGCCAGCTGTAATTGAAACCAAAGAGCCCAAGATTCCATTGATTAGATCCATAATGTCCATGCGACCATCGTTGCGCCAAAAGGAATAGCTGAAGGGAAAGTTATGTTATATTTAAAAAAAAAATATTTTAAATAAAAGTTAAAGAAAAATCGTCACCTAATTGTAGTTACTTACATTGAGCTCATAAATCCACCTCCGAAGGAACCCATCATGGTCATGACGGCTGCACGTGCCGCATACTGCCATTTGGCACCACTAACACCATAGGTGCTGCCCGAATTAAAGGCAAGCCAGCCCCACCACAGCACAAACAACCCCATGCAGGCATTTACCGGATTGCCTAGCGGTAGTGGATCGTAGCCCTCGGCATAGCGTCCCAAACGTGGACCTAGCATGACAGCGGAAGCAAATGCCGAAGCGCCGCCAATTAGATGAACGGGTCCGCTGCCAGCAATATCGACGGCTCCGAGATTGTTAAGAAAACCGTGTTCGCCCCAAACCCAGCCTGCGGGTATGCAATAGACGGCGGTGTTCAGAAAGGAGAACAAGCAGTAGGCCTTGAAATTGCAGCTGCAAGAAAAGCGAATAATTAAAGATAATAATTAGAAATCGGTATGATATACATAATAATAGAATGTACAACTCAACTAAAAAAAAATATGTTTGCGACTTTGTACAGTTCTTTGTAGGAATATCTATACATAAATAAAAAAGTAATGTGATAGCTCACCGTTCCGCCATAGCGCCGCTGACAATTGTAGTCGCCGTGGTGGCAAAGGACAATTGGAATAGAAAGGCGGCAAAAATTTGTCCCATCAGAGCATCACCAACTGGTGGATCCAGTAAAAAATCTCCAATAGCTATAAATGGATTCGTGAGTGGTCCTCGGCCATAACTCATGCCATAGCCAAAGAGCCAATACGTAAAACCACCTAGAATTATGTCGATCACATTTTTCATCATAATATTCACTTCGTTCTTAATCGAAACACAACCGGACTCTAGCATGCCAAATCCCGTTTGCATGGTAAATATGATAAAGGAGGACGTTAGCACCCAATTTGTATCTTCTGTCGACAAATCGTACAGTCCTGGTATTATGTAGCTGCTGTTGCGTGCCAAACCTTTCATGGCATTTGCCTGTGAGGCCGTGACATTGGTTAATTTGGAGGACATTTCAATGATTTTTCTGATTGTCCTCCGGAATAGATGAATGAACGTCAGAAAGGCAGTCTTGCCTTAAGGCAAATGAATGAATGAATCGCTTTTGCTGCATGCAAAAATCGTTTAGGCAAAGGGTTCCATGTAAATAAATGAAATTACAAATTACCTGCATTTAATTTGAATGCAAGTTAATCACAGCTCACAACAAATGTAAATTATTTACTCACAGCCAGCCAGCCCCAGAGGTTGTGGGTGTAAGTGGGGGCCTGTTGTTTACAGCGGTTAATATGGAACATTTTGTGGTTGTACATTATTGTTGCCTTTGAACTTGGAAGTTAGTTGTTTTGTTTTGTTTCTGCTACTTTCGTGTCGCATGTTAACATTTTGGTAAATTAATGAAAGCATTTGTACTAAATTCAATTACAATTACACGTTTACTAATGGCAGCAAGTTAAGTGATTTTAAAAGCGAATTTCAAGTTGAAACTAAATTTAAGCTCGCGCTTTCATGTGCACACAATAAATGTAGCCGTTGCACATTAGAAATTGTTGAAAGTATTTCACTTTAAAGTGACCACTTTTACTTGCTGCATTTTATAACTTTTAGCATGTGCATTCATAGCAATTGTAATAAAATTATTGTACATATTCTAAGCAAAAAGATATTAAATTAATTTTAACTGAAACAAGTGCGTTCATAACGCTATCAACATATTGACGATGCAGTTATCAACAACACATAAGCACGAGCTCAACTTATTTAAATGCAGCGCATTGCAATACATGAACGATAACAATGTTAAATGTTGTATGCCGATTACTAATCGAAATCAACAACGATAGCAATGGCACCACTTATTATCGAAATATTGCTATCGCACAGTTCATTTAAAAACTATCGATACATCATAATTATATCAACAACCCTATCATCAGGCACAATTGACACGGCCGAAAATAATAAATACACACAAGCACGTTTAGTTTTAACAAAATAACAGCAGAGTGTATTTCAGCACATCCATACACTTAACAACCAAAATAATAGATGTATACTTCATTGCGCTGTAAGTTTAAAAAATAAACCAAGTGAGCGCAATGCAATTTAACAAAAAAAGGTTGGCAAAAAAAAACAAATTTAGCAACGCAAGTGACAAGAGCGGAGCAACCAACAAAGCAAGCTGCCATATAGCCAGAAGCCAGAGCCATTCAGCAGCAAAGCAGTGAAATTGGTTGTCAGCCGAGCGCGACACAGCAGCAGCAGAGTATGGTTTGTCGAAAGACGCACAAAAACAAGCACAAATAAATAGTAGAAAGGAAAAACGAAGAACGTCTTGAAAGAAAGTGAAGTGAGCAAACGCGAGTGCGTGTGTAAAGTATATATGTTTACATATATTTACTTATAGGTATATGTACGGTATATAAGTGAAGCGTGTGCATTTATGTACAAAAGTTTTTTTTTATGTGCCATAATTAACCGCACAGACGTTTAGCTACATATGTATGTACGTAAAATATAACAAAGCCATCGGCAGGTTTAATCGCTGGATTACGCCGAAGTTGCTTAAAGTAGTGCAGCGGAAGTTATTTTAATTTTTTTTTACTTACTTAAAACAAAAGGCTTAACTCACCGTTTTGTACAAACTTGTTGCAGAATTCCAGTTCCAGACGACCACAAAGCGTAGTTATCCTTACCCACACACGCGCGTTTGAGGATCAACTTTTGGACTAAAATGGCCGCACAACAGCTCTTGGCTTTAATTACGTCGTCGTCGTCTGGCAACAGCAATAGTCCCAAGTCGCTCTATGATACGAGTCTTAAGTGCTTGGTTTCTACCATGGATTGCAGTGTACCATCGTTGGATCGCATTGCTAAGTTGCGAGAACTGCCGCGCACCATTCTCATTGATGTTTATGAGTTGGTAAGTGTGATTACAATAACAACATATGTACCTATATATTTTAGCCATAGTCATTGCATTTGGCTTGAAAGTGAAAACTCTTAACGAAATCAGCTGCTCACCTCGCAGCAACCGCAACACAGTGTGTGTGTGTGTGTGTGTGTGTGTGTGTGCGAGCATGTAATCGGGTGTGCCTGTGTGTGTGTGCAAGTTATCGTCAGCCACTTTACAACACTTTGCTATCTCTAGAATGCTATAAAAAAACAAAACAATTGTCTAACTTGTTTATTATCATTTCATATTTGCTTTTCCGTTTCTACTAAGCAGCAATTTAATATCATAACAAAATAGCCTAAAATTCCATAACGAATTTCATCAGCACCAGGATTATGGCCTGGCTAGGCGTGGGAACTGTTTTTAGAAGTTTCTTTAAGAAAAGCTGCCATATTAAACGTAATTTATTTAAAAGTTCTGGAACAGTAATACTGGATTGGATTTCTAAAAGAGTCGCGATAATAATAGCTTTTATTATACATATTAGTTTATGGTTTTCAGGCTAAGTATGTATGTACTTTTAGCGGAGATGAATGACGAATACTTTTTATAGAGGCGAAAATTAAGCTTATCATGATAATGCTAGCAACCCCATATATGCACACGTAGTTTAATTTTAGCAAAATCTTGTTTTGTACCATTAGGGCAAACATTATAACAGATTTGTGCAATGCAACAGGCAAAATGTGGCGCGTCACAATATACTCGTAAGTTCTTTATACTTAAATGCTAATCATCAACTCTATTGCGATGGAGCCACGTTTGACCGCCTTGCCACCTTGGTAACAAAAGATACACTATAAAAGCTTAAAGTTGCACGCTTGATTGCTTAGAATAGTATCGTGTAAAACTGATAAAGATTAGATAAAAACTTCTAAATATATAGTCAAAAAAAGTGTCAATTTTCGATTTCAACAGTGATTGACATTTTTCTTAATACTATACTTAATTTGTTTTGTTGGCTGGCCACAGCAACCTGTTGTCTTATCGGCTTACAGCCAGATGTAGGGCGTCCCTTCACGCCGTGATAAAAATGCAGCTTGTACGCCCACAACCAAGTACCTTTACTTAAGACAATGTATAGCCCCTCGCCGTCTTTCTTCGAAAAAACGCTATAGTATTTACTGGAATGTACGTATATCGATTACGTCTAGAATTCTGTCTATCTACCTAACCCTCGCACAAATCGACTTGATAATGCGTAATAATTATGTGTAATTTTTTTAGCTTTGTTTATGCACCCCCCTCATTAAATTTGATATCTATTTATGTAATAAGTGATTGTTATTGAAAGCTTGCTTTGACAAGGCGAATCCCACATTTGTTTTCAATATGTTAAGCCAGTTAGTTAACCCCCCAGAGTCCATTGATGTGCGTGGCCTTGGAGCATTAAACTGATTTTATTGATCTTTAGGCGGACTCTCGTTATTGTCATTGTTGTTACTGCTCTGCACACAACTTACAAGCACATACAAGCTATTTATTATTTATACATATGTACTATGCAACCGAGAGATTGTCATAAGCGCGCAATTACAATATAAATTATAAAGTTCTCCGTCTTTCTTGGTTATCTATAAATAGAATCCACAATACAGACGCAAGTCGTGCGCGCACCCTTTGTTCCCTTGACGACTGGCTGACTTGGTCATTCAAAGCGCCAGAGAAGCGGCAATATGCTTAAGGCAATAACAGCTTCTCTGCGCTTATTGTCCTCGCTGCATGTTTCTGTCGCCTTTATATACCCATATAGTTGTAGAAGGCATGAAGATCATTGAAAGCTGCGTAACTGTATACAGTCATATATTTTGGCACTGTGCTCATCCCAAGGCTTAAAATTCCTCTAGACATATTATTAAGCATGGCTTTTATGCCCTGCAACAATAGCGTATTATAGATAGACGAAGTGGTTTATACAAAAATATTAGGATATCAATTTATATAACTTTGTTTTATATATTAGTATAAAAATAAATTGTAGCCTACAATGGCTACAGAGTATCGCATTGTCAGATGCTCGAAAGTGCAACGTTCTTACAGGGTTTTCGGTCAGGCAGCCTAGCTATCAAGCTCATCAAGCGTTGGTGCATGCTGGTGAAGCCATTGAACTTAGTCAAGTTGTCCGAGACGCTGTCTTTTCATTCCTTACGTTTGTCTAGCTGATAAAGGCCGTCATCGTTATTTGTAGTTGTCGTGGTTTTTGTTGTTGTTATTGTCATTGCCATGAACAGGCTAAATAAATTTAATTGGCTGTTGTTATTGTTGTTATCTAATACCAATTATCTCTATATGCCTGCTTTCCATAGATGTCACAGCGTGATCCACTAAAGGACACGCTACTCGAGGAGCTGTCCAATATAGAGGTATTTACGCGACTTCTACGCCACTCACCGGCACGCCATAAACTCTTGCGCATCACAGCCTCATTGATGGCCAGCAAGAAGATGTTGCCACGTCGCCTTAGCGAAGCGTATGTTGGATGTTACGCATTGCCTAACCAGAGTACAGCAAACGACTTTGACCAGCAACAGGAGCACGAAAAGGCAGACAAAAAGGGAAAAGTGCAGACAGAGACGCAGCCAAGTGATACCAATTCTTTTGAGGCAATGCGACAGAAGAATCAACAAATGTTAGCTGATATGTATAGCAAAATGAAAATAGATGATTACAATTTAGCCGGCACAAGCGCCAGTGCCATTGAGTTGCCTACATGTAGTGCCTATGTGAAAGCTCATATTAATGGAGTAAATAGTGGTCAAAAGCAATTTAGATCAATGCCTAATCCTGATATAACACTGCCCGAGGATGAGGCACTTGCTATCGATATTGGCCTACGTCTGGGCATGTTCCTTTCAGAGGCGGGATGGATGCAGGAAAGCATCTCGGTGCTATCATGCCTCAACGAAAGACTGAAGGAGATGCAGCCATTTAAGGATATGGTTATTACGCGCATCGATTGTTTACAGCGGTAAGATATTAAAATTAGTTTACACAAAACGCTACAGAGCTAATGCACTCCCACTCAACTCAATAAAAACTTATAGATCGATAAATAATGAACACGACTGTTACGGGTCTTAAACTTATAAGCCTAAAAATTTCTATTTATTTTGAACTGAATTAATCGAGTTCAAAATCTTGCAATTTAGCAAGAATTTATATAGATGCTATTTAGTACATGACTGCTTAAACTTGTATTCTCTAATTACATACTTTTCGCAACAATAGTCCCAAAAATGTAAAAATGCATTTTAATCTTGCCAAGCTTGCATTAACAACGCATTCCTCTTTATTTTGGCAGCATAACTTTAAGAATTTGAAGCAGCTGTGATGATAAGATGCTGATGTTATGGTTTGATTCATTTTGCATTAAATGACTTACTTAGTATTGAATTTAATTCTTTATAGCGTTAAAAACATGCGCTGTATAAGCCAGTAAACATTGGCTGCCATTGCGTTCTTATTAAGTAACCCAATATGCAGTAAACAAAAATGTTTCATAACTTAAATAAACAATCAATGCATAATAATACAATTGCGAATATGTATGCGAAATATTGTACATGCATTGTTTCTGGTTTCTTCCTTTTTTTTTAATTTTTATAATGTGCATATTTTCATTGAATAATGTTTACTCATAACATTTATTTACCTTTATATTTACAGCCTGCTTTATGCAGAGTCCGCCCATTGCAGCTTTAAGTTGGCCCAGAAAACGTACCAAGAGCTTATAGAGTTGACACGCGTCTGGGCCGATGACATGCCATCCTCGCTGATTGCCATGACTTACACACAAATCTCTGCCATGTATTTCGCACGCAACGAGTATGACAACAGTCATCTATGGACTATGCTAGCCATGCGACATCTTAAAATGGGAGCACCTCCTCGGTAGGTTCAACTATTGTTGTATTTGCATAAGTCAACCGCTCGAAGAGTGTTGAAAACTTATCAGACAAACTCATCTTTTGATTCTACGCATTCGTTTGTTATTTAAATGATTTAGAACTAACTTCCTTGAAGTCATTTAAAAAGGATCGCTATTGTATTTGCGCTTAGAGCTTTTTAAATGACTTCAAGAATGTTAGTTTTAAATCATTTAAATTACAAACGAATGCGTAGCATCGAAAGATCTGTTTGTCTGACAAGCAATAATCGATTGAATTTGTATGAAAACTAAATTATCCTCTGAATCGTTTGTAATTTTATGAATGTATTTTATGCTTTTTGCAGAATTGCCATTGATGTGCTACGTCATGCGGCCAAAGCCTGCGTGGTCAAGCGTGATTTTGCACGTGCTAACTTGTTGATATGTCAGGCTGTGCGTAGAGCGCGGTAAGTGTCAAACATGACTAGTATATAGTATATAGGCTGTATATAATTGCTGCTTCTTTATTTCACAGAGACCATTTTGGACGCAAACACCAAAAGTATGGAGACGCATTGCTGGACTATGGTTTCTTTTTACTTAATGTCGACTCAGTGTTTCAGTCTGTTAAGGTCTATAAGGAAGCACTTGCCGTGCGTCGTGGTATCTTTGGCAATATGAACTTTCATGTTGCCATTGCACACGAAGATCTATCGTACGCTTATTATGTGCTGGAATATAGCACTGGTGATTTCAGCTGTGCCCAGGATCATGTAGATAAAGCAGTTGACATAATGAAAAATCTAGTGCCAAGCAATCACTTGATGTTAGCCTCAGCGAAACGTGTCAAGGCTTTACTGCTCGAAGAAATTGCATTGGATAAAATGGCCGATGGCGTGGAAGAGGATGGTCTACTGCTACAGTCCGAGGAACTTCACAACTTTGCACTTCAATTGTCGTTAGAGGTATTCGGTGAGGTTAACGTGCAAACGGCCAAGCATTATGGAAATTTGGGCCGCCTATATCAGACCATGAACAGGTTTGAGGAGGCCGAGCGTATGCATCAGAAAGCAATCAAAATCAAAACTGATTTGCTAGGCCCGTATGATTATGAAGTGGGCCTTTCAATTGGTCATTTGGCTTCATTGTATAATTATCAAATGAAAAAATATCGTGAGGCGGAGGATCTTTACTTGCGCAGCATCGACATAAGTAAGTAATTGTGCTTCTGTCATTAATTAGTTCGCGTGGGATCAGTAGAAATTGAGCTTGCATGCGCTTGTAAAGATAACGTTTGCACTTAAGTGTAACGAGCTACAAAAAACAAACAGGGATCGTGACTCGATTATAAACTGGTTTAAAAGTGCAACTTCTTTACTCTTTCCACTAACTCTCTGTCTTTTTCTTTTACATATTTTAAGGTCTACATTTATTTGGACGCTGTTACTCTGGCTTAGAGTATGACTATTTGGGTCTGTGCCATGTATACGAAACTCTGCATGATTTTGAAAAGTATTTGCGCTATGCGAATATCATGGAAAACTGGCAAATGCTGCGCGGACAAAACATCACACAAAATGTAGGTCATATATTGTCTGAAAATGTCACATCTGTTAATTATTATATCTAACTAACTTGCAGAAGTCCAGCTACCCTCCGCTTCATGATGACTTATCAATTGATGAAGTGAAGACAAAGTTTTTCAGTATGAACAATATTAAATCACCAACAAGCCTGAATCGCGTGAACCACGCTGAAACGCAAGCCGATATCGAGCCGCAAAATTAAAGAAAAGCACAATTTGGCAAAGCACACAAACAGGAGCAACAACAAATCAACAAAATCCACATTTAGTTAAATAGATGAAAGTAGTTAAAATGAAAACAAATTGCTTAGCAAAAGGTTTAAACAATTATGAATGTACGAACTACATAGTTTTCAAAGCGCATAACAATCAAGGCGTTAAATTAGGTTTCTCAGCTTAGCAAAATCTGATATTTTTAGAAAACGATAACATACTTCTTTATGTAATTTATAAATTTGTTTTAAGATTGAAAAGTTATTATAACCTCTGCTTAGTTCCACCCATTAAAAGTGTTCTTTAGATCTCTAGAATCACTTATTGCTTGCTGGCGCATTACGAAAAAGACACAGCAAGCAAAATATCGCGTCCAGTTAATTTGTTTAGTTTTAAGTTCAGTTGTTTATATAAATTTCTTGGCAAATTGCATATTGTTTATATATTTTTTTCAAAATAAGCTCAAGTGTATTTAATTACAGCATATTATGAATTTTTTTAAATGTTTACTCTCTTTTGTGTATAGTCCAAAAGTGCTGGCTGTAAATTACATCAGCTTTATTTAAAGTTTTATTTTTTTTAAGAATATTCGATCTGCTAAGCGATTTCCAATTATGAAATATTGATTATTTTTTGTAAAGTTTAAAATGGAATATGTCTAGAATGGCTTTCAATTGGGGCTTTGTCTATTTCCAAGCTGTTTAATTGTAATTTAGCTTTAAGTTGAAAAAAGTTGAACATATTTTGTGATGCAAATTAATTATTTACTAGTAAATAGTTAAAGTTTTTTATGTTGTAAATATAATGAAAACCAGGTAACACAAATAATAATGATTATGTGGAAATATAGCATAAAAATGTAATTAAAAATTTTAAAAAATATGTGAATAATATGTTAATAGCTTTTATGTCAGAAAGCTAAAAGTTAGCTAGGTATGTAGCTTGTTTGCAATTTTATACATTATTATGAAAAGCGTTTCTACGAAAATCGGTACGATACTACGCTAAATATATTTATATAAATTACATTATTCAAACAAAACCATTACAATAGCTATTATTTGTGTTACCAGGAAGAATTCATTGGGAGTTAAAATACTGTGCTGGCATACATGCTTATATAGCTTAGCGCCATTCAAAATTGTTAAATTGTAGCGCACACTTTTTCATTTAAATTGTTTTATAATAAGAAAGGTTAACACTGTATGAAGTATCTTGATGAAAAATGCACACTTGCAAAACTTATGCCATATTAAAAACTATATACTTTTGCAGTTCAATCACATCGACATATGTAATTCAATATGTGTCTGAAATTTAGCTACTATACAAAATCGACCCGCCCACATATTATGAAGAAATAAGCTTCCAACTAACAAATGAAAAGTTTGTATTAATTACATGCATAACATTTTATGATAAATGTTTATACATATATAATAAAATATAGTTTATGCAATTATATATATAATTAGCCGCAGCATGTCGAACATAGTTTAAGTGAAACTAAAGCGCAAGCAAAAATCTCAGAATTAAATATAAATCAATTTAAATTGTCTTTGTATTATTTGTAATAGTGCTGCGATACTCCGAAGATGGGGAAGGGGCTTGTTTTACGACTTCGAGCTCACCTTTGTAGCAATTTTCGTACAAAAACTTAAATAAAAATTCCTTTTAATTGGATTTACAACTATTTACTATACCACTATTTGTTGCAAATCCTTGCTTTAGCTAAATATGTACAATAATTTTATGTTTTACGAATAGGATCAAGAGTGCTATGAAAAAAGAAGAAGTCAAGACCTACTCCCCCGTAGAGGCATTTCGCCAACCTATTAAAACTGAGGAGTCAAGGGGATCTGGACCACAGTTGCGCATGCGCTGGTGCTTTGCGACTTTCCACAAAGGGCTTTGTAGGATTATGGGTCAAATCGCATTTTAACTTTATTTATCACATTTCTTCAAGCAGTGCATCTAACCATTTCTCTTTTTTAATTTAATGACAATTAGTTTCTTTTGAAGCCATCCCCCAAAGTACAGGATTTACAATTTAAGCCTTATTTGCTTTGCGTCACTATTTTTTAGTATTTCCAAGTAATTTCCAATTTAATGTGCCTGCCACCTTTCTAAACACTTTTGTTGTTGTATCCGCTATTATTGTTATTTATCTTTTGTGTGTGTGTCACTTTCGGCAAGTAAAATAAATTTTAATTGTTTGTCCCACTGTCACTTTTCTTAAGCCAGAAACTTGACATTGTAAAAGTTGTTTGGGTTTGTTTTCACTTAAACGACGCGTCTCTGTCGTCTTTGTTGTTGGTGTTGTTGGTGTTGTCGTTGTCGTCGACTTCACAACTTGCCATTGAAACCCACACACACGAGTCCGGAGCAACCTGCCAGTGGCAGTTGCACAGATTTTGTGGAACACGTTGACCACAAAATTGGGTCAGACAAAGATCGTCAAATAAAAGATGAAATGAAAAGCTTAACTTGTAGCAACGAAGTTTGCATACACTTCAGATCTCTTATTAAGTGAGACACGAAAATGTTTTGTGTTGCTGTTACTTGTTTTAAAGTTATTTGGGAGTCAAAGATTAGGGGTGATCAGAATAGGTGCGGCTGTTCAGTTGGCGGCTCACCGTCAAGTGATTGACGTGTGACTACGCTACATTGATGAGTAAGAGGAGCGAACGAGTTGAGTTTTTCATAGAACATTGGCTTGCAGTACATTGTTAAAATTTTTTAATAAAACACATTTTTATACCCAGTACCAAAAGTGACAGATTTTTATACCCTGTACCGTATGGTACAAAGGGTATATTGTGTTTGTGCAAGCCGAAAATGTATGTAACGTACAGAAGGAGAAGTCGGAGACGCCCCAAAGTTACCTAAAGTATGATCAGAGTGGTTAGAGAAGTCGATATACCCATGTCCGCCTGTCCGTCTGACCGTCTGTCCGTATGAACGCCTAGATCTCAGAGATGGTAAGAGCTAGAGCAACCAAACTTTCAGATAAGATCCCTTATTAATCCATAGGAGACAAGTTTATTTTATTTTTTTGATATCGGGACGACATTATATAGCTCCCATAGGGGTGTTTCAGAGGACCTCGAAAAAAGCAAAAGTTTTAGATGGATAATTCGTTTGCTTATGAAGATATCATAACCAAATTTGGCAATCGGAAGTTTTTTAGAAACCCCCAGCACTGTACCAAATTTTATCAAAATCGGTTGACTATATAGGTCCGTCCCATAGGATCGATCGGTCGAAAATTTGTTTTTTGTACAAAATTCGTTGTGTTTCGTTTGTTTGTGAAGATATTGTAACCAAATTTGGCATTAAGAAGTTTTTTAGAGTTCCCAAGCACTATACCAAATTTGATCAAAATCGGTTGACTATATCATATAGCTCCCATAGGGCCGATCGGTCGAAAAAAAAGTTGTTGATTAAAAATTCGTCTGTTTTTGGTTGTTTATGAAGGTATCATAATCTAATTTGGCAATCAAATGTCTTTTGGTGTTCGTAAGCAATTTACCGGATTTTATTGCAAGCAGTGGTACAGGGTATCCCAAAGTCGTCCGCGCCCGACTTTAACGTACGCCATCTTTTTTTAGATTTGAGCCATGCATGTAATTAGGCTTAGTAGGTCTTTAGTTGTTTAAACATAAGTGCTTATCACCTCGATGATTTTGTGGCACTTGTACGTCCGTCCTCACAAATAGCTAGATCTTAAGCATTATAAGAGTTAAATACGCAACAGTCCAATAAAAGACTACTCGAATAATTTTAACATTTTTGCCTTTTTTTATATGAGCATTTCAGGGCCTTCACATAATAGCCACCAAGTCAGAAATATTTCTTCAAAAATAAGCTGTAAGCCTACTCCACATTGATATAACTGCAGAACATCCACCCCGCAATTTCACTAGCTCATATTTGTAGACAATATTTTTTTTTGGAAATAGTGTGTGCAGGGTATCTAGCCATCGATCACAGCCCCAGCTGCTTTACATTTTAAAATTAAAAAAATAGTTACATCATAATATTATGAATTTGGTTAAAATTCAATATGCGTTTTAAGTTTTCAAAATAGCAGAAGAATTTCCAATGCTCCTTGAAAGAACGGACATTGAAAGAGACTTGAAAATTCCTAAAGTTGGCGACGTCATACGGTTACAAGCTCAAAAATATACCGAACGCCTTAAGAATTAGAAAGAGAAAAACTTTGGGAACCTACAGGAATAATTTTCTTTTTTTTTTTGGATGATTCTCTACAGATTTAAAGCAGTATTCAAGTAAACTGAGTTTGTTGTGTTTCATTGGAGATAGAGTTTTAATTTTTTAATGATGTTAAATGAGACTTAATGAGTAGCCAAAGTTGATATTATCTATGCATGTTTTTTAGAATAAACTCTATTATTATATAATAATATACCTTAAATTTGTAGAGTGGCTGACCCACTCTTGTGTAGTTAGGATTTAGTTGTTTTTTTTTTTTTAATTATCAGAATTTTACCTTTTTCCACAATTATAAACCTAAAAATTTGTGAAATATCTGTTATTAAAGTGTTCATAATAACAGCATGAACTGACCTTTGGGTTTTTAAATAAAACTCAATGAAAATATAACAAAATATATTTTTGCTTAGGTCTCCTCAATTGAGTCTTTAAAAGCTCTTCACGGCGCCACCATAACATATTTATACATATCGTATCTTGGTCATAAAATATTTTTAATAAGTATAATTTGGACTTACTGCATTTTTACCTTACTGTGGATCGTCATCGAGATTCCTGTCGAAATCTACCTATATTGTGTTAAAATCACCTTTTTCGGATCTCAGAACCCAAATCTATGACTATGTAGAAATACCCTCAGAATCTAGCCTTTAAAAAATTTTTGAAAATAACAAAATTAAATATGAAACGTGAAATTTGAACGCCTTTAAAGTGCAAAAAATTAATAAAAATATTGAATTTTTTTTTGTATATTTTAGTGCCCAATGCACTGTGGGTCCAGATTTGCATATTTTGGCCAAAACCCTGTCATTTCCATAATAATTTTTGTAGAGTGATGAAATTTTACACACGTGTTCCTAAAGCATTGAACGATTTTTCTGGGAAGTTTTAACCTCCTCAGATTTTTTTGAGACATAGATAATCCAGACCAAAATTGGAAAAAATTAAAAAAAAAAAAAAAAAAAATAAAAAATTTTGAACTTAATTAAAAAAAAAAACTGTTAATTGGAATTGGACCATATTTCATACAGAGGTAGATATGAGCACATACATTGAAAAAATAGCCTATACCCAAAGTATTGAACGGTTTTGGAGTTATAGCCCCAAATAGTTTCAGCTTTCCAAGCAAATTACAAAAGGACGAAATCACCAAACCATATGGTTTTTAACTATTATAATTTTTTTTTTGCATGCACTTTTAATTTCCGAAAAAAAATTTGAAAAATCCGTATTTAAATTTTTACGTTTTTTGATTTGCTTCTTTGTAAGTATGCTATAAAATTTAGAAATTGTAAACTTTTGAAAAAATGGTTATTAAAGTACTTTTACTTTTATGCAGCTAAGAAACTAAAAACATAGTAAACTTTCCTGGGGTTCAATTTTTAAAATTCAACTTTTAGATACAAAATTCAATTTCCGAAAATCGGGAGGAATTACATTTTGTTGTAAAACATGTGAAGAAATTTATACAATTTTTTTCGATCAAATATCGAGTGGTAGTCGTAGGTATCCTTAAAGCAAAGTAGCCAAATGATAAAAAAACCAACAAAATCTTTATAACTACTCGAATATACAATAGTGGCCAAAAGTATTTTGACAAAACTGTACCAAATATTATATCGCTTATATATAAAAACTAAGAGAAGTAACAGAAGCCACTTTACTTTTGAGAAGGAAAATCTATTATTAGCTTTCAGTGAGCAAAAAATTGCACTGATAATGATTTGCATTTTTTTTCTATATTATTTTAAAGGTGAGATGATGCATTTTTGGCTGGACAAAAGTATTTTGACATTGCGATCAATTGCAATTTCTTTGATTCCCGTGCGGTACAAACAACGTTATTTTTAAAAACAATAACCAATTTTCTTGCCCTTTGTTTTTTTTTATAATCGGCAAAATACCTGAATTCGGTCAACTTGTACGAAATGACAAAGTCACAAAATATAATGCCGGTTTTCCAGCGGAATAGCAGATCTTGCAAAATGTTTTATCAAAAAATAAGCTTAAAAAGTTAACACTTGCTAAATAGTACAAAAACAAGGCACGATCGTTTTGGGAACACAAATTATGGATACATAAAGTTACTTTGAATATCCTAGATCGAAAAAATAAAGTTTATTGAAGGTAATTAAAGAATGTTTGTGAAAAACCAATGCCTTCATGGGTACATGGTGGAGGCTCTTTATCTTTTGAGTATGGTTAAGCTTCATTTGCTTGGACGATTCAGTACCAATTGATAGCACAATGAATATAGACAAATATTTACACATCCTAAATGAGTGGGCAGAGTCATTGGACAATCCTTTATTATGGTACAGGACAATGCTTCATGCCACAGTGCCTATATGATCAAATTTTTTGAGAGTAGTCAGCACATTTAATTGGCTACCTCAAAGCTTGTATCTTAACAGAATAGATTTTTTTGGCTTTTTTTTTTAATAGAAAAGTTTAATATTCATCAGCCCATAAAATAAAAAAAACGAAGCCTAAATTGAACAAGATCGCGAGTAGACACAATTTTTGAAGAAAAAAGGCGTTGGAAAGATATTTTACAGGAAGCATAGAAAAATTTGTAAAATCAATTACTGAACTTTTGCAAAAGCTCTCTGACGTCATAGGAAGGTTTACTTTTTATTATTAATTTTATTTAATCTAAAGTTACAGCTTTTTCTCTTCATCTGTCAAACTATTTTGTTTTGTCAACTAACATTTATGAAAAATCGGTATAATTTTCTAAACTATAATATTAACAGTAGTAGACTTATGCATTTTGAGTAGCTTAATTTATCATTAATCTCAAAAAAAATTTACTAAAATCTATATAATTAATAAATCAAAAGAATTTTTCATATCAATTTTTTTTTTACTTATGTCAAAATACTTTTGGCCACTATTGTATGTAAAACCGAAAAGTATTTAAGTTCAGTTTTATTTTTGTTCTAAAGTAATATTTGTAAATAATAAAGTTAATAAGGATTTCTTAGCTACATGTATCATGGTAAATGAATTTTTATACCCTGTACCGTATGGTACAAAGGGTATATTGTGTTTGTGCAAGCCGAAAATGTATGTAACGTACAGAAGGAGAAGTCGGAGACCCCCCAAAGTTACCTAAAGTATGATCAGAGTGACTAGAGAAGTCCATATACCCATGTCCGTCTGTCCGTATGAACGCCTAGATCTCAGAGATGGTAAGAGCTAGAGCAACCAAACTTTCAGATAAGATCCCTTATTAATCCATAGGAGACAAGTTTATTTTATTTTTTTGATATCGGGACTACATTATATAGCTCCCATAGGGGTGTTTCAGAGGACCTCGAAAAAAAGCAAAAGTTTTAGATGGATAATTCGTTTGCTTATGAAGATATCATAACCAAATTTGGCAATCGGAAGTTTTTTAGAAACCCCCAGCAATGTACCAAATTTTATCAAAATCGGTTAACTATATCATATAGGTCCCATAGGATCGATCGGTTTGTGAAGATATTGTAACCAAATTTGGCATTAAGAAGTTTTTTAGAGTTCCCAAGCACTGTACCAAATTTGATCAAAATCGGTTGACTATATCATATAGCTCCCATAGGGCCGATCGATCGAAAAAAAGTTGTTGATTGAAGATTCGTCTGTTTTCGGTTGTTTATGAAGGTATCATAATCTAATTTGGCAATCAAATGTCTTTTGGAGTTTGTAAGCAATATATCGGACTTGATTGCAATGTGGTGGTACAGGGTATCCCAAAGTCGTCCGCGCCCGACGCCATCTTTTTTTCCGTAAATACAAAATGTCAACTTTGATGGCTGATTACTTAAAAACCACTAATTAAAATTTAATATTTTTTTTTGCACAGGATACCTTAATATGTGTAAAATCATATTAAATTGTCATTTTGTCAAAATTTTGAATTTTGTCTGGAGGACTTTTGGCCAAAATCTGGCCACGCGGGCCCATTGTGCCATGGTCGAATTTTAATTCAGCTTTTATTTATTTTTGACAATAACTTTTGTTGTATTTATCCGATTTTTAGACACAGATGGATGTCAAATTTCAGATCAAATTCTTTCGAGTTAAAATTATATTATGTATTATCTGGCGCGCCCTCTCGCAGCTGTTACACATAAACAGAATACGCCCAAGGTAAGTGTATAAAGTACAGCATCCTGGCAAAACATGCTGCAACGACTTACGCGTGTTTTAGGTAGCCGATATAAAGCCAAGTTTAAAGAGAGCACACGACAGAGAGAGAGAGAGCGTTTTTGTTTGCAGAGCAACGGTATTGCTCAATGCAAGCTAACTAACCACCCACACATGCGCAAACACGCACAGATAGCACAGCAGCCAAAAAGTTGCATTGGCCGCTTTTGTTGTTTTTGTTCGCTGCTTTTGCTTTTGACACATTTTTCGTAAGCACGTCCCCCACTCGTCGAGTGCTACTTGTTGTTTTTGTTGGCCAGCAACCACCACTCGTCACTTAAGCTGAAGCTGAAGCTGAAGCTGAAGCTTGGCTTTTGGGCACGCTCGTTGTTTGCGCTTGAAGTTTGATCGATCAGTTGCTGACTTTGCGCGGCAGCAGACGGTCTAAAAAGTTCGCGCTTTTCTTACAGGTTTTTTGTTGTTGTTGTTGATATTTTCAAGTCAGAAACTTTTTGTCGTTTGTACGCCAAATTTAAAAGTGAAACTGCAAAGAGCGATTGCAAAAGTATGTAGTGCCAAAAACAAAAACAAAAATTAATTTAATTATAGTTTTAACTAATTCTTAACTGTTTTTTTTTTTTTTTATGTTGTCTGCATCTGTTTGTGTGTGTGTGTGTGTGTGTTTTTGACCATTAGCAAGTCTAAAAGTTGTCTATTACAAGGCCAGTGCATTTATAATTCTTTTTATTATACCAAAAGTGTGTGCTGGTTTTAACTTAATTATTATGAGTTTCTGTTTTAATGACATATATTGTATGTGATAAAAGTTTATTTGCTGCAGTTGTTGCGCATTCGCCATGTATGGCATTGAACCGGCCTTTTAGCGTTGGCCGCATTTCACCCAAAATATGCTTGTGAAATTTCCACGAAACGATGCCAGATCTCAACTCAAGACCGACCCAAGCAACAATGCAAGCTGCAATTATTGTTGTCAACTTGGCAACATGATTATATGTATGTAGTATGTAATTGTATTGCAAGACACCAAAAGCGCAACCCAACTTGCGTGCGCATCTTTCCCATCGTTAAAGCCCCTACTTGTGAAATTTTTACTCTGAAACCCGCTGTTTACACTTGCTATATATGTATATGGCGTGTGAAGCTTAAAACGTGATTATATACAATGTTGACTGCAAGTCACAATAGTCTGAACGGTGCAGACAAAATATTGATGCTGTGCGAGAATTGTTAAGACTTGTTGGTCATGTGACATGCCGTGGCATGAAGATGTTTACCTACCTCTCAGCATACAACAAAATAATGCATAATCATGCAGTCTTACAAAAAGTTGTATTCTTATTGTATTACACAAAAAAAAAATTCGCTAAAGACAAGCACCATATGATTCGAAACCCTGTGATGCAATCTTCGGGGTCTTGAATAAACCACTTTGGCAGTAAACTACTTGAAAGTTCAATGAAAAGTAAATATCGTTACACATGAGTTGAAGCCTTCAAATTTGGTATATTGGCAAATATGTTTTTAAAAGTCTGTTCGATTATAACTTCTAACCATACCAAAGTCGACTTAAATTTCCATTAAAAAAAAATCAAAAAGCTTACCTTTGTTTTGGAATACTGCATAAATTGAGTTGAAATTTGAGACTTCCGTCTTTAATTTTCTCATTAAACATCTTAAAAAGTCGTCAAAAGCACTTATCATTGAGGTTTTAAAAGCTCTCAAACCAAAGAACATTACATTACCCATAATTTCGTATTAAGGGCTCTTCGAACGGAACGACAAAACCATATAAAAAAAAAAAATACCTAATGTGATATCCCAAATGGTATTTTTTTTTTTTTATATGGTAATGTCATTCCGTGCGAAATTTTTTTGCATTCTGCGTATAGGCCTTTAAAAAAAAGTTTTTGCGAACCTTTTTGGCTATCGAAATGTGAACAAAAAATTGGGATAACTGAAAACTATAAAATCCAAAAGTTTCGATATCATCTTTCTTCAAT
The DNA here is from genome assembly GCA_949987675.1 of Chymomyza fuscimana. Lineage (NCBI taxonomy): Eukaryota > Metazoa > Arthropoda > Insecta > Diptera > Drosophilidae > Chymomyza > Chymomyza fuscimana. The sequence continues at coordinate 36,366,513 of OX465090.1, read as the reverse complement.
CTGATTAATAATCTAATTTGGATAAATAAAACCAAATCTAATGTGAACGTTATACTTTAAATTATTTTTCCCTTAAGGGGTCTACGCAGCACGAAATATTTCGCACGGAATGACAAAACTTCATATAAAAGATGGCGTACGTTAAAGTCGGGCGCGGACGACTTTGGGATACCCTGTACCACTGCTTGCAATAAAATCCAGTAAATTGCTTAAGAACACCAAAAGACATTCGATTGCCAAATTAGATTATGATACCTTCATAAACAACCAAAAACAGACGAATTTTGTACAAAAAACAATTTTTTGACCGATTGGTCCTATGGGAGCTATATGATATAGTCAACCGATTTTGATCAAATTTGTTACAGTGTTGAAGATCTCTAAAAAACTTTTGAATGCCAAATTTGGTTACAATATCTTCACAAACAAACGAAACACAGCGAATTTTTTAGAAAAAACGTTTTTTTGACCGATTGGTCCTATGATATAGTCAACCGATTTTGATAAAATTTGGTACAGTGTTGAAGATCCCATGCCAAATTTGGTTACAATATCTTCACAAACAAACGAAGCACAACGAATTTTGTAGAAAAAAGGTTTTTTTGACCGATTGGTCCTATGAAAGCTATATGATATAGTCAACCGATTTTAATAAAATTTGGTACAGAGCTTGGGAACTCTAAAAAACGATTGAGTGCCAAATTTGGTTACGATATCTTCATAAAAAAACGAATTATCCATCTAAAATTTTTGGTTTTTTTCGAGGTCCCTCCCTATGGGAGCTATATAATATACCCCCGATATCCAAAATATAAAATAAACTTGCATCCCCTGACATAATAACGCATCTAATCTGAAAATTTGGTTGCTCTAGGTCTTACCATCTCTGAGATCTAGGCGTTCATACAGACAGACGGACAGACGGACATGGGTATATCGACTTCTCTAGTCACCCGGATCATACTTTAGGTAACTTTGGGGGGTCTCCGACGTCTCCTTCTGTATGTTACATACATTTTCGGCTTGCACAAACTTAATATATCCTTTGTACCATATGGTACAGGGTATAAAAATATCCCAAATGGGATTTTTTTTTATTTGAAGTTTTGCGATTCCGCGCGAAATATTTCGTGCTGCGTATAGGCCTTTAGGAAAATAACGTATACGTTAGTACTAAAGTTGTACTAAAGGGTACTAATTTAATAGATTTGGGCTTATTTTGTTACCGAGATGCATATAATTACGACGTGAGCTTAAATAAGTTGCAGGTAAAAGAATTATGGCTGAAATTTTAGGGAAAGGGGAAACCGCTTTTGACTGCTATGAGATTTATTGATGAGCAAAGTTGACTAACTTCCGACAGGCACATGGGCAAATATTGACAACAAAAAAATGTACATATATCAATTCAAAAAAGAATTCTGATTAAACTGTTGTAAGAAGGATCTAAATAATACACTTTTTCAAAATTTTAAAAAATTAAAAAAAAGCGTTAGGAGTTGAGTTCAAAAATAAAACTGGCGTATCGAATAGATACAAAATTATTAAATTTTAAAAATAAACTTTAAAAAACAGTATCAAAAAAGTAAAGTAAGGAAATTATGCTAACGATTATAAAGATTAATGCTTATGCATGGACAGTTCTACAATTACTATGATACAAAAAAAAAAATACCTCACTATTTTTTCGCATTTTTTGCAACGTTCCAAAAATTTAACAAAAAACAAAAATTCTATACAAAAAAATGCACATTAATAAAGTATAATATCGATTATTAATATAATCAACGATTTATTTTAAGTGCACAGCACTTTAATTGGCAAAATTATTCAAAAACATTAAAAAAATTGAACAATAAATATAATAATCAAAAAAATCCAAATTCTGACTTCATAATGGTCATAATGGATTAATGCGTATTATAACGCATATCATTTGAATGCATATTTTCAAGACTTCCGATAACAAATATCGAATATATATATATTTTCAAATTTCAATCGTTTCTTGTGGCTTGGAAATTTCTGTCTGTGCTGCTTGGTTGCATGTTAAGAATTATTCACATGCTAGTTTCAGTTTGGCCATTGCTCTATAACTTGTCCCGGTTTTCTAATGCAGTAATACCAATATATCTATGTGTCTGTCTAGTCATTTTGACAGAAAATCTCATCAGCAGTGCGGCAGCTTTGAAGCTGCTGGATGCCAAATTGGCCAAACCCAAAGCAGATGCACACCTTAATCGCTGATTCGTGCCGTGTGCCGGATCGCGTGTCGTTCAAATGAAAATCAAAACTGGAGCAAATTAACCAAGATTAAGCTCACAATTAAGCCAACGTGAAAGTTAAAAGCGCACACAAGACAATAACCAGACGACGGGCTGTCGGACTGACGACTGACAGAAAGACTTCAAAACAGTTGGGCGGGCTACAGTCAGTCAGCTTAGTCGTACTTTTTGAAAAACCAGTTGGTGGACAAGTTGGGCGCATCACTGTGGCTTATATACCACCGGGGGCGGTCTATGTTTTGCCGTTTTCTATGGACAAAAGTTTGCACACAATTTTTACTTTTCATGGGTATGAGGCAGTGGCGCATACAATGGGCGTCAGCGAGAGTAAGTTTTGACCCTTTTGAAATTGATTTTTGCTGCACGCCGCTGCTGTCAAGCCATGCGCAACAAAAACAATGGGTCAGACAGCGGGTCAAGCTGGTTTATATGCTTCACTGACCTATGCCAAGTTTAAAGAGTTAAAGCCAAGTGGTTTTAAAAATAAAACATACACTCAAAGCTTTTAGCCACTTGGTCTAGCCTTCGTTTAAGCCAACTTTGCTTTATGAGCATGCTAATTGAATTTCAGTGTTGCCCCTTAAAAATAGACACTCGAAATTGCTAATAATATTAACTGGGATTGCATTAAATTAGCAATAAATTTTGGATTTGGCGTATTTTGATTCCGTGCGCCAAATGTAGCTGGCTAAAGTTAAGCCTAATGTAGTTCCCAACACAATCAATTCGAGCGGAAGTTAAGTAGCTCTTGACCAGAATTAGTGTCAGCAAAAGAACCGTTTGGACTTAAAAGTCCATTTAGAAGGCAAATTTCGTATAAATTAAGTCGTCATTCAATAATGTATTTTTATTTTTTGCAAATAAAGCAGGGTCAATGGGAATAATACATTTTTTTTTCTCTAAAAAGGTAGAACAAAATTGGACCGAGTTACGGTGGTCGAGATGGCCTCTCTAGCGAAAGAATAATCATTCTATTTTTAAAAGATTTTATTATATAGTATGTGCTGAATTTGATCTGAGTCGAACCAGAAGAGCGAATTTAGATAATATATTAAAAAAAAAAAAATGTGGTACAGTCGAGGCGGTGCCCGACAGTGGAATACCCTGTACCTTTTGTCTCGAAAAAATTTTTCCTGCATATTCCATCTAAGAACTTTCCAATTGGAATTTATTTTTTTTTTGGTGAAAATCGATATTTATACTTATAAGTTCCCAAAATTTTTACCCATTTTGATGAAAATCGAAAGTTACGTCAAAGAAGCTATTTTAATTATATTGGGTAAGTTTCAAAGTGATATGTTGAGGGGTGTGGGAGAAAACACGGTAAATGGATTGCGGGGGGTGGGGCGACCGCATCGATAAAATTTGGATGTAGATTTGTTCATTAGAGCCACATGAATGAGCTTACCAAAAATTGTGATTCTAGGTCACTTGTAGCCATAATTGCGTAGAGTCAAATATTGACGCAGTTTATTGGCAAGGGGAGGTGAAATTTGCACATTTTTGACTATAACTTCTGTTGTATTTGTCCGATTTTGTTCATTTTTTACACATAGATGCATGTAACCACAACGCATCGCTCTGTTTAATTTCAAATAAAAATATTAAACGGTGTGGCTAAAAACCGAAAATCTACAGCGGGGGAACGGGGAAAGATATTGACATGATTCAACAAACTTCATCTGCTTAGGAAATATGCGCAGCAGAAGGTAAAGTTCCGTGTCTCTAGCTCTTATAGTCTCCGAGATCTAGGCGTTCATACGGACGGACGGACATGGCTCAATCGCTACCCGAGGTTATGATAAGCATTTTGGTATTAAGAACTTGGGCTCTGCCACGCCTCCTTCTGTCCGTTACATACATTGCACAAATCTAGTACACCCTTTGTACCTATAGGTAAGGTACAGGGTATAAAAAACCCATAAAACGAGTTATTTTGGAGGTAGTCTAAGAAAGCTGACGAACTAATGTCTTTTGGACTTCGGATTCGCCGACCACAAAAATATATAAAAATCATCGTCAGATAACTGGTCTCGAAACAAAATGTTGTGGGGCTTCTCAAAGTTATGTTGTAATAGAGCTTTCAGGCTCAGAGGCCAGACCATATTTTCTATACGTTTTTGCGGTCGCTGAATACGAATCCGAGCTTAAAAAAACCCCAGCATGTCAAGGCTCAGACATAACCTCAAAACCCCACAAAATGAGTTATTTTGGACGTAATCTCAGAAACGCGGTGAGCTAAGGTCTTTTTGACTTCGGATTCTGATTAAGCGACCCCAAAAATATATAAAAACATCCTCGTTGTTTTCACACTTAAAAATTTGAACTTTCTTCCGTCAGATAGATCAAATCGACCACTGTGCGAATGTTATGAGGTTACTTTGTATCCAAGCGAAGTTGAACAAGCCAACTATAAAGCACACTGTCCAAGTCCTCATTTTTTTTGATCCGATTTTAACGTATTTAATAGTTGGGAAACCATTTTGAAGTGTTGAGCTTAGTGACAGCTTTCTGTGCGGATAGGTTTGGGGCACAATACATAAAGTAGCAAATATTTTTAAGGGTCAACATATCGAAAACTAGTTACTTAGGCTTTTATACAAAAACGTTTTAAAAATAGGTTTTTTTAAAATGAGCATCTGGCTAAAAGGGAAACCAGCGATACGGAAATAAATGAATAAATCGATTTCCGTTGTCTTTCCGATCACTTTGGTATTAATTTTTCTTTCCAAAACTAAACACTAAATGTATCATATCTTTAATTTCAAAACTAAAACTAATATTAACCTAAAAAGTACGACATCTTGAATTAGCAGAATTCAGAAAAAAAATGGCGAACGCTAGAGTCGAGCGCAGAAATCGACAATATTAAAAGTAATGTATTTCCCGTGACATCTAAGTCTAGCTTTTATTATCTCTAAGATGTAGGCGTTCATATGGACGAGGGATAGAGAGACGCACATGACACTACCGACTTCTCTTGTCAAGCTATCAAATATCGAAATATGCTCTATTCTATTCTCTTCCAGAAAAACCGTGGTATTTTTTTTTTTTCAATAATAATACTTGTTAGTTTTTCTTATCGTTTGTTTTTTGCCAAAGTAAGCAAAACATAGGGAAATATTTATTTTATTTTGGACTTAATTATTATTAGTATTTAAAAGATTAAAAAAAATTAAAAAACAAAAATAGAGACTCAGTAAACCAAATCTGTTTAAAACGAAAGTTTTAATAATTAGGGGCTATGAAAATGAATTAATGTACATGACATCATCACAGCGCATAAATAAGCCAAAATCTTGGCCAGACAGTCGGGTTAACCCGGGCTAAATTTTGGGCACTTAAAAATCCCTTTTTAAATAATTACAGCGATCCCAAATGCATAGGAATTTGATACTCTTTAAAATTGTCCCAGTACTGTAGATGTCATTAACCAGGATAACCAAGATTGACATTTGCACTGCTTATGTGGCCAGCCAAAAAAAGTTATTAAAAAAAATATATAAATAATTATATTTTCTTGTGCAATGTTAATTTTTTTAATATTTATCTACAAATATTAAAGAATTCTTTTCATTATTTATCATATATATTTTTCATCATATTCTATTTACTATTAAAGAAAATTAAAAAAATTTTTGGCGTCTTTTAATTATTTAAAAAAAAAAAATTCCTTTTATTTTTTTTAAATTAAAAAATTATCGTTCTTTTTTTTTAAATTTAAAAATTTTCGAAATATTTTTTTTTTGAAACTAAAATTTTAATTTGATTTGATATATACATATTTTCAAACTACAGAAGAGTGTTTAAAAAAAATTGGTGGGTGGCATATTTAAGGAACATAAAAAATGTTGTTTTATATTCTTTTTTTTTTTAAATAAGTATTGGTTAAGAAAAATTAAAAAATATTTCTTAAAGAGCATGATTGAGAACTTGGTTAAAAAAAGTTTTTCTCGAAGTCCAAAAAAAACAAAATTTTTGAAAGTTGAAAGATAAAATAAATAAAGCTGCGCCATTTTGTAATAGCGACATCTAAATTTCGTTTGAAGAAACGTCATAATCCGCTGTACGGTCAATTGTTTCATAACTGGGCTTGTCCAGCTGATGCATATAACTCAAACCGAATCAGTTTCCCCCCCAAAAAACTACAAGTATGGGCAAGTCGATGCCAAGAAAAGTAAATATATAGTAAGTGATAGGGCAAAAAAGTGAAAAAATATAAGAAAAAACACGCCACATTGGACCAATGGCAAAGGCAATGGGCAATGGCCAACGCCAGCATTGGATTTATTGCAATCATTATCATCTTCATTATGACGATCATGATCATCAGCAGTGTTGCATGTTTGTGCACAGTTTCCATTGAAATCGCACGAAATCGGCAAACAAGCCAGTCCAAAAACAACAGCGAAAACACCAACAAAAACACTTTCACTTTGATTTCGACTTTTGGGCCCAGCCATGCAGGGCACCAGCCTCACCTCAGACGTCCGTCCGTCCAACCAGTTGGACAGTCAAGCCAATTGTTAGGGACGCTTGCGTAAAATTTCGTGCCTGGTTTGTTTACGGCCATATTTTTATTTTTCGTCAGACCTCAAAACATTTTCAAAATATGCACAATGTGTGTGGGGGTAAATAAAACGTGTCGCTATGAAATGAAATGAAAAAAAAAAACTATATATATAGGTATACATAGTATATATAATAATAATAACAATAAGCAAAGTTTTTTGGGGGGGATGTACAGCCTAGACATATGTACATATGTATATAAACACACTCGGTGTACAACTGCCAGTATATAACTTCATTAGCATGTTCGTGCGTGTGGGAAATTTATATTATGCCAAGTGAAAAGCATCAAATGACAGGACGGGGTCAGGCGCAGGTCTAGCAGAAAATAAGCCAACTATTATATACTCTTGCAACGCATAACCCTTGGCATAACAGGTCAATCCTTTTTATACCCTGTACCGTATGGTACAAAGGGTATATTGTGTTTGTGCAAGCCGAAAGTGTATGTAACGTACAGAAGGAGAAGTCGGAGACGCCCCAAAGTGTCCTAAAGTATGATCAGAGTGACTAGAGAAGTCGATATACCCATGTCCGTCTGTCCGTCTGACCGTCTGTCCGTATGAACGCCTAGATCTCAGAGATGGTAAGAGCTAGAGCAACCAAACTTTCAGATAAGATCCCTTATTAATCCATAGGAGACAAGTTTATTTTATTTTTTTGATATCGGGACTACATTATATAGCTCCCATGGGGGTGTTTCAGAGGACCTCGAAAAAAAGCAAAAGTTTTAGATGGATAATTCGTTTGCTTATGAAGATATCATAACCAAATTTGGCAATCGGAAATTTTTAAGAAACCCCCAGCACTGTACCAAATTTTATCAAAATCGGTTGACTATATCATATAGCTCCCATAGGGCCGATCGGTCGAAAATGAGTTTTTTGTACAAAATTCGTTGTGTTTCGTTTGTTTGTGCAGATATTGTAACCAAATTTGGCATTCAGAAGTTTTTTGGAGATATTCAACACTGTACCAAATTTGATCAAAATCGGTTGACTATATCTCATAGCTCCCATAGGGCCGATCGGTCGAAAAAAAAGTTTTTGATTTAAAATTCGTCTGTTTTTGGTTGTTTATGAAGGTATCATAATCTAATTTGGCAATCAAATGTCTTTTGGTGTTCGTAAGCAATTTACCGGATTTTATTGCAAGCAGTGGTACAGGGTATCCCAAAGTCGTCCGCGCCCGACTTTAACGTACGCCATCTTTTAAATTAAACATTAATTTTCATTCGCAAGGAAATTCGTTATACCCTGTACTTTAAGGTATATTAAGTTTGTAAACATATATAGTACATATGGGCATTTCCCAGAAAATCGTTACCAATACATTTTTTGTTAATGGAATAATAGGCTATATATTCAACCTTCAAATTTTGTTTTTGTTCCAAAAAATACCTTTTTTAGATAATCATAAAACGGCAAAAAAAAAATCAAAAAATGTGATCAATTTTGATTGGAACATAAAATCAAACTAATTTTTTATTAATAAATGTATAAAAAGCTTTAAATGAATAATCAAAATAAATAAATATTGTTAAGTAAAGTTAGGCATACGTCATGTAACGTACGCAACGGAAAACAAAGTTTTTTCATCAAATTTGATTTATTGCTTAAATACTACTAAAAAAAAGTTTTGATTGCCAAATTTGGTTGCGATATCTTCATAAACAAACAAAAAAAAGACGAATTTTGCGCCAAAAAAACGTTTTTTGAACCAATCAGTCCTATGGGGGTCAAATTTGGTACAGTGCTTGGGAACTAAAAAAAACTTGCGAATGCCAAAATTGGATACGATATCTTAATAAATAATCGAAAAATCCGTAAAAAATTTTAGTTTTACCACCATACCATAGCAGAAAAAAAATAGTAGTTCCAAGACAGCTAGATCGATTTTATAACACCTTTACGATAGAGTGCTCCAAACAAAAACAAATTTCGCAAGTCTTCTAAATAGCTCAAAATATGTGTACAAATCGATTTTCAACTCAATAGCTTAAAAAACAACAAATTTGGTTCAAATCGGACAGATCGGCTATATGGCAGCTATAAGAAACTTGGTAGATCGTCTTTAGGGCTCAAAATATGCATAAATACTAAATTTGGTGCAATTATCTCAATAATTTAAGGTTTATGCCAGAAAAGTGGCCAAAAAACCCATAGTGCATAGTGGGTTAGGTTAGGTTAGGGCGGCTGCTGGCTTGAAACCAGCACACTTAGGCCTGGACTGGCCCGTTGTGACACCGCACGAATCTCTATGCTTTCCATTGCATTTTTACCCTTCTCCTATATGGTATGCTTAAAAAGGGTCCCATCCCAATGCAGCAATGTAGCTTGCAATCTTTCTCGAACAAATGAGCTCCAGCCCTGCTAGGTTCTGAAGGAAATAGTAACCCAGGTGCTTTTTCCTGCGTCTGCTAAGAGCTTCACAGGAGCAGAAGAAGTGCTCTACTGTTTCTAGCTCTTCCTCGTCTCTGCAGCTTCTGCAAAAGTCATTTATAGGAGCATTAAGTCTGGCAGCGTGTGCTCCAACGAGCCAGTGCCCAGTAATCGCTCTAACGACCGCCGAACACTGTGAACGGTTAAGACTGCAAAGTTTTATGGAGCGTTTTGCGTCAATAGTTGGCCATATTTGGCGGGTTATCCTACAGTGAGGTGTGTTGTTCCACATACTTTGAGCAAGAAGGCTAAACTTTTCCCTAGTATGTAGCTTAAAAGTAGCCATCGGCATACGTATAACCTCCTTATCAGGAAGGAGGGTAGTGGTCGTGCCGTTTCTGGCCAGTTCGTCTGCTATTTCATTACCTTTAATATCTTGGTGCCCCGGCACCCAGATAAAGCTAATAACAAACTGCTGTGCCATCTCTTGAAGAGATTTGCGGCAGTTGTTGACTGTCGTCGTATTTGAGGATAACGAGCGAAGTGACTTAATAGCTGCCTGACCATCTGAGTAAATGTTTATTTCCCTGTTGTCTGGGCTGGCGTTGCGTAAGCAGATTAAAGCCTCGTTGATAGCAAGGACTTCTGCCTTTAAAACACTACAGTGATCCGGGAGCCGGAAGGACTGTCTGATATTTAGTTTTTCTGAGAAAACCCCTCCCCCAACTTGATTGTTGAGTTTGGAGCCGTCCGTGAAGAAACTAATGGAGTCTTTTTGACCCGGCTGATTTCCTATCCACGATTCCCTTGAAGGTATAATGGTAGTAAAAAGGGTTGAGGTGTGTTCCTGAGGGATACAGTAATCGGTAGCTGACACAATAGTGTCTTCTACAAGAATGGACGAGTGCCCATAACGTAAGACTGCCCAGCTTTGAACATCCTTTAGGCGTCTCGCTGTTAAGGTAGCAAATTCTTTTGCCACTAAAAGGATTGGAGAGATGTTGGTGATAGCATTTAGTGCCTCACTTGAAGTAGTTCTAAGGGCACCTGTGATACATAGTTGTGCCATTCTTTGCACCTTATTTAGTGCTTTAAGCTTTGATTTTATGGTGAGGGCTGGCCACCAGGTAGAAACCCCGTATAGCATTATGGGTCTCACTATGGCGGTGTATAACCATCGAACCACTTGGGCGGACATGCCCCATCTAAGTCCTAGTGCATAGTAACGATCGTGCAAAAAATTATTTTTGGTGCAAAATCCAATGTATTTCATTTGTTTATGAAGATATCGTAAGCAAATTTGGGGTTTGGTAGTTTTTTTACAGTGCATATGCACTGTACCAAATTTTACCAAAATCGCTTGACTGTATCATATAGTCGCAATAGGAATGATAAGTAAAAATAAAAACATTTTTGGTGCAAAATTAATTTTTATACCCTGTACCTATAGGTACAAAGGGTATACTAGATTTGTGCAATGTATGTAACGGACAGAAGGAGGCGTGGCAGACCCCAAGTCCTTTATACCAAAATGCTTATCATAACCTCGGGTAGCGATTGAGCCATGTCCGTCCGTCCGTCCGTCCGTATGAATGCCTAGATCTCGGAGACTATAAGAGCTAGAGACACGGAACTTTACCTGCTGGTGCGCATATTTCCTAAGCAGATGAAGTTTGTTGAATCATGTCAATATCTTTCCCCGTTCCCCCGCTGTAGATTTTCGCGGTTTTTAGCCACACCGTTTAATATTTTCATTTGAAATTTAACAGAGCGATGCGTTGTGGATACATGCATCTATGTGTGAAAAATAAACAAAATCGGACAAATACAACAGAAGTTATAGTCAAAAATGTGCAAATTTCACCTCCCCTTGCCAATAAACTGCGTCAATATTTGACTCTACTCAATTATGGCTACAAGTGACCTAGAATCACAATTTTTGGTAAGCTCATTCATTTGGCTCTAATGAACAAATCCACATCCAAATTTTATCGATGCTGTCCCCCCACCCCTCGCATTCCATTTACCATGTTTTCTTCCACACACCTCAACATACCAACTTGAAACTTACCCCGTATTCTTTAAATAAGTTCTTTGTTGTAACATTCGAGTTTCATCAAAATGAGTAAAAATTTAGGGAACTTATAGGTATAAATATCGATTTTCACCAAAAAAAAGTAAATTCCAATTGGAAAGTTCTTAGATGGAATATGCAGGAAAAATTTTTTTGACACAAAAGGTACAGGGTATTCCACTGTCGGGCACCGCCTCGACTGTACCACATTTTTTTAAATTTTGGATGAACCTGAACACATATATTCTTCAACTGACCCAATTTGAAATTCTCAATTATTCTTCTTTCTTTTTTGAAATTTGATTTTTTTTGGTTATTACGCAAAATTCGCTGAGATCGCCTAGATCTTGTAGCATTATTTGAACTCTTTACCTCCGTCCACCTCTTAATAGTTTGCACCTATACCCCATAAAGTATATGCATTCTTGATCATCTTGATCGTCGCTAGAGCCCAAATTTTAGCAATAGATCAAGTTTCCTTGTTGAAGAAAGCGATATACAGCCACACTTTAAAAGCTACCCCGTCTATATTTGGAACAATTATAAACCTTGCTGCTTAGGATGATTTTAGTAGCATAAAAACTTTTAAATAAATAGTTCAAAATGTATCTTTTTCCCTATAAACTGTGCAGAACTCAGGCACTTTGAAAATCTTTTTTTTGTATTATACTTTGTAGTAACACTATGTCATCCCAGTTCCAGTACCTCTCTATTGTCAATACACACCTTCATTATTTTATTAAATTTCTGCAGCTCCAAATTTTATTTAAAGCCATTGGGGAATCTAGAAATTACCAAATTTGAAACAAGTTTCTAACACTTTTTGGGAAGTATCTTCAGTCGTCGAGGAGACAGATCATATATAAAAATTGTTTTTAGGCTTACCATAACCAAGTTTTATTACAACTGTTTATGCCATTTATTTCGAAACGTTTCCTTACCTTAAATTTTCAAAAAGCTTCAAGGAATACTATGGTATATAAGCAGAGTGCAGCGTATATTATAGTCAGGTTATACCGACAGTTTTTATTTGTTCTTGTTTATTAAATGCCGATTTTTTTAGAATTGCAATATTTTTTGATCGAGAGAAACTAATTTATTCATTAGCGCCCATCGTGAGATCCCAAAATCACAAAACCATTTACATGCATCAAACTAAAATCAAGTTCTTTTTATATTTACACATATAAAAGTAATTTTCATCTAGCCCATTCGATTTATAAAAGTATCCGCCATATTTAAAATCATTTCCGCAAAAACTACAGATGAGTAATTTTTAATGAAAATTGAAGATAAACAACATGAAATCGAGTGAAGGTTTTCCAAAAATTTAAAAGTCGATTTTTGGAGATATACTTGATTACAATAGTCAACGATGATTTCTCGTTTCCAAATTTAAACCCAAAAGAAAACAACTCTTATAAAAATTCGAAATATTCTGTATAGTTATCAAAACTTGCACACAGATTTCTCAAAATATCAACTGGAACATTTTCAAATTTATTTCAAAGCAACAATTTTTCGAATGAAACGCATTTGTATTAATCATACGTCATGTGGACCGTAGCAATCTAGGCAAGCCAATTGTTTTGACATTTTTGATTTGTTCAATGATGAAGCCTATGCTAATTAATGGGATCGGCTAGAGGGGACTGGCTATATAATACTTGCAAAAATTGTATTGATGTGCCGGACATATCAGCACAATTAAATACATTGTATGTAGGTACATACATACTCGTTTGCGCCCGCAAATTCCTACATATATATTAAAACCTAGTTAGCAGTTCTTACAACAATTGGTTAATTTGGGGCTGTTTTATACCCTGTACCTTATGGTACAAAGAGTATATTGGATTGGTGCATACAGAAGGATACATTGAAGACCCCACAAAGTTACCTAAAGTATGATTGGGTTGACTTTAAAAGTCGATATACCCATGTCCGTCTGTATGAACGCCTCGAGCTCAGACACGGTAAGAGGCAGAGCAACCTATCTTTGTATTAAGACCCTTTATTATTTCAGTAGAAACAATTAAATTTTTTTTCGTTATCGGAACATCTCAAAAAAAGAAAAAAAGTTTTTAAGGCCAAATTGTTTTTTTGAGGCAAATATCGTAACCTTTGGCACTCGAAAGTTTTTTGAAAATTTGATTTTAATCAAGTTACTATATCACTTAGCCCCTATGGGTCCTATAGGTACAAAGGGTATACTAGATTTGTGCAGGAGGCGTGGCAGACCCCAAGTCCTTTATACCAAAATGCTTATCATAACCTCGGGTAGCGATTGAGCCATGTCCGTCCGTCCGTCTGTATGAACACCTAGATTTCTGAGACTATAAGAGCTAGAGATACCAAACTTTACCACCTGAAGCGCATATTTCCTCAGAAGACGAAGTTTGTTGAATCATGTCAGTATCTGCCAATAGATACTTTAAATAACTTATCTGACGCAACTTTCGATTTTCATCAAATTCGGTAAAAATTTACGCAATTTTGTGGTATAAATAACGAATTTCACCAAAAAAAAAAAAATCCAATTGGAAAGTTCTTAGAAGGAACATGCAGGAATAAAATTTTATCGAGAAAAGAGGTACAGGGTATTGCACTGTCAGGCACCGCCTCAACTGTATCAAATTTTTATACCCTGTACCGTATGGTACAAAGGGTATATTGTGTTTGTGCAAGCCGAAAATGTATGTAACGTACAGAAGGAGAAGTCGGAGACCCCCCAAAGTTACCTAAAGTATGATCAGAGTGACTAGAGAAGTCGATATACCCATGTCCGTCTGTCCGTATGAACGCCTAGATCTCAGAGATGGTAAGAGCTAGAGCAACCAAACTTTCAGATAAGATCCCTTATTAATCCATAGGAGACAAGTTTATTTTATTTTTTTTTTTTTATAGCTCCCATAGGGGCGTTTCAGAGGACCTCGAAAAAAAGCAAAAGTTTTAGATGGATAATTCGTTTGCTTATGAAGATATCATAACCAATCGGAAGTTTTTTAGAAACCCCCAGCACTGTATCAAATTTTATCAAAATCGGTTGACTATATCATATAGGTCCCATTGGATCGATCGGTCGAAAATTAGTTTTTTGCACAAAATTCGTTGTGTTTCGTTTGTTTGTGAAGATATTGTAACCAAATTTGGCATTAAAAAAATTTTTAGAGTACCCAAGCACTGTACCAAATTTGATCAAAATCGGTTGACTATATCATATAGCTCCCATAGGAAGAATCGGTCAAAAAAACGCTTTTTGTACAAAATTTGTTGTGTTTCGTTTGTTGGTGAAGATATTGTAACCAAATTTGGCATTCGGAAGTTTATTAGAGATCTTCAACACTGTACCAAATTTTATCAAAATCGGTTGACTATATCAAAAAGCTCCCATAGGGCCAATCGGACAAAAAATTTTTTTTGCACAAAATTCGTTGTGTTTTGTTTATTTGGCAAAGAAATATCTTTTGGAGTTTGTAAGCAATATATCGGACTTGATTGCAATGTGGTGGTACAGGGTATCCCAAAGTCGTCCGCGCCCGACTTTAACGTACGCCATCTTTTTTAAATATATTTTATAAGCATCATTTTTTTTTTTTTAGAGGATATCGTAACCAAATTCAGTATCAGAAGTTTTTGGAGTACCAAGGAACTATGCCGAATTTGATCGAAATGGCTGCTTTATTATTATTATTTACACAATACGTCTGCAACATTATTTTCTTGACCCAATTCTATGGCATTTCCGCGCCTCAGCTCTGTCCAGAACGTTTATCTGCAAAAAATAATATTATACAGCGATTCGGAAAAAAAATTTTGCGCTTTACAATTTTTTGAAATTTTTTTACAATTTTTAAAAGAGAAGAAATATGGTATTTCCAGAAAATAAAATGTTTTTTGCGAGTTCTGCACTGGATTATCTTGAGACTCGGTTATGATATCTATTGATAGTTTGAAAATTTCCCATAAAAGCTCAAAGCAAACATTCGCTGCTAGTTTGAAGCTATAATCTTTCCATTTTGAGAATATTTACTCGAAAAATCTTGCTAAAAGTGAGTGCTGAAAAAGGTGTGTAAAAATCGTAACCTTCAAAACTGAACAAACCACACGGAGACTTTAACTCATACAGCCAGCCGATACTAATTAAGCTTTACACGTGTTGGACTTCAAGAATACTGCCACGTTCACGTGCACTCCAGTAATTTGTGCTGGGAACGCGAACAGCTGCAGTTACCAGTTTGGGGATGGCGTTACACATAATCTGTCACTGTGCCAAAAAAAAAAATAAAAATGACCTTCACTCAGTGGCGGATACAGTGGGGTTGAAAAAATTCTGAAGTAGCGCGGATATAGGAAGCTTTCGCTGGCTCTGTCTCTGCCATAAGTGAAAAAAGCCATATGATTCCTTATGGGTTATTTACCCAAAAGTAGCATGTGTTGGCCACTTCACACGCAGCTGCTAAAAGTATACTCCAAGAAAACCAATTGCAATTACAGTAACTTGTATTGGATATTTATACTATAGTAGGCGGCTACAGTAAAAGCTGGCCAGCAAGACTGCGCCTGCTTGCCTTAGAGTTTTGATTGCTGTTGTGCATCATGAGCCAATGTTGACTGTATGCAAGTATTGTAAATGTATAATATAAAATAAAATATATATGTATATGTATATGTATATGGCAGCTATTGTAGCACGACAAACATTTGTCACTGATTAATTGAATAGCAAAAGTTTCAGTCAATACCTCCAGGTATAAACGGAGCAGAGTACCGAGTCGCAACCTTGTCGCAGCCCTGACAGCACGCCAGTAACGCCGTCGGAAGCAGGCAGCACTGTTACTCCAAAATTCCAAGTAATGCCGTCCGGGTAGGCCGGCCCAGCAGTATGTGTCGCAACATTGGACTAAAGCGCCGTCTGCAATTGCTAGCCTCCATGCTGCTTTGTGCGCTCCTGGGATATCTAACGTCTGCGGCCGTGGCCAAGCCAACGCTATCGTTTAGCTTGCCCCAAGGATTACAGGGTTTTCCCTCATTTCAGTCCTTTACGCAGCAAATCATCGAGCAGCGCAGCGTGCGTCAAATGAAAAGTTACAGGTGAGTTTGCGTCTGGGTGGGTGTGCCCCGAGGCGCATACTTTTAATTAGTTCATTAAAATTCAGGGCAGCCAGCGGCTTGAACAGTTTTCACTGTGCGTCTAGATGAGCATTGTCATGAGCAGCACGTAGATCTGTCAGCTTATATGGCTATATGACGACCATGTGCACATAGGAGCGTATAGCGTTGATATATTCATTGCTACTACAATACATATATGTACATATTTACTCGTATGCTAATTGCTTTGCTCTTTGTCTCTCTCGGTTTATATAGCGGCAAACGTGTGAGCAATGACTCGCTGTTAATGATCTATTATCATGATCTGACCATTGCGGTGACCGAGCTGGGACCACAAAAGCTGCTGCTCGGCTGTGAGCTCATCGAGATCTAGTGCGTATGCCTTAATCAGACCTTAAGTTAAAGCGCTGCAGCAAATTTTTATATATATATATATTTTTTTTTTTTTTTTTTTACCTTTTACATAGCAATGACAAGGAGGGCAAGGCACTGTTGGCAGGATTATCTCAATATAATCGTCCACTTGAAATCAAATTTGATGAAATGCTTAAGCTTATGGACCAATGTGAGCATGTTGACAAGCTTACCTATTCCACGCGCTACAAGGGCAAAAAAGTTATTGCCACTCAGAAAGCCAGTGGAGAGCGCAGCAGCGGCACAGAGTCCAATGACGGTGCCTCACTCAAATTGGCGTCCAATATCTTTCCGCGCAGTCCCTTTTCGCTGCTCAGCGGCATTATACCAGGTGAGTCACTTCGTGGGGTTTTACAACAATCCGCTTGGATTACGTGTCTTTTAATTGGCAAGCAAACAAATGACCTTTAAAAGAGGTTTTTATAGCCAGGAGATAGATAACGAGAGTAGCTTAAGCTAATATCGGCTTTTATACAAAAGTTAGAGATTACACTAATAAAAAAGATTTAAATTTAAAAAATAATAATAAACTAAAAATTAAGCTTATCAGAATTCGTGAGTTTAGTTTCTCAAAAATGACCCAAAACTCTTAAGATAAAACCAAAATTTTTCTTTAACAAAAAAAAAAACTATAAAATTTAAGATAGGATCAAAGATAAAAATTACCCAATTTCTCTTAGTCTTGCATTCAAATTTATGAAAAAAATTTCAAACTTAAATCAAACCAAGTCTTATAGAAATAATATCAAGTATAAAACTTAAATATCTACTATTAGGAAAAATTAAAAATTTTTAATAAAAACTAAAACATTTTAATTAAAAAAGATGGCGTAAGTTAAAGTCGGGCGCGGACGACTTTGGGATACCCTGTACCACTGCTTCCAATAAAATCCAGTAAATTGCTTAAGAACACCAAAAGACATTCGATTGCCAAATTAGATTACGATACCTTCATAAACAACCAAAAACAGACGAATTTTTAACCAAAAATGTTTTTTTGACCGATCGTTCCTATGGGAGGTATATGGTATAGTCAACCGATTTTGATCAAATTTGATACAGTGCTTGGGAACTCTAAAAAACTTCTTAATGCCAAATTTGGTTACAATATCTTCACAAACAAACGAAACACAGCGAATTTTGTAGAAAAAAATGTGGTACAGTCGAGGTGGTGCCCGACAGTGGAATACCCTGTACCTTTTGTCTCGCAAACAATTTTTCCTGCATATTCCTTCTACGAACTTTCCAATTGGAATTTTTTTTTTTTTTGTGAAATTCGATATTTATACTTATTCCCTAAATTTTTACCGATTTTGATGAAACTCGAATGTTACGTCAAAGAAGTTATTTAAAGTATATGGGGTAAGTTTCAAGTTGGTATGTTGAGGGGTGTGGGAGAAAACACGGTAAATCGATTGCGGGGGGTGGGGGGACCACATCGATAAAATTTGGATGTGGATTTGTTTATTAGAGCCACATGAATCAGCTTACCAAAAATTGTGATTCTAGGTCACTTGTAACCATAATTACGAGGAGTCAAATATTGATGCACTTTATGGGCAAGGGGCAGTGAAATTTGTACATTTTTGACTATAACTTTTTCTGTATTTGTCCGATTTCGTTCATTTTTTACACATAGATGCATGTATTCACAACGCATCGCTCTGTTAAATTTCAAAATATTAAACGGTGTGGCTAAAAACCGCGAAAATCTACAGCGGGGGAACGGGGAAAGATATTGACATGATTCAACAAACTTCATCTGCTTAGGAAATATGCGCACCAGCTGGTAAAGTTTTGTGTCTCTAGCTCTTATAGTCTCCGAGATCTAGGCGTTCATACGGACGGACAGACGGACGGACGGACGGACGGACGGACATGTCTCAATCGCTACCCGAGGTTATGATAAGCATTTTGGTATAAAGGACTTGGGGTCTGCCACGCCTCCTTCTGTCCGTTACATACATTGCACAAATCTAGTATACCCTTTGTACCTATAGGTACAGGGTATAAAAACGTTTTTTTGACCGATTGGTCCTATGGGAGCTATATGATATAGTCAACCGATTTTGATAAAATGGGGTACAGTGTTGAAAATCTCTAAAAAAAACTTCCGAATGCCAAATTTGGTTACAATATCTTCACAAACAAACGAAACACAACGAATTTTGTAGAAAAAAGTTTTTTTTGACCGATTGGTCCTATGGGAGCTATATGATATAGTCAACCGATTTTAATAATTTGGTACAGTGCTTGGGAACTCTAAAAAACGATTGAGTGCCAAATTTGGTTACGATATCTTCATAAGCAAACGAATTATCCATCTAAAACTTTTGGTTTTTTTCGAGGTCCTCTGAAACACCCCTATGGGAGCTATATAATGTAGTCCCGATATCAAAAAAATAAAATAAACTTGTCTCCTATGGATTAATAAGGGATCTTATCTGAAAGTTTGGTTGCTCTAGCTCTTACCATCTCTGAGATCTAGGCGTTCATACGGACAGACGGACACGGGTATATCGACTTCTCTAGTCACTCTGATCATACTTTAGGTAACTTTGGGGGATCTTCGACTTCTCCTTCTGTACGTTACATACATTTTCGGCTTGCACAAACACAATACATATACCCTTTGTACCATACGGTACAGGGTATAAAGATAGGGCCATACATTCTTACAGCAAGATCGAAAATTTTTAAAATAAAACCAAACATTTTTTTGTCTTATGTGGAAATAATTAAAAAAAAATATTTTAAACCAGATATTATTGAAATAATACCAAGTGAGAAAAAAAAAATATTTTAAAATTAAAATTTTCAGCGTTCTGTATTCTTAATAAAAACAAAAACATTTTAAATAAAAACTCTTAAGATAAGATTCATCTCATTCTAGAAATTATACCAATTTTTGTTCTTAAAAGATACACAAAAATCATAAGATATTCTTAAAAGTCCAAAAATAATTTATGGCCACTTTTAAGTCTATTGAAGAATTTCAGTAACTTGAACATTCTTTTCTTTAAGATTTGGTCTTGAGTGCAGTTCTTCCTTCCATTTTTTTGGTCAAAGAATCAGAAAAATCTTATCTTATTGTTCAAAATACAATAAAAAAAAAATTTTGGTCACAATCTAACACTTTCTTCCGTCTTTTTTTAAGCTTGAAAATCATTATTTGATTTGGTTTCGGCATGAAACCTTAAATCAAAATTTTCCCAAAAAAAAAACAATTCTTCACTTTCGTGCCCATTTGTTCTCCATTTTATGACCAGAATTTTAAATTTCCGAATTTTTTATCAGTGTAGAAAGTAAATATTTGATGAGTGTATGACATGTGTTTACTTAAAGGGGTCAAAGACCAACACAATTTCTCGAACTAGATTTCCTATGCCAGATTCCGGTTTAGGCCAAGATATTCTGGAAAATATAATATTTTATGAATCAAGTGACCCGGTTACATATCGACTAAATTACATATACTTTGTAAGCTCCGATAATTCCATTGTTTTGATCTGATTTTTACATACCATTTTTGAATTATGCACGTTATACTTAAGGTTTGTAAGTGAAAAGTCCCAAATGGGATTTTTTTTTTTATATGAAGTTTTGCGATTCCGCGCGAAATATTTCGTGCTGCGTATAGGCCTTAAAGAGTGAAAAATTGGTTGTTGGACGTATATTTCTATAGACTGTGGGGGTGCTACGACTTTTACATACCCAAAAAGCGATATACTAATTTTGGTGTCTGCAGATTATGGAGCTTTTATACAAAAGGGTTTTAATGCAGTAGTTCTATACTCACAAGGGCACAAATGCAAAGTTTTAATTCCTTCCCACCACCTTCCTTAAAACGGTGAGGTGAACGTATTACCCAGAACGGTGAAATATGTTTCTAATCACCAAAATTTGATACCGAAAAATTTGTTCCAAAATAATTAAAATTGTTAAATATGGTTTGACTGTGAGAGGCAGCAAGGGCGTCGTGTTAAGCCATCTTAGAAATCTATTTCAAAGATATTTCTGTCCGAAAGCAATTAACGATGTAGCAGATATATTTTACCGTCGAGTCTTAAGCTTAAAGAAATCTGTCCAAAAGCTTTTCTAAAATATTCTTAATCTATTCCACAGGCACAAAGTGGTGTGGCACAGGTGACATAGCGGAGACTTACGGCGATTTGGGCTCAGAGATGATCATGGATCGCTGCTGTCGTCAGCATGATCTGTGTCCGGTCAAGATACGCGCCTATCAAAATAAATACGAGCTAATGAACGATTCGCTGTACACCAAGTGAGTGCATCCACAAAATTTGTACAGCTCCCATATATCTACTCTAAAGCTACATTTTGTCACTTGCAGATCCCATTGCATATGCGATGATATGCTGTTCTCGTGCCTAAAGAAGACCAACAGCTCGGCATCCCAACTGATGGGCTCAATTTACTTTAATCTGGTGCAGGTGCCCTGCCTGGATGGCCGCAATAATCAGTACAAATTCCGTGCGGCTAAGGAGGGCTTTTAGTTAAATATATATATATATTTTTATACCCTGTACCTATAGGTACAAAGCGTATACTAGATTTGTGCAATGTATGTAACGGACAGAAGGAGGCGTGGCAGACCCCAAGTCCTTTATACCAAAATGCTTATCATAACCTCGGGTAGCGATTGAGCTATGTCCGTCCGTCCGTCTGTCCGTCCGTATGAACGCCTAGATCTCGGAGACTATAAGAACTAGAGACGCGGAACTTAACCTGCTGGTGCGCATATTTCCTAAGCAGATGAAGTTTGTTGAATCATGTCAATATCTTTCCCCGTTCCCCCGCTGTAGATTTTCGTGGTTTTTAGCCACACCGTTTAGTATTTTCATTTGAAATTTAACAGAGCGATGCGTTGTGGTTACATGCATCTATGTGTAAAAAATGAACAAAATCGGACAAATACAACAGAAGTTATAGTCAAAAATGTGCAAATTTCACCTCCCCTTGCCAATAAACTGCGTCAATATTTGACTCTACGCAATTATGGCTACAAGTGAGAATCACAATTTTTGGTAAGCTCATTCATGTGGCTCTAATGAACAAATCCACATCCAAATTTTATCGATGCGGTCCCCCCACCCCCCGCAATCGATTTACCGTGTTTTCTCCCACACCCCTTAACATATCAACTTGAAACTTACCCAATATAATTAAAATAGCTTCTTTGACGTAACTTTCGATTTTGATCAAAATCGGTACAAATTTACGAAACTTATAGGTATAAATATCGTTTTGCACCAAAAAAATAATGAATTCCAATTGGAAAGTTCTTAGATGGAATATGCAGGAAAAATTTTTTTGACACAAAAGGTACAGGGTATTCCACTGTCGGGCACCGCCTCGACTGTACCACATTTTTTTTTTTTTGTAATTGTTATTCGGGGCCAAAGGTCCATGGCGGCCAGTGTAAATAAAGCAATAGAACATGTGTAGTATATACCAGTAAGTAAAGTTTGTAGTTGTTGTTTTCAACAAATACATGCACAAGAAAAAAGTTGGTTTTTAATTTATTTATTGAAATTATTACTTTTTTTTTTATTGTATTAATACAATTAAATAGTTTTATATATATATATATTAATAGAGTGATGTATATAAATATAAATAAACATTTCGCTTGTTATAAATATAAAATACATATTTCGGTATTTTCTCTTTATAAACTGTCTTTTTAGTACTCACAAACAAAAAAAAAAAATCCATAATTTTTTAATTTTATAACATTTTATATATTTAGTTAGCTCAAGGATTTTGCTTTTAACGGTTAACTATATATTTAAGCTTAATTACATAAATATTGTATATAAAGCAACAAAAAAAAAAAACAAAGAAAATAGGGTTTAAATTTATTATAAAATTTTTATTTTTATTTTTATTTTACGTTCATAACATTTAAATGTTCTAGTGACTTTTTTGATGCGTCTTTATAAATAGTAGACATACATAAAAAAAAAAAACACAAGTTATACAGTTACTGGAAATTTAGGTTAGCAGGTTAAGGTTTAAACTACGCGCTGCTTGATTTTAAGGTACTTGGAAGGGTTACAAATCAGTAGGAGGTGCATACACACACACACACACGCATACGCTCAGTACATGCAAAATCGTTGGGGGGAGGGGAGGGCATCTAGAAAATGCTGGCCACATTCGGACCTGGCTGTGAATTAGTCGGTGTGGGCTGCGTAGGCCGATCAATATCCTGATAGCTTCGCTGCTGGGTCGTTGGGAACACTGAGCCGCTTTGCAGACTGCCGCCACGTGTATTAAACTCACGGTAGAGCAGCGCCACGCTCACGGGACGCAGCATCAGATTGATAATGGCAAATGCAATGGCCCAGCCATCTAAAAGAGTGGAGAACAAGCGTTTAATAAATGTTTTTTGTTTAGTTAAAATGACTGCAGCAAGTGGACTGAAGCATAGAGCAGGTGGACCACAGGAACGGGGGTAAACCAGCCATGCTTAGGGGTTACATAAAACTCACTCATGTTCGAGAAAAATACGATTATGCAGACTAGATCAAAGAATATGCTAGAAGCGTTGATGACGAGCGCCTGTAAATAAAGGAGAGAAAGATGCAAAGATGTGGCAATGAGTTATATGTATCTAAAAAAGCAGCATGCCAAGTAGCTAGCACTAAGTGAAAACGTAGAGATTGGATATAAGCTTAGCCAGCTTGATAGGTAGGTACTATCTTAATCTTAATATAGCTATCGAAAGGATGTGCGTGCACTTTATGGAAACTTTCCAAGAAATTTTATTAGAAATATGTATCAACATAGCATTAGCGCATTTTAAAATATCCGCAAATTAAAATAAACAAAAATCTATACTATGGCATATTTTACATAATTTTTAAAAAAAAAAAAAAGATGTTTCAATACAACGAAACAGAGTTTCGTGGTTAAATGCTTAAAGCAGCAACCATATTCTAATATCATCATATCATATATGTAACCTCTAAACCAGTGATGGGCAAAACTCATACCAACAAACATTTCTTTGTGTGAGTAAACAGCGCAGTAAGCAAAAGCGCACGAGAGAGCAAGAACCGCAATTAAGCAAAAAAGAGCGAGAAATTTCACACACTTGGACCGTATATGAGCCGACTGCGCTGCGGCAGATTTTGGTGCAATAGCCTCGCGAGTTATGTAAATTGAGAGACTGTCCATCACTGCTCTAAACTAGTAGGTCTTCGGAAAATTTTTCTTAAGGCCTATACGCAGTACGAAATATTTCGCACGGAATTGCAAATCTTCATATAAAAAAAAAAAATCCCATTTGGGACCTCTTTAGAAAAAAAAAACCTATTGCTATTCCTATAAATAGATCCTTCTTTGATTGACAATATACTGGTTAAGCACTCGGGCATACAAAGAAATAAGTCTTAAGGTTTAGTCCATCCTAGACCTTAATAATAATAATTCCCTGACTTAACTATTTAATCAGTCGCTCCTAGGTGGAGCATGGGGATCTCTATTAATAACTGTTCGAAGAGAACAGGGTTCTACAGTTTTTAGCCGAATCCGAACGGATTCTCTGGATTAATAGAGCCTAGACCTTAGTAGTTCGAAAAAATGTAGTCGAATCGAACATGTGCACCTCTAGTGCAGTTCGATAAAAAAAAAGGAAGTGCATTTAGAGTTTCCAACCCAACCTCAATCAACGCATAATAGAGCTGACACAAATGCGACTTCTACTTTTTGCACTTTGTAGCGTCAAAAAGATCTGTTCCAACTTTTTGATTCTAACAAGCTTATGATATCTTATATAAAGTTTCAGTAATCGCATATAATATAGAAAGAAGACGGGAAGCTTCGTCTTTTATGTGGTATTGCGATGCCATACAGAACTCCGCAACTGTGTTTCGGAACTGCGTTTTTCAGCACGCAAAGAATTAATTTTTGTTCTATTCTTATGCATTTTTCAAACTATCTAAACCAGGGGTGTCCAGGCCCCTTGCTCATCTGGCTCTTTTTGTTTTTGTAATGGCTCTTAGGCATAGGCAGCGATGCGCGTGTACATGCACGGCCCAAACTGTATATCACCAAAGAATATAGAACTACAGTATATTCTTTGATATCACTCAATGCCAATGCAAATTACAAAAACAATTTCGCGAGTTCTCTCCCTTACTCTCTTTGCTCTCTGAGCTCATGAGCACAGAAACAACCCTTGTGTATATTTGTTGTTGGCCCACTGATTTTCACTGTAATTTTGTTGTTGTTTTTCGTTTGTGCTCTCTGAACTGTTGCACTTAAAAAAAAGGTTGTAGGATTGATTGTTAAATGTGAGTATTGAGGCATAGCTTGCAAAGAAAAAAGACTTACAACGAAAAACAAAACATTTATATGGGTATATACTATTTTTGTCAGTGTACATAATAACATGAAAAAACGGTTTGCTTTAGATGTGTTAGTGTTTTTCTTTCATATGTATTGGTGTTTGCTCTTCCATAAGCAGCCTTTGGACACCCCTGATCTAAACAATCAATTGGGATAGGTACGTGATTTTTGAAAAATTGCTATACGTTTTGTTCCATCTGAATTTAAACGGGTGCCTTCTGCTTTGAAAATTTTGTTTGGAAATATTTTAAAATGTAATAATTGCTATTAGGAAAAATATAAATGATCAAATTTCAATTTTATCTTAAAATAATGAACATTTGCACAAAACCAAAAATTTAGATATGGGCAGCCAAAAACTAAAAGTTCTAAAGAAATTTTAGAAGTTGTTATAAATATCATATCGTATCTCAAGATATTCATTCCATGGTTAAAGATTTAAAGCTCACATTATTTCTACAAGTTCGCTAGACCGTTGGAAGCATGCAGGATGCGTAGTTAGTTAAATTTTTTTTCAGGCGGTCAAAAAAAATGGTGCTATAAAACCCTAAGGACTTAGAAGCTTATAAAGAATGTTTTTGGTCTTTTAAATCAAGTTTCTTGTAGACAATCTTGCTGTCAAATAACTCACAGCGCTACTAGTTAAAAAAAAAGTCAAAATAATCAGTTTCCTAAGCCTATGGACTTGCTAAGATTACGAATGAAATTTGCAAAAGACCCCAAACGTCTAACACTACAAACAACTCAATTTCTGGCATTGACATGATTATTAACGTAAACACCTTTACAAGCCAAATTCAGCCAAGTGTTATAAGCTTCAAGTTCTCCGGATGTCTCGAAATAAATACAAAAGGCTCTAGGACGCGGAACCCTCTAGTTAAAGTTCAGTAGGTCCTAAAAAGATGGTTCTATAAAACCCTAAGGACTTAGAGTTTCATAGAGAATGTGTTTGGTCTTTTAAATCAAGTTTCTTGTAGACAATCTTGCTGTCAAATAACTTACAGCGCTACCAGGTAAAAAAAAAAATCCAGAAATTCAAAGAAATCAGTTCCTTAAACATATGGACTTGTTAAAGTTACGATAAAAGTTCGCAGAAGACCCCAAACGTCTAACACTAGAAACAACTCAATTTCTGGCAATTACACGACTACACGCAGAAGGCGGAGCCCCCTAGTAAAACATCAGTAGGTCGAGGAAAGATGGTGCTATAAAACTCTAAGAACTTAAGATTCCATAGAGAATGTGCTTGGTCTTTTGAAAAAAGATGGTGCTATAAAATTCTAAGGACTTAGAGTTGCATAGAGAATGTGTTTAGTCTTTTAAATCAAGTTTCTTGTAGACAATCTTGCTGTCAAATAGCTTACAGCGCTACCAGGTAAACAAAAAATCCAGAAATTCAAAGAAATCAGTTCCTTAAGCATATGGACTTGTTAAGGTTACGATAAAAGTTCGCAGAAGACCCCAAACGTCTAACACTAGAAACAACTCAATTTCTGGCGTTGTCATGATTATTAACGTAAGCACCTTTACAAGCCAAGGTCAGCCAAGTGTTGAACGTGTGAACTTTCCCAAGCCAATTATTAGCATCAAGTTCTCCAGATGTCTCGAAATAAATACAAAGGCCCTACGGGGGTTGGCCTGCGAAGCAAGGAGGCGGAGCCCCCTAGTAAAACTTCAGTAGGTCGAGGAAAGATGGTGCTATAAAACTCGTACGAGTTCCATAGAGAATGTGTTTGGTCTTTTGAATCAAATTTCTTGTAGACGGTCTTGCTCAAAAATTCAGAAATTCAAAGAAATTAGTTCCCTGAGCCTTTGGACTTGTTAAGATTACGCTAAAAGTTCGCAGTAGACCCCAAACTTCTAACACTACAAACAACTCAATTTCAGGCATTTACATGATTATTAAACGTAAACACTTTTACAAGCCAAGGTCAGAGCAGTTGTGAACCCGTGAACTTTCCCAAACCAGTTATAAGCTTCAAGTTGGCTTTATAGTAATGCCAAGACTGGAAATTTCTTTTCAAGCTACTATTGCCACACATTTACACATTTGAAATGCAATTAATTATTTATATTGATTTTCGAGTTATGTGCCTTAGTTTTACTTTTGCGATTTCGCCGCCTGATTATTTTTTACTATTTAATGTCCGTGCTAAATTTCTGTGGTTGCCCAAGCACTTGCGGCGATTTTAAGACCCTCCTCAAGAGTTTTCTTTTTTTTTTTTCGTTCGTTCGTTCGTTCGTGTGTATGTACCGTATATGTGTGGCACAATTTGAAACTCTATTAACCCCGTCTAAAAGGTACACGTTGGCTGTTTGTATTTGGTTAGTGCATAGTTAAGTTGATTAAAAGGCGTTGCTAATAACTTTCTTGGAACCAGAATAGCTGCCAGCTGCTCAAAGGACATGGGTCTCCTTGGTTCGTGTGACTGAACGACCAAATAGAATTGTATTTGATATACTATTAGCTGTAGGTATATACATACCTACCACATACCTCTAGCATATAGCGTGCCAAGGCATGTCCAGCAACAAAATGTACAAAAAACAACTATATAAAGCCTACAAATTTATAGCACTGGTCGATCTAAAGTGTTTTGAAGAAGGCGTTGCTAGCGTTGTAATTTTTGGGTCAGCGGGGCCCTCAGGTCATACGGCCTGTATTTGGGTGTAATGTCAGAGTTGAAATTGGCTCAGTCAAATAGTTCTTTCTTTATTACTATAATACAAACACACACATACATAACATTTCCCACAGAAGATGTTATTACTGTATGAGTAGAATTCATAAATATTCTTACCAACTAAATGATTATGTAAACATAAGTATATACTATTGTATATAGCTAGGTAAACAAGCTTAACTGACTGACTTTGATTGGCCTGTCATATATCTGAGTTTTTGTATCGACTACTTAAAAGGTGCTACCAAGGTAGCTACTTTTGAGAATTATTCAACATTCAAATATCAAGTGCGCGCGAACTTATAGACGAAAAGTAGATCATGAATTTTAACATTTTCCAACACTGCAGTAACAGCGATCAACACGCGCTTTGTTGCCAGAAAAAAGATGGCGTACGTTAAAGTCGTGCGCGGACGACTTTGGAATACCCTCTACCGCTGCTTGCAATTAAATCCGGTATATTGCTTCAGAACTCTAAAAGATAGTTATTTGCCAAATTTAGTTACAATATCTTCATAAACACACGAAACAAATCGAATTTTGTACTAAACAAATTTTTTTGACCGATCGGTCCTATTGGGGCTGTATGATAAAGTCAACCGATTTTGATCAAATTTGGTAGTGCTTGGGATCTATGAAAACTTTTTGAATGTGAGGTTTGACTACGATAACTTCATAAACAAACGAAATTCAACGAATTTTGTACAATGATTGATTTTATCCTATGGGAGCTATATGATATAGTCAACCGATTTTGATCAAATTTGGTACAGTGCTTGGGCCTATAAAAAACTTGGTTACGATATCTTTATAAACAAGCGAAACATGCCAAATTTTGTACAAAAATCGATTTTTTGACCGATTCGTCCTATGGCGGCTATATTATATAGGCAACCGATTTTAATCAAATTTGGTTTAGTGCTTGGGTACTCTAAAAAACTGCTCAATGCCAACTTTGGTTATGATACCTTCATAAACAAACAAAATACATCGAATGTTATTTAAAAAAAAATTTTTTGGCCGATTGGTCCTATGGGAGCTATATGATATAGTCAACCGATTTTGATCCAATTTGGTACAGTGCTTGGGCCTATAAAAAACTTGGTTACGATATCTTTATAAACAAGCGAAACATGCCAAATTTTGTACAAAAATCGATTTTTTGACCGATTCGTCCTATGGCGGCTATATTATATAGGCAACCGATTTTAATCAAATTTGGTTTAGTGCTTGGGTACTCTAAAAAACTGCTGAATGCCAACTTTGGTTATGATACCTTCATAAACAAACAAAATACATCGAATGTTATATAAAAAAAAATTTTTTCGCCGATTGGTCCTATGGGAGCTATATGATATAGTCAAACGATTTTGATCAAATTTGGTACAGTGCTTGGGAACTCTAAAAAACTATTGAGTGTCAAATTTGATTTGACGATATCTTCATAAACAAACGAATTATCCATCAAAAACTTTTTGTTTTTTGCGCAGTCCTCTGAAACACCCCTATGGGAGGAGCTATATAATACATATAACCCCGATATCAAAAAAATAAAATAAACTTGTCTCCCCTGACATAATAGCGCAACTAATCTGAAAATTTGGTTGCTCTAGCTCTGAGATCTAGGCGTTCATACAGTCAGACGGACAGACGAACATGGGTATATCGACTTCTCTAGTCACCCTGATCATACTTTAGGTAACTTTGGGGGTCTCCGACGTCTCCTTCTGTATATTCTGTGTTACATACATTTTCAGCTTGCACAAACTTAATATACCCTTTGTACCATACGGTACAGGGTATCAAAAATTCTTTATTTTAAACGAAACTAGTGTTGGTGGATGCATTTTTTATCGAAAAAAGCGATCGATATGATACTGGAGACTGGAGTTTGGTTTTGTTTGTATAGTAAAGTACAGCTAAGTCAATACATAATGTGTCATATAGAGCACGTCAAAGTCGACTTTGAGATACACTGTAACATCACAGCAAACATATCAACAAATAAACCGATTTAGATCAAATTTGCCATTATGCTAAAGTACTTAAAATGTTCTTCGAATGCCAAGTAAGGTTATGGTTTATAATAAAACGTTTTTGAGCAATCGGTCCAAATTTGATAGAGTGCTTCGGAACTCTACAAAACTTCTCAATACCAATACTGTTTACCATGTCTCTTATCATGCCTTAGGTAACTTAAGGGAATCTCCGCAGTATCCTTCTATATGTTACATATATTTTCAACCAAACTTAGTACACCCTTTATACCTTAAGCTACTGGGTATAGCAAAAATACACAGCATTCAGAGATGAGTTAAACTTTGTTTAAGAATTAAAAAAATATACAATCTTTTACTTGGTAAGCAACCGCCCACCAAGTATTGCCAAAGATGTTGACTTTTCATCTTTTATTTTGTATGCCTAGCCTTTAGCGCTTTTCTGCGAATCTGCGTCTTCTTACAGCTCCAGAGCTACTTGGTTTTTTGTAGAACATACATATGTATCAGACTTGTTTACATGTATGTACATCGAAATAAACATCATCGTTTTTTTTTTTGGTTTTTTTTTGGCTGGGTTGGCAGTAAAATGAAACAGCTGTTCAGGCATGTTCTTTCATTTCCAAAATTACTTATCTGTAATACAGATTCTGTATAAAATTCGGCAACTACTGTTTTATATAGTATGTATATAAAGTCTGTGTAATCTTATCGTTGCTGTAAGGCGCTTATGTATGCAAACAGCTTATCTCCCGCATCCAATGACCTTGTAAAAAACATTCCTACTAGCAGCCGTTGGTTCATAGGCCATAAACGTATTACTACGATGACTAAAACTAATATGTCTAAAGTTTGGCACGAGGAAGACAAGTTGGAACTTTTGCAAGTTTCGTTTTTGTGCTAATATTCATTAATTTGTTGATTTTCTTTATATGCTAATTTGGTGTCAATATTTTTAGATTTTTTTTTTATTTCGTCGGACCGGTTTTAATCTGTACCTGCTAGCGCAAGAGCATCAAAATAGTTTAGCCGGTAATTCTAGTTGGTTAGGTTGGCACCCCCAACGAATTAACTGTTTTTATACCCTGTACCGTATGGTACAAAGGGTATATTGTGTTTGTGCAAGCCGAAAATGTATGTAACGTACAGAAGGAGAAGTCGGAGACCCCCCAAAGTTACCTAAAGTATGATCAGAGTGACTAGAGAAGTCGATATACCCATGTCCGTCTGTCCGTCTGACCGTCTGTCCGTATGAACGCCTAGATCTCAGAGATGGTAAGAGCTAGAGCAACCAAACTTTCAGATAAGATCCCTTATTAATCCATAGGAGACAAGTTTATTTTATTTTTTTGATATCGGGACTCCATTATATAGCTCCCATAGGGGTGTTTCAGAGGACCTCGAAAAAAAGCAAAGCGTTAAGAAGAGTTCCCAAGCACTATACCAAATTTGATCAAAATCGGTTGACTATATCATATAGCTCCCATAGGACCAATCGGTCAAAAAATCGTGTTTTGTACAAAATTCGTTGTGTTTCGTTTATTTGTGAACATACCGTAACCACATTTGGCATTAACAAGTTTTTTAGAGTTCCCAAGCACTGTACTAAATTTGATCAAAATCGGTTGACTATATCATATAGCTCCCATAGGGCCAAAAAAACGTTTTTTGCACAAAATTCGTTGTGTTTCGTTTGTTTGTGAAGATATTGTAACCAAATTTGGCATTCAGAAGTTTTTTAGAGATCTTCAACACTGTACCAAATTTTATCAAAATCGGTTGACTCTATCATATAGCTCCCATAGGGCCGATCGGTCGAAAAAAAGTTGTTGATTAAAAATTCGTCTGTTTTTGGTTGTTTATGAAGGTATCATAATCTAATTTGGCAATCAAATGTCTTTTGGTGTTCTTAAGCAATTTACCGGATTTTATTGCAAGCAGTGGTATAGGGTATCCCAAAGTCGTCCGCGCCCGACTTTAACGTACGCCATCTTTTTTTATTATAAATTTTGAACATATTCTTTAAGGCACTTTGCTGCACATACATTTGGATTTGAATTTGGAGCGCTGCCGAAATATTTTGCTGAATCCGCTCCTGTTCAAATGCATTGATTTAGGTGATTAAAATGGCGACCACAAAAATGGCAAAGCTCATTAAGCGTTATATTAAAACAAATTGAAATTAATTAAGTCTATATGTAAAAATGATTTGTTGTTGGTTTTGGGTTTATTAAAGCGCACTTTATCAGCTGGCAGTTACTCGAACAAATTTCTTTGATTGCAGCGTAATTTGCAATCCATAAATGACTCACTCACTGCTGGCTATTATCAGTAGGGAACAACAGCTCATGTTTATAAACAAACTAATATACTATATAATTTTATTTATTTTGTTTAAAATAAGAAGGCAGTTCCTCAATGGCCTTTTTCGTTTTGGCTTATGACTGCTTCGTAGCTGTCTTCTGAGTCACGTAGAGCCAATTAAGTATGAGAAGGCTACAATCCGAATTAAATTTAGAGAGTATCAGCAATATGATAAGTTTCTGTTTTCAATCGTCTCGGCTCTTGTTCGTCTACAACGCTTTGAAGCCAATAAAGATTTCTTGTTTTTGATACAGCCTGATCGATAAAGGTTTACTGCAAAATTTTAGTAGCAGAAATCCGACTTGGACAACAAATATCGAATATCGAATATCTCAGCGCGGAAATTCCTTCCTTGACATATTTGATCAAAGTAGTTTATTATGTACATACTTATACAACTTACCGTTTGAATCGCCTCAATGGATTCCTTGCTGTGCATTGTCCAGTACAGAGCAATTATAAAGAGAAAATTGTAGAACTCATAGGCGCCATGACCCCAGCTACCCAGCATGGCATTTGTTATAAAGAAGAAGTGCACAAAGGCAACAAGCTGTAAAAATAACAAAAACAAAAATGTTAACTAAAAAGATAGATATAGTATGTATGTATAAAATCAAGGAAGTGTATAAGATATACATACTAGTTAATAAGCAGCTCAGAGTGAAACCCCACAAAAGTAGACATGGCTGGCTCCATGCAGCTACAGTTTTAGCCCCAATCTCTATTCAAGTGTTACTGACCGAATATCAAATGGCATTGTGGTTAGATGTTGCATCGTTGGCTTCCAATGTTTCACAATGCCAAGTGCTAATGAGCCGCCACCGCTGCCACCACAGTCTGGGGCGGTAACCAAAGTAGCAACTCTACTGACAACCACTCTGGGTGCGGCACATTATCTAATAACTGCAGCTGCAATTGCAGGGCTTAGAGTTATTATGCCCTGTGGGTGGCCAATGACCCACCCGAACGACCAGGTGTGCCCTGAGTTTCCTTTGGGGTTTTTATAATCGCACACATTAAAGCCCCAAGCAGCGCACATACTATATGCAAAGATTCGTTTGTGTTAACAAAGCCATACCAAATACAGTGGGACTTTCCTAAAACGAACTTCTTTCTTTACGACGAATTTTTTTAAATAACGATTATTTTTTATGATTTTTTTCTCTATAACAAATTTTCTAACAAATTCTGCTCCCGCTCGAAGAAAGTGCGACTGCACTTTATTATTTGGGCTCCTTTCAAATTTGAAAAATTTTTCGTGATTAATGAAAAAACAAAAGTGGGAATTTTCCTACTACCCTGTACTAGAGATGAGGCGGGCTTCGA
The DNA here is from genome assembly GCA_949987675.1 of Chymomyza fuscimana. Classification (NCBI taxonomy): domain Eukaryota; kingdom Metazoa; phylum Arthropoda; class Insecta; order Diptera; family Drosophilidae; genus Chymomyza; species Chymomyza fuscimana. The sequence goes on along the minus strand of OX465090.1, from coordinate 36,332,922 downwards.
ATGTTGCCATTGTGAAACAAACGAGAAACTCTGCTCCACATGAGGAAATGTAAAAAATATGATATATGCTAAAAAGCGCATAGATATAAAATAAAATAATTAACTAATTATTAAATATATTTAAATGGAAAATTCAGTTTAGGTCGCGCTGGAGACGAGCAGAATGTTATATTCGTGAGAGCCTGAGCTTTTTTATAAAGTGATTGCTTTATGTTCGTGACTTGCCCTCGAGGTATTCACCCATCGTATATCCGCCATTGAAATACCTCCTTCGATTTGAGTAAATATTGTAATACTATGAGAACATTACCAAATCATTGAACAATTTTGTAGCTAATGCGTAATCTTCGAAAATGAAGGTAAACTATTAATTTTTATTTTTTAACCTTATGGCATTATTCGGGTTTCATTTCTTACTTTAAAGCAGAGCAAGTCTTTTTAAGCTAAATCCCAAAAAGTATGCAATTTAATCTTAAACAAACAAATTTTAGCATTTCTAATTAAAAATTGGCTTTTTTAGTCCGCTGACTTTATTCGTATCAGTAAGTTCCCAACCATGATGTTAATAATACCAACTTTCAACACGATTACTGTTTAGCTACTATTTTCTAAGACTTGTTCTTATAAGAACCTCAAATTGTACTAAGATCATGGAAGTGTGATTTCTGAATTTGAAAAAAAAAAAAAAACCTCTTTCCATAATAATAAGTTGAAGATCTTCATTTTGAGAATATTTTTGTCCATAGTGAAATGCAAGACGGCCTTATTTTAAAGAGGGTTGGCCGATAAAATTTCTAAGATCAAAACGATTATTAAGATAGTATATAGAAGTAAACAGTTCTTACATCAAAACAATTGTTATGAATGTATATGCGTCTGATATTGTTATTAATTGAAACATAGCTGAGTGCAGAACCTCTATTTTAAGATGAAGTACGTAATAGTCAGGCGCAGACGACTTTGAGATACCCTTTAGCATCACATTGCAATGAATATATTTCATAGGTACTACAAAAAACATTGGATTGCCCAATTAGGTTACGACAGCTTCATAAACAAATGAATGATGCATCAAAAATTTTTGGTTTTTTTTTTTCAGAGTGCTCTGAAGTAACCCCATGGGGGCTATATAATACACTATAAAGCCGATATCAAAAAAATAACAAAAAAAATTGTCTCTAGTGACATAATAAGGCTAAGCTGAAATTTTTGTTACTCTAGCTATTATCAACTCTGAGAACTTGGCGTTCATATAGACACACATACAGACAGACGGACAAGGGTACATTCGACTTCTTTAGCCAACCTATTCATAATTTTGGTAACTTTAGGGATCTCCAACGTCTTCTTGTGTAAGTAACATACATTTTCGGCTTGCACAAACTTAATATACCCTTTATGTAAAAATGGCAGGAAATTGGTGCGAAATATATGAACCATTACGACTAGAATATCAAGTCATCCACCAAGCTTATACTGTGGGGAAAGAATTTATCCGGCTGTAACCGGCTGAATGCCTTAATCTTTGATAATCTTGATAGTGAAGTGAGGAATTCGTGTATCGTTCAAAGTTAAGATTTTTTTTTTAAGATATAGTGCAAAGATTCCCAATTAACGCAAAAACTAGAGGTTAATACAAATCAATCCCAAAATAAAGTAAATCGTATAAGTTGTTCAAAATATTTCAAGACTTTTGAGATAATCGGAAACTGTCTTTTTGATTTCTACTAAGTAGGGCAAAGAAAATTTTTAAACTGAATAGATTTTATTTTATCAAAAGATTCATTTCACTTATTCGGTCGCTTTAAATAATATGTGTTACATTCGTGGAATCTCCTTTTTGTTTAACCAACTTTATTATGTTGCTGCATTAAATGTGTATATCAAAAACTCCAAGGAACGACGCATATTTTATAAACAATTTAAAATAAATCAATATTGAACTTAATTTCTTCCAGCGCCAACCAAATTTAACACGTCAGAAGTGTTTTGCCGCAGAGCTTTGTTGTTAAAAACAGTGCAAAACTTGCGTCAGTCAGTCCGGCTGGTTCTCGAGAGTGCACAATTGTTTTCCAAAAAAAAGTTCTTATCAGTGCAGGGAAGTGGTTTGCGGTTGTCCTATATTGTTTATACGACTCCCATAAGTCTACAAACAAAATTTGATGGATTTTCTTTATAGCACAGCTTTATTGGTGTGTTTTTATTTTTAGCATCTATTGACAAAACTGACCTGCGTGTGTATAAGGCGCTTCTTTTGTTTAGTTTTGGTATCTCTACATACATATAATTTTTTTGGTTTTCGAAACAGACAGATGGACATGGCTAAATAAAATATTTTGTAGTTCTTATTAGTTTGGTAAGAATTTTATAAATCGTTTCTTTCAATATGTTACCAGCTTTATGTACATGGTAAAATCCAGTGCCGTAGTTAAGGAAGGAGGACAAAGGGTATACTAGATTTGTGCAAGGTATGTAACGGACAGAAGTAGGCGTAGCAGACCCCAAGTCCTTTATACCAAAATGCTTAGCATAACCTCGGGTAGCGATTGAGCCATGTCCGTCTGTCCGTCCGTATGAACGCCTAGATCTCGGAGACTATAAGAGCTAGAGACACGAAACTTTACCAGCTGGTGCGCATATTTCCTCAGAAGATGAAGTTTTTTGAATCATGACCACCCCCCGCAATCAATTTACCGTGTTTTCTCCCACAGCCCTCAACATACCAACTTGAAACTTAACCCATATACTTTAAATAACTTCTTTTAAGTAACATTCGAGTTTCATCAAAATCGGTAAAAATGTAGGGAACTTATAGGTATAAATATCGAATTTCACCAAAAAAAAATAAACTCCAATTGGAAAGATCTTAGAAGGAATATGCAGGAAAAATTTTTTCGAGACAAATGGTACAGGGCACCGCCTTGACTGTACCACATTTTTTCAAAATATATTTTCGTCTCATTATTATGTACTGCATCAACTGAAAGTTGAAATAGTTTTCATTGACTTATTCTACCATGGAATGATATTTTAATTGAAAAGATGGCGTACGTTAAAGTCGGGCGCGGACGACTTTGGGATACCCTGTACCACTGCTTGCAATAAAATCCGGTAAATTGCTTAAGAACACCAAAAGACATTTGATTGCCAAATTAGATTATGATACCTTCATAAACAACCAAAAACAGACGAATTTTTAATCAAAAACTTTTTTCGACCGATCGGCCCTATGGGAGCTATATGATATAGTCAACCGATTTTGATAAAATTTGGTACAGTGTTGAAGATCTCCAAAAAACTTCTGAATGCCAAATTTGGTTACAATATCTGCACAAACAAACGAAACACAACGAATTTTGTGCAAAAAACGTTTTTTTGACCGATTGGCCCTATGGGAGCTATATAATATAGTCAACCGATTTTGATCAAATTTGGTACAGTGCTTGGGAACTCTAAAAAACTTCTTAATGCCAAATGTGGTTACGGTATGTTCACAAATAAACGAAACACAACGAGTTTTGTAAAAAAACACGATTTTTTGACCGATTGGTCCTATGGGAGCTATATGATATAGTCAACCGATTTTGATCAAATTTGGTATAGTGCTTGGGAACTCTAAAAAACTTCTTAATGCCAAATTTGGTTACAATATCTTCACAAACAAACGAAACACAACGAATTTTGTACAAAATACAAATTTTCGACCGATCGATCCTATGGGACCTTCCGATTGCCAAATTTGGTTATGATATCTTTATAAGCAAACGAATTATCCATCTAAAACTTTTGCTTTTTTTCGAGGTCCTCTGAAACACCCCCATGGGAGATATATAATGTAGTCCCGATATCAAAAAAATAAAATAAACTTGTCTCCTATGGATTAATAAGGGATCTTATCTGAAAGTTTGTTTGCTCTAGCTCTTACCATCTCTGAGATCTAGGCGTTCATACGGACAGACGGACATGGGTATATCGACTTCTCTAGTCACTCTGATCATACTTTAGGTAACTTTGGGGGGTCTCCGACTTCTCCTTCTGTACGTTACATACATTTTCGGCTTGCACAAACACAATATACCCTTTGTACCATACGGTACAGGGTATAAAAATCCAATTCCCCAGCATCCGCATAAAATCCTGCATGAGTAGAGCGTTAAAAATGTTCGTCTCAGAAGATGTGTTTATAATAACCTGCTTATGGCCAATTATTGGTGCAATTTTGTTTCTAGCTCTTATGATCGCGGATATAGCTCAAACGCTAAGCGACAACATCTATCATGCCTTTTACATACTTAGATATCCTTGTTGCTATGGGTACATGCTACTGCCTCACAGAAGCTGATTATATTAGCTATGATCTTGGATATCTAGCTGTTTATACAGACGTTCAGTTGCTAGCCCTGTCAATGACAGTAATTTTGTTGCAATATAAACAACTTGGGGGGGCATCACCCTTGAACGTATGGCTGCGTACAGGCTATATACAGCATCTCAGGAAGAGTATTGAATTGCCGTACATGGACACAGCTTGTCTCCAGGGGGTCGCCAAGCAAAAATACAAATTTGTGAGCATGTACAGCACATGTATGTATGCATCTGTATGCTATGTATGTATGTATGTATGTGTGTTTATATTAATGTATTTGTGAAGAAATTGACGCTAAGCGCGCTGTGACATTTCATTTTAAATGAATGCACTTGTTAATATGTTTGCCCCATTGTCTACGCAAAAAAAAATAATTATCTATCATGAACCGGCTCGACCAAGTCATCTTAAACAGTTTGTTAAATTATGGTTAAATAAACAATTATAATTACCTTAACGCGCACAAATGGCGAACCCATCAGTTCATTCAAATCGGTCATTTTGTTGGCTCTTTGTTTTGGTTAAAATATATGTATATATGTATATATATGTTGGGATGATGTGTTGGTAAATAACTGTAGAATAACCGCCCCCACACGCAGAGAGTGAAAATGGCGTTGAACCTGTTGTTACTCCTAACGCGACAATAAAATAAAAAAAAAAAAATTAAAAAAAACACAAACACACACGCACAGTACAACAGATACACCGACGCAATTTTTTTTTTTAAGATAAAATTTGCGAGCCAGCTGTTTTGTTATTTTTATGCAAATATTTCAAATTGTTCCACTTTTTGGCTGTCGAATTTTGTTGTTGTCAAATCTATTTTCACTTGGTGATTTAAATTCACTTTCAATTGGTTGAATGCACTGAGCTACACACGTAGACACACACAGGCACATGAGAGAGGCACACGCAGTTGCAATTATTATGTATGCATGTGTGTGTGTCGGAACAATGACGTGCGTGTGAAGTAGCGGGCACTTGTTGGTCTTCCTGTCTAATGCAACAACAACAACAACGACAACAATTGCCAAAGTAATAAAGCGAGATAGTTGCACGTACGTAATTCTAGGGCGTACTATAGAGCAGCTGCAGCAACAATAACAACAAGTGCAACAATAATAACAACAGTACTTAAAAAAAAATTTAAATATTGTGGCACACGAGCAGCAGCGCACAAGCGTTTACAATTCAAATCGGTTTGTGAATGAAGTCCAAGTCAAAAAGCAAGGCGGACCCCACCAGCAGTTGCGTTTACGTCGACGTTGACGTTGACGTTGACAGCGGTGGCGTAATCAAACACACAGTGTGACCAGCTTTAGCTCAACCAAATGCGCCAATTTTTGCCAACAAATTACACATAACATTTAAACTTGTCTGTTGAGCTGCAGCGGCTATTACAAAATAAAACAACTTATAAATAATTAAAAAATCACAGTCGCAAAGCACAAATATGCAAGAACAACTTGAACTTCCCCTAAACAGCTTTGTAAATTTAACCAAAACAACAAACGGGCACACTAGTGCTGTCAAACACATCTTAGTATTGCAAAGCGCTATAAAAACAACGCAGCAAAGTTTTTTTTGTTAATTCACAAATAAATTTGTTTGCGCGTTTTGTTAGTTAGTGCAGTTTTTTCAATTTAAAACAAAATTTGTAGCCCAACTAAATTAGTTTGTTATAAGCAGCGGCACAGCCATCTAAAAAATACAGCACACATCAACATCCGTACATCCGTTGTTGTTATCATCAAGACAGCTGGACCGGTTGCTCGTTAGTCTGTTTATGACGACGTGTGCTGATATGATAACACAGTAGGCAACAACGCCCAGCCTAGATAATTGTGCTCTTAAAACTCCAAACTTTGTGTGGTTATGGCCTCAGGAAAGGAACAAAAACTAACTTCTGACTTTGTTGAAGCTAAAATAACGCTCAATATGGTGAACAAGCTGGACTGTGTTAAGCAGAACACAATCACGGTAAGCATACTTATAATTTTCAAGCCACACGCACCACAACATAACCTTGACACTAACATGCCGCTTATCTTTATCAAAACCAGCTGCCAACTCCCTTAGCCGATGATGATGTTCAAGCAACTGGCGATGCTGGTAAAACTGCAAAAGTTACGAAATATGCCTGGAATTCGCCACGTTTGATGATAATATTCCATGATGCTGATTTAAATTGTGCTGCACACCATCTGCTGAGTTCGCTGCATAACCCCTTTGCGAAAGATGCTGTGGCCACATTGTTGATACAGGAAAGTGTGGTGGGACTTTTTACCAAAAAGATAGTTCTCAAAATGAACGCACTGGACGCCAAGCTGGCAAATCATCCTAGCTTTAAAAACAGTTTAGTCAAAATCAAGGAACTAAATGCCAAAACAATTGTGGCTGATAAAAGCCGCGTGCAAGCAAATGCTTCGCCAACTTTGGTACTGGATTTTACGCACACCTATTTAGGCGGACAACCCGGTGGCGTTATAACCATGCACACTTTTCGTACGCCCAAAGAATGCATGACAGTGAATGAAAAGGAAACGTTGCGCTATAGCTCGGTCTCTATTTGGAACGAGAAACTATCCACCTCCTATGAAATATTAAATGGCTTTGATTGCGACACTTTTCTACTCAATTGTTTCAACACCAGTCTGGATCCGATTAAGGCTGCCTTTACCGAAAAACGCAATGATGCTACTATAGTCAAGGGTTATCACTATGAGACTTTGATAATTGGCTATAAACAAAGAATGATTGTTTTTCCGGTAGGCAATATCTTTGCCAATTAAACAAGCCGCTGCATTTAAAGGAATAGAGCCATATTACAAGGTGCCTTAAAAAGTAACTTTACACATTACCTCTGGATAACTAGCAAGTAACTTTTTATATGAGTTTATATATGTTTTCTAATACATGTTGCAACAAATAGTTTCGTTATTGTTTAGTGCTGTATTTAACAAAACTAACCCGTATATATGTATATTGGTGTGTGGCAACTTAAGCTTATATGCAACAGGATGTTTATCTTTTAGGATAACGATGCATTGTACATGCGTAGTTTGTCAGCATCTCTGTAAAATGGGGGTGTTTTCTTCTAGCTACATTTTGTTGCCATGGCATTGGGTTTCTAGAATTTGCATTTATCGCATTTTTTGCAGATTATGGTTTACATTTTTTAACTGCGCAAAGAAATAATTTTTTATATAATGTACAACGCAAATTAAAGTGTAACTAAAAACAATGGAATTGCAATATACAAGTTCTCACAACCACCAATAGAAGTCGCAGCCATTCACTCTCTCGCTTTTTACTAAAAAAATATACGAGGGCTATTTGATAAATTAGCGTAGTAACTGTTGATTAAAATAAAATTAGCTGCATGCAGGATGAGAGTTCATAAATAAAATAAGAACTCTGCCAATGGTAGTGGTTTATTGCATTCCAAGATCATCCGTGCAAAATTGCTCTTCCTGCAAGACAACGCATCGCTGTCTTATCCATATTTACCACCTGTGGCAACTTTCTATAACCAAACCTCAAATGACTTGGGTGAGAATACCTATTTTATAAAATGCATAAACATTAAAATTAAAGAAGAAACTACCCTCGTACCATAAGCTGCGCTGCCTTGGCATTTAGATATTAGATGCCGCTGGCTTTGGCGCTGCTCCACTTTCACACTCTCTAGCGTTTCGGTAGAGAGACAACGAGAGAGCCAAGCCAAAACTAAGAGAGCGTCGGTGACTGTGACTGGTCTGGTCTTGTAGCCCCCACCGAGCACACGCTGCGCGCGCTCGTTCGCTCTGAACCCAGTCACTTTTACAACAACTCGGTTATATAGATATGTACTTTGTTTAGGTTTGCGTTGAATTAGTTTTTGTTATATATTTGTTGTTGTTGCCTTACGTACTCTATACACAAGTTCTGCCAGTCAGTGACTGCTGCTGTTTCCATTGACAGCCGCAGCGCCAGTCATTGCCATTCCAGCTGTTGATGAGGTGTCGTGGCACTGCCGTTGTTGTATGCAACTTGATGGAAAAAAAAGAGAAAATGTTTTGGCAATTGCACAAAATCCGCGAATAATAATACCCCTACTAATAGAAAAAAAAGACTAGCGTTGAACAACGCTTTCCACTGAGTTTTCCAATTTGTTTACAAAACAAAGCAACACAGCATGCCACCCAATAAATGGACAGATGACACACGCGATGCTTCTTGCTATTATGCAGACGATGAGCATGGGGATATGGCAGAGACCAGCAATGAGGAGGAGGATGAGTACGACGTGGGCGGTGAGCAGGAGGCACTTTGCGCAGGTAGCAGACTTTCAATGGGCGGCACGAGCACGGAGCGTAAGTAACACTCATATGTATTTCTGATAACAAGTCTATGACAAAAGATAAAAATTTAAACCGCCCACAGCTGATGGTGAATTTCCAAAAACTCGGCATATCTTTGGCCTGATGGGCTTTCTGGGCTTTGCCGTGGTCTATGCCATGCGCGTTAATCTGTCGGTAGCCATTGTTGCAATGGTCAACCAGACGGCTATACCACATGCAAACAACTCCGTTATAGATGATGATACTTGTCCCATGCCGCCGCCGCGCAATGACACAAAGCAGCTGCCTGAGGGTGATTTTGTTTGGGATGAGGCCACTCAGGGCCTAGTGCTGGGCAGCTTCTTCTATGGTTATGTGCTGACCCAGGTGCCAGGCGGTCGTATGGCTGAGCTTATGGGCGGAAAACGCATCTACGGTTATGGTGTGCTGGTTACGGCAATCTTTACGCTGCTCACGCCATTTGCTGCCCATTGGAATTTACCACTACTGGTGCTAGTGCGCGTATTGGAAGGCATGGGTGAGGGCGTTACCTATCCGGCCATGCATGCCATGTTGGCACATTGGATACCACCGCTGGAGCGCAATAAGTTTGCAGCCATTGTCTATGCGGGCTCCAATATAGGCACAGTCATATCCATGCCCTTCACTGGTTGGCTATGCTCGCTGGACTATCTGGGTGGCTGGCCCTTGGCTTTTTACCTCTTTGGCATGATGGGCATAGTTTGGTTTGCCTGTTGGATGTATTTGGTATACGATAAGCCCAGTATGCATCCGCGCATCACAAGCACTGAACGTGTTTATATAGAGCGCAGCATGCGACCGCATTTGACTTATATGGTTGCAGCAGACACAGCACACGATTCAGAAGACGGTGATAGCGTGGAGCTGCTGCATGGACGCAACCATGAGGATAGCATACCTTGGGGCTCACTGCTGACCTCAGTGCCGATGTGGGCTATTCTGTTGACGCAATGCGGTCAAGCCTGGTCCTTTTATACACAGCTAACCGAGCTGCCCACCTATATGAGCAATATACTACATTTTGATATACAAGCAAATGCAATGCTCAATGCTGTGCCCTACTTGACCGCCTGGTTCGTGGGCATAGCCTGCTCCGCGGTGGCCGATTGGATGCTACAGCAACGCTATATAACGCTAATAAACTCGTACAAACTGTGGAACACGGTGGCCTCGGTAGTGCCCTCACTGGGTCTAATTGGCATCATCTATGGCGGCTGTGACTGGGTCTGGGTAACTATTATGCTGGCCGGATTTGGTTCCTTTGGCGGCGCTGTCTATGCTGGCAATCAAATGAACCATATAGCTTTGAGTCCACGCTATGCAGGTACCATGTATGGCATTACCAATTCCGCGGCCAACATTTGCGGTTTTTTGGCGCCCTACGTTATTGGCCTAATCATTAATCATAGAGAAACTCTAACCCAATGGCATGTTGTCTTTTGGCTGGCAGCAGGCCTAAACATTAGCGGCAACATTATTTACTTGCTTTTTGCCAGTGCAGAGGAGCAAAGCTGGTCCTTAGCTGCCAGCGTACCGCGTACTCGATCTGGCCACAACGTGCTCTCTTAAATTTCTCATAGTTAGGGAACGTGCACAGCGCGTACCCTCTTGTAAATGTACCTAAAACTCAAATAATGTATAAGCATGTGTGATAACTACGAGACGCAGTATTCCTGTGAGCGACGCTAGCCGCTTGGCGTCTAACCATTTGCCCAGTTGCTTCCATAACCAAAATTTAAGCTGTGTGTAGTTTTTAGTTTTCCATTAGTAGTGCTCCCAGTGGTGCAAGGGTTGTGTACTCAGCGGCCACCAATTATACGCGAGTTAGGTTTACGCTTTAATGTAATGTACTTCGATCCGGAACGTTATATACTAGAATGTGTGTGGATATGATATACATATATGGCAATTTATACCGATATACGAAATACTTAGATTTTAAGGCAGACATATAGCTTTAGAGCAGCTACTGTTGGTTGCATTAACGAAATTTACATATACATACATTGTATATACATATGTACTAACCTATACATACCATAGCAAATAAGGCGCACGTATTTAAATTATATACTTAATATTAATATATACAAGCTATTGCCTATTTTGCAATAAACTGCACAAACATATCGAAAAAAGAATACTATAAGTATAGCTTTTGTTATGCAAGACCCAATACTATATATGTAGATACTTTTAGTCGGTCTTCACTAGGAATTATTATAGCTAAATTATTCCAAAAATCATTCTTTAAACAGGCAAACCAAACCACAAGACAAATTGCTTCGAGTCTTTTATAAACGACCAGATCCTGGGACTGGTTTGCCTTACTTTTTGTGTATCTAGAATTTCTCAAAAACCCTAATGGCCAAATAAATGAATAAAAGAATGAAAAAATTTAATGGTTTGAATAATACATTTTTTTTTACGGTGGCCGTGAAAATTCGAACGAAAAGTAGTCGGACTGATAGACTGCCTGCCGACGATTTTTCCGGCTAGTATTGGTAGTTTGGAAAGGGTAGTTGGCTCCAAGTCGTCTCGCTCTGATGACTACTCTTTTAGAACGATTAAAGGCCTAAGCGCAGAATGCTAAAAAATTTCTCACGGAATGACAAAACCATATTCGGGAAAAATTTAGGACATTGTAGCCCTGAGAGCAAATTTGTTTTTACGATTCCAATGAAGTGTTCCACAGAGAATTTGTGGCACAGGAACAAACTGTTGATGCAGTCTTTTACGTGGAGATCCTTGAACGGATAAAAATACGCAGCGTTCAAAAGTCCTGATATTGCTCCGTTCAAAACCGTCCTGGAAGGACATCATCGCGGCTCGGATTACAAGATGCCGTGTCAAATCAGCTCAAGAGCATTCTGGCGTGCGAAAGCTAGAAATTCCTCTAGCAGCGGTATGTATAGGTGAGTTTTTATTGACAGTACCCATACCCAAGTCAAGTAAACACCGATTTTTTTAAATCCCCAAAAAATAAGTTTTAAAAAATCTACCAAAAATCCTCTCGAGCCTTTGCATTTTTAATATGGTACTACGATTATTTGAAACTTTTTGGTGAACTAGTGAAATTTGTAGGCCTGTCCTAGCACAACAAAGACGCTTTACATCCACTACACTCTTTTTTCTGAAACCCGCTGTATTGTCAGCCGATTTAAAATTTCTTTACAGGAATTTCTATTCAACCTTTATGGCGTCTCTGCTTGGCGCAAGCCTTCTTTATTCCGTGCTACCAGAGGTAGCTAGTTAGCTCACTACCTGGTCCATCCAATGGAGGCACGGAGCTACAAAAACTGCTGAGCACAGTTCGTTGTTCCATCAAATGCGGTAATCGCCATCAAGGGCCAAAGATTTTGGGAAGTATTCTGCTCTCAAACGCTGCAAGTAGAGACTGCTTCAGACAGTATCATCACCCATGCTCCAGTCCCATAAGGCGAGACGGTTAGGATGAGCATATGAGAAATCATATACTTCGTCTTGCTCTGATTTACCACCAGACCTACTCTGGCAGATTTTTTTTTAAGTACGACCATCATTCCCATACGACAACAGCCGGTAAAAATCTCATGTATTTTGAAATGCTTCGAAGAACTTATTTCCCTGTTTCCCTGATCATATCCGCTGCTCTATACATCCATTAAAATTTCTTGGTTTCGTTTTATTTTAATTTATTTACGAATATTATGTCATTTGGGAAATGACTTTTGCAGTGTTTTGTGCAGGACCCTTTTTTTTGGGGGGAGGAGTTTGGTGAGGGATCTTACAGCATATACATACATACATATATGATGCATATTTTCAGGCGTTTTCTATTATTAATTTATTTTATTTTGAAGGAACTGCAAAGTTTTGGTAACCAAAGGAAAGGATAGAACTTTTTTTGTTTAGCATGTAAATCTTTGATATGACTTGCATACAGTAGTTATATGATTGTATATATATATACTACGTCGATCTTTATCTTTATAATAATTGCTACAAATATGCATAACAAACAAAAAAAAAAAAATTGTTGACTTTCTTTTAAATATACATACATATACGATACATATAAATATAAAAAAATAAATTTATGCGAACAATTCTTCACGCTGAGAGAGCTGCTGGCCATAAAGCTGATCCAGAGACCGTCATCGGCCTACCAAACGCTACACTTTTTCTCCGGATTCATATTAGAGTCCGGAGCGCAGTCAAAGGCTTGCGAGAAATCGCGCGAGTTCGAGAGCGGTCCCAGCACACGCACTACGCCCGGTGAATGCACCGAGGAGCGTATCTTGGTGAGCGCATCCTCAGGTCGCATGGAGCCACACCATATTTGCGCATAGTTGAGAAAGAAGAGTTGATCATGTGTCATGTTCAAGCCGGGCAAGGGCAGCTCACGGCCATGACGCGTCTCCCACTTCTTGTAGGCCTGAAAAGTGTCATATTGCATTTAATTGTTTTTAGTTTTTAGTGTCTTTTATAGCAGAGCGAGCACTCACCCTAAATGCCTGCTTAAGGCCACCATTGTCCGCGATATTCTCGCCCTGCGTCATGCGTCCATCCATAAACATGTCCACCTCGTTGATTTTATAGCGTGAATATTGATCTATAACGCATTGAGTGCGCTCCCTAAAGGCCTCGATAGTTGCATTGTTCCACCATTGCATCATGTTGCCTTCTTTGTCAAATTGACGCCCCTTGTCATCGAAGCCATGTGTAATCTCATGCCCAATAACCACACCTATGCCGCCATAGTTCAGTGATTTGGGAAAATGCTGGCTATAGAAAAGTGGCTGCAAAATGCCCGCAGGAAATACTGCAACAAAAAAAACGCACAAAGTTAGAGGCCATGGCTGCCAATAGTTAGTACTTTACTACCTATATCATTCTTGTTGGGATTGTAGAAGGCATTGACTACAGCTGGCTCCGTGGTCCATTTCTCCTTGTCCACTGGCTGGCGCAGCAGGTGCAATACCTTCTCCGACTCCCACTTCAAAATGGCCAGCACATTGTCTATAAAGTTATTCGAGACAATGGTCAGCTGTAAAGTAAACAAAAGATTTAGTAAACCGCATACATCAAGGCCCAGTGCCCAGGGCAACTCACATTAACATACTCCTGCTCTAGCTCGGTTGCGTTGGTTAGTATCTCTGGATAACCTATGCGTTCGTTCATTGAATCCGCCTTTTCTTTGGCCACTGCACGCGTCTCATCATCCATCCAATGATTTTCAGTGAGCAGTTCATTAAATGCCTCACGTATGGTGTGTATCATTTCCAGCGCTACCTCTTTGCTCTCCTGATTGAAATTGTCACGTATAAATAAAGCGCCCACTGCCACGCCCATTTTCTTATTGGTCCACTCAACGCACTGAGACCAACGTGTGCGTTCCGTCTGTATGCCCATAAGGATCTTACGAAACTCTACACGCTCGCGCTGATACTCATCGATCATGTGCGTCATAATGGACATGACCAAACGCCACAGCACATAGTTATGCACCACGCGTCGCTCCGTGCGTCTCAGTATCTTGGCCATCTCGGTGAGATAGCGCAGTCCATAGGTGACTAGCGGCTCCTCTGCATCCAGCGGCATTTGTGGTCCCAGCGCTGTTTGCAAGTACTCTGTCCAGTTCAGCTCGGGCACCTTCAATTGCAGCTGCGGCAGCGTCATCTTGCGATAGACCGCACTTGTATCATGTCTATCTGCCTCCGGCAGCGATACATTCACCAGCTGCGTCTCAAAACGCACCACTTCGTCCAGCTCTTCTGCCGCTGTCTCCGCATTCGCGCCCATGAGCACCGAAACCTGTGTCATATACCTATGATATGCTTTCAGATCATTCTGGCTGCTGGCTTTTAGATAGTAATCGCGGGAGGGTAGCGCATACTGCAACTGATCCATTTGTATTATATTAACCGAACTATTTTTATCATCGGCTCCGACATATAGCTCGATCAGCACGGATTCGCTATAGTTCATGCGCAGATGGCCCATTAGCTGCTCAATGGACATGTTTGTAGGTGGCTGCCAGTTGGGCTCGATCACAGGCCAGCCGCCCAGCGACTTAAGCACCTCTTTCAGTCGGCCAGCGCCGATCTTGCGTATTTGGGCTGTAAAGAAACAAAGGATTTGTCAGTTCAGTAAATATTGGAGAGCAGGAAGGGAACCACAAAAGTTTAAAATTAAGATGGGAACTACCATATCTTTTTTTGAAGAAATTTCTGATCAGACTTACGTATGTCCATGCAGCTTTTGTAAAAGGTCTTTGCCTTAATCGTAGCCTCATTATCATGCTCATCGATTGGCTCCTCTAGAACGCCCCGTAGTATGACCTGCTGTTGATCGGCAAGCACCTGTAATATTAAAGTTATTAGAAACATTTAAAGAACATACAAAAACTAATTAAAATATTTTGATTTACTAATCCGAATTTAAGTTCCAAAGAACATCGTAACGTAAGGGTTCTAACTTAACCTCAAAAAATTGCATAAATTGAGGCACTTTGAAGGTTATAGCGAATGCTGGGATTTTTGTGTCTTGGATTCGGATTAAGTTTGTGCAAGCCGAAAATGTATGTAACGTATTGAAGGAGACGTCGGAGACCCCCCAAAGTTACCCAAAGTATGATCGGGGTGACTAGAGAAGTCGATATACCCATGTCCGTGTGTCCGACTGTCTGTCTGTATGAACGCCTAGATCTCAGAGATGGTAAGAGCTAGAGCAACCAAATTTTCAGATTAGATGCGTTATTATGTCAGGGGATGCAAGTTTATTTTATATTTTCGATATCGGGGATATATTATATAGCTCCCACAGGGGTGTTTCAGAGGACCTCGAAAAACCCTAAAAGTTTTAGATAAATAATTCGTTTGTTTATAAAGATATCGTAACCAAATTTGGCATTCAGAAGTTTTTTTTTAGAGATCTTCCAAACTATACCAAATTTTATCAAAATCGGTTGACTATATCATATAGCTCCCATAGGACCAATCGGTCAAATAAACGTTTTTTGTACAATATTCGTTGTGTTTCGTTTGTTTGTGAAGATATTGTAACCAAATTTGGCATTCAAAAGTTTTTTAGAGATCTACAACACTGTACCAAAGTTGATCAAAATCGGTTGACTATATCATATAGCTCCCATAGGAAGAATCCGTCAAAAAAACATTTTTGGTTAAAAATTCGTCTGTTTTTGGTTGTTTATGAAGGTATCGTAATCTAATTTGACAATCAAATGTCTTTTGGTGTTCTTAAGCAATTTACCGGATTTTATTGCAAGCAGTGGTACAGGGTATCCCAAAGTCATCGTAGTGCGAAGGTTATGTGTTTTGAACCTTAAATTCGGTTTATGGAATCACTGAAACATCGTCGGACAACCGGGTTCGAAAACAAAAATGTTATGGTATTTTTTGGGGTTATGTTATAACACTGACGTTTGGATTCGGGGAACCCGGAAAATTATTGTTTTTTTTCGTAGACTCTGCGTCTCTTAGATGCAAATTTTTTTCGTTTTGGACAATTTTTTAGTTTTGGTTAGACGAAATAGTTTGACAAACGAATATCTAGCGCTGTAAAAATTTGGACCTATGAAAAAAAGTTGAAAGCTTTTAAGTCTTTCCGAGTCACCTCAAATGTGCTGATCGATCCGCGATCTTCAGGTATAGGATGTAGCTTGTTCCATGTGCCGCACGCATACTGAAAGAAATCATCACATGGATCGGCTGTTAAATCCATGGCCGATAATAACGAGGCAGCTGCAAATATATCAAAAGTTTTAGACAAATATTAGCAATAGCTTGTAAATCATTGACCACTTAAAGCGCCTTATCTCTTATCACATATAAAATAGAGCCGATGTTTAATTAAAATACCTTTGAATGGTAGTAGAAACAATTGCGATTTCCGGAGTTTTCCGCCAAACTTGCTAAAACAAATCATGTGCCAACTTTTATGATAACGTGCATAAGTGAGTGTGTGTGTGCGTGTGTGAGTCTACATGGGTGTGTGTGTAAATTTACGCTTAAACTTTGGCATGTGATAATCGCTGATTGTTTGTGGGCTGCCCCGTCTGCCAAGTTCTTCAGCCTGCTTGCAACTCACTCTTGCCACACGCGCTCTGTTACATTGCCAAATGTTAAAGTTTTGCTGGACCAAAAAAAGTTTTCTTGCCATAAATCGCGGCGTTGTGCAATATCTAGACTGTTTATGGAGCAGCTAAGGGCTTAAGATAAAATGCATTTAATCGGGTCGGGTACTTTTCACGTTTAAACGCAGCTGACGTCAAAGGCATTGCCTACTTTAAGGGGCACCGCAAATTTGAAAAAAAAAATTAAACATTTAAATTTCTTCGGAAAAAAGTGCCGATAATCAGCTTCGGGCCAGTCAAGTGCAGATACCAAGACTTATGTCTTGGAATTCCAAAGCACGCATCCGAACTGCGGTATGATAAGGACAGTATCCGGATGGAGACAGTAGTAGCACTGGACCATAGGCCTAATGGCCATGGGCATACATGTTTCCCAACACTGCTTCTGTCGTAGCTGCGGAGATCATGAGGAGCAAGAAAGCATTGCCTGCTTTGTGATTGTATAATATCATAAAATCACAACCCTTAACCCATCTCCCCTCGCAACACCTTTCTGGACATTAGAATTGGCGGCAAGTCATGTCTCTGGTTGTACTCGTAATTTACCAATCAGCCGATTTAGCCTAGCCTTGTGGTTAGTATTCATGGAATACTTGAATGGGTTAAGGTTATCACCTTATCCTTATTCCTACCAACTTTCACGTGGTGTCCACTGTTTAGCTGCATTAATTTTTGTACGGAGCTTTTGAAGCAGTCAAAAATATTCCACTTCAATAATTAAGAAAACAGTTGGCAGATGATTCCCTATCTTGATTAGGTATCGCGTAGATGCATCAGTTCGGTAACCAGCAAGATTTGTGTGAGTTAACTGAAGAATATTGAGCAATACAATTAGCTCCATTAAGGCAGGAAAACGAGCATATTAATAGTCTGCTAAGTTTATGACAAAGGGATGCTGACCTCTGTGGTCTTTTCGACACTGTGATAAATAAAGATATTGTTGGAGACCTTGTTTTTTTTTTTCCCGGTATGGGTTCCTCACAAAGAGATGGGACACTGCGACCAGAAGATCTTTTGTACCATACCCATAAATGACAGCAAAAGACTTTCCGCTTTCCGCATGAATAGCAGTAGGTCTTTTGTTGGTTTTGACCCAAGACGGAAGAGACTAATCCGTTCCTTTCCCATACCAGCGCTGGGCAGTCACAGAGAATATGTCTGGTGGTTTCGTCGTCCTCGAGACAGAGTCTGCACTCGGACGAGTCCGATAGGCCAATTTTCTGAAGATATAATAAAACCTAATAAACAAATAGAAGCAACAGCTATTTTGCTTTGGGCCATTCAGGAGCCCAGATTGACACCTAGGCTATTTTGGCCCAAGCAAACCATTGCTGTTAGAGACCATATTCGCTGGATGAAGCTAACAATCCAAAAGACACTTACATATGCTTCCTGTTATGCTTTATAATGCTAGTGGTGATGCAGTCTGGTACAGATGGTCTTTAAGTATTGGACTGGTAGCGGGTGCACTAACTACCTCTGGTGCCAAGTATTAAAAAGGTGGTAGAGCCGGTAACGCGTTGTTAGGGTCAGAAGGAGAAAAAGAAAAACTAGGCTAGCTTACCCCTTATTGATAGGGTTAGTCTTATTCCAAATTGCATTCTTGCAGAGGATTTTTGTAAACTTTTCCTCCCTATAATTACATTTTCTGCCACACATTTCTAAAACGAAATTAGGGAGAGTAAAAATTAAATTAAAAATGCATTTGTCAACTAAACTAAAACTAAAGCAGCCCTAAGCGATTAAAAAAAAAAATTGAAAACAATGGCAGTCCTACTGCGCCATAGAACGTCACATATTGGACACGCCATGCGCTTACATTAAAAGCATTTGGCATGTCAGCAGGAGCAGGAGCAGGAGTAGCAGCAGCGGCAGTAATGTACCTAACAACATGAATAAGGAGCATTTCTTGTAAGCTCTTTTGCAATGACACTTGGCTTGACATACCACCCACCACAGCTCGGTTAGCCCTTTTCGAGTGTTTTTATGTATGTATATAGTGCTCAGCTAAATCGCAACCCCAATGCTTAAGCCAACTGGACAACTTACCTGTGCGTACGCATTCTTGTGACATGCATGTAGTGGCGGCCAGTCCCGTCCTGGTTGATATGTCATCGTCAGCTGTAATTAGAGTGACATTTTGTTAGCTTGAGTGATTTACAGTAACTCGTATATGCAGTAACGGCAAGTGGCAGCCATTTTATAAATATATGTACATATACATATATATGATGACAGCCGCGTACGCGTCGTATGCGCAATTTGGTGAATTGTCGAATGGAATATGAATGAGTGTTGGGCACACACACACACACACACACACAATCATGTCAACATGATTTGTATGCAGCAGGGCCAGCGCAAGCGGCAAACGATTTAAAAACCACTCAAGCAAATTGAATTTGAAATTTTCATTAAAATTATTTCCCCAAACCAAAAAGCATTGAGGTATAAAAAAACAAAACGAAAAAATTTCTCAAAAAAAAAAATAAATAAACAAAGACCAGGAGCAAAAAAAAAAAACGACCACGACAACCTGCCTGATAATCAAATGTAAATTAAAGACGGGCGCTTCCAGAAACTGCTATCTGGTAGCCGACATGGCGTCGGAGCTGCCGGGAGCGGGCTGCAGCTGTTCGACGAGTCGGACTGGGGCCTTTATTAAATTAAGCAACAAAACATTTGCCAACCCGGCGCTATAGCCACGTTTCGTTGGACACATGTTGCATGCCCTGCGGCTGTTGCCGCTCTTACCGCCCGCTAGCCGCCTGTCAATAAAATGGCGTACAAATGCAGACCTAGTACAGTAGGTACTACGCTTGCACTCGATTTTAGTTGACGCTGCTTGTTTATTAATTAAAACGATTGCCCTACTCCTCCTGTTCCTGTACCCCCGTTTCCCAGTACCAGTGCCAGCTAATGAAATTTGCCGCAGCAAAATGTTGCAAGTTACATTTCAGCTGATTGGCTAAATTGCCTGCAGGCTGGGAAGGGCAGAAAGTGTCGGCATATATATATATATATATGTAGTATGTATGTAGTACATACTATGTTATTGTGCATAAGGAACTTTGTTGATCCTTTGAATTATTCAAGAAACTTTAGAAAGTTGGAAAAAAAAGAAAAACAAAACAAACTACTTGAATATGAATCCTTTTTGCACAGAATTTTAGGGGAAAGTATAAGGAACATCCAAGCACGTTCATCAAAACAAAATGGTGTAATGATAGAGCTTCTAGTGTAGCAGCACACCACAGGTCAAATTGGCCAACAGGATGCATGCTCATTATAACAATCTTTATACCCTGTACCGTATGGTACAAAGGGTATATTAAGTTTGTGCAAGCCGAAAATGTATGTAACATACAGAAGGAAACGTCGGAGACCCCCCAAAGTTACCTAAAGTATGATCAGGGTATGACTAGAGAAGTCATGTCACCCATGGCTGTCTGTCCGTCTGTATGAACGCCTAGATCGCAGAGATGGTAAGAGCTAGAGCAACCAAACTTTCGGATAGGATCCCTTATTATCCTACGGCAGACAATTTTTTTTTATTTTTTTGATATCGTAGTTCTATTATATAGCTCCCATAGGGGTGTTTCAGAGAACCTCGAAAAAAACCAAAAGTTTTAGATAGATAATTAGTTTGTTCATGAAGTTATCGTAACCAAATTTTGCACTCGGAAATTTTTCACAGTTCCAAAAACACTGTACCAAATTTAATCAAAATCGGTTGACTATATCATATAGCTCCCATTGGACCGATCGGTCAAAAAAATGTTTTTTTTTGACAAAATTCGTTGTGTTTCGTGTGTTTTTGAAGATACCGTGACCAAATTTGGTGTTCCAAAGTTTTTTATAGTTCCCAAACACTGTGCAAAATTTTACAAAAATCGGATGACTATATCATAGCTCCCATAGGACCGATCGGTCAAAAAAACGTTTTTTGCACAAAATTCGTTGTGTTTCGTTTGCTTGTGAAGATATTGTAACCAAATTTGGCATTCAGAAGTTTTTTAGAGTACCCAAGAACTGCAGCAAATTTTATCAAAATCGGTTGACTATATCATATAGCTCCCATAGGGCCAAAAAAACGTTTTTTTCACAAAATTCGATGTGTTTCGTTTGTTTGTGAAGATATCGTACCCAATTTGGGAATCAATTTTGTTTTATAGTGCTTAAGGGGAGGTTCTTTCAAATTACATTTTTTTTTTACAATAAATTAAAGCTACATATTTGTAGAATATGTGTATGAAAGGATTTTTCGATGCGATCGATATTTATAGAAATATAGCGTCTTGAACGCACCTAAGTCGCTCGCACTGAAGGACGTTCTAAAAACTTTAAATGCGTTTTTCTCGGAACTATGTTTTTCATCCGTATTTCAAGCATAGCTCTTGATCTATTGTTTCGATTCCCTTCATTTAAACCATATTTGAAAGGATATAATTTTTTGTATGCCTTATATTATTGATATACATGAAAAAGTTTTAAATTGATATTTTAGAGCAAGGTCAAATCACAAAAAAAAGTGGAAAAAAACATATTTTTTTTTTGCTCGTCCATATTTCAGTTAATTTTTCGTCAAAACTCATTCTGATTTAATTAAAGCATAGAGAATTTCATTAACTTCAATAAACAAAAAACATTTTTTATTTCGGTTCACTACAAGAGGCTGGAGAACTGAAATGCCGGGACGATATTATGCGGGCAGAGGCAGACAAGAGCCGCCATTTGTCAGCCGCCATTTTGAATTTCATCGAGAAAAAAATTTCCACTAATTGTACAATAAAAATGTGGTACAGTCGAGGCGGTGCCCGACAGTGGAATACCCTGTACCTTTTGTCTCGCAAACAATTTTTCCTGCATATTCCTTCTACGAACTTTCCAATTGGCATTTTTTTTTTTTTGGTGAAATCCGATATTTATACCTATAAGTTCCCTAAATTTTTACCGATTTTGATGAAACTCGAATGTTATGTCCAAGAAGTTATTTAAAGTATATGGGGTAAGTTTCAAGTAGGTATGTTGAGGGGTGTGGGAGAAAACAAGGTAAATCGATTGCGGGGGGTGGTTGGACCGCATCGATAAAATTTGGATGTGGATTTGTTCATTAGAGCCACATGAATCAGCTTACCAAAAATTGTGATTCTAGGTCACTAATTACGAGGAGTCAAATATTGATGCACTTTATAGGCAAGGGGAGGTGAAATTTGCACATTTTTGACTATAACTTCTGTTGTATTTGTCCGATTTTGTTCATTTTTTACACATAGATGGATGTATCCACAAATTTCAGATAAAAATATTAAACGGTGTGGCTAAAAACCGCGAAACTCTACTGCGGGGGAACGGGGGAAGATATTGACATGATTCAACAAACTTCATCTGCTTAGGAAATATGCGCACCAGCAGGTAAAGTTCCGTGTCTCTAGCTCTTAAAGTCTCCGAGATCTAGGCGTTCATACGGACGGACGGACGGACGGACGGACGGACGGACGGACATGGCTCAATCGCTACCCGAGGTTATGATAAGCATTTTGGTATAAAGGACTTGGGGTTTGCCACGCCTCTTTCTGTCCGTTACATACATTGCACAAATCTAGTATACCCATTGTACCTATAGGTACAGGGTATAAAAATCGCATTTAACAATCAAAACAGGAAGTTTGTATGTCTTTTTATCATGTCACAAATAATTCCCAAACTTTGCCTTCTTTTTGGCCAAATTTGAAAGAACCTCCCCTTAAGCAATATATTGGACTTAATTGCAATTAGTGGTACAGGGTATCCCAAAATCGTCCGCGCCCGACTTTAACGTACGCCACCTTTTTTTTTTGGAGCTGTGCTTGAAATTGTCCACCACATTTTCTTAAACCAAACCAACCTAACCCAATCAAAGGCATTCAAAGATTCAATAACAAATATGTATATTTCGCAGACCTTTGTTTTCCGAAATCAACTTCGGGGTTAGCTACTTTGGAGTTTAGCTGCGATAATGTCCCCATTTCCTGGAGCTGGAGAAAGCAGGATCATTGAATTTTTATAGAACCGATTTTAAAAACTGTCGCCCAGCAGCATTGGAAGTTTTTGTAAAACTCAACCCGATTTACATTGAGAATGAATGAAAGTTGCTAGAGATCTTCTAACAATGTCGGACAGGCCAATAAGCTGGGGAAAAAAATTTCCTAGCTCAAATTAAGGAACTACTTGGAAGAACTAAAACTGGAGCTATTATAACCAATTGGTTTCATTAACTTAGGTCAGTTTAAAAAAGTTCCAACGTTGTGAATATTTTTGACGGTCAACAGTCAACATGTAGCTCAAGAAGGAATTATTGTGGAACAGAGAATCTCCCTCTTGGTCTTGCTAGCTAAGCCAACATGATGACCCCATTCATTTTGTTGGCCACCATAATCCAAAGCCAGTGCATTGATAAACACTGTCCTCATTTTATGCTGGTGCCATTGTGGGTGCCCGTTCAGTCGCCTCTAACGACAAGCAGGGGGGGCACATTCTAACCCTCCAACTCAGGGAGAAGTGCACTGAGACATGACGAGTTTGAAGCGTGGCAACAACAGGTTGGAAAAATTTTAAATAAGCCACGATATTGTTTAGAAAACCCTAGAACGGGTTTCTTTATCAATGCACACTGTACTAAAGTGACAAATTTTGGAAAAGTATCAAAATTTTGGTGAGCGAATGCTTAAATTTAAGCAACCTATAAAGTGCATAAAACAAAAACAAATGCATAAATCAAATGTAATGATAAACTCAACTCCTGTACATAACCTCAAAAGTAGAAAAAACGACGTTTTTCGGCTACATAACCTCAAATATCTCAAAATGCTGAAGTGATGGGCCCATTCTGACCACGGATTCAGATTCTACGCAGCAAATTATTTCGGAAATGACCCTTAGCTTTCCAACAACTAAACCATGTTGGCCTGTGTAATTATTTTTTTTAGTCAACCCAAAAAATAGCATGCACAACTCTTGCATAAAAAATGTGGTACAGTCGAGGCGGTGCCCGACAGTGGAATACCCTGTACCTTTTGTCTCGAAAAAATTTTTCCTGCATATTCCTTCTAAGAACTTTCCAATTGGAATTTATTTTTTTTTGGTGAAATTCGATATTTATACCTATAAGTTCCGTAAATTTGTACCGATTTTGATGAAAATCGAAAGTTACGTCAAAGAAGCTATTTTAATTATATTGGGTAAGTTTTAAGTTGATATGTTGAGGGGTGTGGGAGAAAACACGGTAAATCGATTGCGGGGGGTGGGGGGACCGCATCAATAAAATTTGGATGTGGATTTGTTCATTATAGCCACAAGAATCAGCTTACCAAAAATTGTGATTCTAGTTAACTTGTAACCATAATTACGAAGAGTCAAATATTGACGCAATTTATGGGCAAGGGGAGGTGAAATTTGTATATTTTTGACTAAAACTTTTGCTGTATTTGTCCGATTTTGTTAATTTTTTACACACAGATGCATGTAACCACAACGCATAGCTCTGTTAAATTTCAGATAAAAATATTAAACGGTGTGGCTAAAAACCGCGAAACTCTAATGCAGGGGAACGGGGAAAGATATTGATATGATTCAACAAACTTCATCTTCTGAGGAAATATGCGCACCAGGTGGTAAAGTTTTGTGTCTCTAGCTTTTATAGTCTCCGAGATCTAGGCGTTCATACGGACGGACGGACATGGCTCAATCGCTACCCGAAGTTATGATAAGCATTTTGGTATAAAGGACTTGGGGTCTGCCACGCCTCCTTCTGTCCGTTACATACATTGCACAAATCTAGTATACCCTTTGTACATATAGGTACAGGGTATAAAAATGGTTCATGTCTTGTATAAATGGTTCATATCCTGCCTGAAAGAAATTTCCCTTGTAATAAGCATTCTTAGTCGTGGTTAATTTCAATCGAAAGTTGTAGAGCGGTCTTGACAAAGAGTTAGGGAAATATGAGAAGATATCGACAGCAAATAAAGTGGAATTGTTCAAAAACAAAAAAAATTTATTCGTTTTCCAGAACACGGCCGATTATTACTTTTAATTGGCTGAGTAAACACCAAAAGGACGCAACAACTATTAACAATTTGCAAATTTAAAAAAAAAACACAGGAAAGAAGAAGCACAAACTCAACCGCCCTTCTGTGCACGCTTTAGTCTGTTGAGTTATTGCGCAACTTTGCAACAGCCATCGTGAATACCTTTAAAGCTGTTTAACAAATTTTCTAAAACGAATCAATTAGAATATACATAGTATATATTGCTTAGACGTTACTACTACTACTACTGTTGTCCTCTTCTCCTTGTGGCGCATAGGGCCTCTAGCATAGATCTAAACCTAACTCTATTAGGGGCTTCGCGGCACATATCGTTCAAATTATAATTTGTATTATTGAGTTCCCTGTCTATAGTTCTGCGCCAAGTTTGTGCTGGTGCACCAGGCCTTCTAGAGCCTTGGCGGTTACACCTGAGTGCTGGTCTACGAAGCTTGTGGCCAATCCATCGCCATTTCCGCCGACTAAACTGAACCGGAACAGTTTCTTGTTGTGTACGGCTTATGCCAAGTTTTCTGCACAAACACTTGTTTATAAAGGTTTGTGTTTTTGACTCAATGCGGTTGGAGCCTCTCCAAGTTTCATAACCATAAAAGAGCACAGATTTTATATTTGATTCGAAGATGCGGAGCTTCGTTTTTCGTGATATTTGATTCGATTTCCATATGTTTCTTAGCATACCTTTGACGTAATCTTCTCAAATGTCCTTTCATACACAGTAAAAGTTTAAGTCATAACGTAAGCACTTCTTATTAAAATTTAAAGACCAGCACTTCAATCGAAATTCTATGAACATTATGGCCCATACCCATACCCATACCCATAATTGTGGTCACAGCTATTTCTGTAGCATATTCCAAGTTAAGTATTGGCTAATTCTTTGTGTGTCAGACAGACCTAAAAAAGTCGCGGCTTTAAGTCAAGTTACAAAATATATAATATTGTATATTGTATAATAAGCCAGAAATGCCTGTTGCTGCTGCTGTTGTCGGTGATGCCAATAAAAGCCACGTCATTCGCACGCATACCAATAAAAATAAATAATAAAATAAAAAAAAAAATTCCGTTGGCTAACGACATAAATATAATGCATATATTTATAGATGAAATATATTTTTAAACACTTGTAAAAACAGACGCATACTTATGCACTTGAAGGCGCATGTGTGTATGTGCGTGTGTATATGTTATTGTTGCTTGAAATAGGCTTTTGATGATGATGATAGCCAGAACGTGAAGCTGGAGCTGGTATCAGGAACCTGTCGCAGGAGCCGTCCTCTCATCAATGAATTTTGGCGCAAAAACATTAAAAGCACGTTTTATAACGCATAAACACACACAAACACACACACACACACACACAGACACACCTCAGTATGGGATTGTTGGAGTGTATGTGTGTGCACATTCAATCAAGCTGATAGACAAGACAAAAAACATGGCGACGAAGCGATCGATTGAAATGGCCGTTAAAAAATTCATAGGCAACACGTCAATTGATTGGTTTTCTCTCCATTTTGTTTTTTTTTTCCGGTTTTTGAAAATGAAGTTGTGATATAGTAAGAAGCAGTGTTAAAAGGCAGAGCAGTAAAGCGTATGTGAGTAGAGAGCAGTTTACCCCAGCTACCCCTAAGAAGTCAAGAATAATACATCAAGCAAGGAGCATAAAAAAAAAATGGCCTTAAATATTTAAGTTGCTTTGAATCGCATTAACTCGTCAATGTGTATAAATAAATGAATGGATGAATGAATGAATGAATGAATGAATGAATGTGCATAAGGGTAGCCAGTGTTCTGCTATACTGCTTATGCTCAGGAATGTGCGGCGATGCCTCTGTTGAAAATGAAAAAAAAAAACCCGAACAAAACGAATCGTGCCACAAAAGGCAGCCAGGAAGCGGCATTGACATACTTGTTGTTGTTGTTGTTGTTGTTGGTGGCGCCACTTTGCTGTTTGACATATTCAGTAATTGAATTTCAAACAGCACGCGGAGCATTTAATGCAAGCGGAAATAGGTTTGAGGTTCTTAAGGGTGTTCTTGGTCAGAGCAAAAGGCACAACAAATGGCTTGGGGTTTCTTCTTTTTTTTTTTTTCAAGAACTGGCTGTGCCTGCCATTGTTTGTCGCGCACTTGGCCAGGTCTATGGCTTGGCTGCCACTGCGCGCTCTTGAATGGCATCAAATCAAAAGAAAAAAAAAATGAATAAAAAATCAAAAACTTGTGTGCCACACAATGCGACAAAGATGTGCTCACCAGGGCAGCAATGCATCATAATGGTTTGCTCATTTCCAGGCAAACAACAGCAAAGGTTAAAAGGCTAAAACGTAGCTTTGACACTAGATAAGACCCAAATGTTGGTCAGAGCCGCCTGTTGCCAAACACAACTGAAGATGTACATATTGCTGCCGCCTGTTGCTTGCCTGTTGCTTAATAGATACTCTGCAGCAGCTTAGAGTATTATGCAATATGTGGCAATGTGTGTAACATTCGATAAAAGCCATCAAATATAGTGTTGAATCTTTTCAACAGTTGCTACTTCAATACTTTCAACGAATTTCTTTCTGATTTTTAATCAGTGCTTTTAGCATTTAAAAAAAAAAAATGTTTTCGAAGTTTTCGGATTAATTGTTTTTAAAGTAGAGACCCGATCCCCTGATAACCCCGAATTCTTTTACATTCCTGTCTAAAAGCCTTAATAGCAAAACTTCTAACCTTTAGATCTAGAAAAATATATTATAAATTTCTAATTCCTTAATACGAAAGGTTTAATACTTCATTTTATTTTATTATACGCTGTAGCTATAGGTACTAAGTGTCTACTAGGTTTGTGCAATGTATGTACTGGACAGATGCATCTACATATTTGTCAAAAATGAACAAAATCGGCCAAATACAACAAAAGTTATAGTCACAAATATACAAATTTCACCTCCCCTTGCCTATAAACTATATCAATATTTGACTCCAAGTAATTTTAGTAAAAAGTGACCTAGAATCACCAATTTCGGTATGCGGATTCACGTGGCTTAAATGAACAAATCCACATCCAAATTCTATCGATACGATAAAACCCCCCGCAATCGATTTAGCGTGCTTTTTTCCACACCCCTCAATATATGAATTTAAAACTTACCCCATACACTTTAAATAACTTAAGTAACGTAAATTTCGATTTTCATCAAAATCGGTTGACATTTACGGAACGTATAGGATAGACATCGTTCTTCACCAAAAAAAAAAAAAAACCAAATTGGAAAATTCTTAGAAGAAATATGCAGAAATAAAATTTTTCGAGAAAAAAGCTACAGGGTATTAAACTGTCGAGCACCGCCTCGACTGTATCACATTTTTTTTATAATGCTTTTGTTAAAGAACACAAATTTAAAAAGTTTTTCATCTAGAAAAGACAATTTGTTTGTTTTTTAAACTTTTTTATTTTTTAACGAATTTTGAAAAATTAATTTGACATACTATTTGATTGTATCTCCAGCTATTTCACCATACCAAAATAATCCTTTACAAATAATAATTACCTTTTTTTATTTTAAGGCCTATACGCAGTTCGAAATATTTCGCACGGAATGACAAAACTTCATATAAAAAAAAATATCCCAAATGGTATTTTTTTTTTTTTTTATATGAAGTTTTGCGAAATATTTCGAACTGCGTAGATCCCTTTAATTAAAATTTTTTTTTCCTCTTGCACGAATTTCTGCCAATCCATATTTTCTGTTGAAATATATAAAATTCTCAGTTTCAAAAACCACTTTGGGCTCCCTTAAAAAATCCTGGCTTGTTAGTTGAAATACTAACAATCAAATTTGAATTTTTTTGATTTTTGGGAATTCAAAATTACATTTCAATATATGCACAAAATTGGCGTCTTTGCGATCGATCACATTTTTTCAAATTTACATTCATTTATTTAAACTTTCTATTTTTATTGTTACAAAATGTTCCTTTTGAACATACTAGAATAAAATAATAAAAAATAAAAAAAACCAAAAAAAACGTCCAGAGAATAGAACCTTGATTTAGAGCCGACTTTAAAAGTTTTGAGGACAATGCTCTCTACCTTAGTAAATTTTTTTATAGTTTGCTTCACACTGTTACGTGACGATTTTATTTTTTTTTTTTTTTTTTTTTTAGTCTAAGCTTTGTATTCGTTCTTGGTTTCCTAAAAAAACAAATAATGAGGTTTTTTTGTCGTAATAAATAATATTTACTAAAAGTTTGTTTTAATACGAAAACACATTTTGTTTAATTTTGGCTCGTTGCCAAAAAAGTTTGCCTCAGTGGTCAGCACTGAGATAGAGTATCCCATAGTCATATCGTCTAGTTCTAATGTATTCATTCATGCGTTTTGTATTTGTCTGGACTCAGTGTTTGACGACTACGGTGGTTGGCACCAAGGAAATTGAGTTTCTGCTTCATTTATGTGCAGGCCAATAGAAATGGCGGCAAGCTCTGTCAATTCCGTTGTGGCATCCTGAAATCTGACGAAGAAGGGGTGTCGGCAAGCAGAAGGCTGCCCGGCGATGGTGCAGGGGCAAGTTAAGTTAGTTGCACGATTTTGTGGCCGTTGGCACCAAATTCAGTTAACGTTGCAACCAAATCGAATATTGCACTGGCAAGGCAAAAAAAACGAAAGGGTATATATGGAAAGAAAAAGAGTCAGCGAAGCGTAAGGTGCCACCAGAACCAGGATGTCACAATGATGTCAACTCGAAGAGTGACAGTAGCAACCAATTCAAATTGCCTATTGACCTAGTTATGTATGTAAGTGAAACTGAATTATATGTCCGAAATAGGTTCTTGCCTTATATCAACCACTCTAAACGATTCCACTTGGTTGCACCGAATGGTTCAAATCGATAAAATTTTATGCAAACCAATATTTAAAAACAACGAACGCATGGTTAATAGTAAATCTGCAAACGAATTTTATGATCAAAATTAGTCTTTGAATGAAGTGAGTCTTTGCGCTTCCACTTGGCTACTTAATAATAGTACTTTTGGAACCTGAACTATTATCCAGCAGACAAGAAGGAGCCGGCAAGTAAACTGATAAGATTGGTCTTTAGTCTACTCTTTGAATGATTTCGGAAGAATTCAATGTATTTAGTTGGTTTAAGGTGCTCGTAAGCTTTCAAGTTGGAGGGAACTTAACAGTCCCGGAACAGCAGGATACATTAAGAAATACATATTATATAAAACCATACGCATGCTTATACATATAAGCCAATATCTGAATTATTCAGGAAATCAGTGCAAAGTAAACCATCTTGGAAATGGATAAACTCACTCTTAAATGGAGTACATGAGATACATAATAATACATGAGAATATCCGTGAGAACGAAGTACTAGTAGAAGTAAGCTGCAAGTAAGAGTTTCCTTAGAATACTGACTGAATTACTTAAGGAGCATTGCAGACTCAGGAAGCACCTGAACAAAATGAGCATCTCGAATTCTAAGAACTATAGCTTCTGGGAATACTTAATCTTTGGAGAAACTCTTTTCACGATTTCA
This sequence comes from Chymomyza fuscimana, assembly GCA_949987675.1. Classification (NCBI taxonomy): domain Eukaryota; kingdom Metazoa; phylum Arthropoda; class Insecta; order Diptera; family Drosophilidae; genus Chymomyza; species Chymomyza fuscimana. Next base: position 36,302,435 of record OX465090.1, on the reverse strand, counting down.
CTCGAGTAAAACCACTCCAAATAATAAAGTTTGTCTCTAGCTGAGGATCTAGAACAGTGATGGGCAAAACTCATACCAACAAACATTTCTTTGTGTGAGTAAACAGCGCAGTAAGCAAAAGCGCACGAGAGAGCAAGAACCGCAATTAAGCAAAAAAGAGCGAGAAATTTCACACACTTGGACCGTACATGAGCCGACTGCGCTGCGGCAGATTTTGGTGCAATAGCCTCGCGAGTTATGTAAATTGAGAGACTGCCCATCACTGATCTAGAAGAAGGCTAGAAGGGAACATAATGCATCCTAAGGTCGCAGTGCAGTTCTTCCCAACAATATTATTCTTATTACTATTCGAATTGACCCTGGAACTTATATAAGAGCTGACTAAATTTTTCACTTAGAATCTTATTGTGTGCATACATAATACTTAAGAACCGGATTTGGGTTAGGATTTTGAAACAAGTACGAGCACGAGTAGTAGTGTGTGTAAGTTGATTGTATATGGGTAACTCTTTTTGAAATCGAAGCACAATTTTCAATTTTTTTTTTGTTGATAATTCTTTTGAATATTTCATTAACATTTTTTTTCTCACTGAGTATGTATTTTATATAATATTAAAAAATTTATTTTAATTTGTTTATATTTATAAAAGCATATATTATATTATTAAAGTATAATATTTAAAAGTTATTAGACTAAAAGGCTTAAAGCTGGTGAGAAATCTGGCTAAAAAGCTACAAGTTCGTTCGTATTATGTTAGTTTTTCTTGAGATAAATAGTTTAAAAAAAGCAAAACTTATTCGGTCGTGCTTCGGCACACGACACACATAAAAACGAATATATTTTGTTCGTTTTCGTGTTTGCGTGCTCGAAATTCCACTTTTTTTGCTGTCGATATTTACTCATATTTCCATTACTTTTTGTTAACACAGCTCTACAACTTTCGATTAAAATTAAAAAATTAAATTAAAAAAAACTTTTTTTTTTGTGCAAGACATGAACCAATTATGCAAAACATGCACATTTCTTAATGCAAGACATGAACCATGTGAAAGTATACCAAAAATTCGTTGTGAGTTGTGCATTTTTTGGGTTTATTCAGAAAAGAGATAATTGAAATTAATATTTTTAAAAAAAAGTCGAACTTGAAATTGAAATCTGAATTCGATTTGGTTTCACTTGCAACAAAGTAGTCGAATTCAAACCACATCAAAAATTCGTTAAATGGAAATACCAATATTTAAGGAACATACATAAAAATATTATAAATAGTAATATTTTTTAGGAATATGTGTTGTCTAAAAAAAAATTAGAGCCTTATTGACACTTAGCTAACAAAAAGATAATTCAAAAATATTCTTATTTATAATATTTTTAAGTGTGTTCATAACTTAAAAAAAAAATGTAAAATAAAGTTTTTATGGAGTCAATTATCTCCAGAATTACTTTCTTTCTTTCTCAAAATAGAAAAATAAACAAAAATGAAAAAAAAATCGAAACTTCACAAATCATTAGCCAGAAATACCTTGGGGCCTTTTATAACATTTTTTTAGGGAACATAATGCTATTGTATTTTATATACAAAAAAAAATTGATTGAAAAATCAAAAAAAAAAAAATATTAAAAAAAATACTAAATTACTTTCCGTAAAATTTTTTTTATCAAAAATTCGGAAATGTATGTAAGCTGAGAAAATTTTTGAAACGAAAAATTGTTTTAGGGAACATAATGCTATTGTATTTTACATACAAAAAAAAATTAATTGAAAAATAAAAAAAAAATATATATTAAAAAAAATACTAAAATACTTTCGGGAAAATTTTTTTTATCAAAAATCAGGAAATGCATGTAAGCTGAGAAAATTTTTGAAAAGAAAATTTGTTTTTTTTCGTTTTGGTTTTTAAAAGAATTACCCATAGTACCCATAGCTATCAAGCACAACTACAGATATGTCTGTCATACGGCGATCACTAACCCGTATGGGGTATATATGCTCATAAAAATAAAACCATACACACACATCTAAGTGTCAACCACTTCATTGCAATTGATCGATGAGCAGTGGAAATGTAAGCCATCACTCACCTGTACCGAAACTGTGCTCCCCCGCCAGGGCCGTATGATGATACAGCTGACAACGTTGATGCACACTGGCAAAGTAAATGGCCAGTGCACCAATCGCTGCTCCAAGCACGGTAAAGGCAATGGCCAAAACCAGCAGTCGGCGTCGCTGTTGCGGTTCCTTAAGCAGCCAGTCGGTGGGTTGATGACGTGCCGTAGGCGTAGCTACAATGCCGGAGCTGCTGTTGCTATTAATGTTGATATTGTAGGGTGCCAAGGAGGCTGGTGTATTACGTTGTAGCGCGCTGCCCACGCCACCGCTACCATCCGGACTGAGGAATACTACGGTTGGTAGCTTGTTCTGTGGCTGGTGCATTGGCTGCTGAGCGTTAATCGCTGCTTTGGTTTGCTGCTGCTGCTGCTGCTGCTGTTGCTGCTGGTGCTGGCCACCAAGCAGCGGTGATACTACGGTGGCATTAAGCTCATCCATTGCATGGGCTGTGGTGTTGGCATTATTGCCAGCAGTTTGTTGCAAGTAGCCATTGTTAAGCGGCTGCGTCTTGTCACCGCTGCCATTGTTGCTGCTATCTGGTGGGGAGGGCGCTGCAACGCCGCTCGCCGTGGCCAACATATCAACACTCAAGGGCGGCCAACTAATGCCAGTTGGCGAGTGTGGCCGCCGCTATGCGCGTGTTTTCCCAGCGTTTATCTGCAGCCGGTGATGGGTTTTTAAACGTTATTGATTTATGGTTTTTGGGATCGGCGCTTGGCACTCTTGATGTATAGCGACTATGCTAGCGGCTATGCCGGCGGCGTACTTAATAAATAATCTATGATGAGCAGCTGTCCACAACTTGGCTTTCGCACAATTTTGAAGTTAATGCGCTGACAGCGACGACAACGACGCTGACGTTGACGCTGCTGGTGACAACACTGGCACTGCAAGAAGGTATAAAAGATTGGTTAAAAGAATGTGAATTAGTCGAGGCGGTGCCCGCCTTAGTGCCATACTCTGCAAATACTTTTCCACAATAAAAATTGACTAATCAAGTTAAGGATTAAGGGTTAAGAGTTTTGAGAGAATATCAACGTTTTTGGGCTCATATGTGACAACATAGGCAAAAGGTATTTCTCCAAGTTCTACCTTGCTACCTTATCGCTGGAAATCTTGTGGGCTTTGAGATTTAAGCGCCCAAAACGACGGAAGAACATGGCTCAATCGAATTCGTGCCTTTTCTTCGTTCTGTCTTTACAAATCTATGATACCCTCAGACTATAAATACAGGGTATACAAATGGTAAAAAGAGTGAAAAACTAAATAAATGGGCGGACGACCAACGTTGCCAAAACATATTATTATGAATTCTTGACCGCTTGGATTGGCATATGTAAGAGTTCACAACTTAGAACTTTCAAGAAATTGCAAGCCCATGCATTCATAAATAAACGAATTTTTAATAAAATATTAAACATGGTGTTATAGCCAGTCATCAATCAAATTAAGTTGTCCCAAGCTGGTTATGTATGAGATATGCTTATACATATTAGAAGCCCTATTGTCCAGAGCGCACTGGCCTAAACCAGTTGGAATGACTGATGCAATAAACATTCAATAGAGGGTGTCTATTTTATAAAAGTAATCACACTTTTCATTATTATTAAAGTTGATTCGCAAGATTTTCTTGAAATTTTTGGGCTTAACAGCTGGTATCCATATTCCTTTTATTGGTTTTCGGCCTATGAGCAATATGACACGTAGCGTATTTCTGCATATGAGCCACCATATATCATCCGGATTTCTGTCATGTCGTAAATAATCATGGTACGATAACATGGGTCATTGACTATAAACTATATATGACTTTTTTGCGTATTAACAAACGAATACTCCATAAATTCATGAATATTATGGCTCGCCCCTGATCTAATCATTGGGTCTTTATGCATTGTACCCAAAGGGTAAGAGTGATATTTAGTCAACACCTGACAGGAAACAAGTAAACAACACAAATCATAAATCAAAATAAACAGTACGACAAAAAACGAAAAGAGGATTAAGCCATGTCCGTCTATTTAGACTCTTTCTCAAACAACATTAGAGAAGCTTTTAATGCTGGCTGGCAGTTTTTCCAAAAAGGCACCTCTTTTCCCATAAACAGTTTTGCAGTTGCCGAATCTTCGAACTTGGATTTGGTCACACTTTAATACAGAGCATGCTGAGGCAAGCGTTGCCAACATAAAGTTCGATGGGAAGTAAACGTACAATGTAAGGTTTTTCACAATGGCGAGGAAGAATCTTGAAAATCGGCCCTAAAACGAAGCTGGAAACTCGATCTAAGAGACGGATTTCATAATAGTTAAAAGTTATGTGTGATTTCTATAGGAATCTGCCATAACAGTCAGTCGAATCCTTGATAATAATCATCCCTGCGAGTGCTGCTGAATGATTCTGCTGGATTGAAGAAAAAAAAAAAAATATAATATCATGTTGTCAATTTGCCGTTTTGGAATCAAGATTTTTTTCAAATAAGCCCAACAAAATTTGATTTAAAAGTTAATGATGATTATTTCAACCGGAAAAAATTGTACAATAAGAATTCTCAAAATAAAAAAAAAAACGGAAAAAATCAAAAAACTTAGATTTTCGGATTTTCAACAATTTTGAAATAAAATTTTTGTGTTTTACGTTTAAGAACAATTGTTTCCATGTCTAGAATGGAAGTACCAAAAATTCTTTTGAGAATAATAATTGCTTTAAATTGAAGTTTGAAAGTTTATTATGCTAAAAATCGTTTAAAAGAATTTTGTATCCTACTTCAAGGCTTTTAAGCTTATTTTCAGAATTATTGGTCTGGTTTGATAATACTATAATAATGATTCTTTTAACCGGAAAAAAATATCAAAATAAGAATGCTCAAGATAAAAAATCCGGCATAAATAGAAAAACGGCTACGTTCTTTTATTTTTGGATTTTCAACAATCTTGAAATAAAATTTTTGTGGCCTAATTTGAGAACAAATGATTTCAATGTCTAGAAAGCAAGAACCAAAAATTCTTTTGAGAATAATATTTGTTTTAAGTTTGAAATTTTATTATGCTAAGAATCGTATAAAAGAATTTGTATACTAATTCAAAGACTTTGAGCTTATTTTCTGAATTTTTGGTCTGGTTTGGTAATACTTTAGCTTAATTCAACAATCCAAGAAAGGTCGAAATCGAAAAACGTGTTCAAACTTTTATTTTCGGTTTTTTAACAAATGTGTGTCTATCTTTTGAGAATAATATTTTTTAAGCTTAAAATTTTATTATGTTAAGAATCGTTTAAAAGAATTTGTATACTAATTCAAAGACTTTGAGCTTATTTTCTGAATTTTTGGTCTGGTTTGGTAAAACTTTAGCTTGATTCAAAAATTTTAATCTTATTTCAAAATTATTTGGTCTTGCTTAAAGAATATATCAAGAATGCAAAAAATTTTAATTAAGATTACATTTTTTTTAACACTTGACCAATGTGAATTTTATTGACCGATGGGTTAAAAAAAAACAACCCGAGGGAACATTAGTGTCCAGCTTTTGCGAGGATAAGTCGGTGAGCTATCTTTAAAAGGCGCACCTACCCACACACCTTTCTTATCTGTAAAATAATCTATTAGATTAGAATTATTATTTATGATGATTTTGAAAATAAAGTATATTCCAAGAAATCTTTTATTTGTATTGCAGATACTACACAAATCTGGGGCATTAACCTTTGTTTTCAGTTTTGGCATCCACAAAATTTTGTAGAATTGCAAAAACTATGGTAATAGGCCTTATACCTAAGAATGTGAGATGCAAATTTAATGGCTTTGTGAATATATTTTGCCATGGGCGTAATGGATAGACAACTCATCCGAGTTGATTAATGTTGCGGCGAATTTTCAAGTTTAATGAATTAAAATAATTAAAAAGGCATTTATTTTTTTTAATAGTTTTGGTTGTGTAAAAAAGTTTAAAGAAGACGTTGCCATGCGATAAAAAAAAAAACCTTTTTTTTTGAAGATCTTAAAATATGGTTGTAATCTTAGAAAATTTTGGAAATTATGAAGCAATAAAAAAGGCATTTGTTTTTTTTAATAGTTTTGCTTGTGTAAAAAATGTTGAAGAAGACACATGACAATCAGGGGAAGAATGTGAAATAAAATTTGATTTTTCGACGATCTTAAGAGTATTCGTAGATAATTTTGGGTATTACAACTTAAAAGATAATTATCTGTGTAATCCCAAATCACATTGTTCGAAATTTATAAAGTTCGAATTTTGATGGTTGAATAAAATACCATATTAATAAAAATAGCTAAAAATAAATATTTTTGTAACTGCGCATTTTTTTTTAAAAATATTTCGAAATATTTTAATTATGCATTGCAGCTACTTCTTTATGGAAATGGATATAAAATATGTGATCAAAAAAATTTTAATTTGATTTTTACTCTTAAATCAATCGCAAAACTTCATATAAAAATGTGGTACAGTCGAGGCGGTGCCCGACAGTGGAATACCCTGTACCTTTTGTGTCAAAAAAATTGTTCCTGCATATTCCATCTAAGAACTTTCCAATTGGAATTTTTTTTTTTTTGGTGGAAATCGATATTTATACCTATAAGTTCCCTAAATTTTTACCCATTTTGATGAAACTCGAATGTTACAACAAAGAACTTATTTAAAGTATACAGGGTAAGTTTCAAGTTGGTATGTTGAGGGGTGTGGGAGAAAACACGGTAAATGGATTGCGGGGGGTGGGGGGACCGCATCGATAAAATTTGGATGTGGATTTGTTCATTAGAGCCACATGAATGAGCTTACTAAAAATTGTGATTCTAGGTCACTTGTAGCCATAATTGCGTAGAGTCAAATATTGACGCAGTTTATTGGCAAGGGGAGGTGAAATTTGCACATTTTTGACTATAACTTCTGTTGTATTTGTCCGATTTTGTTCATTTTTTACACTTAGATGCATGTAACTACAACGCATCGCTCTGTTAAATTTCAGATAAAAATACAAAACGGTGTGGCTAAAAACCGCGAAACTCTACTGCGGGGGAACGGGGGAAGATATTGACATGATTCAACAAACTTCATCTTCTTAGGAAATATGCGCACCAGCTGGTAAAGTTTCGTGTCTCTAGCTCTTATAGTCTCCGAGATCTAGGCGTTCATACGGACGGACAGACGGACGGACGGACGGACGGACGGACGGACGGACATGGCTCAATCGCTACCCGAGGTTATGATAAGCATTTTGGTATAAAGGACTTGGGGTCTGCCACGCCTCCTTCTGTCCGTTACATACATTGCACAAATCTAGTATACCCTTTGTACCTATAGGTACAGGGTATAAAAATAAAATCCCATTTGGGATATTTTTTTTTTATATGAAGTTTTGTCATTCCGTTCGAAATATTTCGTATTCCTTTAGTTAAATTTCATAAAGATCTGAGCCGCAGAGCCTATGTTATTGTAGATTCTCAAGAACCAATTCATCTGTCGCTTCAATTTGCAGCAGGCTTCTTTATAATCTGGTGAATTGGTAAATCTCGACGAAATTATCATTTGAAACGAAAAAATTTTCTTTTGTTGCCGAAAGAATTTTAAGACTACAATTTTTCTTGACTCTGTCAAATTCTTCGTTCACGAACAGCATCAGGATTTAAGTGAAATAAATAGTATTTGTTTATTGATGTCTGAAAAAATGTGTTTTTATACGACGGCTTTGTTACCCATAGTTTTAGGAATTTTTATACCCTGTACCTATAGGTACAAAGGGTATACTAGGTTTGTGCAATGTATGTAACGGACAGAAGGAGGCGTGGCAGACCCCAAGTCATTTATACCAAAATGCTTATCATAACCTCGGGTAGCGATTGAGCCATGTCCGTCCGTCCGTCCGTCCGTCCGTCCGTCCGTCCGTCCGTCCGTCCGTCCGTATGAACGCCTAGATCTCAGAGACTATAAGAGCTAGAGACACGAAACTTTACCAGCTGGTGCGCATATTTCCTAAGCAGATGAAGTTTGTTGAATCATGTCAATATCTTGCCCCGTTCCCCCGCTGTAGATTTTCGCGGTTTTTAGCCACACCGTTTAATATTTTCATTTGAAATTTAACAGAGCGATGCGTTGTAGCTACATGCATCTATGTGTAAAAAATGAACAAAATCGGACAAATACAACAGAAGTTATAGTCAAAAATGTGCAAATTTCACCTCCCCTTGCCAATAAACTGCGTCAATATTTGACTCTACGCAATTATGGCTACAAGTGACCTAGAATCACAATTTTTGGTAAGCTCATTCATGTGGCTCTAATGAACAAATCCACATCCAAATTTTATCGATGCGGTCCCCCCACCCCCCGCAATCCATTTACCGTGTTTTCTCCCACACCCCTCAACATACCAACTTGAAACTTACCCCATATACTTTAAATAACTTCTTTGACGTAACATTCGAGTTTCATCAAAATCGATAAAAATTTAGGGAACTTATAGGTATAAATATCGATTTTCACCAAAAAAAAATAAATTCCAATTGGAAAGTTCTTAGATGGAATATGCAGGAAAAATTTTTTTGACACAAAAGGTACAGGGTATTCCACTGTCGGGCACCGCCTCGACTGTACCACATTTTTTATTATAAAATTATGTAAAACATCTTTAAATCTCAATGAACAATGACACCAAGACTAATTTTTAAAAAACAAAATTCTTAATTTTTTTTGACAGATTAGTGACTAAAATACAAATCTGCTTAAGATCGTAATCCTTTGTGTTGCGTATAACGACTTTAAGTTTTAAACAATATAATAATAGAATAAATAGCTCAACAGATACACTTTAACAATGGTGTGCCCAAAAATTTGTTACAGTTTTTCAGAAATAGCTTTTAATCCAATATTAAAAGTAAATCAATTAGAAATATATTTAGAAAGCATTTCAGCTACAAAAATTTCAAACACAAATTAAGGTGATTTAGTTATTTCGAAATCATCAGCTCTTTCAATCAAATTCTAACTAAATTTGGGATTTTTTTTTTCATATGAAGTTTTGTCATTCCGTGCGAAATATTTCGAACTGCGTATAGGCCTTACACAGCAATATAGTAAATGGGCGTGCTAGGCTTGTCTTTCAGACGCATTGTTAAAAGAATTCGAAGAGAAAATAGAGAAATAGCTTTTAATCCAATATTAAAAGTAAATCAATTAGAAATCTATGTAGAAAGCATTTCAGCTACAAAAATTTCAAACACAAATTAAGGTGATTTAGTTATTTCGACATAATCATCATCTCTTTCAGTCAAATTCTAACTAAATTTGGGATTTTTTTTTTCATATGAAGTTTTGTCATTCCGTGCGAAATATTTCGAACTGCGTATAGGCCTTACACAGCAATATAGTAAATGGGCGTGCTAGGCTTGTCTTTCAGACGCATTGTTAAAAGAATTCGAAGAGAAAATAGAGAAATAGCTTTTAATCCAATATTAAAAGTAAATCAATTAGAAATATATGTAGAATGCATTTCAGCTACAAAAATTTCAAACACAAATTAAGGTGATTTAGTTATTTCGAAATCATCAGCTCTTTCAATCAAATTCTAACTAAATTTGGGATTTTTTTTTTTCATATGAAATTTTGTCATTCCGTGCGAAATATTTCGAACTGCGTATAGGCCTTACACAGCAATATAGTAAATGGGCGTGCTAGGCTTGTCTTTCAGACGCATTGTTAAAAGAATTCGAAGAGAAATTTGACATCAAGACTGTTTAGAGATGTCTTTCAATATGAACAGCTGTGATGCTTAGCCATCAAATTCCAACTCACTGTTGTGTTGGCAACGTCTCTTAGAAGAGTTCTAAGCCAAAGATATTCCTGAATTCACTTTGAGAATAGCGCTGGCAAGCTTTAATGACCAACGAGAGATTTCAAGCGTAGCCATTTTTGGCACACCCCTTAATATTTTCAAAATATTGCATTTTTAGATGAATAAGTATATTCAAATATGGTTTGCTACACTTTCAATTTCAATAAAAACTTTGCGTTTTGTTCCCTCTTAGTTGTTGTTGTTGTTGTTATGAGTGATCATTGCCAACGTGTTTGCCGTCGGCAACATTGTTTGTTAGCCCGGCCAAAAGCCGCGTGCGCATAATTTAAATGCCCGGCCCAGTTAAAGCCGTAACGAGAGATGCAAAAAAAAACAAAAAAAAATCGCACAGTTCTCTTATTTTGTATAATTGAAATTTTAATGTGCGTGTTTGCAACAACAGCAACAACAGCAACAAAAAATTCGCAAACTAGTTCCCAAGCACAAGTTCACAGCTGGCGGCCAAAAAAAAAAAAATACAAAACGAACTAGCGCAAAAAAAAATTTTGAGGCTTAAGCTGGCGCCGATCTCGTGATGAGCTCTTTGGATTTAGATTTGGATTTGGATTTTTGCATAAAACAGTCACTTGTATTAAATAAATGTTCTCAGCGTATTATTAATTCAGCGAGTGAAAAAAACAAAAACAAAAAAATTAATATAATATTAGCAACAAAAACAAGAACTTGGGCGCCACGTGAAATGCGATCGCTGCGACTGCGGCTGCTTTCTACAGAAGTCAAACCGAACCGAACTGAGCTGAACTGAAATTTGAAACCAACTGAAAACTAAAACCGAAACCGAAACCGAAACCGAAACCGAAACTTAAACGTAAATAATTCATGCGCATATTGTAGAACAAGTTAATTTAAAAACTTAGTTTATAACTAATAACAAACAAATTGAGCTTTATTATGCATTACTTTTTTTTTTTTTTTTTGTATAATTCAATTTCAATTTTGGCTTTTTGCTACTGCGTTATTTTTTATTTTTTGAAGAACTCGTTCGAGAATATTTTTGTTTATGACTTTTAACGTTTTGTTTTAAACTTTGTTTTTTCTTTGTTATTTGTTATTTGTTATTTGTTGGTTTACGTTGTTATGCGTGTTGCTTTGGTATTTGTGTTGGTTTGTGGCTTGCTTGCTTTGTTGCTTTGTTGCTTTGTTGGTTGTTCTTGTTGGTTTTGGTTAAACCGCGCGCAGCGACTTCTCGCAACGAAATGAACGTTCTGAACGTGTGTCCTTAGCTTTTAAGCAGCAGCAGCAGTCCAGCAGCAAGCAGCAAGCAGCGCCAGCGGCAGCGTTGGCAGCAAACGATTTACAGCGACACAACGGCATAAAAAGCTCTTTTTATACCCTGTACCGTATGGTACAAAGGGTATATTGTGTTTGTGCAAGCCGAAAATGTATGTAACGTACAGAAGGAGAAGTCGGAGACCCCCCAAAGTTACCTAAAGTATGATCAGGGTGACTAGAGAAGTCGATATACCCATGTCCGTCTGTCCGTATGAACGCCTAGATCTCAGAGATGGTAAGAGCTAGAGCAACCAAACTTTCAGATAAGATCCCTTATTAATCCATAGGAGACAAGTTTATTTTATTTTTTTGATATCGGGACTACATTATATAGCTCCCATAGGGGTGTTTCAGAGGACCTCGAAAAAAAGCAAAAGTTTTAGATGGATAATTCGTTTGCTTATGAAGATATCATAACCAAATTTGGCAATCGGAAGTTTTTTAGAAACCCCCAGCACTGTACCAAATTTTATCAAAATCAGTTGACTATATCATATAGGTCCCATAGGATCGATCGGTCGAAAATTTGTTTTTTGTACAAAATTCGTTGTGTTTCGTTTGTTTGTGCAAATATTGTAACCAAATTTGGCATTAAGAAGTTTTTTAGAGTTTCCAAGCACTATACCAAATTTGATCAAAATCGGTTGACTATATCATATAGCTCATAGGACCAATCGGTCAAAAAATCGTGTTTTGTACAAAATTCGTTGTGTTTCGTTTATTTGTGAACATACCGTAACCACATTTGGCATTAAGAAGTTTTTTAGAGTTCCCAAGCACTATACAAAATTTGATCAAAATCGGTTGACTATATCATATAGCTCCCATAGGATCGATCGGTCGAAAATTTGTTTTTTGTACAAAATTCGTTGTGTTTCGTTTGTTTGTGAAGATATTGTAACCAAATTTGGCATTAAGAAGTTTTTTAGAGTTCCCAAGCACTGTACCAAATTTGATCAAAATCGGTTGACTATATAATATAGATCCCATAGGACCGATCGGTCAAAAAAACGTTTTTTGAACAAAATTAGTTGTGTTTCGTTTGTTTATAAAAATATTGTAACTGAATTTGGCAAAGAATTTTTTTTAGTGTTCGTAAGTAATATATCGGACTTGATTACAATGTGGTGGTACAGGGTATCCCAAAGTCGTCCGCGCCCGACTTTAACGTACGCCATCTTTATTTTTGCTATTTGTATGGTCAATGCAGTGGTGTAGTTAGGGCAGCGCGGGGTGCTCGTCGCGAGATCGATATGGTATTTTCAATCAATAGTAAATTAAAAAAACATCTATCTATATAGAAAACAAAGTCGATTTATTTATAGCCAGTACAGTTGACAAAGAAGCTTTAATGGTTTAAAAGTCGCGCTATACCTATGCAATTGCTCACTAATTTTCTAGTTATTTGAAAATATTTGAAAATAGTGTGAAAAACCCAACGATTTTGCAAAATCAACAAAAAACAAATCCTAATATTTTAGCTTTGAGAGCTACATATATCATTATTTAAGTTTTGAAAAATAATACCGAACCAATCCCATGGTGGAATAATAAGGTGATGTCGTGCGAACGCTCACTCTCTCGTTTAGAGCCCTTATCGTCAGTGCAAAACTTGCTATGAACGAGTGAGGTTGGTTGCGTACGAAATTTTTAGCAGTGTGTGTTTTTGTTTTTTAAACACGAAACTTGCAATACAAAAGCAAAACATTATGGGCAATAGTAAACTTGTTAAAATTAAACTATGTAAAATTATTTATTATATTTATTAACTATAAAACATATCTGAATTGTTCTTTGTTATTTATTTACAAACATCTACAAAATTTATATCTATCTCTTTCACATTCACGAAGCAATGGTAAGAAAGCTTTCCTAACAGAAAAGCTTTCGACCTCTCATTCGCACTCACACGCTACATACAATAAGGGATAGCTTTTACGGACGATACCACCTTATATTATTCCACCATGACCAATCCCATGGGCATAACTTCTCACAGCACTCCAAATACGAAAAATCTATTTTGGCACAAAGTCTTAAACAAGCACTTAAAATTTTATTTTTTGCAGGTTCATTAAATATGCTAGCCATTAGCCATTAATAACTTAAAATCTTTATTTTAAGAACTATTAAAATGCCGTAAAATTTTGCGAATAAAGTTGGAAAAATCAAAATTGTATTTAAAGCAGCGTAGAATTTTTTTTTTAGAATTCTATGTAAAAGTCTAAATACAATTTTTTTATATTTTTTGTGGTTTATTAAATTTGCAATCTATTCTTGGATAATAAGCAAATGCTTCGACATAAATTAGGTTCATCACAGAATCGACTGAAATTCAATAAGCTCAACCAATATAAAAATATTTAGTTTTCATTCGATTGAAACGAGTTTTTTCTTTTTTCTTTAATTTAATGAAGTACACATTTTGAAAAAAAATGTGGTACAGTCGAGGCGGTGCCCGACAGTGGAATACCCTGTACCTTTTGTGTCAAAAAAATTTTTCCTGCATATTCCATCTAAGAACTTTCCAATTGGAATTTATTTTTTTTTGGTGCAAAACGATATTTATACCTATAAGTTCCGTAAATTTATACCGATTTTGATGAAAATCGAAAGTTACGTCAAAGAAGCTATTTGATTTATATTGGGTAAGTTTCAAGTTGATATGTTGAGGGGTGTGGGAGAAAACACGGTAAATCGATTGCGGGGGGTGGGGGGACCGCATCGATAAAATTTGGATGTGGATTTGTTCATTAGAGCCACATGAATGAGCTTACCAAAAATTGTGATTCTAGGTCACTTGTAGCCATAATTGCGTAGAGTCAAATATTGACGCAGTTTATTGGCAAGGGGAGGTGAAATTTGCACATTTTTGACTATAACTTCTGTTGTATTTGTCCGATTTTGTTCATTTTTTACACATAGATGCATGTATCCACAACGCATCGCTCTGTTGAATTTCAGGTGATAATACTTAACGGTGTGGCTAAAAACCGCGAAACTCTACAGCGGGGGAACGGGGGAAGATATTGACATGATTCAACAAACTTCATCTGCTTAGGAAATATGCGCACCAGCTGGTAAAGTTTCGTGTCTCTAGCTCTTATAGTCTCTGAGATCTAGGCGTTCATATGGACGCATTTTGGTATAAAGGACTTGGGGTCTGCCACGCCTCCTTCTGTCCGTTACATACATTGCACAAATTATTCGCTACACAATTTAGTATGTGATGGGCCTTTTTTATTCAGAATCAATTTCTAGTTTTTAAATATAATCATATTTAAATAAATACCAAAAATTTTCCATTACACATGCACCCCATTGTAAAAAACCAGCTACGCCACTGCTTCAAAGGAACTGCAGGCACTCATACAGAAAGACAAACGCCCACACACACAAACACACACACACACACACATTTAAGCTGTTGCCAGCTTTGTTTAACACACATGACCGTTTGGCACGTTCACACTCTGACACACTCTGACACACTCTGACACACTCACACACTCACACACTCACACACTCACACACTGAGCACTGAGCATGGACAATGGCAGCCTGCCTGACGCTGCGATACTGTGACCATTATCGGTGCGTGATCATTGTGGGCAGCAAATGTATTGACAACACTTTTGGTGTTGTCCACATTGAGTTAAAATATTAATTAACATTTTGGCCGATAAGTTGTTCAATTTAGCGGCTACTTAGATTAATTACAAAAAAAAAACGTATAGTAAGTATTATATATAAATAGTTTTGTACTTTTGAACCGCTTTTGTTATAAATTTAGATATAAGTAGTTATTATTTTTATTTGTGCTGCACTTAAGCGCTTATGACTTATAGAAAGTGAAAATTATAATGTGTGCCATTGATTTGATTTGGTCGGCTAAGATTTATACGAAACGGATGCTCAACAGGTGGGCTGCCTATAAAACATGGCTGCATTACTACTTAAGCCTACAAATGTCAAGGCGCTGCTACCATTGCGTGCAATCGCTATTTATTACATTTTTTTGGTAGCACTAAAACTGGCTTAAAGCCCATACCCTTTACCTTTGACTTAGTTTTGCCGCAAAATTTATTGCTCAAGAACTCTTGCTGGTTTTTACTTTTTTTTTTTTACACTTTTATGCTTTCATATTTGCTTGCGTGCTGAGAATTTGTTTTTTGGCGGCATTTTTCATTGCCATATGCTAGATATTGCCTAAATAAACTTAGTTTTGCGGAAAATGGCACTTAAAAGTTGTAACGCGCTTTTTGAGTTTTGAACTTTATATTTTGCACCGCCATTTCATTCGTTAATATTATTATTTATTTGTTAAATTATTTCAAATGTAACGTTTCTTATCTCGAAAAGCCAACGTCAGCTCGTGCGTTGTTATTTTTGTGGCTACGCTCTTTCGGCCACTTTGCGTGCGACTAAATATTTTGTACACAAAAGTTAATAATACAAAATACCCTACGCTAAGACTTTGTCGCATTCCAGCACACACATACAAACACACACACACACACACACACACACACTCACTTTCACACAGTCACATACACGCTTACAAAACACATAAATGGCCGGCATCAAGCCGGAAAGCTTTTTCCGCAAAAGCTCCTCAACACTTGTTGACATAAAGCTTGATACCGGCAACAAGACGTTATGTGCCGCAGTTTTTAAGGCTTATAATATATTATAAAATTTTTTAAAAATTACGCAGCTACTTATAGCAAATGTTTTATGGTAAACGCAACACTATCTCAAAAAAAAAAAAATCAAGTCACGACAATAATATAACGATTTTGACTCGTTTTTGGCTTAGGCTGGGAATAAAATGATAAAATGGCCAAAATATACTTATTTTGAAAAACCCACAAGAAACTAAAAACAAAAGACATAGTCGAAAATTAGTTAGATTATCATATATCTTATAAACGAAGTAACAAGAAGAATTTTGTGAGATTTTATTGCTATTGTAGTAACTTCAACAACCAACTTCAAGAGGAATGGAAAATTTTTCATTTCCATATTTATATTATGTATTTGAAACTGACAATAAAAAACGCATTTTTTTTCTCTTGTTAAAATAATAATGAGCATACAAAGAAAATATCGATGAATGCAAGCTTAATATATTTGAAAGTTGCAGTTACATCTTTAAAAGTGTATTTTAAAGTCGGTTTCAAAGTTTTAGGAAGCATGGAAAAAGGTTATCATTTTTAAAAATGCCTGAGAAAATGCTTAAAGATTAAGAAGGCATGTTATGTATATATACAAATATGCGTAACAAAAAAAAAACAAAAAAAAAAAAAAAGTATTTCCTACGAAGCTAACCCCAAATCGATCAGCCTTTCGAAAACCAAAAAAGTTAACAAGCTAAACCCTAAGATGGCCATAAGCAGAAAAAGTTTTTAATGTTTAGTTGAACTGAAACGGCATATGAACGGAAAAATTTGAGTATAAACTTAATACTAGGTATTTGCCAAAAAAAAAAGTACTTAAACCCACACTCCTAAGGTAGCCATTTTGTCCCAAATTCTTAGCCATGGGTAAAATCGCCTACAATTTACGCAATTTATGGGCTGTTGAAAATAATTTTTTGCATTTGAATTTTTAACAATTTGTAACTCGTCATCATTGGATGGATCTATGATCTCCTGACTACCGCCTGCGTCCTTTCAATCTGTCTAACGAGTCGGTCGCTGTGATCGCTACCAAATATAAGCATACATTCTTCTCTAATCTCATACAGCACCCTCTTAAACCCGGGCCTGCGTGCTTCTTGCTAAATTGCGCTGGTAGATTTACGCAGTATGAAAAAATTGATTGACTGTTCATTTCCTGTTTAACGGACATTGGCAATACTGCAAATTGTAAAACGATACAATTTATCGTCGACGAGAAATATTACTGCAACATATCGATAAATGTAGCGCTGCCGTAACAAAGCTGCCACTAGTTTTTACACCAATTTCTGTGTCCACGCTTTTATACGATGTTTCGTATGGCGTTTGTTTGATGATTTTCGCTTCAACCACATTTGCACACTTGCATTGTCGTCTATTGCGTCTTGTACTTTCAGTGCGCTGTGTTATTTTCTTTTAATGTTTTAAGTTTGTTTTTGTTATTAAATTTTATAATTCGACAAATTTATGCAACTATTTGCAAATATGCTTAATGTATACGTTTCTTTAATACCACTTTTGTTAATTGCCAAAATTGCTGTAACGGCTGACAAAGGCATACACCCAAATGATACTTGCAATTATTTAGAACGTCAGCAAATAGAGCGTCATTTGTCGACAAAGACGCCCTATCGAGCTATTGCCAATTATAATGATACCCCACCAAACTATGATCATACCGGTAAGTAATTCATGTATATATATATATTTAACAATTTAAACGCTGCGGCTATGTTGCAAAATTTAGACACTGGCAACCTTAGCACAGCTGTTTTTCGACTTGCTTATGTACGACATTCCTTCACTTTGCTTGTGTTTACGTTTGTTCTAATTTTTCTTGGTGTAAGGTTGCCAGCCAACGCGAATTTGGTCTGTGATACGTCATGGCACGCGAAATCCAAGCAAATCTGTTATTTCACGTGCCAAACGACGACTTGTTGACTTGCGTACACGTCTCTTGCAACAAGCGCATCCGAATTTATGTGCTGAGCAGCTGAAAAGACTGCGTCATTGGAGCTGGCAGCATTTAGACGAGAATGATGAAAAGCTGCTTGTGGCTGAAGGTGAAGATGAGCTAATTGAATTGGCTGAACGCATGCAGTTGCGTTTTCCCAGCTTAATGCCGGACTTGTACGATCCGCAGTGGTACTTTATGAAGTACACGGCTACGCAACGTACTTTAAAAAGTGCTCAAAGTTTTGCAACAGGCCTATTTGGACGACATCGCATAAATAGTATCGTATATCCAGAGCCGCTGCACCGAGATCCCATATTACGTGTAAGTCTATGTTGAGTGCTTGTGTCTTTTATTTTTTATAGTCTATAAGTTGTTTGTTTGGATTTGGATTTTTTTTACTAGCCGTACAAAAGCAAAAATATTTGGGGTATCCAAACAACAGAAACTAATGCTTTATCACTTCAGTATCGAAACCATAAAACATTCTGCGTAAATGGAATGTTATTTTTTTTTTTTTAAATTTTGTTTTCAAAATAATTAGCATGAAGCGCGTAACTAGCTAAACCTTTTCTAACTATCTGGCAACGTCGTGCTTAATAAAGCCGAAGCAGCGTGGGCAAGTATCATTAAAAAGTGACATCGGGCTGACAAAGACGAAAATTAAAAGAAGAACCGTAAATGCGTATTTGTGTCGTCTGTTAACGTGCTTTCATTACAAAACATTTAAGACAAGTCCATTACAAAGCATTGCATTCATTGCTCGTAACTTGAATAAAAAAAAAAACACTACTCGCTTCAAATTTCTTTTAATCAATTGTGTGCGCCTATTCTCATAAAAGAAGTCAAAAGCGTGTGCAGCACATACAGCAGCGTGAGCGTGTGTCGTCGTCGTCGTCGTCGTCGTCGTCGTCGCGGCCGCCGCCGACGGTAAGTCGCCGTAGCCATACGCTGCTGCCGCCGCCCCGTAGTAGCCGCTGCGGCCGTAGCAGCGTCTGCTGCGCACAAAAAATCAACATTGAGCTGCGAAATTGTTTGGTTATGTGCAGCGAGCGTACCAAAAATGTGCTGTGAATAAGACAAACGCAGCAAAGGACACAGATGCGGAGTACAATATATACATAAATACCAATATATACTTATAACTTATACAATATTTGCTCTACTCATACAAAACAGACATGCTGGAATCACACTATAATACCAGCCTTGCGTCTACAGTCAATGCTGCCTCATCGTCTTCCAACTCAGTGGGCGGTGCCAGCAACAATAGCAGTGCCAGCAGCAGCAGCAATGGCAGCACAGTCAATCTAGGAAACATTGTTGCCAACACTATACCGGCTAATCTTAATGATTCGTCGAGTGCTAAACGACACAGCAACAAAAGTTCCACCTCCAGCCGTAAACTATCAATTGCCGAAGCATGTCTAGATTATATGTGTCCCATGGTACAAATTGTTGGAGATGAAATACCCGATCAGGATTGCCCGCTTTCATTTGCAGCGAAGCGGCATCAAGAGCGCATTGAACCGCTTAACTTTGAGCGCCATAGCTGGCGCATACGCGAGCGCATGAAAACTGCCAGTGTGGCGCTTGTGCTGTGCCTTAACATAGGCGTAGATCCGCCTGATGTTGTCAAAATACAACCATGTTCACGTTTGGAGTGCTGGATTGATCCTTCATCGGTATCAGCGCCCAAGGCTATGGAGTTAATTGGCAGCAATTTGCAAATGCAATATGAACGCTGGCAGCCACGCGCACGTTACAAAAAATGTCATGATCCAACGGTTGAGGATGTCAAGAAGCTGTGCACTTCTTTGCGACGCAATGCCAAAGGCGAGCGTATACTATTTCACTACAATGGACACGGTGTGCCGAAGCCCACGGCTAATGGTGAAATTTGGGTCTTTAATAAGACTTTTACACAATACATACCGCTAAGCATCTTTGAGCTTATCACTTGGATGGCGGCGCCTTCAATCTATGTATACGATTGCTCCAATGCGGGCATTATCATAAACTCATTTCAGCCCTATGCGGAGCAACATGAACGTGAGCTTGAAAAAGCTCTGGCAGCTGCACAGCAACGCGGAGTTGTACTTGTGCCTGGTCAGAGCCCAGGTGCGCAGCTACCCACGCAACTGGTTAGCTACAAAAATTGCATACATCTGGCCGCTTGTGCAGCCAACGAGATATTGCCAATGAACGCTCAGCTTCCGGCAGATCTCTTCACATCCTGCCTTACCACACCAATTAATATAGCGCTCAAGTGGTATGCAATGCAGGAGAAATTAGGCATGGTGCCACGCATTCAAAGTGATCTAATAGACAAGATACCGGGCAAGGTAAACGATAGGCGTACAATGATGGGCGAGCTTAACTGGGTCTTTACTGCTATAACCGATACAATTGCTTGGAATACGTTGCCACGTGAGCTGTTTCAGCGTCTGTTTCGTCAGGATTTGTTAGTGGCCAGCTTGTTTCGTAATTTTTTGCTGGCTGAACGCATTTTGCGCTCTCATGACTGTACGCCTGTATCGCTACCCGCATTGCCTCCTTGTTTTCGTCATCCCATGTGGAAGGCCTGGGATTTGGTGGTAGACTTGGCCTTGCAACAGTTGCCTGACATACTAGAGCATAATGCGCCCTATAAACAGTTACCATTTTTTGAACATCAGCTAACCGCCTTTCAGGTATGGCTAGACAGCGAATCTGAGTCACGTACGCCGCCGGAGCAGTTACCCATTGTATTGCAGGTCTTGCTCTCCCAAGTGCATCGTTTGCGTGCCTTGGAACTGCTGGCACGCTTTCTGGATCTTGGTCCGTGGGCTGTCAATTTGGCGCTTGGCGTTGGCATATTCCCCTACGTGCTTAAGCTGCTGCAGAGTTCAACAAGAGAGTTGCGTCCCGTGCTCGTATTTATATGGGCTAAAATATTGGCTGTGGATCCCAGTTGTCAAGTGGATTTAGTCAAGGAGTACAAATACTTTCTATCCGTACTGCAGGATAACAGCGTTACCAAGGAGCATCGCACTCTTTCGGCATTTGTCTTGTCTTCCATAGTGCACAACTTTCTGCTGGGTCAGACTAGTGCGCTACAAGGTCCGTTGTTGTCTATATGTCTGGAGCAACTAAACGATGGCAGTTGGCTGCTGCGTCAGTGGCTGGCAATTTGCTTGGGCATGCTGTGGCAGAACTTTGAAAAGGCGCGTTGGTCTGGTGCACGCGATCTGGCACATGAAAAACTTTACGTCTTGCTCCGCGATTCCATACCGGAGGTGCGTGCTGCCGCAGTGTTTGCTTTAGGCACCTTTATCAGTTCAGTAACGGATCGCAGCGAGGAGCAGGCTAATAATATTGATCGCATCATAGCAATAACACTGCTGGAAACTGTGGGTGAGGATATGTCGCCGTTAGTGCGTCTAGAACTGGTTGCTGCGCTGCAATGGATGGTGCTACTGTTTGAGTCCCAGTTTATTACCGTATACTTGGCGGAACACATTAATAATCATGGCGCTTCACTGGTGTCCAGTGGCGAGCGGAGTGCCAGCATAACACATGGCATGCCAGGCGCTCCTAGCGCTGTCTTAAGCCATGCCTCTACACATAGTTTGGAACGTCATGTGACCATGCGTCGAGGCGTCAGCTCAAGCTCCATATCCAACATGTCTAGCTCGAGCACAGCCGTTAGCATTAGCACCATACCCAGCATTCCCTTCCAATCCATTTACACCAAACTATGGCAGGGAATTTACAACCTAGGCCAGGATCCATTTCCACAAGTGGCGTTCACAGCGCAAAAAGTCATCAACTATGTTCGCGATGTGGCGCATTGCATATTCCCCGGCAAGGAGCCCACAACTGGCACGGAAAAGTGCAGCAGTTTGAGCGTCAGTCTACCACCTAGCCCAAATACGCGCGTCAACTATTTGGGCGGCAACAGCGAGTCACCGCCTGTTGGTACAGGCGTGGCGGCAAATACCAGTGGCCATCATGCCAGCCACTGGACACAGAAATTGCGTATATCAGGAAGCGGTAGCGCCGATCCACAAGCTATATTACAGCGCAAACTACGTACCAGTTCCATGAATGATGACACCGACAGCGGCTGCCCTCCATCGGGAACCGTCACAGACGCTGGTACACATTCAGCGCGCAGCAGCGGCAGTGATAGCATTCATTACAATGAGCCTGGCAAGGCACAGGCATTGCAGCCAATTGTTCAATCAAATTATATAGCCTGGGCCATGTCATATTTTACACAACCTGGCAAGAATCGTTATAGCTCCAAGGAAGGCAGCGAAGAAGGCCAACAACGCTTGCCCGTGGACAAGAACTCAACAGAGCTGCGAATTCGCGAGTATCGTTACATGCGTAACGATATGTTACGTCGTCAGGCCCAAGAACAGATAACTGAGCAACGTGTACAACGACTGGATGCACACAACTGGCTACGGAAAACACAATTTACACCCTCGCTAGTCAAGCTGTTGCCTTATGAGCATCAAATTGCGGTAGCCTATAAGGAAAAGGTGCTCGTCTATGATTGGCAGCGCAACATAACGCGCAGCTATACATCGGATGGACAGCAGAATCAGATAAGCAGCGCTAGCGTCGGTGTTAGTGCAAACGCTGCTGGATCTGGTGGCAATGGTAACAGTTCCCTAAACGGCAGCACGCCGCGCAAACAAGCTGGCGGCGGAAGTCTGTCTAACTTGTCAACGCCATTAAGCGGCACAAGCTGCCCTACAAACTTTGCGCGAGTAAGCAGCATAGAGTTTCTCAATGCACAAGATGCAGGCCTGGTGCTGGTCGCCCATGATGATGGTGTCGTACGAGTTTGGCAATCCAATAGCGCAACACCGACATCCATTCTATCAGGTAGTGAAGAATCGCGTGGCGGCGAGACACGTTTGATCACCGCATGGGATGCTCTGCCCCATGCCGCCTATTACAATAGCAACAATTCCTATGGCCATGGTGCCAGCTCAGCTTCAGCCGGAGCTGTTAACACTAGCAATGTGCGTCATTTTCAGCGCACTCATAAAGGCTACATGAGTATTGTGACGGCCTGGCAGCAATACAGTCAACATCTGGTAGTGGGCGGTGGTGCTTGCCGCTTTCTTCGCATCTGGGATATAGAACGTGAGCTTAAATTGAGCGATCTACAGTTGGGACGTACTGAGACTTCTGTTCGCGTACTTTCACCCTTTGCGGGTAATGTGCGTAGCGATTTAATTGTGGCCGGCTGTGCCGATGGTAGCGTGCGCCTATTTGACAAACGCTGTGCGACGCAGGATGCCCGCATTAGAGTCTATCGCGAGCATAGCTCGCCCATTTTGCATGCCTGTCTGAGAGCTAATGAAACTTCCCTGGTTACTGGCTGTGTGGGAGGCAAAGTGTGCGTATTGGATTTGAGAGCGCGTGTCAATACGGGCGTGCTACATCAGTGGGATGTAGGCGGTGATGTGCTGGCCATTGCTAGTCATCAGCTGGCAGATGCTGTAGCCTGCGGAAATGCTACCAAGATCTCTATATACTCGCTTAATGGACGCACGCAGAGTGTGTTGCGCAGCAACGAGGGCTTTATGGGCTCGAAAATTGGATATCCAACCTGCCTATCATTTCATTCATATAAGCTGCAACTCGCGGTGGGATATGTGGACAATACGGTAGCGGTCTACAGTCCCACGCCAGGTAAAAAACAACCTTAATTGCATTATCATATAATTTTCTTGTCTAATTGTCTTTATTTAAACGTTTTTATGTTGTTTTGTACTTACAGTTCTATAAACTCTGTAGTCGCTGGAAAACTGACGTCGATGAGAATCCCGAAACATTTGTTAATGCACGCAGGTTCTATGAAGAGCCAGAGATGCAAGCAGCAGTACAACATATTAGGCGCAAGACGCAGCTTAATGATATACAACCTGAGGATGCTGAGCTTATTTATACGGTATGCGCATTTGAAACAGCCTGGCAGCGTCGCCACGCACCATCTGTATGGTGTAGCTTGCTTGATGTGGATTCGTTGCAAGCGCTTGAGTTTGCTGAGGATTTGGAGTACTACTGGAACGATGGCTATGGCTACGAATTGACGCATCGCATTGCCTGTCCGGCAATTGCAGACATGTTTGACGCCATCGAGTAAGTGCAAAATATATTATAACTCTTAAGATGCTAGACTTAAGAGACGCTATATGCTTTTTGGGACAGCAGCCTAGAAATAATGCTCTTATGCCAACTTAATTTAGCGGTTTATACTAGTTTGAGCAATTCCATCCAATAAAAAATTTAATGCATTTTTTTTTTTAGCTTTGAAACTTCGCAGGCCAGAGCCAATGCCACCTTCTATTTTACACACTCAGGCACGCTGCTTAAGCTATTGGCTCACTTGGGTTTAGCCAAGGATTCCCAACCGTTGACGCACAAAGATTTTGATTATCCACGCCGATGGCGCACTAGCGAAATTGATGCTTTCGCGACCAACTTGGCTTTTGTGCGTTACGAGTAAGTAACTTTAGCTAAAATTTAAAAGAACTAGAAAGCAATTAAACTAAAACTCTCTGTTTTGCAGCTGCGTTGATGGAGAGCCGCGTGTGCTGGTGCTGCATCAGGAACGAGTTGTGCGCTTACCAGGCTGCCCCACGGATAATGATTTATGTCCGTTGCGCACAATGCGTCGCTTATATGCCAATAGCCTGGAAAGATGCGATTTCGAAGTGCTTTGTCAACTAGATAGCCCAACAACTTAAGTATAAGCCTATAAGCTAGTGCTGCTGCTGCTTCTATCTGTTAAAACAGATGAACTATGCTAAACTTAACATGCCCAGGGACTCGTCGGAATGTTTAGAAATAAATTACAGATCTACTAATTACTTGAGAAAAAAAAAATGAATGAGAGAGAGAGAAAGAGAGCAACGAGGAAAATGAGTATACGTGCAAATTGATGGAGTAAATTGTCTGAGTGTATGCCTTTTAGTCAATGTGCACCATCCAAGACCCCATGCAAGAGATTCGAAACCAAAACCGTGGCTTGTTTTTCCTATGCTTATTATATTATTCTAGTTAATAAATTGGTTACTATATCATTATAAAAACTAACTTTAAAAATTTTTTGTACAACCTTTATTTTAACTTTTTTTTTTTTTGGCATTTTGTTTTGGATGTGCTGTACACATAAGACAAGGAGTATCTGTATGTTATATAAAGTCAACTCACGTAAAGTCGGTTTGTAAAGTTGTGTAATGTGTAAATGACGAGTGATGAACTTTAAGAAGAGAAGATAAAGCCGCGACACAATTTAAACAATCAACACCTAGCTATATGACAAGCTCTTAAGTTAACTAACATATAAGTAACTATATGTCAAGAGCCACATTATACCTGTACATATAATAAGAGGCGAGTACGCAAACTAAAACTGTAATTATAACTTTAAAATGTTTATTTTTTGCCATTTTTTTTTCGTTATAGTTTTAAATTAAATATACTATTTAATGACAGTTTTTTTTTTTTATAGAATTATTTAGTTGCAATTTTATGCGCCTGAACGCTTATGCTACATAAATAATTTGGTAAATTGTATTATATTTCGCAACAACTAAAAACAGAAGGCATGCTAAGAAATACATAAATAAATATATAAAAAAAAAAAATGTATGTTAAAATTTAAACATTTAAAACAAAGACAAACTCAATGATATACTAAATGCGGCGCAGTTATAAATCGAACTTATGAAAAGAAATGTCAGTCGAAACAAAAAAAATTGAACATAGTAAAATAAAAGTAAAAGTGTTGTACATAATAATATTAACTATATATCTAGCACTTAAATAATATTAACTAAATATATACCATACACACTATGTCATTATTATGTTTGTCCCAGCAAAACAAAAGAAACTAAACCGCAGCAACAACAAAATTCTAGTTGAACCTTTTCAGAAACTTTCAAGTGTTGCAGCGTTTAAATATTGTTGCTCTTATGTAAACAACAAAAAAAAAAACAAACTTACGTACAAATATCAATATATAAAAGGTGTTTTTTTTTTTTAAATACAATGAAACTTTGGTTTTAAAAATATTTTGAATTTTTTTTAAGCAATACAATGTTTTATTTTTTGTGCAGTTAGCGCACATAGTGCTTTAAAGTAGCTGCCAGCCAGACTTATCTGAAGTTTTCAGCACTAAACCTATAATGAACACTATTTCAAGCACTTTGTATAGTACTTACTTTGAAGTTCGTCAAAGTTTTAAGTCAAATAAAGTCAATGCTCAAGAAACGGTACTGCAAAGTGTTTATTTGAAAAAAACGTTCATTAGTGTTATTTTTTTTTTTTTGTTTAAATTGGACTGAATGTAAAACCCGTGCAGTATGCAAACTTCCCTTGTTGCGTTATTTGTTTTAAAAGTTTTCTTATTTACAAACTGTACACTAAAATATCAGAAAAATACGAAACTATAAAATCATACGAAGTTGTAAAGATCTTAAAAACTAAAGCATTGTACTAAAATGTAATTATTTTCGATTAGCCTGTAAACTACAATCTAAAATCTGGTCAGCTGTTGATTTTTAAAACTAACTAAACCTAACTTAGTACCTAATTTTGCAGCTCAAAAGTTTGCAACTTGAGTGATTTATTTTTTGTTTTATTTAAAAGCAGCCTTATTTAATGCTTAAAATGTAATTAGACACTTGTATTTATTTGTGCAGTTTTAATGTAGTGTTTGGTTAATTTTTTTTATTTAATAAAAAATTTTAAATTAAAATCATGTTTTAATTCCAAATTATATAGGTACATAGTTAGATTCATGCAGCTGCTGAGCTGCCGTAAAACTAAAAAAAAGGAAACCTGAGGAGACCATTTTGCTGCAACAGGTTCCACTGCGCAGTTGCCTCAAAACAAAAACTAACCCCGGCCATGAAAAACTTTGTTGGTCGCCCTAAGCTTATGAAAGCTTTGCATGTGTAAATGCGGCCACTATTGCTACCAACTTCGCAGTCGGCGCAAGTCAAATTCAGGGAATGAAAATTAAATTTGCTATGGAAAGCAGGGAAAACACGTGTAAAAAGAAACACATCGTTGAAGATAAAAAAAACACAGATTGAGTGACACCGTGACAGATTTAAAAACAAAAAATGGCGTGCGTTTGTGATGCCTTGCACCACCACAAGACATTTGATTGCCAAATTTGGCTACAATCGGTCCTATAGGGGCTATATGATATAGTCAGCCGATTTTGCTAAAATTTGGTACAGTACTTGGGAACTCTAACAAACTTCTGAACGCCAAATTTGGTTACGATATCTTCATAAACGAATAACACTAGCTTACCCAAAAAATGAACCTTCCTAAAAAAGTGTTTTTTAGGGTAATTTGCAGGGAAGTTCCAATCTTCACTCAATCACACTTTTGCATGAAAAAAAAAATTGTTCACTCAAAGATTTTCATTTGATTTCAGTTACGTCTTCACGAATTTGTATGCAGCTGTAGTCGTGATTTTTCGTTCATGGTTCCATAACATCTACAATTCTTACCCGATTTTAAAGATCTTGGACTCGAAATGTTCGTAAAAGAAGTCTCTCTCAGCTTAAAGCTTAACATCATTTTTAAAGACTTTCCGAAAAATGGTCAAAAATTACTTTTTTTTCGACTTTGGTTGCCCGTAACTTTGAGAATTTTTATTTGATCTGTACATGTTATATATCATTGGAAAGAGCACATCAATTAGTGTTGGGTTGCTCATGTGTGATTGAGCAAAAATGAGCAACTCACTAAAGTGAGCAAGTGAGTCAACTCAGCAAAGTTGTTCTTTTTGGCTCACTTGCTCACTACTCACTTGCTCAGTACTCACTTGCTCACTACTCACTTGCTCTGTCGCGTGAAGTTGCCACATTCATTTTTGTTTTCAAACGAACAGAATACATAATTTGTCTTATAATTGAATTACAAATTTTTCCTTGTAAGTTTCCAGAACGACACATATTGCACCAGCGAAAATCAACATTTTCTTATTATAAAAGTCATTGAAAAACTTTACCAAACAACAGCATTTTTTATTTATTTTTTAAGTTTATTTCTCTATAAACAAAAACTGTGTTCAAAGTAACTGGGGAATATTTGAATTTATCGATAATTTAACTGCTGAGAATAAGCAGCTGAGTTGAGTGAGTAACTCAGCAAGACTGCTCACTGAGTGAGCAACTGAGCAAGTGAGCAAGGCTGCTCACTGCGGGAGCAACTGAGCAAGTGAGCAACTGAGCAAGACTGCTCACTCACTTCAAAATGAGCAACTGAGCTAACTCTTCAAAGTGAGTCATGTTAACACAACACTAACATCAATACCTTTCGATCTAATCATCTTTCATATCGATACAAAATTTTGTTCACGAAATATTGAGGAATAACTGAAAAAAGTGTCCAAAAACATGTTTTTCTAAAATATTTCGAAAACCGTGCTTAAGAAAAAAAAAGAAGGTTGACATTTTCGTGTTTCTCGACACCAAATTACCCTAAAAAAAACACCTTTTTAGGAAGGTTCACTCGATGAATCAAAAAAATAAAATAAACTTGGCTCCTATAATAAGGGATCTAATCTTGCCATCTCTGAGATCTAGGCGTTCATACGGATCATTTTTTAGGTAACTCCGACGAGTCCTTCTGTATGTTACATACATTTTCGGCCTCCACAAACTTAATATACCCTTTGTACTATGAACTTGTCGTGAAAAAGAAGTGCACTTAGGGTGCACGCTAGGCACCATTGGTACTGCACATTTCTCTCGAGGTGCCTGGATATGGCTCAATAGATATCTTTTGTCGTTCTGATTATTTGTGAAAACTTACACTCAAAATTTTTTTGCACTAACTCTTTGAGTACAGTGTCGTTCACTTATTGCTAAGTGGTCTAAACAAAATGTTTCCCTTATAAGTGTACTTCATTCTAGAAGCTTATAAAACGCAGAGAAAACATTTCAGGTTTTTCTTTCTATATAAAAAAAAAACGTCAAAAATTTTTCAAAATCGTATTTTTGTACAGAAAGTGGCTTAAATAGTTAAGCTGACCAAACAACAGCACGAATAATAAGAATTATTTCTTAAAGGAACTTCTTAGCTTCAGTTTCGACTTGATTTTGCAGCCCTGCTTCATATTGCAAGCTTTTTAACGCCAATGCTAAGACTTGTGACAGTTTTGAAAGCTCCGAGGACGTCAGCTGCAGAGAAAAAGCTCGAGCAGCAGCATTGCTTAATGCGCAGGAGCGAGCAGCGACGCCGGCAGCGCAAAAGCAGCGACTGCAGCAGCAGCAGCATTTGAGCATTTCATGTAAAAGTTTCAGTGCGGCTGTACGGTAAATTGTAAATGGTTCTTTTTTTTTTTTTTTTTTGCTGATACTTGGCTAAATATTTTGTTTTTGCCAAAAAACATTAAAACTTAATTAACCAAGTAATGTGGAAATTTATTTAATTAACAAGTTATTATCAAACAATTTGGCTTGCACGCCTGTGTATTTGTGTGTGTGTGTGTGTGTTTGCAAGTCTCTTGGTTGTAAGGAATCACCTGATGCGGGTAGAGCAAGCAGCTCTTGGAGCAGTAGCGGGTTCAGCATGACCTAATTTTTTCAAAAAAAAAAAAAAAAAACCACAAAACACATAGTGTACCACTGTGCAGCTAAACAAAGGGTTTCAGCATCCAACGGACAAGGCTGGCGCTTAGCTGGCTTCAGCCAATTTTCTCAATTTAATTGAATCCATTCAATGACAACAATGCTCATCCAATCTTTGCAGAAACCCAAATTCCGCCCGCCGATACAACAACAACAACAACAACAACATCACAAAGCCCGCCGCCAGCAAGCAACAGTCATAATCTGTATTAGCCCGCTCAGCATCAGCTGTTGCCGTTGCCGTAACAGCCACCTCCGCCCACGGACAGCGCCAGCAGGCAACATGGATACCATGTGCTATGTGGGTCTGGGTATTCTATTTGTCATTGTCGTGGCCTATGGAATGCTTGAGTTGCATTACTTCCTGCGCATGTGCCTGTGCGTGTTGCTGGCACGCTTTGTAAAGCGACGTTGCCATATATTGGACACCACCATGGTGAATGGTAAGTCTCCCCCGGGTCTCTTGCACACTATTTGTTCTGGCTAAAGTGTGCCTGCCTTGCGTTTGTACGACAATTTTCTTTGGCTTGTTAGGGCGCTTATGTAAAGCTAAAAAAATTCGGAAGTGGGTGAGCTCTGGCACGTCAATTTCCAATTACCTTTGCGCACTTTGCACCTGTTTGGAATTTGCAGCTGAGCTATAAAAGTGTACTAACTACGTCGCGGAGCTTGCAACGATAGTATTAGGTGTATTCGATTTTGTCCGTTTAACGTGTTGTGACGGGCCAGTGTTCCATAACCCAGAAGCACACCAAAATATTGGCTTGAAATTACACTGAGAATCAAATTTGGAGCAACGAATCATGAGTGGCTTATATTAAAACAAGGGGTTTCGCCATCTGTGCGCTCGCACGCCAACTCTTGTAAAGCCTTCAATAATCATTTCGAGACATTCCTACCATAATATCCGCTGCACTTTCCTTAGGTCCGGTAGCTTTTATAGTGTGGGTGTAAGCCGCGAAATTCTCCTGCGGGGGAACAAGGCAAGATATCGACATGAATTTGCCTGACGATAATGCGGATCTTTTGGTAAAATCTGGGCTCTCTAGCTCATGCAGTCCCCAAGATCCTTTTTGTAAATCGCGAAATTCTGCTGCGGGGGAACAGGGCAAGATATCGACATGACGATAATGCAGATCATTTGGTAAAATCTGGGCTCTCTAGTTCTTGCAGTACCCAAATCCTTTTGTTCATACGAACAGATAGACAGACGGGCTGAGGGATTTAAAGATAAGAGCAATAAAGCTTACAAATTTTAAGAGTGGCTCTACATGCTCTTTAACTCTCCTATACCGCTAAGGTCCCCGGTTTCATAATGCAAAAAGGCTTTAAGCACCTTATAGGAATAGGATACATTAAATAAAAAGCTAAAGCCATGAAATTTGATTTGAAGTCTCGCTGTAGTCTAATTAACATTAATTAAATAATGACCTTTAAACGAAACTACCAACAACTATCCTTTATTACACTCAAACCCCAATCCTAATGAAACAAAACTTTTTTCTGAGAAAATGAATACTGACACACATTTTTTATATCCAGTATCTGTAAGGTAAAAAGTTTGTGCAGGCCAAAAATGTATTTAGCCTAGAGAAGGAGACGTCAGAGACCCCCTAAAGTTACCTAAATTATGATCAGGGTGACTAGAATAGTCTATATGGACATACCCGTCTATCCGTCTGTATCTCTCTCCTTATGAAGGTCTACATCTCATTCTCAAACTTTCCGGTTAGATCCCTTATTATTTATTTTATTTTTTCGATATTGGGGCTATTTATATATAGCAGTAGAAAATAACCCCACGAAAAAAATCAAAAAATTTTGTAGTTTTTAGAGTTCCCAAGCACTACACAGAATTTTATCAAAATCGGTTGATAGATCCAAGAAAAAAAAAAAAAAATCTCGCGCTCGATTTTGACGCCATTTTTATACAAAATCGTAAAATATTCATTGAGAGAACTTGAGAACTCTCTAAATAGGCCGTGTGTAATGTTATTGTTAAATAATAATTATTTTGTTTGTTAAATATAAGATTTTTACTGAATTAAACCAATAAACGATCAACAAAAAAAAAAAAAAACAAAAAAAAAACGTAAAATTTAAAAATATATTTACATATTTTTAGTTTCAAAAAATTTGCATATTTTGCTTTCATTTAAATGCTTATTAATTTTATATTATTTTAATTAATTATTACCATTAAAAGAAATTATTCAAGTCCCTCCATGTTGCAGTTGCAGAATTCTCTTTAATAATTCCAAATTTTCAGAAAATTCTATAGCGAAAGTTTTAAAGTTTAAATTTTAACATCAATTCTAAGTAGAATTTAACTTTTTTTGTGGTTCAAAAATTTGTAATCTAGAAAAAAATTTTGTAGAAGAGGTCGCTAAGGGAAAGTTCGGGGTATTAATCATAACGGTTGAAGTTTATCAAATCTTTTACAAATAGTCCTTAATTAAAATTTATGATTAACACTTATTGCCAAAACTTCTACAGTATGCTTTGGGAAAAACTACACAAATCCGTTCTTAACAATAAAAAGTTTTTTTTTTTTTTTTTTTTTTTTTTTGGATTATATTTTTTATTGGCAATCAACGGATACAATTTGGTTATAATCCAATATTGATGGCAAAATTATTCGCTACACAAGAAGTAAAATTTTGTGTGTGATAGGGACAATAAAAAGTATTGTTAAATCAAAGAACAAAAAAAAAAAATCTATAGAACCCCAATAATTTTTTAAGTTTTAATACAAAAAAAAAAACACCCTCTTAACACAAACGCATTTGCTCAAATTATTTACTTTACTCTTCGTACACACTCAAATTTTGCGCTTGGAATTCACGTGATTTTAGTGAATTCTATTCGCTTATTTAATTTTATTTATATTTCACAATTCGTTAACCTTGTAAACTAGCTGAAACAAACAGTTTGCCAAGATCTTGAACGGAAATTGAAATTCTGCAGAATTCTTATTTTTGCTTTTGAAGACTGCAATTCGCTTTACTAAAGTGAAAACAAATAGAGAACTAATTTGTATTTTTTTTTTTTTTTTTTTTGGATTATATTTTTTTTTGGCAATCAACGGATACAATTTGGTTATAATCCAATATTGATGGCAAAATTATTCGCTACACAAGAAGTAAAATTTAGTGTGTGATAGGGACAATAAAAAGCATTGTTAAATCAAAGAACAAAAAAAAAAGAATCTATAAAACCCTAATAATTTTTAAGTTTTAATACAAAAAAAAAACACCCTCTTAACACAAACGCATTTGCTCAAATTTTTTTACTTTACTCTTCGTACACACTCAAATTTTGCGCTTGGAATTCACGTGATTTTAGCTAGTGAATTCTATTCGCTTATTTAATTTTATTTATATTTCACATTTTGTTAACCTTGTAAACTAGCTGAAACAAACAGTTTGCCAAGATCTTGAACGGAAATTGAAATTCTGCAGAATTCTTATTTTTGCTTTTGAAGACTGCAATTCGCTTTACTAAAGTGAAAACAAATAGAGAACTTATTTGTATTTTTTTTTTTTTTTTGTGTTTTTATGAGCCATACACTGAAAGTATTTAAAGCTATATGATAATAAAACTATAAAAAAATCTTCTAGTTGGGGTACTTTAGGGTATTTGTAGTTTGCTGTGTCCAAGTTAGCTTTCTTGGCTCATTGCTTTTAACCTAGCCCTAGACCGCAATTCTTGCCACATTGTTGGTTGTGCAAGTTCAAGGCAAGCGGAATTAGCCATATCAATTGGTTCGAATTGTGGCTATAACTTATTAAGGGTTGTTCTAACAATTTCTTGGCTATGCTTTTACAGGCATCTGTCTGACCAATGATGTGGACACGCTGCTGTATCATATGAACAATGCACGATACTTCCGCGAACTGGACTTTGCGCGTGTGGACTTCTATGAGCGCAGTGGACTCTATCGCACTATTGTGGCACTAGGCGGCTCGGTATTTCAGGGCGCGGCAACAATACGTTATAGACGCTTTATAAGACCCTTTCATCGCTACAAGATCTTCTCGCGTGTAAGTAGCCAAGTAATTAATGATAAATATAAGTAAGTACATATTTGCTATATGCATTATTTCAACTGCAGATTATGTACTGGGATGAGCAATCAGTGTTTATGGAGCATCGTTTTGTGCGTCCTTCGGATAAGTTTGTACATAGCATTTGCATTTGCCGGCAACGTGTTATTGATGTTTCCATGGAGGCAGTCATGGCTGAGCTTTTAGCGCCCAGCGCTCCAGTTGCAGCACTGCAGGACTCCAGGCATACGCTTAGTTCGACAGCTAGTCTGCAGCTGAATGGCAGGCCAACGCTGACAACGCTGGAGCAGGCGGAAAATGGTCAGGTGCCGGCACAGTTAAATAGTAAGCTTAGGCCGGAACTGCCGCCAGAGCTGTCCAAATGGATTGAATATAACGATATATCTAGCAAAAATCTGCGCAATGGCTGCTGACCGCTAATCGAGTAGAAAGATTAGTCGGAATGCACTTGCACGGGTTTTGGTTTTTTAAGCTTTAGTTATATATTGTTTAAAATTTTTTTTTTTTTTTTTTTGGATTATGTCAAAGAAAAACTATTTTTCTATGAAGTTTTTTCTGCATCTATTTTGGCTTAGAGCTGACAACTGTGGCATCTGTCTGCGTATATGTATATGTATTTGTATGTGTATGTGTATGTGAGTGTATGTGTGAATGTGTGCCTCTTTAACTGTAAGTTGACTATTTGTAAATGGTCTAGTAAATATACACATTTATGCAAATAGTATCTGAAGTGTATGATTTGCTATATTTTGCATTCCAAAATATTCTACCTTCTACATATGAGATATATGAGTTAGTTAAAAAGCTATTTACTTTTGGGTACATCATCAAGGAGCTCTCTGGACAAGAGGAGGCCCCTGAGAGGCTTTTTGAGCATAAAAAATTTAATCATAAATAAAAGGACTGTACTTACACTTTAATGGTATATTGGAACACAGGAAGAGCA
Source organism: Chymomyza fuscimana (assembly GCA_949987675.1). Taxonomy (NCBI): domain Eukaryota; kingdom Metazoa; phylum Arthropoda; class Insecta; order Diptera; family Drosophilidae; genus Chymomyza; species Chymomyza fuscimana. The sequence continues at coordinate 36,267,871 of OX465090.1, read as the reverse complement.
ACGGACTTTTGGGGCGGCTTTGGAATGCCGGAACAAATATGAATTTCAAAGCAATATATTTTTTAATACCGTGTACCGTGTGAAAAAATACTCGATCGTTGGGTAAAGCATAAGTAAAGCACATTCTGCAAAAACCCTTAGGCTATAACTAGATGTGTATAGTGATTTTAAATGACCCCCCGAATCTCATAAAATGTATACGCTTTTCCAGGTTTTTGGCAGCTGGTATTGAGTGGGACCAAATAAAATTGTACTTTTCCGTAAGGCCTTAAATGTCGCCTAAAAGTATGCTTCACTAATATGGGCATATCAAAAAAAAAAAAAAAAATTCACGCTAGCCAGAAAATAAAAATTTTTTTATTTATATTTTTTTTTTTCCACAAAATAATTTTAATAAAAGAAAAAAAATGTTATAAAAAATGCAAAATATTTGAAAAGTATTTTTTGGAAGTTATGGTACTTATGGTTATACCCTGTACTTATAGGTACAAAGGGTATACTAGATTTGTGCAATGTATGTAACGGACAGAAGGAGGCGTGGCAGACCCCAAGTGCTTTATACCAAAATGCTTATCATAACCTCGGGTAGCGATTGAGCCATGTCCGTCCGTCCGTCTGTCTGTCCGTATGAACGCCTAGATCTCAGAGACTATAAGAGCTAGAGACACGAAACTGAATGATGAAGTTTGTTGAATCATGTCAATATCTTCCCCCGTTCCCCCGCAGTAGAGTTTCGCGGTTTTTAGCCACACCGTTTAGTATTTTCACCTGAAATTTAAGAGAGCGATGCGTTGTAGTTACATGCATCTATTTGAAAAAATGAACAAAATCGGACAAATACAACAGAAGTTATAGTCAAAAATGTGCAAATTTCACCTCCCCTTGCCAATAAACTGCATCAATATTTGACTCTACGCAATTATGGCTACAAGTGACCTAGAATCACAATTTTTGGTAAGCTCATTCATGTGGCTCTAATGAAGAAATCCACATCCAAATTTGATCGATGCGGTCCCCCCACCCCCCGCAATCCATTTACCGTGTTTTCTCCCAAACCCCTGAACATACCAACTTGAAACTTACCCCGTATACTTTTAATAAATTCTTTGTTGTAACATTCGAGTTTCATCAAAATGGGTAAAAATTTAGGGAACTTATAGGTATAAATATCGATTTTCATCAAAAAAAAATAAATTCCAATTGGAAAGTTCTTAGATGGAATATGCAGGAAAAATTTTTTTGACACAAAAGGTACAGGGTATTCCACTGTCGGGCACCGCCTCGACTGTACCACATTTTTAAAATATTGCTTTGACATTTTTGAGCAGAGTCCACAGACTTTTTAGGATAATTTGAAATAAATATAAATTAAAACAAAAATTACATAAATAGAGCACGCTACAACGCAATAGTGCCACCCACTTGGAGATACGCTAGCCAGATCTGGGGTATGGTAGTTCGCTCGAATCGCTCACGTATTTTGACGTTCTAGAACAGGGATGTCCAAACACTGCTTATGGAAGAGCAAAAACCAATACATATAAAGAAAAACACTAACACATTTAAAGTAAACAGTTATGACGGTTTATTGAGTGCACTGTAAGAAATTGTATGTGCATTCTTATAAGAGTGGTAAAAAATAATGAAAAAAAAATTATGCTACATATGTATACTTAGAAAGAACTTAAAAATTGGTCAATATCAATATTTATTTTAGTTAATGATAGTTTTAATAATGCCTCCAAATGTTCGTTTGTTAATCGATTTCTCAGTTTATTTTTAATTAATTTTAAGCTTGAAAACGCACATTCACAAATATATGTGCTTCCAAAAATAGATAAAACTCGCATAATTTCGCTGTGGAGTAAGGGGTATTTGAAAAATTAGGAAAATATCAGTATAAAACTGATTTAAAAAGTAAAATTGAAAGATATTACAATGTAACTCTTTACCTGCGCAGGTAGGGGCGTAAAAATTGCAAAGTTACTAAACTTGGTCAATGGATGCAAAACACCCTTTGGTACCTGTTAACATTTGTTACTACTAGAAAAAAGATTGTATACAAGTGTGAATTTCTTCCAAGGGATTTCCCGAAAAATATCTATTTATGATGGCCACGTGCAAGTTTGTTTTATTACCACCGGATTTTCCAAAAAATATATATTCCATTCATATGTTTTTACATATAGCCACCATCTGTCTGTTATATACATTGCATAAATCTAGTATACCCTTTGTACCGAAAGGTACAGGGCCATAACTAGTTTTTGTTTTAACAAGTTTCCTAAAAAATAGCGAAAGAATCTCATACCGATTTTTGTGAGTGCATGCTCAAACGAATAGCAACAACAAATTACATTGAAAATCTGTGGGCCAACAACAAATATACGCAAGGGTTGTTTTAATGCACACGCGATCAGAGAGCAAAGAGAGTAACAGAGAGTAACTGAGAGAACGCTCGAAATTGTTTTTGTAATTTGCATTGGCACTGGGTCATATACAGTTAGGGCCGTGCATGTACACGCGCATCGCTGCCTATGCCTAAGAGCCATTACAAAAACAAAAAGAGCCAGATGAGCAATGGGCCTGGACATCCCTGTTCTAGAATAAGGCCCACCCGTGCACCACGACCCTAGACTGAATACTGTTGACCTTCAGATAAACGCTAGCTAGCATCGCAACAGCTGGCGAAAAGGCTCTTAGAAGAATCGAAGATTAAAAAGACTGACCTATCTGAAGAGCAAAATTGGCCATAACACTTGCTAAAACAGACCGGCAATGTTGGCTAAAGCTAACGAGCCTGGTTTGGCATATTTACTATGAGACAATTGCATTTAATGAAAATATCTATATTTTTGAAATGTGCCAATTAAATTTTGAAAAAAAATAAATAACCCAAAAAAAACCAATTTATGCCAGTGTATCTTTGTTTTAGTCTTAACTATTTTGTGAAGTATGATCGAAATTGGTTCATTATTTCATATAGCTGCCATACAACAATTGAACCAGTTTTCTTGTGCGCTTCTTTGCATCTCCTTGTAAAATTCTTTGCACCATGTCAACTATATGTTATATAGTATCTGCTGTCGTAAATTAGGCTACATAATTATCATGGGGATTTATAAAGCTCTTTTATACCTATTTCTAGCCCAGGTTGGGTGTACTGTTGTACATGGCATGTAAACATGGTCCAGCGATCATTTTTAACCCAGTCCAGGAAAATGGCATGTCTGTTGTCCCCCCAAAAAAAAAACTATCTCTTTCCAATAAGCACACTATATACAGGTGCTTTTAAAGCCTTTGGCGAAAATCTTGTTGTTATCATCATTTTAAAAGAAGTATGCGTCAATGATTTCGTTCGATCGTAAGCTAAATCGATTAACACAATTTTTCGATGAAATAAAGCAAATTGTCACATTTTTTTAAAGAAAACGAATTTTGATGGTAGATCAAAGATTTATAAACGTTTTTTAATTAAAAGTTTGTCCGTTTTTCTCAAGCATCATTGGAAAAATTCATCCCGTAAGAGTTTTTTTTTTTTTTTTGAATGCTTTGACATTTTCTTTCTGAACTGTACAACGTTGAGCTTGGAATCAAAAAAAAGTCATTAGGTGCCATGCCAGGTCTGTAAGGCGGATCACCTATTAGTTCCATGTTTTAAAACGATGTGTGTAAGCTAGTATTGTCGTAATTGGTTTTCCTTAAAGGGGTCTACGGGGTCCCACATGGGATATCCCAAATGGATTTTTTTTTTTTATATGAAGTTTTGTGATTCCGCGCAAAATATTTCGTGCTGCGTATAGGCCTTAATTCTTAAAAAATGTATAGTTTTGGATCATCTATCGATTGTTCGATCTATTCGTACGATTCAATTATTTTCTAGCACCATTCCACACGAGGCCGTATATCCTTAAAGTTGTTGCAATACGAGAGTCACTATTTATATTTTGCGTCATGGCCAGATGCAATCTGACGCTTTCATGGATAAGTTTGGCATTTTTTAGCGTTAATTTTACAATGTTCCAAGTGTCTTAAAAACTTAAAAAAGGTATATAGCAGAAGCCACAACATGTCATTGGATTTTTGGTGATCAAGCTTCATATTAGCCCTTTGTATAATTACAGGATTTAGTCGCGGATGATTCTCGCTCACTTCAATCTTGGATTCGGCAACGTCTGCCGGGTCGGCTTATAGAATACAAAATTTAAATTATTTTTACTTTGTAGAGATAGCACTGGAATATGGAGGTGTCTAAACATCTCAAGTCGACATTGCAATTACAATGACCTTCTTCTGGTGGTGCTCACTGAATACAGATCAAGATATACTTATTTAAGGTAGCATACTCCCGCCGAAGGCTCTCAACGAAAGTTACCTATTTTTAGTTTCGTTGCGACTGCGCGTGAGGAGGGTTGTTTTCACGCATATTATTTTAATATGTTTGCGTTCTCTGTCTCTCGCTTTTTCTTGCTCTCAGTAAAATTGGTGACGATGCCGGCAGCATTACTCTACCTTAAGTAAGTATACCTTGAATACAGATTAGATTTTGCACGACTGTAGCATTCTGTATTCGTTGAATGCTTTGGAAACTAATGAAAGAACATAAGATATTATAGTTGGGATGTCTTGAAATAAAAGGATGGGCGGCGCATGGTTGGGCGAACAAATAGAGCAGAGCTTGGAAGCCCCTACTTCAAAATAAAGAGTATACCAACTTCGGCGCCATCTGTTATTTTCATTTCAGCTGCAGATTGCGTTAATTTAAATTTCTGCGTTGGCAAAAGTTATCAATAAACAAACTTGAGTCCAAGCATTTTTGCAAATCGAATTAAGAGTATGCGCTTGCCTGCTCTCTCTCTTGCGTTTAGCAACAAAACAACTATCGCTTTACTACTTGTTTCATTTTGTTATATCTGTTTTCGTTTTTGCTTTTGCTGCTGTTTCGGTTTTTGCTTTTTGTTTTTGTTTCCGCTTCTGCTTTGGCTGTTTACGCTCGAGCTGCTTTCTTCGAGTGTCAGTCGCTTTTCGATTCGCCTAGGCCACGGTCGTTGCCGCAACTCGTAAAGAAAGATATACAGGTGAGTTAGTAAGTAGCAGGCTACAGGTGGCGTATTTTAAAGCTATAGATGTTGCAAAGTTCAATGTATAATGAGTGCATTAATTGAACTTTGCTGAGACCTGGGGCTCATTAAAAATTACAATACAATACAATACTATGTATGCATAGAAGCTGCCAACTGCTGAGCGTGCAGCTTGTGCAATCGGGCTGGCCAAAAGCGCAGCAAGTTGAGTTTTTAGCTTTTGCCGGTATTACGTCTGTGGCAAACTTTCGCTAATAACTGGTTTTTTTTTGTTAACAGGCTGTAAACATGTCATTTGTGCTCTTTGCGCTCATCTTGTACATCATCTGGGATGTCAACTATTTTATACGTTGTGTTTTTACTGTGTTTGCCGGCCGCCTGTTCCAGAGCAAGCGCAAGGTGACCGATACTACCAGCATCTATGGCCTGTGCACCTCGCAAGATGTGGACATCTTCATACGTCACATGAACAATGCGCGCTACTTGCGTGAGCTGGACTTTGCTCGTTTCCATTTCTATGCGCTGACCGGGCTGTACGAGAGCGTAAAGGAGCGCGGCGGTGGCGCTGTGCAGGGTGCCAGCAGTGTGCGCTATCGTCGCACCATACCCATTTTCCATCCCTACAAGATACAAACAAAGCTGATTTGGTGGGATGACAAGGCCATCTATTTGGAACAGCAGTTTGTTACGCTATCCGATGGATTTGTGCGCGCCGTGGCGTTGTCCAAGCAGTGCATTACCAATTGCAATGTGCTGGATGTACTTAAAACTTATCCGGAAGCAGCGAAGCGACCAGAGCTGCCCGAGGATCTTAAGCTATGGCTGGATGCCATTGAACTCTCAAGTCAGAAATTGCGCAAAGACAAATGAGAAAGACGGCTCTGCAAAAGATTAGCATAACTAATTTCCATTTTTTTATGTATCATATGCAAGTTAGCTTAATAATGATTAAGGTTTTTTTTTTTTCATAGCTTTAATAAACATACATATATGTGTTTTTGTATGAGGGTAAAACATTTCTTCACTTTCATTCGCATGCAAATGATGTTTCAGTTAATCACGTAACAAACGTAACGTAAACGCTTAGGCCAATCTATTAAGTTTTCATAATGATGATTGTTTGGTTAAAGTTTTTTGTTCAACTATCTTTTGGTAGATTTATCAATCAGCGAAACAAGTTGACAGCTTAGATAGTTGCCAACATAAACAATCGGAAGCAGTTCCAAATGCAGGCCGATTTTAATGGACTCTAAGCCGATAGACAGTTTAGTTATTCGGGCTACTCCACATCCACATACACCCAGAATTGCTTAGTAGACTTCAATTTTTTTTGCAGATTTGCGGAACTATGGAACTGTCGCCATCTTGAAAATAATAGTGAAAGCTCTTTTCATGTTTTTACTTGTTGATTTAAAAAAAAAAAAAAATGCTGGACTTTTTTGCAGATAAGAAGATGAGCTAGAAACATACTTCATCCGATAGATATCAAATTGATTTTGGCTTTATTTCAAAGTATGTATTTTGCTGACAGTGCTTTTTGAACAAAGTCCGGAATTTTTATCAACATTTTCAGCGCCCAATTAGTGAAATGGTCACCCTTTGGTACATAGCTAGCTTCGAGTTGCTTTTAAACAAGACGAGTCACTTGCGCGTAAATGAATTTAAATATAGTAATTTTTTTTTATTTCATGACTGCTTTGGAAAAATTTGGACTTAAAGAAGACAACACTTTTGATCTAGCCGTTTAGTTAAGAGATCAAGAAGATTGTATTATTTCGTACAAGTTGTATGCGTTTTGGGAATTCGGTAGTAGACAAAGAACGACGACTGATGGACTTAAAGCTAACAACTCGATTTGCTGTAACCATGAGAGAAAAAACCAAAATTTCGTTACCTTTTTAGCTGCATAACCGAGTAAACTTTACCGTAAGCGCTTACGTTAACTCTTGGTAATCAAAGAGCAAGTCATCTTGCAACCAATTACATTGCCCACGTTGCGTATGAATGCTTTACGATGTTAAATACGTCACGCTGGCAATGGCCGCTGGCCACATTGTCTACCTTATATTTTTCCCAGCTCATCCAAAGAGACGACGCTCACGAGTAACGATCACTCTTTATTTTGTTGTTTACTTGTTATTAACACTCTTTACATTTTTATTTATTTGGCATTTTGCTTTCAGCACCATTCAAATGTGGATCAAACGTGACACTGAAAAATCTAAACACAAATCTTATTCATAAGTATGCAAGCTGCGTGCTCCTCGCTCACTGCTCACTGGTCGGCGCTCTCTCCCTCTATCTCTCTCATATGCTCTTTCTCTTGGTCAAAGAGCTTTACGAGTGTCAACGTGCATGGTGGGCTGCTGCTGCCACCCAACCGGCGCACAGTGGTCGAAATGCACGATCTAGCTAGAATTAATTCAAATTTGAAAATAATGATTGCCGCGAAATTTTAACAATTTTTTTTTGTCATAAATGCTGTGAATTGTTATAATTACAATTTATATATATATATATTTATATATAAATTACTTAATTACTTATTATTATTACTAACTAACAAATGTAAATTTACTACCTCAAATTCTATGTACACCAACATAGCCAAGGCCCCGCAGCCAGTGCTATAACACCTAAGTTAGTTTAGTTTTGTAAACTTCTCTATCTCTAATAATAATAATCATAATAATTTCGGTCTTTCATCTTTTTTATTTCTTTGTAGTACATTTTTAAAAGCCTTGTAAAGGGTATTCTTAATCAGCCAGCCTTTTATGGAGTGGTTAGCACGAGATGGTTAAAGCATCTCCTTTTCAGTCTTCTTATTGGGAACGTTCCCACAAGTTACTTTACGTAGCGGTTGCTATGGGTTATCAGCATTGTATCCTCTGGAGAATCAGAATTTAAAGTAGAATATAAGACAACCAAGCTTAGAATAAAGTCATTATCATTTTATAATTTTTTTAGTAATGATACCATAAAGTGAATTAATTCAATTGAGAAAAACTAGGCACTTCATCTAAATCAGGATCACAAAATATACAACTGTCTTGGTGTGCTTAGACATTGCGCAAAAAAAAGCGCTTCTCTATTAAAATTTTGCTATGGTGACTGTGACCAATTTTCAAATAGATTTACTAAACAGTTTTTCCAAAATAAGTAAGACCTAACGCAGTTCTAAACCGATTTTAATCAAATCTTTACCTATAAATAATTGGCAATCAAAGTTGACATTTTGTATTTTATGAGCTTTCGCGATAATTTACAGAAGAAAAAAAAACCTGCATTTACCATGATACATGTAGCTACGAAATCTTCATTCACTTTATTATTCATAAGAATTACTTCAGAAAAAAAAATAAAACTGAGCTTAAATACTTTTCGGTTTTAAATATATTCGAGTAGTTATAAATATTTTGTTGGTTTTTTTATCATTTGGCTACTTTGCTTTAAGGGTACCTACGACTACCACTCGATATTTGATCGAACAAAATTTTATAAATTTCTTCACATGTTTTACAACAAAATGTAATTCCTCCCGATTTTCGGAAATTGAATTTTGTATCTAAAAGTTGAATTTTAAAAATTGACCCCCGAGAAATTTTACTATTGTTTGAATTTCTTAGCTGCCTAAAAGTATGCTTTAATAACCATTTTTTCAAAAGTTGTACTAAAATGTAAAAAAAATGTACAATTTGAAAATTTTATCGAATACTTACAAAGATTCAAATCGAAAAATGTAAAAATGATCAATTTTGACGAAAAAACGTAAAAATTTAAATATGGATTTTTCAAATTTAACTATTTGGGGCTATAACTTCAAAACCATTCAATATTTTGGGTATAGGCTATTTTTTGAATGTATGGAGAGCTCATATCTACCTCTGTATGAAATATGCTCCAATTCCAATAAACAGTTTTTTTTTTTAATTAAGTTAAAATTTTTTTTTAATTTTTTCCAATTTTGCTCTGGATTACCTATGTCTCAAAAAAATCTGAGTAGGCTCAAACTTCCCAGAAAAATAGTTCAATCCTTTAGGTACACGTGTGTAAAATTTTATCACTCTAAAAAAATTATTATGGAAATGACAGGGTTTTGGCCAAAATATGAAAATCTGGGCCCACAGTGCGATGGTCGGTGGTTCGATTGGTGCATTTGCCTAGCACTGGCATCGCTAGCTCAAAGACGCTAGTTGCCCAAGAAAATCTCTATTAATTCAAGACACCGCCGCTCGGACTCGGTCCCTGTTCTCTTCGAATGGTTATTAATAGAGATCCCCATGCTCCGCCCAGGAGCGACTGACAAAATAGTCAGTCAGTGAAATTGTTATATATATTGGGTCGTTCACTAAGTAATTTCGTTTTTTTTTTAGTGCAATTTAAACACGATTTTTTTATTGTGTAAAACATTTTATGAAAATATATATTCTCCATTTTGATCCAATGCTCTTTGTCCGAAGGTGCCAAGTCTGGAGAATATGGTGGGTGTGGTAAAAGTGCGCAAAAGCTTTTGGCGAGTCATCAAATCACAGTCGTTAGTGCGACGAAGCAAATTTCGTTCTGTAAGAACATGAGGAACCCATATGTCAATCTACGAAATTAATCCTAGACGTTTCATGTGCTTGTGAACGGTCGCGTTAGACAAATTTAATCTTGCAGCAATCTCTCGAGTTGTTATTCGACGATTTGCATCGACCAACGACTTTATTTTATCCACAACGGCTTCAAGAGGCCTTCCAGGACCTCATGCATCATTAAGATCGAAATTGCCGGAACGAAATTTTGCAAGCCGATTTTGGCATTGGCGTTCGGTCAACACATCTTCTACGTACACATCACATAACTTTCGCCTTGCATGAGCTGCATTTTTACCCTTTTGATAGTAAAACATTAAAATATGCCGAAAATGCTGCGATAGGGCACCAAACAAACACTATTCCAAAAAATAAAGGTAAAGCGGTTAAGATCAGCTGTTGTCATCAAACGAAATTACTTAGTGAACGACCCAATAATAATTTGGTTTAAAGTTAAAGCTAACATTTGTGAAAACCAGCTAGATCGATCCCTTCGCCCACTGTGCGGCCGCCCGCATTGACAGCTGCGCTGCATGCACGACTAGAGTAGCAGGCGCATTCGGCTGCTGCACGAACATAGCTCGGCTGCATTCGGCAGTTGTTGGGGCAGCTGCTGCCGCTGCCACTGCCGCCATCGTCGCAGTCGCAGTCGCTGTCGCCATTGTTGTTGTCGTTTGCTGCTACTTGCGGATGCGCCGCAATTTGTTGTTGCTGTGTTGTTGTTGTTGTTGTTGTGGCTGTTCGTAGCCGTCTTCTTTACTATTTTTAAATGCGAAGAATTGTCAGTTTATTTTGAACATTCGTTGCGAGCGCATAGTACTAGAATTAACGGGTCAGTGTCTAGCGCAAGAAACAAACAAACAAACAAACAACCCGACTGACTGTCCGATTATCCGAAAAAAAAAACAACAACAAATGCTAAATCATACGAAAAATAAATTTATATTATTGTAAAAATAAATTATACAAAACGGAAACGTCGCGTAATTCGAACGAACCGAAACGCGTTTGAAAAACTATAGCTTTAAACTACTATATTGTTTTTTTTTTCTACATTTGTTTTGTTTTTTTTTTGTGTATAAAGGATAACGTGATAAGACGTAAATGTGAATACGCTGTGTTAAAAAAATTGTGTTTTTTTTTAACGAAAAATCAAAGTATGTTAAAGCTATTATCTATTTGAAAATATTCCCAGCTGCAGTTTTCTAACAATATCTTTTAGCTATAAACCAAATGCATGATGCTATGTGAAAATCTGTGCAGTCTCCCCCCCCCCCCCCCCCCCACAATGCCAAAAAGCCTATGCTAAGGCTTTGTGCAGCATGCCCATTGTAATGTAAATCTAGCATTAGATATGCTTGTTGTTGTTGTGGATTGTTATTGAATATACCTACGGTATTTACAGTTACTTTGTTAAAGACAGCTTTGCAGTTTATTGACAGTGAAAAAAAAAAAAAAACCAGATTCCACAACGAAAAGTAGAAAATAACAGCAACAGCAACAACAACAACAACAACCAACAAAAAACCAACAACAACGTAAGACTTGAAGTAATTTGCAACTGAAAAGAAATGTATCTGTGTATGTATGTATGTATAGAAAAGGAAAAAAAGTAACTACATAGACTAGATGGCAGGCAGCATGTCACGGAAAAAAAGAGAAAACTTTTCGACGACACTTTGGCAATTGAGAAGACCAACGGCTACAACAACAAATGGCATATCCCGACTATAATATACACTGTACACTGACCACTGAACTTGAACTTTCTAAGTGGAAATAAGTTGGGCCAAGAATTTGAAGAATTGCAGTAGATGAGTCTACAAACAGTTATAGCCTTGTAGACCACATTTCTAAATCATTTTTTTCATAATGTGCAATAACTCCCAAGGTTCTAAGCTCATTTCAATATAATCTGTACTAGTGCTGGAAGTAACATCGATGTTATATCGATGCATCGATTTTTTTTAATTTTTTTCCGATCATCGGCATCCACGTCGCAGACACTTTTCGCTTTTTTAGAAAAAATCCAATCTCAAAAGATTCGAAATAGTAGGGTTGACTCAATTTTGGCACTTTGACAATATTTTAATGTCGAAAACTTAGATTCAAGCATGTGTGCCCGTTGAATTACTGGAAGGTAATACTTTTTATTAAAGTTTAGCAGGGCTGGCAATCTAGTGAGCGACAAGTGGAGTTCGCTTAAATCAAAAAACGTGGATGGATCTCAAATTAGTTTAAAGATTATGAGACTGAAACAGAACATTTTTTTGTTATAACTCACAGGCTTACAAAAAAGATGGCGTACGTTAAAGTCGGGCGCGCACGACTTTGGGATACCCTGTACCACCACATTGCAATCAAGTCCGATATATTGCTTACAAACTCCAAAAGATATTTCTTTGCCAAATAAACGAAACACAACGAATTTTGTACAAAAAACAATTTTTTGACCGATTGGTCCTATGGGAGCTATATGATATAGTCAACCGATTTTGATCAAATTTGGTACAGCGCTTGGGAACTCTAAAAAACTTCTTAATGCCAAATTTGGTTACAATATCTTCACAAACAAACGAAACACAACGAATTTTGTACAAAAAACAAATGTTCGACCGATCGATCCAATGGGACCTATATGATATAGTCAACCGATTTTGATAAAATTTGGTACAGTGCTGGGGGTTTCTAAAAAACTTCCGATTGCCAAATTTGGTTATGATATCTTTATAAGCAAACGAATTATCCATCTAAAACTTTTGCTTTTTTTCGAGGTCCTCTGAAACACCCCTATGGGAGCTATATAATGTAGTCCCGATATTAAAAAAATAAAATAAACTTGTCTCCTATGGATTAATAAGGGATCTTATCTGAAAGTTTGGTTGCTCTAGCTCTTACCATCTCTGAGATCTAGGCGTTCATACGGACAGACTGACATGGGTATATCGACTTCTCTAGTCACTCTGATCATACTTTGGGGGGTCTCCGACTTCTCCTTCTGTACGTTACATACATTTTCGGCTTGCACAAACACAATATACCCTTTGTACCATACGGTACAGGGTATAAAAAGTGGTGTAAACTTAACAGGTGATCCCTCATGGATTTTGAGCAGCTGAATCCCAAGTCCAAAAAACCCCCGATCCAAGGGTTCTTAGATAATATCCAAATTAACTCGATTTATGGGATTTTTTGGTGGTTATCCATAACCCATGTGTGAAGGAGTTTATTGGACTTCGGATTCGGCTGCTCAAAATCCATGAGGGATGCCTCTGTCACCTGTTAAGTTGATACCACTTTTTTTTGTGGCCTGTATTATCTTTTGCTTTCGTTGTATAACCTTTTGGATTGTTATTTATTATTTCTTTGTTTATTTTTTTATTTTTCTATGAAATGTAATTAATTTTGAAATGTATATTATGAATCTCTTGGTTTGTTTGTTAATTCCATTTTATTATTTGAAAACACTTATATAACCAGACCAACAGATTCAAAAATGGCCGCCACATGTACTACGATGTATCGAAGTTAAAAAATATCGAAAACATCGATGTTGGCCAACAGCACTAATCTGTACCTTTAAATGAATGGGTTCAGCACAGTAAAAAGCATAGATCATAAGATCTTCACACAACTCAAGGGGATTCCCTTAACCTTTGGTTACAGTGTTTGTTAAGCCGCTACAGTCAATGGTCAACTGAGAGCATCCGATTCGAGCGAATCAAGCAGCAGCTGCAGCTTGCAGTGAAATTGCAGCCCAATGCTTGTCTTGTGTTGTGTTGTAATTGTTGCTGGATGGTTGTGTTGTAATTGTTGTTGTTATAGAGGCGACAGCATAGATCTTGCGCCTCTCCAAGAGTCATTAACGCGTTGCCTGAGGCTACTGCAGCGTCTGGGTCTCGGCTTGTTATGACAATGAACCGTTATTGTTACATTGGCATTGGCAGCACTGGTTTGAGTTTGAGGGAGCGCCATCTGGGGGCCAATTAAATCAGACAGCGATCAACAAGATTACTCTCGAATATTATATTTGTTATAACATAATCAAAGACTTAAGCCAAATTGTATAATCAGCTATAAACATATTGCAAGCAAAATAGAAAGAAAATTGCTAGGGCCTGGATAAAAGTGGAATGCTTAAAAAAAAAAAGCAGTTCATGGTCGATGTTTTGAAGAACTTTTTGGGATGGTTTAAAAGCTCTGAAGACCAACGTAGGGCTTGCAGTTAAAGACTAAAAGAACAGCTGAGAGTGGTATGGGTAGTATTAGCAGGGAATCTAAAAGTCTGATTTACAGATTTCAACTTATTTTGGTAATTTCTGAGCTAGGTCTGACAGCAGACGGCGTCTGGACACTGGACACATCAAAAATTAGTTTTAATGAAACTTGATTGACCCTGCTGTAGAAGTAACTTCCAAGGGCAGTGCAATAGCGCGGCTTGTCTATTATACTATATATATATAGGATCAAGACTCTCTGCGTCAAAAATTAAAGTGCAACAAGCACTAAGAACAGTGAAATAGCGATGCCAATTTGGTATTCTTTCTTCTTACACGATTTCTAAGCTTGTATTCAGCATTAACTTAATTTGGCTTAATTGGCTTAATTTGGCCAGACACGACACGATCACTACCCTTCTACCGGATAAGAAGGATATCCGTTTGCCATTGGCCACTTTCAAGCTACACTGATAAAAAAAATGTGGTACAGTCGAGGCGGTGCCCGACAGTGGAATACCCTGTACCTTTTGTCTCGCAAACAATTTTTCCTGCATATTCCTTCTACGAACTTTCCAATTGGATTTTTTTTTTTTTGGTGAAATTCGATATTTATACCTATAAGTTCCCTAAATTTTTACCGATTTTGATGAAACTCGAATGTTACGTCAAAGAAGTTATTTAAAGTATATGGGGTAAGTTTCAAGTTGGTATGTTGAGGGGTGTGGGAGAAAACCCGGTAAATCGATTGCGGGGGGTGGTGGGACCGCATCGATAAAATTTGGATGTGGATTTGTTCATTAGAATCAGCTTACCAAAAATTGTGATTCTAGGTCACTTGTAACCATAATTAGGAAGAGTCAAATATTGACGCACTTTATGGGCAAGGGGCAGTGAAATTTGTACATTTTTGACTATAACTTCTGTTGTATTTGTCCGATTTTGTTCATTTTTTACACATAGATGCATGTATCCACAACGCATCGCTCTGTTAAATTTCAAATGAAAATATTGAACGGTGTGGCTAAAAACCGCGAAAATCTACAGCGGGGGAATGGGGAAAGATATTGACATGATTCAACAAACTTCATCTGCTTAGGAAATATGCGCACCAGCTGGTAAAGTTTCGTGTCTCTAGCTCTTATAGTCTCCGAGATCTAGGCGTTCATACGGACGGACAGACGGACGGACGGACGGACGGACGGAGGGACATGGCTCAATCGCTACCCGAGGTTATGATAAGCATTTTTATATTTTTGATATAAAGGACTTGGGGTCTGCCACGCCTCCTTCTGTCCGTTACATACATTGCACAAATCTAGTATACCCTTTGTACCTATAGGTACAGGGTATAAAAACGGTCTGATTTTAAGATTTTTGGTCATAAAATCGTGACCAAATGGTCACGAAAGTAGCGTAAGCTTTTTTTGTTGTTAGCTTAAGAATGCCCATCTTGATTTAAGATTTTTGCAGTTAAGCCTGAAAAATCTTGATTTTAGAGTTAATTATGATTACTTTAAGCCTAAAAAAATCTTGAAATAAGAATATTTATTCTTAAAATAATCCGGGGAAAAAACTAAAATCGTGACCAAAATCTTAATTTCGGATTTCGACCAATCTTGCAATAAGATTTATAAATTCTTATTACAAATAAGGGAAAATGCTTTTTAAAATGTATTTTACAATTTTTATTTTTTTGTTTTGTAATATAAAAAACTTTTATAACTACAAACTTATTCAAACTTAATACTGTGTTTAGTGGATATAAATGAAGTGGCGGACTGGTAAAGTCAGATATATTTTTTATACAATTCAATTTACGTTTTTGTCCAATTTCATGTGATTGAGGGTGTTGATCAAATAGTCTTATTTCTATAGGGTCACAAATCAATTTTTTTTTAATAATCTGAGTCATTTATAGTCTTCTTAGATTTCAGCCAAGTATCTATAATTTGTAAAAAAAAGTACTTATTCTTTATGGGAACAAGATCAGCATTCATTAAAGTTAAAAAGTGAACAAAACAATCAACTTCACTAGCTGTCATTTTTAAATTAAATTTTTGTAGCCGATCTAAACTTAATCGAATGGATTAATTTCCACTCTTCGATTCCTTCGTGATACTTTTTCCCGATTCGTCCTTGAATCATGCAGATGATGGCAATACCGATGTTAGCAGGATTTCGTACATGCATACTTTTTGCATCTAATGAGTATATAAATTTTAAATTCATAATTAAAAATTAGTAAAATATATTTCATAAAACCTATATATATGTTATAGAAAATTTTTACTTTAATTTAATTTAAGAATTTTTTTTTCTAGTCTTACCTTTGTGGGTTATTGATTAAGCTATGCTAGATTGATCAATGCAAAACTCGTAGAGGATGTTGTTTTCAAAAAAGGTTGTTACACTCTTTTTGAAACCTTGCCATTTTGATATCAAACAATTTTTTTCCCCGGATACAAAATATCAAAATCTATTTGTATCTGAAAAGCAAGAAATGTATTTTGTTAGAGCAATATAAATAATAAATAAAAAGTCTCTATTAATTAAAGACACCACCGTTCGGATTCGGCTATAAACTGTAGGTCCCTGTTCTCTTTGAACAGTTATTAATAGAGATCCCCATGTCCCGCCCAGGGGCGACTGACACAAAAAAATTGTTGTCAGTCAGGGAATTATTATATATAATATAAATAATATAATATTATAGAATTTTGCTTACCAAACTGCTCTAGCTTCGGACACTTTGGTCAAATTCGTAAGAATATCGAAGCTCTTCAAATTTTTGAGGTCCTTTTGACGGAATGAAAATGTTTGCCTCCACTTTGCCAAATTACGATGAGATGGCTCATACTTTGAGCGCTTGATCCTTTTGTTCTTATATTTTGCAAACAGTTTTCCACTTGGATTTAATTTATTTTTCCGCGTTATATTGTAGTAATCCTGTCAAGATTATGACACTTTAGATGGCATCGACAATGAATCGTTTTCTATTCCAAACTGATAAAATATATAAAGAACAAAATGTATACATGAATTCGTGCGTATGTGTAGCATCCAAAACTAGCCTCCTTTTTCTTCCACTGAAACAACTTTTCACGATATTCCACACGGAGTCCTAAAGGTGAAGTTGCCCCTTTTAGGTCATCTTCTCGCAAACTGCCGCCATGTGTACAGAAATAATTTCATGACTGGCATCGCCTAAGTTTGTTTTTTTTATTGAAATGAATTAATTTATTTTACTCATGTTTTAAGACTTTTCTTCTTATTTTAAGAATATTTTTGCTCGTTTTTAGATTGAAATTTTATTACCACAAAAATCTAAATTTAAGATTTTTTTCGTCTTAATTTAATCTTGTTTTAAGAACTCTTTGTCTAAATTTGAGAATTTCCGTCGTGATTTTAGAATTTCGGGTCTTGATTGGAATTCAATATTTTTCTTTCTTAATTCAAGAACTTTTATTCTTAATTCAAGATTTTTATACCCTGTACCTATAGGTACAAAGGGTATACTAGATTTGTGCAATGTATGTAACGGACAGAAGGAGGCGTGGCAGACCCCAAGTCCTTTATACCAAAATGCTTATCATAACCTCGGGTAGCGATTGAGCCATGTCCGTCCGTCCGTACGTCCGTCCGTCCGTCCGTATGAACTCCTAGATCTCGGAGACTATAAGAGCTAGAGACACGAAACTTTACCAGCTGGTGCGCATATTTCCTAAGCAGATGAAGTTTGTTGAATCATGTCAATATCTTCCCCCGTTCCCCCGCAGTAGAGTTTCGCGGTTTTTAGCCACACCGTTTAATATTTTCATCTGAAATTTAACAGAGCGATGCGTTGTGGATACATGCATCTATGTGTAAAAAATGAACAAAATCGGACAAATACAACAGAAGTTATAGTCAAAAATGTACAAATTTCACTGCCCCTTGCCCATAAAGTGCGTCAATATTTGACTCTTCGTAATTATGGTTACAAGTGACCTAGAATCACAATTTTTGGCAAGCTCATTCATGTGGCTCTAATGAACAAATCCACATCCAAATTTTATCGATGCGGTCCCCCCACCCCCCGCAATCGATTTACCGTGTTTTCTCCCACACCCCTCAACATACCAACTTGAAACTTACCCCGTATACTTTAAATAAGTGCTTTGTTGTAACATTCGAGTTTCATCAAAATGGGTAAAAATTTAGGGAACTTATAGGTATAAATATCGAATTTCACCAAAAAAAAAAAAATTCCAATTGGAAAGTTCTTAGATGGAATATGCAGGAAAACTTTTTTTGACACAAAAGGTACAGGGTATTCCACTGTCGGGCACCGCCTCGACTGTACCACATTTTATGTATTTATGTTTGTGAGTGAAGCGAACAGGGTGCGAAGCCCTCTAATTTATCGTAAAAAAATCGCTCACAGTCATAATTTTTTGCGAGGACAATTAGTGCTCTTTGACTTAAATTAAATATAATAATTTTGATTTTTTGGCCTTCTTTTATGATTTTTTGGTCTCATTTTAAGAATTAAAAACAAGAATGCAAGAATCTTGATTTAAGATTTTATTTTTTTTATCAGTGTACAAATAAGTGAAAAATTCAGTTCCCATGCCCAAAGTATGTGGAACAATGTAAACCCACTGTAGACTCAGTCGCCAAATATGTTCAAAAATAGACGAAAAACGCTCCACCAAGCTTTGCGGACTAAATCGATCACAGTGCTCGGCGGTTGTCAGAGCGATCACAGGACACTGGCTCGTCGTTTTACATGCAGCCAAACTAAACCTTCCGAACAATGACTTTTGCAGAAGCTGCAAAGATGAGCAAGTGGTAGCATCGGTAGAGCACTTCTTCTGTTCCTGCGAAGCCCTAAGCAGAAACAGGAAAAAGTATTTGGGAAACTATTTCCTGCACAATCTTGCAGCTTATATCGCAGCAACAGGCTGGGGCTCTGTCTAAGTTTTATCATAAAGGGAAAAGGGTAAAAGTTATAGAGATCCGTGCGGTAACACAACGGGCCAGTCTGGGCCTAAGTGTGCCGGTTTTTAAGCCAGCGGCCGCTTCAACCTAACCTAAGCTTATTTGGCTAACGTGGGGGCTTTCTGGGATACGGACACCTATTTTGAGTCAGAAAACATAATGAGTGTGGAAATAGGAGCTGCTGGAATTGTTTTCCCTAGATCCACCCACCCCCAGCTGCTTAAAGAAGCCTTTCGTATTGCTTTCCAAAATTATGAAATTTTTTATGCTGCTGCTCGTTTATTTTGCTTTTGCTAAGGCCAGTGGGCAATTTTCATCATCGCAGCATAAATCACTCTTGTACATCCGCACATTCTGGCGCAGCGTACTATGCCAGCTCGAATTATGATAAATGTGCAGCTAGCTGTAGCTACATGCCATATAAAGGGGTAAGTCGGGACACTGTGGGACGTACTAGATCTGCAAAAGCGAGTAAATCGCAAATTTCCAGCATCAAATGCCATTAAGCCAGCCGCGTTATTGAGTTAAATTGGAAAATAAGCGCGCGCGACAGTTACAATATATATATATATTTTTTTTTGTCGTGTTGTTTTTGTTGTTGTAACAGCTGTTGTTATTATTGTTGTGGTTGCTTTATTTGTTGTTGCTGTTGTTGTTGTTGTAGTTATATTTTGCAATTGTTCGCACTTGGTGTCTGGGCAACAATGAGCACAGCTGGCAACAGGCTGCTCTCCCTGCTCGCTTATTAGTTGCACTATTTCATTATTATGATTATTATGTTGATGATCATCAGGAGCAGCAACAGCAACGAAAATAAAAATAATAATATCATCATCATCATCATCATCATCATCAGCTCGATCATTATTATAACAATTGCATTTGTTGCTTTGTTTATTTTTTATTTGATTACACTTAGCCGCATTCCGTGGACTCACAAACAAAACGCCCACAGCGCGATCCAATTGGGTTAATAATTTGCAAGGAGCACGAGGGCAGGCTAAAAAGTAATTGGCCTAGCAAAGTAGCAACATTTTGTTACTCAACATAATCTCTGCTACAATTTTTTGATATGATTTGTCGTCAAATGAAATGATGTCTATTCAAGAAACCTTTTCATAAATTTGGAAAAAAGAAAAAAGGTCACAGTAGATCAAAGCCTAGGAATATGTAAGGATATAAAGTGAAGCTTCTTAGAATCCACATCGAGACGCTGAAATAGCATCATAATAATAATATATATCGGTAAAAATAAGTGTAACGCACACTTTTTCCCCCGACCTTCTCCGATTTTGATGATTTTTACAGATTTGGTAGAGCTACTAGCCAATAGTAACCACGTACAATTTTATTGCAAAATTCCGATTATTTATCGAGTTATCGATAACTGAAAATTGGGTTTTTCGTTTTTGGACTGTTCTTTGACAAGCCATATCTTCTAAACAAATAAAGATATTGGCGCGAAAAAAAATTTTTATTTATTTTTAAGATTTTTTTTTAATAATTTTTTATCATTTTTAGTTTTTGATTTTAAAATTCAAAAGTGATCTCCCACAAAAGTGTTGATGTCATTTTATGCGTGTAAGTTCACTGAGAAAAACAAAAAATAAAAAGGAGGTAACTCCTAGAATTGTAGAAGTTATGCTTATTTTATTGATGGCACCTCGCATGCTCGCCATAGTAAACAGTACCTCGGAAAATTACAAATAGGCAAAATGATAAAAAATTATTAAAAAAAAATCTTAAAAATAAATCACTTTTCGCGTCAATATCTTTATTTGTTTAGAAAGAATAGTCTAAAAACGAAAAACCCAATTTTCAGTTATCGATAACTCGATAAATAATCGGAATTTTGCAATAAAATATTACCTGGTTACTATTGGTTAGTAGCTTTACCAAATCTGTAAAAATCATCAAAATCGGTGAAGGTCGGGGGAAAAAGTGTGCGTTATACTTATTTTCACCGATATATATTTCATTGTCCAAGACAATGAATATGAGTTATGCCACAGACATTCCAAAAATTTTATGTCATTACAGTCCCGCGTTTGTCTTCTTTGGTGCGAATATTTCAGAAGAAATCCATTGTTTCGATGCCTCTGGTTTGCTTTGAAGGAATCAAGTTTTATTTGCAATTACGAAACAGCGCAAAAAGTGCTTAATTTTATCGCTTAACATCAGCAAATCGTGTACGGTGGCAATCTGTTGATCCTTCATTATTTATATGTATATTTATTCTGGAGAATCAATCAACCATCAATACTACATGGTTAAAACTTTAATAACAGCCCTCTGAAGCATATTGTAACAAATTAAAGTAACCAAAACATTTGCTTACATATTTTCTTGTATAGATCAATTACTTTTCGTCCTAACCTCGTAGAGGCCATGCTTGGGGCACGTGCTAAACATTCAATCTGTCAGCGTTCAGCAGAGCCGTCTTGCAACATCCGCCCTTAAGTTGCAGTTGCATTTCAAGTTCAGGCTTCAATTGATATTAGTGTGTGTGCTTGTGTTTGTGTGTGTGTGTGTGTGTGCCATGAGTGCCATAATTAACGCTTAGTATATTAGCAGCTTAACAAAATCGTTTAGTAAATGAAAGTTTATGAGAGCTTAAATGCTGCGTAGAGTGTATAATAATGACAGTTATAATAGGCATGTTACATAGTCAAGTAATTAATAACTATAAATATAATGTATACGTCATGTTGGTCTGCGCTGCGTATACTTAATTTGCAGAGCTGCGCTGCTCAACATATTTTTATACCCTGTACCGTATGGTACAAAGGGTATATTGTGTTTGTGCAAGCCGAAAATGTATGTAACGTACAGAAGGTGAAGTCGGAGACCCCCCAAAGTTACCTAAAGTATGATCAGAGTGACTAGAGAAGTCGATATACCCATGTCCGTCTGTCCGTCTGTCCGTATGAACGCCTAGATATCAGAGATGGTAAGAGCTAGAGCGACCAAACTTTCAGATAAGATTCCTTTAATAATCCATAGGAGACAAGTTTATTTTATTTTTGTGATATCGGGACTACATTATATAGCTCCCATAGGGGTGTTTCAGAGGACCTCGAAAAAAAGCAAAAGTTTTCGATGGATAATTCGTTTGCTTAGGAAGATATCATAACCAAATTTGGCAATCGGAAGTTTTTTACAAACTCCCAGCACTGTACCAAATTTTATCAAAATCGGTTGACTATATCATATAGGTCCCATAGGATCGATCGGTCGAAAATTTGTTTTTTGCACAAAATTCGTTGTGTTTCGTTTGTTTGTCAAGATATTGTAACCAAATTTGGCATTAAGAAGTTTTTTAGAGTTCCCAAGCACTATACCTAATTTGATCAAAATCGGTTGACTATATCATATAGCTCCCATAGGGCCGATCGGTCGAAAAAAAAGTTGTTGATTAAAAATTCGTCTGTTTTTGGTTGTTTATGAAGGTATCATAATCTAATTTGGCAATCGAATGTCTTTTGGTGTTCTTAAGCAATTTACTGGATTTGATTGCAATGTGGTGGTACAGGGTATCCCAAAGTCGTCCGCGCCCGACGTACGCCATCTTTTTAGTTAGAAATTTTTATGAGAATTTAAGCCGGAGCTATGTGGGAAAATAGAACTTGTAAAATATTGCTTCGCTATATAACTAAAGATAAACAACATAACGTCCAACTCCGCATGTATCTATAAGATACATCTAGCGTCACGCTAATAGCTATTTTGGTAGAGCTTCGATTTGTTGCTTAATTTGATATTAAAAAATAATGCTTGAATTTCGTTAAGCTTTGAAAAGTTTGTAAGGTTTCTTATATTTATGGCTCTTAAATTTGGGAAGGCTACTCTGTCAGTCTTCGGATAGAGATATAAACTGCAAACCGCTTAGAAGCTAGAATTAAAGCTAAACTCTGCACATTTTGTTAACTAAAAAATGTGGTACAGTCGAGGCGGTGCCCGACAGTGGAATACCCTGTACCTTTTGTGTCAAAAAAATTTTTCCTGCATATTCCATCTAAGAACTTTCCAATTGGAATTTTTTTTTTTTTGGTGAAATTCGATATTTATACCTATAAGTTCCCTAAATTTTTACCGATTTTGATGAAACTCGAATGTTACGTCAAAGAAGTTTTTGTAAAAGGTATAAAGGACTTGGGGTCTGCCACGCCTCCTTCTGTCCGTTACATACATTGCACAAATCTAGTATACCCTTTGTACCTATAGGTACAGGGTATAAAAATACCAAAAAAGATCGCCCCGGAATATAAAATTGAATTGAATTATAATTATAACCCTATGAGGTGACAACTTTCTGGAAAGTGATTCTAGTTTTAAAAAGTGTATAATACATACTGATTTATGTATAATATATATATATATATAATATACTTACGTGTTGTCAGTCCGAGTTGCGTATACTCAATTTGTGAGGGCTTTGTTAGTATTCAACAAGGGGGAGAAAGGGCACATTGCTGCCTAGTCCGAAGATTAATAAAGGGCCCATAGATTTGAAACAAGTTTTTTCATTTTTCTTAAAGTTTTTTTGGACAGTTCATAAAATTAAGAATGAGTCTATGGAATAAATTTTGTTCGTTTTCGGCCCCAATTATAGATTTTTCGCTGTCGATATTTTCTCATATTTTCCTTACTCTTTGTTAGCACAGCTCTACTCTAAGAAATCGTATGTTTTGACAAAGTTTTTGCTGGCGGTTTGAAAAACTTTTGGCGGTTTTTTAATGGTACCATTAAAAAGATTAAAATCGTTAAAAATCGAGCCAACAATACGCGATGAATAGGCAGGTTTCAGACCACACAGGAGCTGCGTAGGAGGAGTGGCACTCACCGCTGTACCTCCTGTTCATCGACTTCAAGAAGGCCTGCGATTCAGTAGACAGAGCGGCGATATGGCGGGCATTGGCGAGGAAAGGAGTGCCAGTCAACATCGTATCGATAATAAAAGCGATGTATGATGATGCTGACTTGGCGGTACTACACAATGGGAAAATTAGTGCACCTTTCCAAACAAACACTGGTGTTAGGCAAGGATGCCCCCTATCACCACTACTATTCAATATAGTAGTTGACGAGGTTATGAGAGATGTATGCAGGTCTAGGCGTGGGATTACGTGGAGTCTCACCCGTCATCTCTCATAAACTTGGTGATATCTAAGCCAAAGCGAATGAGCTCGAGATCCTTGCCAGCAAAGTTGGACTCTCAATAGACGCATACAAAACCAAAGCGATGCGTCTCAACCACACCAGCCAAGGTAGCATAACCAACTGCGGGCACACTATCGACTTTGTCGATAGCTTCTCATACCTTGGTACCACAATATCCACTAGTGGTGGGGTGGATGAGGATATAGAGAATCGCGACAAAGCGCGATCAGCATTTGAACGCTTGTTCCGCATATGGAGAAACCAGCAAATAAGCAGAAGAACAAAGCTGCGAATCTTCAATGCGTGCCTCAAATCCATCCGTGGCTGACCCCGCCAACAATGATGTCGAAACTGCAGTCATTTGTCAACAAGTGCTTAAGGATTATATGTGGAATTCTCTGGCCCAATCGGATATCAAACGCAAAACTATGGCACTGTACAAGTGAAGTTCCTATCGGCACCGAGATAAGAACACGCAAGTGGCGTTGGATCGGCCATGCTCTCAGGAAACATCAAAGCAGCATTGTCAGGATGTCCCTGGATTGGAACCCTCAAGGAAGCAGACGAGTGGCAAGACCAAAGGCAACCTAAACAACATCAGCTGGGACACAGCAAAGCAAACTGCGCCTAACAGAGTCTGTTGGAAAGTTCTTGTAGAAGCCCTAAGCTCCCTAGAGAAGTAATAAGAGGAAAAAAAAAAACTTAATCTAGGCAAAAGGATTTTGATTTATGGCTTTTAGAAATGCGCTGGCTAAATTTATATTTATATCAAGTATACGTTGAATACACACCGGTAATAGGGAAGTGACTCTTTATTTAATTGGGTTTATTTTTGTAATTTATGTAACGAAATTTTTTTTTTAATGCGCCCCTGAGGAAAAATAAGCAGATATTGAGTTAATTTGACAAACCTCAAGTGGGCTCAAATTATGCGCATCTTTTGGTCATATTTTATGTACCTGGTGGCTTTATAAATTTAGCTGTTCATGTAAATGACGGACATGGCTACAAATAAATACTGAACATTTTGGTTCAATCAACTTAAAATGTGACAAGATTTCCTTGACCTGTTAGATACAGCACTTTTGTATCTTTTATCTTTTGATATAAAAATTTGCTGTAACTGAGTTAATGTGGTACAGTCAGGGCGATGTACCACAGTGGGTACCCTATAAAAATATTAATCTGTTGACTCTTGAACGTGCATTACAAATTCTTCTACAGGAGTACAGGGCAAGCAGACGATGTAGTCCGAGAAACTCAACCAGTAAAGCGGTTTTGCGCATATGTTGGTACAAATTTTTGGTCTCTAGCTCCTGTGGTTGTGGTCTCCGAGCTCTAGGTGTTCATACAGATTGACGGGCGTATAGACGGACATGTCTCAATCGATACACGTGCTTATTGTCTGCCACGCCTTCTTCTTTCCTACCTTTGACCCGACACTGAGAAAAAATTCGAATAATGCTTTTTAAATGTCACAGGTAGCAAAGCTTGAAGCTACTTTGCTGGGCCAACATATTTTGACACCAGTGTATTGACCAACACTGGTCCCAACTTATGCTGGCTATATTTGATAGGTGGACACTATGATGGTATTCTAACCCGCCGCCACACGGGGCATCATGGACCTACCATCCATCATTAATAGTAAGACTAACGAAAATTTTGCAGCAGTATGCAAACTCACCAAGCCAAATAATTCCTACACTGAAAAAAAAAATATCAAGATTTTTGCGAAAAGGAATATTTAGATTGATTTCAAGAACAATTGCGTTTGATTGTAGAAAGTTTCTAAGACAGAAATGTTTAGTTTTAAACGTTTTTGGAACGATTTTGAAAAGTACTTACTCTCAGCGTAAGACCATTTAAATCGTAATTTATGAAAAAAACACAGAATGAGGAACTTTAATTAAGATTGGCTCTTTTGTCTGAGTGTATGGCTACAGAGTATAAAAAGTAAAGCTTACAAACAAATATATAGCGTATTTATGTAGGTAGGTCAAACTGTGAGTTTTGCTCAATGTGGAGAAACTGTCGGATCTTAAAGAGATTTCACAGGTCTGCCGAATGAACTGCAACCTCTGACACTTTTACAAGTTGCTTTCATTTTTTGTTGTCTTTAACTTAATTTTTAATTTCATAATGGCTTGACAAACAAGCACAACAACAACAGCAACGACAACGACAAGAACATATGTAAATAAAATGATTCTATGAAATAATTTAAGACGCTCCAGAATTCCATTCTACTAAAAGTCGTAAATTTGTTGATGTTTTTTTTTTCGTTTTTATATGCAACAGCTGAAAATTTTTTGCGCCAGCAAATTGATACTGAAATGGTTAAATATACCCCTGCTGATAGTCTGGAACACAAACACGCACACACACACACACACACACATTATGATACTCCAGTTACAATAGACAAAAGGAAATGCTGGGCAAAAAAAACAAAAAAAAACTACAAATTAGATGGAATACTAAAATTTGTTTAAATTTATGAATTTGAATTTATTTATACACAAATACAAACGTATGCTTTTTTATGAGGTCAGTGTGTGTGAGTGTGTGTGGCTGTGTGGGTGTGTGCTAGTGTGAGTGTGACTGCGATTTCCGAAAAGCACTAACAACAGCAGCAACAAGAGCAACACAACGACAACAGCACACATCTAATAGATACAAATGTATCTAATGAATGCAGCGCAGCGCGCGCTAGTTCCCCGCTGCAATTGAATGATTTATGTGACCGTGGCTAAGCCTCTATGTATACACATATGTAAATATATAATATATTTCTATGAATGTCGCGAGTGCGCATGTTTTGGCAACTATTCCAGTTAAATACACAACTGACTGCTTTACAACTTGTATCTTGTATCTCTTTGCAGCCCATCAATACACAGAGACACAGTGGAATACCTCTAGAAGATGGGAAATGCTGGATATACATGCATACGCCGCACCTTCTGCTGGCTGAATATCATACTCTGGGTAAGTTTAAAATAAGCTTACCGCAAATCTCACAATCACATTTGTTTTCTATGAAGGATGCGCGGTCCTGAAAGAACTGCGGCTTCTGAAATCATTTACTATCATTTACTTTCTTTTAAACTTTAAAAAACCAATCTTGGGTAAGGTAAAAAATTTGAAAAATTTTGCCACCGGCTGGTACAATAAATACTAAAAAAAGACATAACCAATTGTTAGAACCTTACGTTCGTGTTTCATGCGCTGCTCTAGAAAACGTTTAAATCAGGCACACGCGACGTATGCGCAACATTTAGCAACAGCCATATAATTGAGTTATGAGCGGATATGCAACAAGACAGCTGCATCGCAGCCTCCGCCGTATTCCGCCCTACACATTATCATCTCCAGCTCCACTCCGCCCGCCCCTTGTTCAACTTTGGTCATTAATGCAACAAAAGCAAATCAAAGCACAGTGTCTGCAAAGTTTTTTGGCGCGCCAGTCTGTAGCGGATGTGACAATGTCTATGAGAAGGAAATCGGTGGCAGCAACGTTGGCAGTTGGCAGCTTCATTGAATTGTATGTTCGCCAACATGTCAACGTCTTTTGTTGCGAGCACGTAGCACTCTGCTTTTATTTAAATTTCCATTGAACACACGTGTGCGCCACAACTCCAGAGCAGACAATTCTAACCATACCATAACGCCTTCTGTGTTTCAGCTTTGCAGCTGCGCCTTTCTAGGTGCCGGCCTATGGCTGCGTTTGTCCTACGAGGGGTATGCCACACTGCTGCCCCAACATGCTGGACTTAGTGCGGACACAATCTTCATGAGCATTGGTGGCATTGGCTTTGTTGTCAGCTTCTTTGGCTGCTGCGGTGCCTGGGCGCAGTCGCGTTGTCTACTGGTGCTGGTAAGTGCTAAGAGCACGTGCGGACGCACCACGAACGAATCTTTACAGTTTAATGCCTTACTTGTAGTATTTTATGCTGATTGTGATGCTGTTCATGAGCGAGTTTCTAGTGGGCTCCATTGCGTTTTTGTTCCGCGGTGGACTAGGACGCACATTGGCCAACGAGTTGCGTTTTGGCATTGAGCGACATTACAATGCCAGCGATCGTGGCTCGCTTGTGGCGCCCTCTGTTGCCACCATTTGGGATAGTGTACAGCAGTCGGTAAGTTGAAAAGATTAGTACTAAACGGGGGCAGGCTGATAATTAAACGAATCGGACAATGTTCATGGAGACTCTAAGCCAGGCTCGTCCAAGAATAATTGAAATAAGCCACGAAGTGAACCAGAGCCCAAGGAACAGTCGATGCAATGAATTTATTCTGAGGACTTGATGCCGGAAAAGGCCAAGACGGGTATACAAATTGAATGAACTTTGGACTAGCCGTGTTGTCTCATTTTTGTTTGCTCGACGACTTCTCAGCCTGCCCTCGCAACTTTGGAAATTAAACTTTAGCATGTTCAAATTGCAGTTTGAATGCTGTGGCGTATCCTCATATGAAGATTGGTATGACATACAATCCTGGAGCGGCAAACGTTGGGTGCCCGAATCCTGCTGTAAACCAATGTATGATCAACGTCACATACTCACCGAGGGCTCTGGCGATGGCCTTACACGCATTGACTGCGGCCGGTAAGCGTAACTGAAAGATCTGCTCATCTGAACAACGGCTAGTAATTTGTCTTTCAATTTCTGACAGATCGGAGAACCCCTCATTGTGGTGGGACAAGGGCTGCGCGCATTCATTGCAAAACTGGTTCAATGGGCAGCTCAATGTGGTTGGAGCCGTTGGTCTGGGCATTGCATTTGTACAGCTTTTCGGACTCATAACCTCGATGCTGCTGTTCTGCACGGTCAAGCACAAACGTGGCTCAGACACATACAAATCCTATTCGCCCTCAATTGATCCACAGACGCGTACCAGTAGTTGGGAGGATTGAACCCGGCTTTAGTTATAGTTGGCCAATAGTTATGCCAAAATCAATGTCTAAAGCAAAGTCTACTAAAGTCTTTTTTTAAATTCTTTTTCGGTTTATGATTTATTTATTTTTTTTTAAAAAAAAAAAAGCGTTTTTTTAGGTTATTCATTCTGCGAAATGTGCCAAAAATTAATTTAAATGTGCTTATTATTATTTTAATTTTATGTTTTCTTCGAGTGTGTATTTTTATTATTTTTAATTTTTAGTAGAGAAATGTTATGGCAAACATATCGAAAAGTATAAAGTAATGCTATATACAGTTAGTTAGTGGTGTATCCATATTGTGATGTGCTCTCTAGTGTATGTGCTCATAAAGTATATATAAAAACAAAACATATCTAAAGATATATTTTACTATATATAATCCAAAAGAACGTTTGCTCAAGTTAACTTTTAAACGTGCATGTGCAGTAAGAGAGCTCACATGTGACGTCACACGGCCCGTGCGGGCTTTGCGTGCATAGTAACCTAAAAGCTAACTTGAGCAAACGGACTTGAATTTAACACTATGATATATGCAATATAATTACGACGTACGACTTGAGAATTTTTTTTTTTTTTTTTGTAGTGCCTAAAATGCCATGAGAGCAAAGGAACAACAACAAAAACTGCCTTGACAGCCAACTAAGAACAAAAAAAATAAGTAATATAAATTAAAGCAATTTAATTATTTGTATAATTAATTAGCCAACATACATTCCTTAAATCAAATTTAACTACTTTCAATAACGAATTTAGACAGAAAAACAAATAGCAATTGTATTATTGTAAGTTAAAAATAAATTAAAGTATTTATTTACATAAAAAAAAAATTAATAAAAATAATATACAAATACAATTAAAATCCAGAAATTGTTGTGCATAATTTGAATGGGTCTGGCTAAGGTTTCATTAAAGACCCACCAGCTTGCCGCCAATAATGTCCAATTGTGCCGTAATGCCCTTGGAAATGCTGCGTGCCAATTGCTTGGGTTTCTATGAAGACAAAGATTGGGTAAGTGTTAATATGCCGGCCAGAGCGTTAAAAGCTTAATCAGCTCGACAAACATAGCGCACTGAATTTAACAAGGTGGCGCTACTAATAGCTAAATTCGGCAGCACAGTAAAGCTTTTCAAAAGCTTTAACTTTAAAGCAGTTCGATAATAAACGGTAGTCATTTGGATTAAACTTGTGTAAAACTATGAAATCAATGCTGTATTTTGAGCAATCATTAGATTAGAGCTCGAGGAACTTTCGGAAAAAGTAGAAATTGTAAGTTTTCTCTTTCTATTTAATTGCGACTTTTAAAAATTAAACAAAATTCAAACAAACTCGATTACTTTTTTACTACACATATCCGCAGCGAACTCCAAATTTTAGTTATATTTTTACACTCATTAGTATATGTATGCTTTTAAATGTGTGGATACTGAGTATTTCAAAGTCTTAATTAATTTGTAAGCAGTTCAATCAAAATCGATCTACTATTTCATATAGTTGTCACACAAACTAACAAAAAATGGAATCTGTGACATCACGTTCACTCATTTAATAGTGTCTAGAGAGAGTGCGAGAGAAAGACCTATAACGGAACTGCGCAATGCGTGACCTTCTTTAAGTTGGATCATGCTCAACTCAAATCGCATGAAAAGTTGCGCAAGCGTCGCTGCCGGCGTCGCTGCCCAATTTGGCCAATGCGGCAGCGAAATGCAAACAAAAAGCAAAACAAACAACATATCGACGACAACGGTTCCAACTCACCTGTATAAAACTGTTCAACAGATTGGAAAATGCCTCATAACCATTAACAATCGAACGAGAGATCCCGTCAAACATGTCGCCATTGTTGCCATACTTCTCATGCTCGCTTATGCCATCCAAAATGGGCGCAGGCTGCAACAAAAGCAAACAACAATCAACAAACAGCAGCAATAATAACAACAAGTCATGCAACAAATGATTAACGTAACGATTGTTGACTGTTGGGAGCCAAGAGGAGTTGCCGGCAGCGGCATTACTTACATGCGAAATGTCGACCAACTTCTTTTGACTATTGTCATAGGCGCTGAGCACCTTAGACGGTATGCCCTCATGTTCCAGATTCACTGACTCGGCCGTCTTCTCCGGCGTCGGCAGCAATGAGATCTGTTTAGCACACAATATTAACAGTTGTATTAAATTGAATTTTAGTTAACCAAAAGCAGGGGCGGATCTAGAAGGGTGTGAAACCCTTCATTTGCAGTGTGGCGTCTCAACTAATCTGCTAAAAAATTAACAGACTGATATTTTTTTTTTGTGTATTTTTTATTTTTTTATTTAAAAAAATGTATGTTTAATTTTTTTATAAAAAAAAAAAATTATGTTTAATTTTTTTTCATTTGAAAATATTTGTGTTACAATTCTTCAAATCTTTCAATTATTTACCATTATCTCCCACCAACCAGTCCCTAAGAAATATGATTTAAACTATTTTTTGCATTTGGTATAAGAAAAAAAAATTATCATTTTTAATTTAACATTTATTTTTTTATTTAATTGCATTAAATTATTTGTTTGGGCTAATAAAAAAATAACTGAAGAATTGGAACACAAATATTTTGAAATGAAAAAAAAAACAATTTTTTTATAAAAAAAAAACATAATTTTTTTTTAATAAAACAATTAAACACAAATTTTTTTAAATAAAAAAAAAATAAAAATATAAAAACATAATTTTAAACAGCCATTTCTAAAAAGTAAACAGCTGGAAATGATCGTTTTATAATTTTTTTGAATTAAAAAAATTTATGTTTAATATTTTTTATTTAAAATAAATTATGTTTAATTTTTTTCATTTAGAAAAATTTTTGTTTAATTATTTTAATTTAAAAAAAATGATAATAAATCAATAATAATTATTATTAAAAAAAAAATTAAATTACATTTTTTTCATTTAAAAAAAAAAATATTTTTAATTAAACATATTTTTTTTTTCATTTAAAAGAGCTTGTGTTTAATTTTTTTCATTTAATAAAATTTATGTTTCAAAACAAAAAAAAATAATACAATTTTTTTGGAATACAGTGTTTTTTTTTTATTTAAAACAAAGCATTTAATTTAACATTTACGTTTTACTGACTTACATGCAATTTTTAATACAAACCTCGACAAATTTAAGAAAAATAAACGAATTAGAAATTTAAAATACTATTGTTGATTAAAAAAAATTATAAAGAATTTTGTTTTAAAAAATTATTTTTTTTTTTTATAGCACTTTAATATAACGTTTCTGAATATAATAATATTTGATTCCGAAATCGCATTTATTCAGTTTTTAATAATAATTTTAATATTTTTTGTTGAAGCCCTAAATGGTTTAGCTGTTCTGGATTTCAAATCCGATGCCGATTTGTCGAAATAAAAACTACAAAAACAAAACTGTCGAAATCGAAAACTAGAGCAGGCATATATTTCTTCTAAACTTACAAGTGCTTGCACAAAAAAGGCTAAATAGATTTAATTTAGAAAAGATTCCTTTAATTTAAAAGTCGTATTCGAAATTCAGAAAAGACATGTATTTAAATTTAAATGTAAATGCAAAATTCTCTTTAAAATTTGTTTTCCTGGATATTTTCGAAATTGAACACAAATGCGGTTTTTTGTTAACCGAATTTCTGTCAAACAGCTATGTTTTGGTATTTCAGCCCTCGTTTTTGTTTTTTAAAGTCAAAATGCAAGCACTAATGTTTCAAAAATACATATATAAAAACGCATGTATGTGTCTTTTGAGTCCAACAATTTTTCAGAATATTTCACTTTAAAAAATAAACTCTTCTTAAAAATTTCAAATTTTTCCATCGCATTCAAAAATCACACAGTTTGCAAATTTGACGCCCTCCCACAACAAATATTTTTTTGGAATCTTCCACTGGCACCATTTTAAAAATGTTTTCAGATTTCTAAGACTTTGTCAGACTTTTCGATGGAAATTTAACAGAGATTTCGAGCAACAACAATTTTAGATAGCTATATGTACTAGAGTAAAACCATTTGACATTTAGCCAGCCCGCGCTGCGCCCAAAAAGTTGTTACAATTGCCTTACTATTTGGCTTGTTTTTGTTTTTGGAGTCTTACCTTAAAGCCGCTATCGGTGGCTTCCGCGACGCTGCCGCTGTTGCTGCTGCTGCCGGCATCGCTGTCGCTGATTTTGCTCTGCTGCTGCTGCTGCTGCTGCTCAGCTTGTATAGCGGATTCGGCGGCATCTTCGGCGAATGCATCCAGTGCGCCAAAATCCGCTGCAGACAGCTGGGCGTCAATGGGCGTGGCACCATCACGTGTAGTGGGTGCAATGGGATTACCAGCAATTGCGCCCAGTTGCAACAGTAGCTGCAGCAGCAGCAGCAGCAACGGAGCAGAGACACAAACGATCGACTTCATTGTCTTGGCTTCTTATGAAATGCAAACTTATGCAACATATACAGTACAGTTGACTGCTGAGGGGCAGGTGCAGGCAGGGCTTTAGCTTAAAATTGTCGCACGAAATCGAGTTAACAGCTGACTGCGACGCGTCTGTGCGCGGCCAAGACCAAATTTCAACTGAGTTAACAGAGTCTGCGCAACAATTTTAGTGGCTTAACCCAAGCTTTTAAAAGTTGGCCAATATATTTCTTTTATTTATACACATACAACTGTACTTATGTGCATACATATAAAATAAAAATGTATTTACACATGTTTAACCAAAGCGATTGCCATAGAGCGACACATAATTGCACCAGTTGGATATTCCAGTTCGATTACATGATAAAGCTGGCAAATTTTCGCGCAAAATGCTTGGAGTGGGCAAAGCTATTAATGGTTATCAAAATTATATCATATTGTATGATATTAATTGATTGTGTTCATTTGTCGCTAATTGGCAAATAGATAATCAGGTTCTGGTGCTCGTAGATAGTCCACAAACTGTTTACCTACATTAATTATGTTATGCTCGACTTCCGGAGTTTAGCTCGGAAAGTCCTTTTGCGTAAATAAATATATTCAAAGCGGATTCTAGAGTGATATCCTTCTTCGTTAATCGCGGTAGAATTTTGTGTTGGCTGATAAAACAAAGAGATTTATATTCAACTTTCCGGATGCTTGTCGTCTCAGCTTTACGATCTTCTATCCATCTTCATTTTCAAAGGACTACTGATCCTTGCAGGCATCACAAGTATGCTGATATTCGACTTTCGAAGGCACCTTGATCCAACTTTACATTTTAGAAAACTTCCTCTAGCAAAGCTTTTTTCATAATAAATCTTTTTATCAAGTATCTAGAATAGTACTAAACGGTTTAGCTGCTAGACCTACCTCTTCTTAAGTCGGAAGTACATAGCACATGCACTGATGCTTTTTGCTCTTTCAACAGCAAATCTATATTCAAAGTAAACCTCTTATCTGGCATCTGGAATAGTACTCACTAACTTTGAGCACCCAAGTTCTATGAATTCTTTAGAGGCAAGTAGATCGTCGAAGAACTTTTTATCTTTAGGCCTATACGCAGCACGAAATATTTCGCGCGGAATCGCAAAAATTCATATAAAAAAAAATGTGGTACAGTCGAGGCGGTGCCCGACAGTGGAATACCCTGTACCTTTTGTGTCAAAAAAATTTTTCCTGCATATTCCATCTAAGAACTTTCCAATTGGAATTTATTTTTTTTTTGGTGCAAAACGATATTTATACCTATAAGTTCCGTAAATTTATACCGATTTTGATGAAAATCGAAAGTTACGTCAAAGAAGCTATTTTAATTATATTGGGTAAGTTTCAAGTTGATATGTTGAGGGGTGTGGGAGAAAACACGGTAAATCGATTGCGGGGGGTGGGGGGACCGCATCGATAAAATTTGGATGTGGATTTGTTCATTAGAGCCACATGAATGAGCTTACCAAAAATTGTGATTCTAGGTCACTTGTAGCCATAATTGCGTAGAGTCAAATATTGACGCAGTTTATTGGCAAGGGGAGGTGAAATTTTCACATTTTTGACTATAACTTCTGTTGTATTTGTCCGATTTTGTTCATTTTTTACACATAGATGCATGTAGCTACAACGCATCGCTCTGTTAAATTTCAAATGAAAATATTAAACGGTGTGGCTAAGAACCGCGAAAATCTACAGCGGGGGAACGGGGAAAGATATTGACATGATTCAACAAACTTCATCTGCTTAGGAAATATGCGCACCAGCTGGTAAAGTTTCGTGTCTCTAGCTCTTATAGTCTCCGAGATCTAGGCGTTCATACGGACGGACAGACGGACGGACGGACGGACGGACGGACGGACGGACATGGCTCAATCGCTACCCGAGGTTATGATAAGCATTTTGGTATAAAGGACTTGGGGTCTGCCACGCCTCCTTCTGTCCGTTACATACATTGCACAAATCTAGTATACCCTTTGTACCTATAGGTACAGGGTATAAAAATCCCATTTGGCATTTTGCTAGAAGTTCGTGGCAAAACTTGCCCATAGACACATTTCCACTTAAAGGGGTCTACGCAGAATGCAAAAAAATTTCGCACGAAATGACAAAACCATATAAGCAAAAAAATCCCATTTGGCGTAACTCATTAGGGATTTTTTTTTATATGGTTTTGTCATTCCGTGCGAAATTTTTTTGCATTCTGCGTGTAGGCCTTAACCCTATAATGCAGTCAGTATTGTAAACTTTTGCAGACTTGTCCAATGCTTAAAACTTCGACCTTCTTGGCCAATCCTAGCCAAAATCATAAATATTATTGTGTTCGGAACCGAGTTAATCCTTCTACACACAAATATTGCTTATAAAATAAATATAAAAGTTTTACTTCAGGTGCAGATCCAGGACTTGGTCTTAGGGGAAGTTCTTCACTTCGAAGTGTATATATGCATATATCAGAGCTCGCAAAAGACTGCCAATCCATTTTTCCAAGTTTTGGGGAGGGGTTCGGACCCGATAACCCCCCCTTGGAGCCGCACTGATTTACCCACAGATTTTTTCTATTGTTCGTTATCTGATAAACTTATAATAAAGTCTTTAATATCAAATCTTATGCCAAAATGTTTTTAGTAACACTTTTGATGTGTTAAGTTCGGCTGGATCGGCATTCCCACTGTACTCTGAAGCAGAAATAGGAAGTTTTTATATTGTAAAATTTATATTATTATATAATATATATAAAAATATTTTTACAAAAATTCCCTGCACAATAAAAAGCCATTTTTCTTTAACCCTAGGATGTGCGACTGGGCTTTTCGAGGCCCATTTTGACTTTGAGTAGTCGCCAAAATTTTGTCTTGGCCCTGACCGCCGAAATATTTTATGCCAACTACCGCTCATGTTTTCTACATGTAACGAAACCATCTACAGATTATTTTCGTTGATTTCGTAGAGCAAACCTGATCTGTTTATGTATGAAGGTGCTAAGTGTACCTACTGGGCCTCACGAGGCCCGCACGTTTGATGTATGGGAAATGTATGTAAGCTGCAACTCAAAACAAGCTCGCTAGCTTCATATGAGCTTTTGGTGAGATCTATGCTGTTTTCTTTTAGCATTGATCGGGTAAGCATCGTTTGTGTTGCGTTTTTACTGTATTTCTTTTTGCGCTCTTCGGTTTTTTGCTTTCAAATATCGGGAATAAGCGACGAAGTGTGGGAAGACCTTGATATGGTCCTAAATAGGCGTCAACTGTTTGCTAGGCTGCCGACAGACCGGCAGCAGCTCACTGAGGACAGACTTGGCGCATTTTTTGCGAGCGAGAATATCGAGGATGAAGAAGACGATCCATTCAGAGGTGACGATGATGCTGATGAAGACTATATCCCGTGTGGTGAAGCAGCGTTGGATGCTGAAGATGAAGACTTGAACATTGAGACGAATGTTTCGGTAGATAGTAACAATGACGAAGAGCAGGAAATTGTCGAAGGGGAGGCGGATGCTGCGAACAATTCACAATTGCCCATTGACGAATTTTACGCATCCAAAGCTGGCGTTATTTGGATGAAAAATTTACCAGCCAGATACCGCCCGCACGCGCTCTATGTTCCAGTTGTTGCCAGAAGTTATGCAGCAATATTTTGCCAGCCCAATTAACTATTCAAAAAATGTGTTACTCCTGAGATGGTTGATTTGATTGTTCGCGAAACAAACCGCAAGGCATCAAGCATCATGCGCGATTGCAGTATTGCCCATCCTGGCTCGACTGTAAGAGTTTGGACAGAAGCAAACGAGACTGAGATGTATGCGTTCTTCGGATTATTATTATACACAGCCAGCTAAAGAACTTTGGAAACCGTACAACCACAACATTTACAAAGCTACGATGTCGTTCAACCGCTTCAAGCTAATCTTACGTTACATTCGCTTTGACAACGGAAACACGCGGCCGGCTCGTGCGGCATTGAGTAAATCTGCAGCGATCGTGTGGAAAATGTAAAAAATTCACGTGCCTTGAACACGGCTCTGTGAAGAAAATTTCTCTGTGCCATGGCTGTGCTACTGAAGAATCATAAATTCAGCACAAAGCAATTCAACAGTCACCATTACTTCAATCATTATATACCTCACTATTAATTTATGCTAATAAATCAGTCAAAAGTTGACTTGTGCCACACAGAAACAGTAATTTCACTTTTTAAGGCATTCGAACCCCCCACCCTCTTAAGAGACCACCCTATTAAAGACACCCACACACAATTATACTATCATACAATACTTCTACCCAATAGCAGCTGTCGATGGGATGCATAGCTGTACGAAAATCGTAAGGACAGCTGACTATGACTTATGGGCCTCGCGAGGCCCAGTAGTACCACTTACCGCCTCCCAGGTTGTTGCACATCCTAGGGTTAAATTTAGAAAAAAAAAAATTTAGACATTTTTTTTTATTTAAGGGGTCTACACAGCAGAATATCCCAAATGGGACTTTTTATACCCTGTACCTATAGGTACAAAGGGTATACTAGATTTGTGCAATGTATGTAACGGACAGAAGGAGGCGTGGCAGACCCCAAGTCATTTATACCAAAATGCTTATCATAACCTCGGGTAGTGATTGAGCCATGTCCGTCCGTCCGTCCGTCCGTATGAACGCCTAGATCTCGCAGACTATAAGAGCTAGAGACACGAAACTGAATGATGAAGTTTGTTGAATCATGTCAATATCTTCCCCCGTTCCCCCGCAGTAGAGTTTCGCGGTTTTTAGCCACACCGTTTAATATTTTCACCTGAAATTTAACAGAGCGATGCGTTGTAGTAACATGCATCTATGTGTAAAAAATGAACAAAATCGGACAAATACAACAGAAGTTATAGTCAAAAATGTACAAATTTCACTGCCCCTTGCCCATAAAGTGCATCAATATTTGACTCCTCGTAATTATGGTTACAAGTGACCTAGAATCACAATTTTTGGTAAGCTAATTCATGTGGCTCTAATAAACAAATCCACATCCAAATTTTATCGATGTGGTCCCCCCACCCCCCGCAATCGATTTACCGTGTTTTCTCCCACACCCCTCTACATACCAACTTGAAACTTACCCCATATACTTTTAATAAATTCTTTGTTATAACATTCGAGTTTCATCAAAATGGGTAAAAATTTAGGGAACTTATAGGTATAAATATCGATTTTCACCAAAAAAAAAAAAATTCCAATTGGAAAGTTCTTAGATGGAATATGCAGGATACATTTTTTTGACACAAAAGCTACAGGGTATTCCACTGTCGGGCACCGCCTCGACTGTAGCACATTTTTTTTTTATATGAAGTTTTGCAATTCCGTGCGAAATATTTCGTACTGCGTATAGGCCTTTAGAAAAAAAGTGGGATTTTTATATTAGATAAAAATCGGGAAAATGTTTCTTTGTAAAAAAAAAATCTCCTAAAACTTTTTTTCTAGAAAAAATCTCGAACAACTTTTTTTCTAGAAAAAAAATCTCGAACAACTTTTTTTCTAGAAAATATTATATCCTATAATAAATGGGTATAAAAGTAAAACACTGGTGCGTTTTTACTGTCATCAGCATCTTTACTACTAGTTGCGTGTGGTTCTGGGAACAAATAATTTAGATAAGGGAAATCTATAAGAGCCAAATGTTTTGGAGTCCTCTAACTATCATTAAGTTCTATTTGCAGCCATTGCCACATTTTGTTTCTGATAAAAAATTGTTTTTAAATCAATCTATTTTATGGGTAAAGCCAATAATATTAATTTTTTTTAGAATGTGATAAATAATCTTTTTTTTTTACTAACCTATCGTTGATAAATTGATATTGCTTTATTGGCATGCAAATAATTCATATAGGCATTTCTTTTTAAGAATTGAAAGCCAATTCAAAGTACGAAAACTAAGCAAATAATTTTAATAATTGGCAGCACTTGGCAAAACTTTTTGTTGCCAACTGTTATAAAAGTCACTTCAATTAACTTTGATTTATAAATTAGGCAGCTAATTAAAGCTGTCGCATTTATGCTTAAAATTGCAACAACTTGTCAATATAATAACTATTTGTAGATATACTATAAATTGGCAGCTCTATAGCTCAAATATAAATATATCTTCTGGCTGACGCAAGCGTCTAAATATTTTCCAAGCTTATCAGCACTGACAATAATAAACGGGCCGTGCCACAAGTTCCAAATTCTCTGTAGCTCTTTATTATAACTACTATATATATATATATGACATATACTACATATACTACATATATATGTATATATATTGCAGTTGTGAAAAATAAGTTTATAATTTACAGCATAACTTATAAATAGTACATAAGTAGTTGTTGTTGTAGTTATTAGTTATTGATTATAAATAAAAGCAATTGCCAAAACTTTTAAGTTAACTAATATTCAACAAAATGCGCAACAAATCAATATTATTACAAAAAAAAAAAAAAAAAAAAAAATTATAATATAATATTTTTTATAATAATTTAGCAAACAAATTATAGTACTAAATTAATCTGCTCATCATTTGTACTAAATATGTATGTCGATGTTTTTGCCCCTTGTTGTATATTGCACAAATTTTATAAGTATAATAGTTTAAAATACGTAAAGTGGGCCACTATTGGAATCGATCTCTTCCAGAAAAATATCAATCTAATTAATTTTCGTTTCATTAATTTCGAAATAAAAAACAAAAATCCATAACTTTGTCGGAAAACACAAAGCTCAAGGTTTCGAGTTCGTTTGGCTTGTACCTCGCAGAGATCGATGCGATCACGTATTATAAGCCTATATATTTCTAAGCCAACATTTTGGACAGCTTAGTTGCCAAACTTGATGGATTTTTCCGTGTGCTGACGACTGTTAAAGCTGGCACTGCTACGATTTCCATTCTTTAGTATGCCATTACTCACGGGCGTGGCACTGCTGGACTCATAGTTGCTGCAGTGCAGCTGATGCTCCTGTTGCTGCTGCTGTGTTCCATTTGGCGTCTTCTTCAGCGTGGTACGCTGCAGCGTCTCACGCTTGCGCTGATCACTGTACTCGCCTATGGTCACCGTGCCCAGGCGCATTGTGCGACGCTGGTTGGCGGACTGAGCCGTGTCATTTTGGCTTTGGCCATCATAATCCGGCGCAGGCGTGGCTGGCGGACGTAGACCGCTTACGGTCACAAAAGCGCCAGCATTGCGGCTGGCTGAGAGTGGAGTTGTGCTGCCGGACGTGGGCGTGCTACGTACGGGTGAGGTCAACTGCTGTTTGGCCTTGTTGTTTGTGCCATTAAGTTTTAATGTTGCAGGCGTTGGCGGTTTGTGTGACAACTCCGGATTGGCAAATTGTGGCGGCTGCAAGCAATTAAAAAATGTGTTATGCCAGTAAACTTTAATTTCAAGGCCATTTACTTACAGGTGGTGGCAGCTCGCGGCTGTTGTTGTTGCCATTAGGCAGCGTCTGACGATTGTTGTTGTTGTTGTTGTTGTTGTTGTTGTTATTGTTGCAACTGCTATTACGATAACAGCTTTCATCCGGCATTATGGAGGTGCGCTTCAGTGTCTCGCCGCGCTCCTGTAATAAAAAAAAAAAACAAAAGTTATAAGTAACTTGTAATCTTATAGATTCATGTGTCCAAAAGCACCTCATAGGTAGACATGGTCACTAGTGGAAAACCCATGCTAACTGGACGCATGGTGGGCATATCGCCGCTGCGCTTCTTAATGCGTAGCAAACTCATTGAGATATGGATATTTTGTGTTCACGTTCTATAACCAACTCTTGACGCGTTCAGGCCAAAAACTCAACTGGCCATAATTGCAGATGACGCTGCTCGTTTGAGGTTTGGGCCAGGTAAGTTGTTGGCCTGGTTTGGCACTCATTTGTTGTGCTGATAAGATAAGCGCCCATTGAGCACTTGTCTCTATTTACTTTTGTTTTTGTGTTGTTTCATTTTTGGTTCTTATCAATGCGCCCATTCGTGCTCTTCCATCTAATTGAGTCGTGAGTCATGAGCCGTTGCAGCTTATCGCTTCAAATATTTGAAATGATTGCAATTGCCGCTGATTTTATTGCTATTATATTGTTAAGTTACGATTTAATCATAATAATGCGATTCGGCTTAAATACTTGAAGAGGTTTCCATTAGCAGCTAAATAAGTCGTGAAATCTTAATCAAAACACGCGATACTTATGAATGGTATGATGATTAGTATTTTTGTTTGCCCCCAAACATAGTTTCAAGCAAACAAATTGTATGGGGTGGGCCATCT
This sequence comes from Chymomyza fuscimana, assembly GCA_949987675.1. NCBI lineage: Eukaryota > Metazoa > Arthropoda > Insecta > Diptera > Drosophilidae > Chymomyza > Chymomyza fuscimana. Next base: position 36,226,197 of record OX465090.1, on the reverse strand, counting down.
GTTGGTTTGTTTATTAACTGCATTTTATTCGTATATTATCCAGCAAGTTTGAAACTACTCATTTATACATATATTGAAAAATAATATCGCCCAAATGGCGATGTTTTGTTTACCAACCAAACCAACAGATGGCCCACCCTATACACATATATATGTAGGTTCCCAGTATTCCAAGCTGAAACATTGGGCCTCGACGCATAAATTTCAATTATCGCGATCTTGCGACAATCCCCTTGCTTTGTTCGAGTTCCGATTTACTGTCCTCAGCTCAATGTCTATTTTGACACCGCCATGTGTGTGCAGATCTTCCCCGCGTTCTGTGCCCCTGCGAATTCCAGACAATGGCGGTATGAGCAATATCTTCGTTAGCCTTGAAAGTACTCATAAGTGGAACTTTAAAGTCCATGACTCAAGGAACGTAAACGTTAAATCCATGCACATCTTTATTTCCGCAAATTTTTCTACATGGGCTGGCATATATATTTCAGGAGGAGGTATTCCCAATTTGGAAAGTTTAAATTTGACATATCATTGTTATACCTTTTTATACCCTGTACCGTATGGTACAAAGGGTATATTGTGTTTGTGCAAGCCGAAAATGTATGTAACGTACAGAAGGAGAAGTCGGAGACCCCCCAAAGTTACCTAAAGTATGATCAGAGTGACTAGAAAAGTCGATATACCCATGTCCGTCTGTCCGTCTGTCCGTATGAACGCCTAGATCTCAGAGATGGTAAGAGCTAGAGCAACCAAACTTTCAGATAAGATCCCCTATTAATCCATAGGAGACAAGTTTATTTTATTTTTTTGATATCGGGACTACATTATATAGCTCCCACAGGGGTGTTTCAGAGGACCTCGAAAAAAACCAAAAGTTTTTGATGGATAATTCGTTTGCTTATGAAGATATCATAGCCAAATTTGGCAATCGGAAGTTTTTTTGAAAACCCCTAGCACTGTACCAAATTTTATCAAAACCGGTTGACTATATCATATAGCTCCCATAGGACCGATCGGTCGAAAATTTGTTTTTTGTACAAAATTCGTTGTGTTTCGTTTGTTTGTGAAGATATTGTAACCAAATTTGGCATTAAGAAGTTTTTTAGAGTTCCCAAGCACTATACCAAATTTGATCAAAATCGGTTGACTATATCATATAGCTCCCATAGGACCAATCGGTCAAAAAATCGTGTTTTGTACAAAATTCGTTGTGTTTCGTTTGTTTGTGAAGATATTGTAACCAAATTTTGCAAATCGGGTGACTATATCATATAGCTCCCATAGGGCCAATCGGTCAAAAAAGCGTTTTTTGCACAAAATTCGTTGTGTTTCGTTTGTTTGTGAAGATATTGTAACCAAATTTGGCATTCAGAAGTTTTTTGGAGATGTTCAACACTGTACCAAATTTGATCAAAATCGGTTGACTATATTATATAGCTCCCATAGGGTCAATCGGTCAAATAAACGTTTTTTGCACAAAATTCGTTGTGTTTCGTTTGTTTGTGAAGATATTGTAACCAACTTTGGCATTCAGAAGTTTTTTTGAGATCTTCAACACTGTACCAAATTTTATCAAAATCGGTTGACTATATCTCATAGCTCCCATAGGGCAGATCGGTCGAAAAAAAGTTTTTCATTAAAAATTCGTCTGTTTTTGGTTGTTTATGAAGGTATCGTAATCTAATTTGGCAATCGAATGTCTTTTGGTGTTCTTAAGCAATTTACTGGATTTTATTGCAAGCAGTGGTACAGGGTATCCCAAAGTCGTCCGCGCCCGACTTTAACGTACGCCATCTTTTTTTTTATTATTATTTCAAACCACGTCAACAGAAATATCCGAAATATTGTGTTGCTACGTATAGTTGGCTACAGAGTCCCATGCCGTCTATTTATTCGGGATTACAGAATATTACAGAAATATTGCAAAGCTCACTCAGAAACAAAATTTTTGTGTAAAAGCATCCAGTGTTTTAAACTTTTTAGAGCATATTTTGAAAAACGTAAAACCCTTTCCAATAACAAGTGGTAACTTTTCTTTTCCCGAAATATTAAAGCCAGCCCTCGTTTTCTATTGCTGCATATTCGCATTTAGGATGACTAACCTCATCAGAAAAGTCTAATCGCATATATGGCTACAAATTTTTAAGTTGTTGTTAAGATAAACTCGACATGATTTGGCATTTTAGCCCAAAAGTTTTCCAAAGTTTCTTGTAGGCAGGGTAGAGTTCTGCGGTACGGACTCCTAACCTAACAAGCGCAATCAGAACTAAAGTTTGACTTTTTTTCACTCTTTACTGCCAACGACTAGAAACCAATTTTTTTTTTTGAACATTTTAGCGATAACAAAAAATAGTTTGGCACTTTTTGGTGACAAGCTGTAACATATATTCGCGGAAATGAGATCACATTCTCGTGTCTCATTTTTATCTTTAGGGCAAAATATTAGATTAAATGTTTTATCTATTTCGTCACTACAATTGCATTCAAAAAGTAACTTGTGAGAAATCCAGCCAGTGTTATATAATACATACATATAATATATGTATTGCAAAAGCCATAAATAAATAAATACTTGAAACATAATATAAGACAAATGAGCGCAACAGTTACAGACTTTTTTGACCTTTGTTGGCCGCACTTGGTTATTAGCCAAGTTAAGTGGCCTGCAACGTGTTGCATTGTTATTGCTGTTTTTTTATTTTCATTTTTTATTTTTTAGTTGTCATTGTTGGTTTTTGGCCATTTTCAGCGGTTTGTTGCAAAATTCTTATTAGCCACAAATGACAACAACAGCAATTGTCGCGCATAAAACATAAGCCCATATAAAAACTGAAAGCTTAATTTGAGTTGTCGAAACTTGTATACCCTAACTAGGGCTATCAGCTTGGTACAGTCAGCACTACTACGGTAACTTATTTGGAACTTTCTTTATTATTATTATATTATATTATATTATATTATTATTATTATAGATTTCTTTATTTTTCGAATAGTTTCGAAAAAATTATAATATTTAGTTACAATTCTTGTCATCAAAAATAACTCTCCTTTCAGAAAGTTTTCCGGCACTCTTATCTTTAAAAAAGTGAATTTCGAATATCCTGGCCCAGCACATTACCATAGTTTCGACTCTGAAGCACCTTGAAGTGCTTTGATGTTCATGCAAAATATTGTAAAATAAAAGATCCGAAGCAATATTCAGCCATGCTTTGGAAAACGAAAAATGAACAAATTTTAAACGTTTTCGTTTTTGCGTGCTCCAAATTTCACATTTTTTGTTGTCGATATCTTTCCCTACGGTACATTCTGATATTTTCCTTTCTCTCTGAATCTTTCGATTACTTCATATCGTTAACATTTGCGTTTTATTAATATATTGATAGTACTTTATCAATCTGTCATTTAATAAATTTAAATATCCCATTAGGGATAACCCTTTTGGGATTTTTTTTTATATGAAGTTTGGGCATTCCGTGCGAAATTTTTCGAACTGCGTATGGGTCTTTAGCAACAATGTTATTAAAATTAAACATGATTTACCTATTTTTATAACAAGGCAAATTTTTTTGAAGATATGAACTTTTTTTATGCACGACATGAACCATGTAAACATATGTCAAAAATTCGGGTTGAATCAGAAAAAAAAATTTTAAATAATTTCCAATAAATTTTCAATTTAAAATTAACAAAAAAAACCAAGATAATCAAAGAACAAGTTTTTAAAATTTATTTCAGTTTATTTTACCAATTCGTTTTAATTTGTCTTGCAACAAAGTAGTCGGATTCAAACCACATAAAACAATCAATTTGGTGATATTGGGAGCATCAAACATGTGCTTACAAAACGAATCCAAATAAAATATTACAATAAAATATTCGGATTCGTTTTTCGGAATCGAATTACTTTACCAAAAAAAAAAGATGGCGTACGTTAAAGTCGGGCGCGGACGACTTTGTACCCCGTACCACTGCTTGCAATGAAATCCGGTAAATTGCTTAAGAACACCAAAAGACATTTGATTGCCAAATTAGATTATGATACCTTCATAAACAACCAAAAACAGACGAATTTTTAATCAAAAACTTTTTTTCGACCGATCTGCCCTATGGGAGCTATGAGATATAGTCAACCGATTTTGATAAAATTTGGTACAGTGTTGAAGATCTCCAAAAAACTTCTGAATGCCAAATTTGGTTACAATATCTGCACAAACAAACGAAACACAACGAATTTTGTGCAAAAAACGTTTTTTTGACCGATTGGCCCTATGGGAGCTATATGATATAGTCAACCGATTTTGATCAAATTTGGTATAGTGCTTGGGAACTCTAAAATACTTCTTAATGCCAAATTTGGTTACAATATCTTTACAAACAAACGAAACACAACGAATTTTGTACAAAAAACAAATTTTCGACCGATCGATCCTATGGGACCTATATGATATAGTCAACCGATTTTGATAAAATGTGGTACAGTGCTGGGGGTTTCTAAAAAACTTCCGATTGCCAAATTTGGTTATGATATCTTCATAAGCAAACGAATTATCCATCTAAAACTTTTGCTTTTTTTTGAGGTCCTCTGAAACACCCCTATGGGAGCTATATAATGTAGTCCCGATATCAAAAAAATAAAATAAACTTGTCTTCTATGGATTAATAAGGGATCTTATCTGAAAGTTTGGTTACTCTAGCTCTTACCATCTCTGAGATCTAGGCGTTCATACGGACAGACGGACATAGGTGATCATACTTTAGGTAACTTTGGGGGGTCTCCGACTTCTCCTTCTGTACCTTACATACATTTTCGGCTTGCACAAACACAATATACCCTTTGTACCATACGGTACAGGGTATGATAAAGGTATCCTTCATTAGACTCGAAAAAAAAAAACATAATCGAAATCTGAAAATTTAAAAAAAAATTTCTGATATTTTTTATGTCACTTTCTAAATCACCAACCGTAAAAAACGAGTGGATTTACTAAAATACTATATTTCCATTTCAAGAAGTTGACTTTGCAAACGACATTTCACTAGATTTAAAAAAATTGTTTTTGGTAATTTATAAATCCACTTTAAGTGCTTTATTAAAAAAAATGTGGTACAGTCGAGGCGGTGCCCGACAGTGGAATACCCTGTACCTTTTGTCTCGCAAACAAATTTTCCTGCATATTCCTTCTAAGAACTTTCCAATTGGAATTTTTTTTTTTGGGGAAATTCGATATTTATGCCTATAAGTGCCCTAAATTTTTACCGATTTTGATGAAACTCGAATGTTACGTCAAAGAAGTTATTTAAAGTATATGGGGTAAGTTTCAAGTTGGTATGTTGAGGGGTGTGGGAGAAAACACGGTAAATCGATTGCGGTGTGTGGTGGGACCGCATCGATAAAATTTGGATGTGGATTTGTTCATTAGAGCCACATGAATCAGCTTACCAAAAATTGTGATTCTAGGTCACTTGTTACCATAATTACGAGGAGTCAAATGTTGATGCACTTTATGGGCAAGGGGCAGTGAAATTTGTACATTTTTGACTATAACTTTTTCTGTATTTGTCCGATTTTGTTCATTTTTTACACACAGATGCATGTAACCACAACGCATCGCTCTGTTAAATTTCAAATAAAAATATTAAACGGTGTGGCTAAAAACCGCGAAAATCTACAGCGGGGGAACGGGGAAAGATATTGACATGATTCAACAAACTTTATCTGCTTAGGAAATATGCGCAGCAGAAGGTAAAGTTCCGTGTCTCTAGCTCTTATAGTCTCCGAGATCTAGGCGTTCATACGGACGGACGGACGGACATGGCTCAATCGCTACCCGAGGTTATGATAAGCATTTTGGTATAAAGGACTTGGGGTCTGCCACGCCTCCTTCTGTCCGTTACATACATTGCACAAATCTAGTATACCCTTTGTACCTATAGGTACAGGGTATAAACATATAAAATCGGGTGGTTTAAAATATAAACTAAATGACCATTTCTCGTTCGGGATTCGTTTTAATTACATACACAGTAATATAAATATTTTTCTTAAAATAGCAAAAAAAAACAATAAAATTAAAAAAAAAAAAAAAAGCATATATTTATATTTGCCTCGACTGGGAATCGAACCTTGGTCTTCAGAGGCTAAAACTTTACCAACTTAGCTACCCTTTTATATGCATTCGACGCTGAGGCAGCTCCCAAATAATTTACTGCGATTATTTCTGAAATTTATGATTCGATTAATCGAACGATTTTTGTAGTTAACATAGCGCTTTGAAATAATTTGGAGGAGAAGGGAAGCGTGGCTTTGGGTATAATAGCTCAGTCTTTCAGATCCAGTCATTCATAAAGACGGACATTCAAAGGAATTGTTTAATTTTGGTCGAATTTGTCTTCAAATTAAAAAAAAATATATTTAAAAATAATTTGGAATTTATAAATGTGTTGCTCATTGGGTTAAAGACTTTTCGAATTGAGTTCAGAACGTATTTTATTTTTTTTAGATTTTTGCATACAACCAAGAGTGGCCACCCTTTTAAGATAGCTAAGATACTCTCTTATATTAAAAAAAAAAAAAAAACCATACGAAGAAGCTTGGGAGTAAAAAGTTTGCTGCAGCTTTAAGTGTGGCTCACCTTGTGCTCGCTCTCATGGAACCCGTTCCTGAACATGCGCTGGTGTGCTCGCTTGAATTCATCCATCAGTGCTGTATGCTGATCGCCACCGTTGTTGGCTACGTTGTTGCCTCCATTGGTTGTATTGGTTCCATTGCTGTTGCCGCTGCTGCTGGCAGAGACGCTGTTAAGACGCTGCTTATGTGACACTTGACGCGCAAGAGCTAGGGAACCGCTGCCGGCTCCGATATTGTGGTTGCCATTGTGGTATGGCCGATCTTCATCTCGATCGCGATTAAAATGGCTGTTGCTTTTGTTGTTGTTGTTGTTGTTGTTGTTGTTGTTGCTGTTGCAACTGCCTTGTTGCTGTTGTCGTTGCTGCTTCTGCATGAGACCAATTATGATTGTTATTGTCTGTTGTTGGGCAACCTGCGCATTTCGCATTTCACTTACCTCTTTGCGCTTCTTGAGCTCCTCGGTTATGGCACTGGTAAGGGTACTGCCGGCGCCACCGCCGCCACCGGCAACCCCTGCTCCTCCATCGCTGTTTTCACTTTTGATGCTTGCTATTGATGGCTGCTGCTGTTGATGCGCCGGCGAGTGGCTGACTGTGGCTGCCACATTGGCCGAGCTGCTACCAGATCGCGCTGTGTTTCGCTTAATGGTACTCCGGCTGGTCGTGCTGTGGCTACTGCTAAGTTGCCGCTGCTTTCCCGGCTCTGCCTGCTGTGTTTGTGGTGGCGGCGGCGGTGGCGCCTGATTTACATAGCCAGCAGCTGCTGCATTGCTGGCTATGTATGTATTATTGATGGAGGTGCCGTTCTCGGTCAGCTTTATAATGGTCTTGTTTAGCTGCTTGTGCACCTCAACGCCTTGCGCCCAGGCTTGTAGCGCTGCCGCGCTTGGTGCTGGCTCTTCGCGCACTGCCGTCAACCGCTTTGACTTGGCATCCGCCCAGCAAGGACTTTGATCGCCCGTTACCGAACTGGCCGAACTATTATAACCACTAGACTCGCCCGGAAACAGATCACAGCCGGCTGCCGTGCGCACAATCATGTCCAGCTTGCTGCCGCCCTTCATAACAGCCACTGCCTCGCTAAAGAGCACATCGGAGAAGTCAATGCTGTTAACGCTGAGTATTTGATCGCCCGGACGCAGGCCCGCCTCGCGTGCCACACTGCGCTCCTTGGTGAATTGCACAAAAATGCCGGGCTTCCATTCGGGCCCCTTACAAATGCCCAGGCCCAATTTGGTGCGCGGTGCCACATGCAACACTACATTAATATCCCGGCTGGCAACGCGTCGCTCCACGCTGCAGGTTTTGAAGGAGCTTTCCGAAGGTGTGCCACTTATGCTGGGCATTTTCACCACATTCCAAGAAAGACGCTCGTCCGATTGTCTGCAGTTAAGAAGTTGGTTTAGTAAGCATCAATTCTTTATTCTGTTTAAAGGAGGGATGATCTTAGGGATTCGGTAGCTTTGCTCTGCCCTCTTCTCAAATTGTTTACCATTTGTTAGTGGACGGCAGAAAACCATCTTCAATACTATATTACTCAAAAACAACTTACTCTTTGACTGGCAGCATTCCCACGCCACGCACTTTAAGTATAATGCGATCCTGACTGGCCACCAGCTGTATGAACTCCCTGTGCACCGCATCGTCCAGCCGAAAGCCATTGATGCGCAATATTTGATCGCCAATCTGTCAAGCCAATGAAAAAAAAAAAGTGAAACGGCCGTTAAAACAAACTCTATTGTGAATTGGGAGCAGTCACACCCAAATTCCTACACGCACAGCGAAATTAAACGCCGCTGGAACGTGTCCAACGCACCCAGCACTTCTTCACTTTCACAAGATTCTTGCTTGACCCACTTACCCGCAAGCCCTTCAGCTGTGCCTCGCCGCCATGCTCCACATGTGAGACAAAAAAACCAGTACCATACTCCTTGCCACCACGCACTGCAAAGCCAAAGGCAGCACTATGCTCGGGCACAACCATCAAACGACGCTGATGTGGACGCACCAGGCGCAGCACGCGCAGACGTGAACTTCCCGGTATGGCACACCAGGATGAAGCCGCCGTTGTGGTCAGTGTCATGACATCGCTGCCAGCCGAACTGGTCGTTGAGCCCTGCATGCTGCTGCAATCGGTTAATGTGCTGCATGCCGTTGTGGCTGCCGATGTCGTTGACGAGGTCATCATCATCATCATTGTGGCTGAACTTGCTCCTCCTCCTGCTGCTCCAGCTGCTGCTGCTCCAGCTGCTCCTGCGTTTGATTAGCTAAATCGCTCAGGCAGCAATTGCGGTGCGGCTGCAACGATGAATGGAAGCGACACGTGAGTGTCGTGTTAAGTGAGTGCAACAAAAAAAAAAAAAAAAACAACAACTCATAAAGCAACAACAAAAAAAAACAATAATCATCGAGCAGCTGCAAACAAATAAGCAGATAATTATTTGGAAGTGACGACTACGAAATACTCTTCTACTATATGTAGCTGCCAAGAATCGTTCGGATTATAGGTACTTATATAGGACTTGTGTTTTATGGTAATATGCAGTCAATGGTAGTATGATCGTTACCCAGTGTGTGTGGCTTATAATGCTCCTAACAGGTAAAACGCCTTAAGCTTTTGATAATGTTGAATTAATTGTCTCAAAACTTGCTAAGTCTTTGGCAGTGACAAACCATTTCAGTGCACTAATGGCCATGATGGTATGATCTTTAAAATACGAATTTGGTGACTTTTATTTTCATCATTATAATGACAATCACAATATTGCCAAAGGCCATGATCAAGAGGTTTAAAAATGGTCTTAAGTTAGCAAAACTCATTCATCTATAAAGACATTTTAACCTACAAAGCTTTATTTACTTTAATTTAGTAAAAAATTTAGTTGATTAAGCTTTATTACTGGGATCACTGTAGATGCTAAGGTTTTCCACTAAATTTTGAATAGGTTTATTCAGATTAAAACTTTTTTTGCATGTTGTTTATTTAAGAACAATGTTAAAAAATGTTTTCGGTCAAATTTATGTATTTAATAGCACACTATTCCTACTTCCTTATATATTTAATTTTAAGTGAAAAAATAACTATATTTATATTTATACGGCCGCTCTCCGAAAAACGAATCCAAATATTTGGTTCGAATTTTTTATTCAAATACGTTTTGAAACCACATGATTGCTGCTCCCGATTTAAACTTTTTTCTAGGCATTTATGTCGAAAATTCTCAAACAATCCAGTAGTGATTTATATGCATCAAAAATTAGTTGAATTTTTACCCAATTTATTTCCTTTTTTTTAATAAAATAAATAAAGTTCGCTTGCCAAAATGCAAAGATAACACTAGTTTACACGAAAAAAGTTTGTTTTAGGAAAATTTGGGGTCGAGAAACACGAAAATGGCAACCTTTTTTTTTCTTAAGCAACGTTTTCGAGATATTTTCGAAAAACATGTTTTGGGCACTTTTTTCAGTTATTCCTCAATATCACGTGAACAAAATTCGACATGAAAGGTATTGATGTGCATTTTCCAGTGATATATAATATGTACAGAGTAAGTAAAAATTATCGAAGTTACAGGCAACTGTAGTTGAAAAAATGTGGTACAGTCGAGGCGGTGCCCGACAGTGGAATACGCTGTACCTTTTGTCTCGAAAAAATTTTTCCTGCATATTCCTTCTAAGAACTTTCCAATTGGAATTTATTTTTTTTTGGTGAAATTCGATATTTATACCTATAAGTTCCCTAAATTTTTACCGATTTTGATGAAACTTGAATGTTACGTCAAAGAAGTTATTTAAAGTATATGGGGTAAGTTTCAAGTTGGTATGTAGAGGGGTGTGGGAGAAAACACGGTATATCGATTGCGGGGGGTGGGGGGATAAAATTTGGATGTGGATTTGTTTATTAGAGCCACATGAATCAGCTTACCAAAAATTGTGATTCTAGGTCACTTGTAACCATAATTACGAGAAGTCAAATATTGACGAAGTTTATAGGCAAGGGTGGTGAAATTTGTACATTTTTGACTATAACTTTTGCTGTATTTGTCCCATTTTGTTAATTTTTTACACATAGATGGATGTATCCACAACGCATCGCTCTGTTAAATTTCAGATGAAAATATTTAACGGTGTGGCAAAAAACAGCGAAACTCTACTGCGGGGGAACGGGGAAAGATATTGACATGATTCAACAAACTTCATCTTTCCAGGAAATATGCGCACCTGCTGGTAAAGTTTCGTGTCTCTAGCTCTTATAATCTCCGAGATCTAGGCGTTCAGACGGACGGACGGACAGACGGACGGACGGTCGGACGGACGGTCGGACGGACATGGCTTAATCGCTACCCGAGGTTATGATAAGCATTTTGGTATAAAGGACTTGGCGTCTGCCACGCCTCCTTCTGTCCGTTACACACATTTCACAAATCTAGTATACCCTTTGTACCTATATAAAAACGTGTAATTTTCGACCATTTTTCCAAATTACAAATTTTCAGTGTTCTTTTTATTAACGAGAAAAAATTTTGAAAATGATGTTAAGCTTTAAGCTGAAAGGGAATTCTTTTACGAACATTTCGAGTTTAAGATCTTCGAAATCGGATAGGAACTGTAGATGTTATGGAACTAGGAACGAAAAATCACGACTACTGCTGCATACAAATTCGTGAAGACGTAACTGAACGAAAACAAAAAACTTTGATTGAAAAATGTTTTTTTTCATACAAAAGTGTGATTGAGTGAAGCTTGAAACTCCCGTACATGGTTCCATAGCATCTACAGTTCTTGCCAGATTTTAAAGATCTTACACTCGAAATGTTCGTAAAAGAAGTCTCTTTCAGATTAAAGCTTAACATCATTTTGTTGTGTAATGTGTAATTATACCCTGTACCGTATGGTACAAAGGGTATATTGTGTTTGTGCAAGCCGAAAATGTATCTAACGTACAGAAGGAGAAGTCGGAGACCCCCCAAAGTTACTTAAAGTATGATCAGAGTGACTAGAGAAGTCGATATACCCATGTCCGTCTGTCCGTCTGTCCGTATGAACGCCTAGATCTCAGAGATGGTAAGAGCTAGAGCAACCAAACTTTCAGATAAGATCCCTTATTAATCCATAGGAGACAAGTTTATTTTATTTTTTTGATATCGGGACTACATTATATAGCTCCCATAGGGGTGTTTCAGAGGACCTCGAAAAAAAGCAAAAGTTTTAGATGGATAATTCGTTTGTTTATGAAGATATCATAACCAAATTAGGTAATCGGAAGTTTTTTAGAAACCCCCAGCACTGTACCAAATTTTATCAAAATCGGTTGACTATATCATATAGGTCCCATAGGATCGATATGTCGAAAAATTGTTTTTTGTACAAAATTCGTTGAGTTTCGTTTGTTTGTGAAGATATTGTAACCAAATTTGACATCAAGAAGTTTTTTAGAGTTTCCAAGCACTGTACCAAATTTGATCAAAATCGGTTGACTATATCATATAGCTCCCATAGGACCAATCGGTCAAAAAATCGTGTTTTGTACAAAATTCGTTGTGTTTCGTTTATTTGTAAAGATATTGTAACCAAATTTGGCATTCAGAAGTTTTTTGGAGATGTTCAACACTGTACCAAATTTTATCAAAATCGGTTGACTATATTATATAGCTCTCATAGGGTCAATCGGTCAAAAAAACGCTTTTTGTACAAAATTTGTTGTGTTTCGTTTGTTTGTGAAGATATTGTAACCAAATTTGGCATTCAGAAGTTTTTTAGAGATCTTCAACACTGTACCAAATTTTATCAAAATCGGTTGACTATATCATATAGCTCCCATAGGGCCGATCGGTCGAAAAAAAGTTTTTGATTTGATTTTGATTTTGAAGGTATCGTAATCTAATTTGGCACTCAAATGTCTTTTGGTGTTCGTAAGCAATTTACCGGATTTTATTGCAAGCAGTGGTACAGGGTGTCCCAAAGTCGTCCGCGCCCGACTTTAACGTACGCTATCTTTTTTATTTCGACTTTGGTTGCCTGTAACTTCGATAATTTTTACTTAATCTAATCGTCTTTTATGTCGATACAATATTTTGTTCACAAGATATTGAGGAATAATTGAAAAAAGTGCCCAAAAACATGTTTTTCGAAAATATGTCGAAAACGGTGCTTAAGAAAAAAAAAAAAATGTTGCCATTTTCGTGTTTCTCGACCCCAAATACAATCGTATAAATGGCGAACAAAAGTTAATATGATGATAAAACTAAAAACAAAATTAATAGAAATTGCTGAAACGAGTACAACAATTTATTTAAATGAAAAAAATTATTTTCTTTTAGAATATCTTAAAACCCATTACGTACGAAATTGGTTCGAGCATATTTTCGGTTTTAGTAAGCCATATTTGCATAATGATCAAAAATCGGGACGATATCGAAATATTTTTTTTTTTTATTTATAACCTAGTGTTTTAGAAAGACTGAACGCACTTATAGCTGGCATAACAACTTTCGACAGAACAACGTCCGCCGGGACATATAGTAGAGTACTTATAGTTATGTAAGTTATGTCGATCTTAAATTTGGTTCGAATTTCCTCAAAACAATATTGTTTTAATCTAGAATTTATAAGAATATTGCATGCTCTACTGCATTAAACGCATTAACTGATTACATTTCAAGATTTCAGTTCATAAGTTTCTCAAACATTCTCAGTCTTAAAACATTGAATATCCCCTGCGGCAAATGTCAATATACATTTAATAAGCGTATCGCCCAACAACAATAATAACAACAAAAGCAAAACTTGAACTTGGAAATTGGGTCGCACGCATTGGCGGTATTCGCAATGTTGGTTGCATGGATGTTGATGACTATTCGGGCTGCTTTCACGCACAACAACAACAACAGCAACAACAACTTGGGCACTTGTTGCCGTCTGGTTTGTGTCTTGGATTCGCGCATAATTTCACTTTTTCACGTAATTCTATGCTTCACTTGTTGCCAAATGAAAAATGTTGCAACAACAACAACAGCAACGAGAAAATTATAGAAATTTATTATTGAAATTATGCGCAAGTCTCTTTTTTTTACGGTCATTTTCTATCCATCCATCTACATAGTTTTTTCTTTTTTGTTTTGTTTTGTTTTTATTTTAGCTTGACTTTTGCTACCTCAGGCTCTTATTATGAACTTACTACTCCACACTATGCCATAGTTTATTTATTAGCTGTTTATGACTATAAATCATTTGTTGTTCAATTTGTTGAGCATTTTAAATTACCATCAAAAGTTCAAACAACTTTGATTAGGCCAGGCCAAAAACAAAAGACTTAGGCAACGAACTTGCCTACGTTCATTTATTAAAAGATTGCATAAGCCTAATGATAGTAACTACATATGAGTTTATCGCGCGGATTTTTCTCTTTCTATAGAAGTTATTAATGTTGGCCCTTTTTGTAAAGGTAAAACAAAAAAAAAAAACTTGAAAGATTATGAACCTTAATGGTTTCTACAAAGCGCATTAAAGGGGTTTTCAAATTAGGTTTTAATTTTTAAAACAACTAATCGATTTAATTTTATCTAGCTTAGCTCTTAACTATTCTTAATCTAAGCCAGAAATTAAATGAACTTTCCAAAACAGACACGTTTATGCGATTGTCTTAAGCACAAATTTTTACAAATTGAATGAGAAATCAGACAAATCGTTTTTTCAGAAACTTGATATTAACGAAAAAACAAAAAAACTGCAAAGTTTAAAGACTACGTTGAGTTTAGGTACTTATTAGTATTGCCTGAAGTAACTCGACTTTATGCCAGAATTAACAAAAATAAAAAATGTTCACAGTTAGAACACAAAGCGGCAAAATCTCCCACTGAACCCTCCCCGAGGGTGCCGCCCGGTAATAGGTGCCACAGTTTTTAGCCTATTTCTATAGGCAGAAGGCACCTAGCTAAGTTAAAAAGGCAATATTCTGTGTTCGTTACTTTTCGATAGTATGGCATAGTAGATTGCACTTTTATCATGGTGGAGAGTAACTAAGCGGCTGGATCAAGGTGTTATGCGACCCGTGCTGAGGATCAGCCCGGCTGGGGGCCCCTAAATAGCCCAGTCGTTAACATGAGCTTACGGATACCTGGTGGGGCTCTCCGTAATATTTAGCCTTACCTGCGTACTGGGAGCTATGCGCAGGCGGACATCCTCTCTCCTACACTTGTGAGTCCAAAAATGAATGATTTACAAACTAAAAGAAAAAATTTTAAGGAGACTGGCGCCTCCTCAACGCAGCCAGTACCTTTGGGAGTAGGAACATCCAACCCCGCTCCACAATGACTTTCAACAGTCAAAGAGGTACGATGTCTAGCAGTGCTTCAGCTAGACATACGGCCAAGCCGGTGTCTAGTGCAACAACAACCTCTGAGGCAACCGGAAACAGTAGCGTCGGTAGCCAGCGTAATGCGACTATCCAGCGTGATGTGAAAGGTGATGCCAAGGAGAGTGCAGTGGGCAATGCTCGTGCTCGTAAATGGCCTAATATCAAAATAACTGACCCAGCTAAGGCGGGTCATGCGGAAAAACGCATTGCGTGCAGACTATTGAAGCGAGTATATACTGAACCGTCCTGGACCTGGTTGCAGCTCCGATTCCCAAAGTAGAATATTGAGTTCTCTATGTGTCTTCACATTCTGAACATCTCACTTAAATATGTGTTATCATGTTGGTATTGATAATTTGTTATTTATTTTTATTATCAAGAGAAAACTAGGCTCCACAAAAAAATCCTTAAAAATGGAATGTAAAGCCTGTAACTATGATAACTCTTCACAGCTCAATCGAATTGGATTTTAAATTTTTTATATTAATTTCGCGAGCAAAGCTTTAAAAAAGCTTGAAGATTTTCAAAATTCTTCACAACTTAAAGAATTACATCTTAATATATTATGGGGGTCAATAATTTTGTATTAAAGATAAAAAGCTAATTATATAATATAAAACGTATTGAATGTGCAGTTTAACGAGTATTATATAAGAGTTTCTCAAAAAGTTGCAAGTTTAAATATGGCGAACTTTAAGTTCGGGCGTGGACGACTTTGAGAAACTTAGTACCATCACATTATAAGGCAATTTAGTATCTACCTACATCTACGTATGTATGTGAGATAATATAAGTATTTTTTAAAAACACAACCTAAAATAAAAAAAATAAAATATGTATTAAACTTAAAAAAAAATATTAAAATTAAAAAAAAAATTAAAATATTTGTCTCAACTGAGAATCGAACCTTGGTCAATAGACATCGTGACGTTAAGTTTTGAGGGTACCCTTTTACATGCTTTCCATACCATTCGAATCCGCAATTCTAAAATTTTATAATGCGATTATCTCCGATATCTATGGTCCGATTATAATTATATTTACAAACTAAAGATGTAGCTTTGCCTCTGTAGACAATATATTTAAAATTATTTTGAGCAGGAAAGGGGCGTGGAAGATAAACTTAGTCTAGCTCGTCACATTAGGAGTCCAAGTGTCACTCTTATTATCAAAGATACTGGCATAACTTTTCGGCATCTTTTATTGAAAAAAAAAAATTTGTTCAAGCGTTTTTTTAGAAAAACTTTAAAAAATTTATGTTTTATTTGTTTTAACGTTGTTACACCAAATCGATTTGGTTCATATTTACACCACATAAAGATGGGATAAAAAGATAAGATATTTAGGGAACATACATACTTTAAAACAAAATAAAAAAAAATTTGATTTTTTTTTATAAAAAAATGTAATTTTTTTTTATAAAAAAATCTTAACAATTTTTTAAAGAATTTTGTTGCAACTTAGATTAAAAGAAAAGGTTTCAAAATATTCTGCAGTTTATTCACTATTAAATGAAAAGTGAAAAAAATTGCATATTTTTTTAAAGAAAAAATTGTATATTTTTATAAGAAACAATTCCATATCTGTGTTGGTAAAAAAAAAAATAAAATAAAATTTTTTTTAAAGAACCCGTTCAACAATATTCAGTCGCATAGTCACAATTAAATAAAAAGTGAAAATACGTTATTTTTTTTTAAAATTAAGCCTCAACGCGTTAGTTTCAAAATTTTTTGAAAAAATTTTATTTCCACCTATGAATCGAACTGCACTACTAGCTAATAAAAATCTTTGGGGTAAGTTTTCGTTACCTTATACAGCTAGACCATTTTGCTCAGTGTTGAAACCAAAAAATTGATTTAATTAATGTGAAGGCGTTTCTACGGAAATTGTTATGTGTAAAGGTTCTACGCAGAATGCAAAAAAATTTCGCACGGATTGACAAAACTATATAAAAAAAAAATCCCATTTGGGATATTACATTTGGGATATTTTTTTTTATATGAAGTTTTGCGATTCCGTGCGAAATATTTCATGCTGCGTATAGGCCTTAAGACAAAAACTGTAACATTTCAGGTTGTAATTTAAATTAAATAGATTTTAACGGCATTTCATAGAAATGAACAACTACCAAGTGCTTTCTATATGAGAGCTCATTAATTTTGAAACGAGCATTAGAGATAAGCAATTTTCACTCCATACTCCATTAAAGTTGAGAATGAACAAGCGTGAATTAAAATTCCGAACCAGTCACGCACTATGAGAACAACTCGGTATAAAATCCAAGGCACTTGTAGTAACTACTACATTATCCATGCACATGGTTTTAAAGGTTGTTGTTGTTGTTGTTGTTGGCATTGGTTAGATTTATGTATGTGGACGTGAGCAGTCGCTTGCCTCAGAATTGAAGTTAATGTGAATATGGCCAGACAAATGGGCATGAACATGATGGCCCTGATTGAAAGCGGCTAATGTAAATGCTAGTAGCAATTTGTGGAAAATGTTTTATGAGGATGCTGACAAGAAAACATTGAATTTTAATATATAAATGTATATATGTAGTACTTATCATATACAGAGAAAGTCACGTAACAAAAAAAAATCAACAGCAAAAATAATTACTGCCGCATTTTTTCAGAGCAACAAAAACAGTAGCCACGACACGAGTAAAAATTACTTGCAATAAAATTTGTTTATTTTCTGCAATTTCTTTTCGACTGACTCTTAACGACTTCTACGGAAATTTCTACTTGAATTTCTGTATATAAATTAAAATCATCAGCCATGGCCGCGACAACAACAACAAAAAAAAAAAAACCGAGGGCAGCCTAAGTAATTAGCACATCACAGCATATTTTATCTCTCAACACAGTCTTATTTTATAGTTATAAAATTTTAAATAAACCTGTACACTGGTCCCACACTGAGCACTCCAGAGCTTTTAAAAAGATACATTATTTACATTATACGCCCCTGCTCCGGATAACGAATCCAAATATTTCAATCTTAGATTTTAATTATGTCAATTTTACTCGTTTTACTAATGACCATAATATTTATGAAAACTACTTCCACCAAGATATTTCGTTGAAGTAGTTAAAATTTAATAATCTCTAAGTCCAAAGAATACGATCGATACGTTTTTTTTTTTTGCTTCAATTGATCTAATAGCCCTTTAAGGCAATTGACGATGGAGCACTTCTTCTGTCACTGCCCCGGGCTGTGTAGGACAAGGCTCCGATTCCTTAAATCATACTTCTTAAATGATCTATCCCAGCTCTCAGAAAAGAGTCCAAGAAGCTGGGCGTGACTTTTTAGAACATGTAGGAGACCCCCTAAGTGGGGAAAGGGTGGTATAAGGTCCACCCAGCGGTATCACAACGGACCAAATTGCTGGCCTAAGTGAGTCGGGATATCAGGTCCCGACTGCCGCCGTAACCTAAGCTAACCTATCATATTAAAAATATATTTCCTATCTATCATAGAAAATCGAAATGAATTGGCAGAGAGACCCGCCTTCGCCCTCTTTGGTATCAATTCCCAGAAATTCTAAGCAGCTTTGACTGTAAATCGGTTTTTTTTTTCCCCGATTTAAAGCAATCTCGGCAACTCCGCGGCAGACAAATTCCTTATATCGAAATAAAAGTTTCCACCTTTTCGTGTTCCAGCCTTAGCAATCTTGCAGTTCCTCTCTTGCCGATCCTACGTAACCATTACATGTGTTTGGTCAACTACATATTTCTGGAAAGGTCGGTCATGTGTTTTTTCGTGCGCGCCCAAGTTCTTGATATCTTGGCTAGGCCAATTACTTTTCAACCCGCCCTCGTTATAGCGACAATAGCAACAACGGCCATTGCCATTGCGGTCAAACAAATTTGTTGTTGTTGTTGTTGTTGTTTCTGTTGTTATTGTCTCGTTGTTGTTTTCAATTAAAGAGCAAGCCACAACAATTGCCAAGCAGAAAAAGAGGAAGTGGCCAAATATGTCAACGCGAAATTGAAGGTCTCTGCTGAAGAGCCACCAAAACCAGCGTCTAACAAGGGTTTCGAGGGGTCTACTACAGCTGCTCAGGAAGTTGACGCCAACTCATTAGAACTAATTGCCATGCGGTGGACAGTAAAAACAAAAAAAACAAAAACGAAAAACCTCACAGCCGCAACAGGTGAAAGGTGCCCAATGGGCGTTCATACCATAAAAACTGCCACGCCTTGAGATTTTGCTGTGCTTTCATTTCCATGCGACTTGAGCGCTTTGCTGGGCGTTTATTTCGTTTTTGCTTGGAAAAAAGTTTGATTTTTTTTTTTTGGTTTTCTTCCAAAACTTAATTGTAACTGCAAAATAATTTGTTGTGGTTCACAAGCCAAATAAAAACAAAATATACAACCATAACAAAAAAAAAAAAAAAATACTAATAATATGATGATTGTTATTGTGCTATTAAGTGCTTAAATGCATGAACAATGTGGGCGTTTAATCTTTTAGAGCACACTTAATTGGATTGTTCCAGTTATGGATATGCCCAAATCTGCGTCAAGCTGAGCTGACTTTTAAAAGCAGTCTGATTACTTAAGACTTTGAATTCTATTAGTGCAAATACTAGATCTAAATCTAGAACTTTTCGTCGATTCTCTATTTATGCAAAGAATCAAACGGATTCAAATATTAAACCTAAACAGGCAGTGTTAGGTTTTTACTATATTAACTATACAAATGTGATACAGTCGGGGCGGTGCCCGACAGTGGAATACCCTGTACCTTTTGTCTCGCAAACAATTTTTCCTGCATATTCCATCTAAGAACTTTCCAATTGGAATTTATTTTTTTTTTGGTGCAAAACGATATTTATACCTATAAGTTCCGTAAATTTGTACCGATTTTGATGAAAATCGAAAGTTACGTCAAAGAAGCTATTTTAATTATATTGGGTAAGTTTCAAGTTGATATGTTGAGGGGTGTGGGGTGTGGGGTGTGGGGTGTGGGAGAAAACACGGTAAATCGATTGCGGGGGGTGGTGGGACCGCATCGATAAAATTTGGATGTGGATTTGTTCATTAGAGCCACATGAATCAGCTTACCAAAAATTGTGATTCTAGGTCACTTGTAGCCATAATTGCGTAGAGTCAAATTTCAAATGAAAATATTAAACGGTGTGGCTAAAAACCGCGAAAATCTACAGCGGGGGAAAGGGGAAAGATATTGACATGATTCAACAAACTTCATCTGCTTAGGAAATATGCGCACCAGCAGGTAAAGTTCCGTGTCTCTAGCTCTTATAGTCTCCGAGATCTAGGAGTTCATACGGACGGACGGACGGACATGGCTCAATCACTACCCGAGGTTATGATAAGCATTTTGGTATAAAGGACTTGGGGTCTGCCACGCCTCCTTCTGTCCGTTACATACATTGCACAAATCTAGTATACCCTTTGTACCTATAGGTACAGGGTATAAAAATCCTGATGGGTTATTCTTAAAAAAAAAAATATTTTTCATTTAAATTACACGATTTTGCATTTAGTATGCATTCAATTAAATCAGTATAATATATGAAAATCCTTTTTTGCGATCTCTACATATTATTGCTCAGATTTATATAGGCTGAGTAAATGAGAAAATCGAACGTGTACGACTTTAAGGTACCCTGAACCATCGCATTGCAACCAAATTCGGTATTTAAGTTAAGAGCTCAAAGAGACATTTGATTGGCAAATTTGGTTACGATATCTTTATTAATAAACTAAAAATAGACGAGAATATTTCTCCACAAAATTTTTTTTTTTTTACCGATCGCTCAACGAATTTTGCCCAGAAAACCATATTTTTACCCATCGGTCCTATCGGGGTCTATATGATATAGTCAATCGATTTTGATCAAATTTAATAAATTGATAAAAAAAGTTTTGTGACCGATTTTGAACAAAGTTGGTAGAGTGCTTGGGAACTCTGATAAAAACTTCCAAACGCTAAATTTGGCTACGATCAAACACAAATCACAATAATTATGGCTCTAAAACGTTTTTTTCGGGAGCTTTATAATATCCCGACGATATCAAAAATAAAATAAACTTGCTTCCAGTGACATAGTAAGGGAAAGATTGGTTTCTCTAGCTCTTACCATCTCTGAAATCGAGGCTTTCATACGGAAGGACATGGATATATCGACTTCTTCTTTATGTAACTTTGCGGCGTCTTCGACGTCTCCTTCATTTTCGACTTGCACAGACTTAATATTTTCTTTGTAGCTTAAGGTACAGGGTATAAAAAAAAGACATTTTGTTTCGGCTAAAAATCGAGTCTTGGTCTATAAACGTCGCGACCTTAAATTTTGACCCCATCACTCTTAGCAAGCCTTTTGCTTTTTTGAAGAAAATAATAAAATTGACATAGTTGGCCACATAGGGAGTCCAAATGTCAAGTTTGGTTGTCTCAGCTCTTATAGTATCCAACATTCAGGCGTTCATACAGACAGACTCCTTATCTATGTTACCTACAGTTGCACAAATTTAATATACCCTTTACGTTAAGATAAAGGATATAAAAGAAAAATGTATTACTAATTAACATTTTCTTTTTGTTTAACATTTTGGCTAGGCTAAACTAACAAAGGCAGCATACACTGCAAAATTCCGCTCCGACTTCCAAATTTCAAAGCTGCGTACCAGACGGGACGATGCCCAACAGTGGGATACCCTGCAAAGGGCCTCAGCTTGTTTATCAATAAAACACAGTCAAGTATTGTTGCAACTAAGATGGTCTCAAGGTGATACATTTGAAGTTTTTATCCGAATATAATAATGTTTGCAGCATACTTACGATATACACTTTGTCGGGCAGAAATGCAGAAGTGCTCGTCTCACGTCTTTAGATGTGCCTCGCAAAATTTGCGGATACAGTTTTAGAAAGCTTAGCTAATTTATTCTTTGCACACAATGAGAATATCCTATTGGAAAAGTTTTGAAAGCACGAGAAGTTCGAAAAGGAGAAATAAATCGCGAGCGTTATCTTTCCAAGCTTATAGTCGCGGCGCAAAACAATTATGATCAAATAGACTGGGAAGAGGCATGTACAACAGAAACTCCTCTGACTAAGCAATGCTGTAGGCAAGTAATAGAAGATTCTTTTTTTTTCAGCAAATGATTCAGTTAAAGTATCTCTAATTCTATGCAACATTCAAGCGTGTAAGACAGTGCCCAATATTCGTTTGTGGACTCGAGCCTAGGGATGGTTTTATATGTGCAGCTATAGAGACCAAAGCATATTTTTTGTCATTAGGCTAATGTAACGATTTCTTATATTAACTACCCTTTTAAAGATCAGTTGACCTCAGATTATTTATTTATATATTTATTTTATTTGAGGGGTACAACTAAGTTATATACAAAACAATTTTTGAAAAAACAGAACAGTGAAAAAATTCATATTAACAAATCCGCTTCCCTAGCCCGATGCTTGAACTTTTTAACGATATTATTAAGTTACAACATGTATAGTAATCCTGAAATTTTGATTTTTATACCCTGTACCGTATGGTACAAAGGGTATATTGTGTTTGTGCAAGCCGAAAATGTATGTAACGTACAGAAGGAGAAGTCGGAGACCCCCCAAAGTTACCTAAAGTATGATCAGAGTGACTAGAGAAGTCGATATACCCACAGACGGACGTCTGTCCGTATGAACGCCTAGATCTCAGAGATGGTAAGAGCTAGAGCAACCAAACTTTCAGATAAGATCCCTTATTAATCCATAGGAGACAAGTTTATTTTATTTTTTTGATATCGGGACTACATTATATAGCTCCCATAGGGGTGTTTCAGAGGACCTCGAAAAAAACCAAAAGTTTTAGATGGATAATTCGTTTGTTTATGAAGATATCGTAACCAAATTTGGCACTCAATCGTTTTTTAGAGTTCCCAAGCACTGTACCAAATTTTAAAAAATCGGTTGACTATATCATATAGCTCCCATAGGACCAATCGGTCAAAAAAACCTTTTTTCTACAAAATTCGTTGTGTTTCGTTTGTTTGTGAAGATATTGTAACCAAATTTGGCATTAAGAAGTTTTTTAGAGTTCCCAAGCACTGTAGCAAATTTGATCAAAATCGGTTGACTATATCATATAGCTGCCATAGGTCCGATCGGGCAAAAAACCTGTTGTGCACAAAATTCGTTGCGTTTCGTTTGTTTGCAATTTTTGCAATCAGATGTCTTTTGGAATTCTTAAGCAATATACCGGACTTAAATGCGGTGTGGTGGTACAGGGTATCCCAAAGTCGTCTGCGCCCGACTTTAACGTACGCCATCTTTTTAAAACGTAAAGACATTAAACAGTACAAGATCAACAACTATCCAAAGTCAAATTTAGAAGAAAAATAATTTTTTCCGACCAAATGTAAACATAGTTAGATATTGGCGCTTTTTACAGCACAGCTTTGGGCAGAAGTGCCCTATTTTAGTCAAGGGTCTGGATTGGGCAGAAATGCAGCATTTTGCACTTGCCTTTCTGAATTTCCGCACAACAAATAAAACACCATATTTTTTGTGTTTATTCGTAAGCCTTTTTAGTCTAAAGTTTAAATCTCGCAATTCTACAAGTAGAATTTGGTTTTTAGTTCCTATAATTTCCAAGAGTTATGTGCAAATAAGGACGCTGATGATACAAATAACTTGTAGACTTACTTAGATGCATTGCACAATTCGCTTAGGGTTCTATGGATAAGTGGTATAAAAAGTATCTTGTCCATAAATTGATTACCAAGGCCATTGCCATGTCCGTTTACAAACACTTAGCTGTTGGGTAAATCTTTTGGCAATAAATTGAATTTCATAAGCAACATTGTATGCTACTGCTTGGTATTATTAATAATGCCTATAATTTAATATACTTGTACTATGTGCATAGTCTATATACATTATGTATATGATTATTCATTTACAAAGCATTAACTGCCACGCCCAACGATTGCATGTATTGCTCTAATTTGCTGTCTAGGTCTGGGTCCAAAGTAATTTCAATGTGTTTTTTTTTTTTCACATATATACTTATATATTTATCAGCTCTTTGATGTCTTTAGTTGTAAGTTTTCAATATGTACTATGTACGCTCGTATGCGTTTTGGTAGCAAGTTCGTTGCCTAAGTCTTTTGATTTTTGATGCATTGTGTTAGGGCTTTTTTTTGCATGCAATAAACACAACAAACAAAATAAAGAAAATGTTTTAATAGCTCACGTGCAACAACAACAATAACTAAAACAATAAAGAGAGCGGCACAGCATCTGAAATACTTGCACGTATTGTTGATGAAATAATTTTATTATTTTTTTGTTTTTTTTCTGTATATTTCATTTGAATTTTATGATGATTATTATTTTTTGTTATCTCTGTTGGATTCGTTGTTGGCAGTTGGCAGTTGGCAGCATGCAGAGATTAAATATAAGCAAAAAAAAAAAAAATAAATAAAAACAAAAAAATAAGCGAATCACAATAAATAAAAGAGAAATTCGTGCACAATTGTCCAATTGTGCAAAGTTGTCAATGGCCGGGCCCAGACACATAGATCGAGAGACGGATTTGCACCTGCAGCCCGTAGAGCAGCAAATAATGATGACTATGTCTGGCGGCGGCGTCGCTTTTACTTCCTGCCGTGTATATACATATGTATGTATGTATGTACATTGTCGTATATTATTATTGTATTGACAATCAGGCAAACGCACGACTGACAATGTGACAAATTGTGCGAATGCCATGGCCGATATGCACATGCCTGCCCCTCCCTCGCTGCAGGCGCCTTGCAAACATATGCACAGCATCCAACCACCCCGTGGCGCATCTTCTCAAGCATTTTTCTGGTGAAATTTTTTTGTTTATCGCCAAATTTGCTGGCGTGCCTCCAATGTCACTGTGGGTTATGCCACTAGTGGGACGTACGGACACCCAGACAACAGCCGGCTGCTAAACTAGACAGTCAAAAAGCAGGATGCACAGCATCCACATTGCCATAATCGTGATGCATTTTTGTTTTATTTTGTATTTTGGTGTTTTTTTTTTGTTTGTTTTGTTTTTCTGCTGCAATCGCAAGTGTTAGCCTGGCCAAAACCATAAGCTACAGCAGTTAATGTCGTGCGCAGGAAGATGCAGCTACAACAACACCAACAAGAGCAAGCAGCTACAAAGCATACAAGCCAAACGAGAGTAGGCTCAAAAGTATTCAGCAAAGCACTTTTTATTTCTTAACGTAATAATATTTTAGAGTAAACATAAGGCATGAATATGTTACAACGGCTGTCTAATATTTTTTAAACCAGTCTAGTAAGTGTGATTTGTCAAGATGCTCCAAAAAGGCGTATTTTTTACATCATATCTTTTGACCAAGAAAATTTTTTTAAGTTTCGTATAAAATAATAGTTGCAGCTGCCAGATCGTAGGTCCCAGATGACCATATCATATCTTTGCACCAAGTCATTTTTTAAAGTTTAGTATAAAATAAGAGTTCTAAGTTCTAAGTTCTAAAGTTGCCGATCCCAGATTTAAGTTTAACTTTTAGTAAATTTGTTATAAAATAATAGTTCCAGTTGAAAGATCAAAGGTCCCAAAGGAGAATTTTGTTATAAAACAGAAATGGGCCCTGGGCACTAAAGAATACGTTACGCAATTTATTCGAACTACTGTTTACTCTTGTGTTGTCTTGATGGGAAATACATTTTTTGCATCAAATCAGCGAGTAATATTTTTTGGTTATGGTACTACCTCTTTGAAGATTGCCTATAAAAATAATGCCACCCTAATAAAAGTTTAGCCAAAGCTTTTTTGGCCTTGGACTTATACATTGTCGGTTTATGAGAATAAATGCATTACTTATAGTATTTTATGATAAATATATGCTTGATCCAGCAGACAGCTTTCTCATGTCCAAATATTGATGCAATATATATATTAGGTTGGCCGCCGCTGGTATGACAGATTTTTAAACCGTTGATATCAGTAGCCCCGCCCCACCGCCTAAAAAGTGTCCATCAATCAAAAGAAAACTTTTAAGGCGGTGGGGTTATTAAAATCATGAGATGTTGCAAAAATGGCCACCCTAATATATATTTTCCCCTAATGCGCTCCTTTTCTCGTCGATAGTCCATAACTACTCCGTGTATATTTTTGCCTATTTCTGGCTGAGGAAGTTTTTGTAATCGGCCTGGCAGATCCTTGTCAAAACTGTTTAATTGCTGATAACTACGCTGCAGTCTCCGTAGATATCATCCCATTTGTTCCTAAGCTCATTTATAAATATTTTAAAAATATAAAGCGATTGACTGCACGTTATTTGAGAGCTTGCGGAAGTTGTTTGTTTTTTATAACTTTTCAGCCGACCCTCGTTGCTGACAGGCTGCTACAGCGCCTGCGCTCCTTGCGTGCCGTCGTCTGGCTTTTTAGAGAAAGCTGCGCAGCTTCAGCCTTTTTTTTTTGTTTTTTTTTCACTTTTACTTGTTGTTGCTGTCGCTGCTGCTGCCTGTTAATTTTAATTGCAGAACATTAACATTTGTTAGCGCGCTTGCATTTTGCTGGCTTTCCCATCCTGGCAGCTTACAAGACGTGGCCAGACGTGGGAACAGCCAAAGAAATTTGCTGCCAGGGTGTGGTAAATAAAAACCGTAGCCCAAGTCCAAAAACGACTAGAAGAAGTTGAAGCAGCAGAAGAAGAAGAAGAAGAAGAAGAAGAAGAGGAAGAAGCAGCAGCAAGAAGTTGCATGTGGAATGCATTGTGGCTGACTTAGATTAGTTGCGCTTATGCAACAACAATAGCAATAACAACAACAACAACATAATAAATGCAACAAAGAAAAGGGCGCCCCACTTATATGTATACATAGCCAAAGGGCAGCATTTGGGGGCCAGTTGCCATTTGGCATTGGCCAAGGCAGCTCTTAACGCTGACTCAGCTTTGCTGTTGCTGTGTGTGTGTGTGTGTGTGTTTCACGCCCTGCAGCCATTTTATAAATACACACACGCATACACACACACACACACACACACCAAAAACTAATGCAAGTTGTGCGAGCCCAAAGCTAATCAATGCTGCACAGCAACAGCGCCAACATGGAAGATTAATACAAAAGAAAACATAATTATTTAAAGACATCGAAGCACAAATACTCTTAACCATTTGGATAGTTCCTAAGCCAAGTTAGCAAAGCTGGGAAATATAAAGGCAGAGAATACTGTCAGAGACACAAGACGCGATGAACGCTTTGGCTGGATTAAAAACAAACTCAAAATTGGTTCAGAAAACCAGAGCCAAATCTAGGGCAATGGAATAGAAGTTAACTTGGACGGAACCACTTATATGGCATGAGTGCTTTTATGGCAACGATAGACCCCCCATCAAACAGCAGCTACGCCAAGAGGAAGGAATACAGACGAAACTCAGACTGGATCTGAGCGGTTGTCTTATGACTATCTAAGCAGCTTCATATTTCCTACGCTCTGGAATAGATTAAAAAATATCACAATTTGGCTTAACTTACAGCTCACTGCAGTCTCTAGATGCGGAGGAGTCCTTCAAATAAATACTTACAAAGTAAGTCACAGCTGAAATATATTTCCACTAAGATAGCCCAAAGAATAAAAAATCATGTGAACTACCTGGCCATGCTTTAATATTAACAGCCTAATCTGTTAGGTTATTTCTGGCAAAAAGCTAATGCTATTCTATTTCTTGGGATCCTCTTGGAAACCATTGCGGAAGCTCTCTACCGAGTACTATTAATAAGATTGAGACGATCACTCAAGCTAAAATATGCTTATCAAAAATAATAATAATAAAAATAATATGCAAAATCGGTTGTATATATCATATACCGCCCATAGGGTCGATCGGTCGAAATATATTTTTTTGGGCCAAATTCGTTTTGATTCGTCTGTTTTTGGAAATATCGTAACCAAATTTGGCAAATATATATGTATCTTTAGGAGTTTTTGAGCAATCTACCGGATTTTGCACCAAACACGTTGTTTTGAACGATCGATCCTATGGGTGCTATATGATATAGTCGACCGATTTTGATCAAATTTGGTACAGAGCTTGAGAGCTATAAAAAACCAAATTTGGTACAGATATCTTTATAAATAAACGAATTATTCATCTAAAACTTTTGGTTTTTAAAACAAATTTACATTTTTCACTTTTTACAAAAATTCCTGATATTTACACATTTTTCCCCAATTTTGATAAAGAAGCACTCATTTTTTTCGTAATCGATCAAACTTTACGAGCCGTAAAAAAAACTGTATTAAAAAATTTTTCTAAATTTTTAAATTTACATTCGAAATAGAATTTTTTTCAAAACTTTGCTAAAAATTACGAAAAATTTCATATGAATGTATAAATAGCGTTTAAGCCGTAAATTTTTTAAAAATTTGTTTGAAGTATGATCGATGTGTAATTCAATTATCTACAGTTTAGAAAAAATCAAAATCAGTTTAGTATAACCAGAGATATATGCTTTTAACCAAATACACTTTTTTTTTGATTTCGAAAAATAGATTTTTCGAAATATCTCGAAATCCGTTCCATGAAAAAATTTTTGGACTACATTTTCGGTTTTAGCGTGCCATGTTGAGGATACCAAAATTTTTAAAATTTGTAAACTAGTGTTATATGCATTTAATTGATTATTATAAGATACTCATCTATATAGCGTGACCGGCAATGAGACTTTTCCAATTGTTTCAAAAGCGTCTAACTTAATATCTCCACCTTAAATCAATGTAAGTGTGGGTACAATATCATCATCAGAAGACTCAGAATTTTTGGCAAACCCAGAGACTCAGTTCGGTATATTTTGCGTTTGGATTTGGGACTATATCCGTATATCCGTCACTGCGGCCGGATGTCCATTAACAACGCTGTGAGTTCGCTAATTGGGCGCTAAAAATTGTGGTCAACGGCCTAGGGAATGATGGACTATGGCATTAGCTTTAAAATAACACCAGAATCAATTTGGTTACTCCCACCATTGTTGTTTGATTTAAATTTGTTTTGCCGTCATTCTTTAAAAGTTTAGTTTACATAGCAGGCGGTATGGGTTCGATAGATATTTCAGAGCAGAACTCCACCCGGAGATTCGCTGCTGACTTCAAACAAACAAAGAAGAGACTACACGAACGGAAAAGTGTCTTCAAAACGTCTTGCTTAGAAATCTTACAAATTTCGGGAAACAAAATAATAAACAATAATAAGTTCACATTTTAATGGAGGGAGTCTAATAAAGAAACAAATGTTGCTTTTCTGTCTTTCTGACGTTGACTGTTCTGCCCAAATATTGAATTCATAAATATAGTATTATTTCTACTTTAATTTTGTATTCATTTAATTTTTGTGTAATTTCATTAATTATGCAAATTCATTTATATGCAAACTTAAACTTTTGTATTATTTAGTAAAGGCATTAAGTTCGTCAAGTTCTAATTCGCTCTTTTGACTTTTTCGCTTTTGTTTATCATTAATTATGAACGACTGCAAACAGCTCCAATTTCATCTTGGTCTCGCTTTGTGGTTTGAGCCCATGCGGTTAAGTTCTTAACCGTGTTCTTAAAAATTTTGGCTTAAGCTCAAGCCAATTATGCTATTATACAAAATTAGGGTAAAAAACATTTCGCAACCAACTATTGTTATAATATAATAAGAACGTGTGCCCGAGCGTTACTGGGTTCACATGCTCTAAATTGGATGTAATGTATGACGCCTTTAGTTCTATTTTGGAATTGGATTTTATGTCTTTAATTGACTCGAAAGTGGGGGCGGGCAGGGCACACAGCAGTTGTAATAATAAAGGTACTTTTTAACTGATTTGTTTAGAACAATTTCATTTACTTTCAGCTAAAAAGGGAGTTCCTTGAAAATATCTTTAAAATGTAAAGTCATGAAATGTGATTATTTGTTATCTGCCCTGACTTGATTACACAGGCCCACAATTAAAAAAGATGGCGTACGTTAAAGTCGGGCGCGGACGACTTTGGGATACCCTGTACCACTGCTTGCAATAAAATCCGGTAAATTGCTTAAGAACACCAAAAGACATTTGATTGCCAAATTAGGTTACGATACCTTCATAAACAACCAAAAACAGACGAATTTTTAATCAACCACTTTTTTTCGACCGATCGGCCCTATGGGAGCTATATAATATAGTCAACTGATTTTGATCAAATTTGGTATAGTACTTGGGAACTCTAAAAAACTTCTTAATGCCAAATTTGGTTACAATATCTTCACAAACAAACGAATCTCAACGAATTTTGTACAAAAAACAAATTTTCGACCGATCGATCCTATGGGACCTATATGATATAGTCAACCGATTTTGATAAAATTTGGTACAGTACTGGAGGTTTCTAAAAAACTTCCGATTGCCAAATTTGGTTATGATATCTTCATAAGCAAACGAATTATCCATCTAAAACTTTTGCTTTTTTTCGAGGTCCTCTGAAACACCCCTATGGGAGCTATATAATGTAGTCCCGATATCAAAAAATAAAATAAACTTGTCTCTTATGGATTAATAAGGGATCTTATCTGAAAGTTTGGTTGCTCTAGCTCTTACCATCTCTGAGATCTAGGCGTTCAAACGGACAGACGGACAGACGGACATGGGTATATCGACTTCTCTAGTCACTCTGATCATACTTTAGGTAACTTTGGGGGGTCTCCGACTTCTCCTTCTGTACGTTACATACATTTTCGGCTTGCACAAACACAATATACCCTTTGTACCATACGGTACAGAGTATAAAAATGGTGTGAACCTTGCATGTAACAAGACTAAGCTTATGGATGTTGAGCCGAATCCAATGCCCAAAAAAACCACGTCATGTCAGGGTGCTAAGATGTTTAAAAGATATAATTAAACATGAGGATGAAGAATATCAATATCAATAATTCGAGGATACAATAAATGAAAATGGTTTTCCAAAATGTTGGGAATGCTGGTAACTCTTAATTTTAATGATAATTTAAACAAAAATTTACAACTCGAGTATTTGGGACACCTCATTATTAAAAAACCCGTTAGTAAGCCAGATTATTGGAAGCATTAGAGAAGTCATCGTTATACCCGCAAATATGGATGTCCCTATTAATTGGGGACACATTATATAAGCAAGATCCATACGATTCTGTTTTAGAATAATATGAGCCAAATTACAAAAGATATGTTACATCTTTCCACAAGCAGACATCCATTCCACGCAAATCATTTAACTCTACAAAACATGGCGTAGGTATTTAGTGATGTGCCGGAAATCGCTAGATGATTAATATTCATTTCAAATCTTTAATAATAAATTGGCGTTTCTTTCTATTTTTATTAAGTGCTCCGTAGGTATACTAAGAAATTCAACTTCTATTCAGAAGAGATGACAATCAAAATTTTTTTTTTTTTTTTAAAGCTCAACAATTATCTACCATTTTTATTACTTGCTTCAAACGTAGGTTTACTCAAAAATCCAACTTCTTTTTAGAAGAGATGACAATATAAAATACATTTTTTTTTGGGGTTGGTCAAAGGAACTTTTTTTTTTGTATTATGGGATAGGATTTCTCAACAAGAATACTCTTTATTATCAACCATTTTTATTACTTGCTCCAAGCGAAGATTTACTCAAAGATCCAACTGCTTTTTAGGAGAGATGATGATATACTTTTTGTTTTTTATTATGGGATAGGATTCCTCAACAGCAAAGCTTTTACGTAGCTATAATTTTTATTGCTTGATCCAACCGTAGGTTTTCTCTGAACCCCAACTTTTCTATGAAGGATACTAATACGAGTTTTTTTGCGATAATAGATGGGGACTCCTAAAAAGCAAAGCCCTTATTCATATTGGGACTGCCAAGCAATTCGGGTTATTGCATGCAAGGCAATATTATGGGATATATCCACACATTGACAAATTGTTGTTGGCTTGAAATTGGTTTAAAAGAGATTTGTGGCACAATACGAACTAACTTGACTGATTCCAATTTTTTTTGCTTATATCACTAAAGACTCTTAAAGGGTATTTAAAGCAACAAAAACAACAACAACAAATTGACTAGTTGCGACAGAGTAAAATCGCTGCTGTTGTTGATTATTAAATGTCTCATGTGTGGCAATGGGACACTGCAACAACAACAACAGCGACAACAATAACAAGAAGAAGAAAAACAATTACAATCACAAGTGAAACCAACAACAATTTTGCGCTTCAAATCATATGTAAGCTGCTTGGTTGGATTTTGAATGGCTTTGTCAGGTTGCGTGTGCCACATGGCGCATTTGTTGTTGTGTATCTGTATCTTTAGTTGTATCTTTTAGCTGTTGTCTATTGCTATTGCTACTGATGAGCCCGCGCAATGCTGTCTTCTGATTGCCAAATTGCGTCAGTCGCTATTTCTCTTCTTTTATTTCTTTTTTTTGATGTATAGGGATTTTGTTAAAGCCATCTCTTTTGGCCTGGCAGCCAAATCCACCCACTCACAGACGCCCCACAACAACAAAAATTTTGGGGGCAGAATGCAGCTGCTGCCGATACGTTGTCTGCGTTTGCGCCTACGTCTCCGTCGTGGTCTTCTCTGTTGTAGCTGCCAGCATGCTATTGAACTTTTGCTATTTGCCAAGATTCCCACACACCTGCAACACGGCAACTGCAACCGACACCCACCCAATGTTGCAGTACAACAGTATCTTTGGCTACTATGCGAAGCAGTTGTTGCAGTTGCAGCGTGTGAATTGCACGGCCGCTTTAGTGATTTGAGGCGTGACACGATACTTTGTTTCAAGTACATTTCTGTTGTTGCATGACACGCCAACAGCACATCAGCCATTGAGGCATCATGTGCCCTAATACAGCAGGTAAATGACCGCAGGCGACATCCACAAATATATTCATATGTACACATGAAGAAAAAAAAGCCACAAATAATCATAAATCTCAAAAGCAGTTCAAGTTCAACTTAATATTAGCTGGTCCATTTGGTATTCCAAGGCAGCAGCTGTCAAACATCTTTGATGGATGCAATAGTAGTCAGCTCTGCAGGGCATTTGATTTAAGACAATGCAGAAATTAGGTTATGTTTAAATATAAAATTATTTGATATTGCATTGTTGGGATAAGTCAAGAATCTTGCTCAGAGAGTAGTTGCCTTATTTGACCCGTTTTCTAATCACTTGCAATGGCTGCGTCGTATTTTGAAGATATCTATGGCACACATAGGATAGGAAATCATCAATCAAATAAATTATCGAAAATATTGCTGATTCTTTTTTTAACAAAGGCAAAGCAGCACTATAATGATATCGAAGAAAAATATTCATTTTTGACTTATTATTATTATCAATAGGTTGTGTAAAACAGAGACTCATCTTAAAAAGCAAAAAAAAAAAATATGGAAAAGATATATTAAAAAAAATTATACACAAAACAGTAATTTACAAAAACAAAAATTTGTCCAAAATAATAAAAAAAATTTTGTATAAAAAAAATATATATACAAAATATTAATTAATTAATTATACATTATATGTATATATAAATTATATTATACAAAAATAATATGAATTAAAAAAAAAAAATATGTATAGAGGAATTATATAAAAATTTTATATTAGGTGCGCAACTAAGTTCTCGCTGTTTGTGAATAGATGGCTTTAGCAGAAAGTTCTGGTCGATTTTGACATACCCAAAACTTCATAAACGAAGCTTAGGCTTATGGTAAGCAAACTGCTATGGCACATTAGTGAATTTCTTTTTGCATTATTTACTTGTGGTTGTGTGAAAATGTCTAGATTTGTGCCAAAAAATCATAATTTGCGGGAAGTGTTGATTTTCTTGTTCTGTTCGAAAAAAACCGCAGCTGAAGCGCATCGAGAACTCCAAAAAGTGTACGGAGATGCTGCTACAAGCGAAACAACGTGCCGTGATTGGTTCCGTCGCTTCCAAGACGGTGATTTCGATGTTGACGACCGTCCACGTAAAGGAAGACCCAAAACCTTCGAAGACACTGAATTGGAGGCATTGCTCGATGAGGATTCGTGCCAAACGCAAGAAGAGCTTGCTTCAGCATTAGGAGTTACCCGCCAAGCCATTTCCAAGCGATTGCATGCTTTGGGAATGATTCAAAAGCAAGGAACTTGGGTTCCTTATGATTTGAAACCAAGGGACGTTGAGCGTATCGAACTCAATTGATGCGATTGAGCCGAGCACTGCGAGAAAAACGGCCACAATACGAGCAGAGGCACGAAAAAGTGATTTTATTGCATGACAACGCTCGGCCTCACATTGCCAATCCTGTTAAAACCTACTTGGGAACGCTCAAATGGGAAGTCCTACCCCACCCGCCATATTCCCCAGATATTACGCCGTCCGATTTTTACTTGTTCCGCTTGATGGCACATGGTCTGGCTAATCAGCAGTTCCATTCATATGAAGATATCGGAAAATGGCTTGATTCGTGGATAGCCTCAAAAGACGAACACTTCTACCGTCAAGGTATTCGAACTCTGCCAGAAAGATGGGAAAAAGTTGTAGCTAGCGATGGGCAATACTTTGAATGAGTCATTGATAGCCATTTTTTTATAATAAAGTAACATTTTCATCAAAAAAACAGCGAGAACTTAGTTGCGCACAATAATAACAAACAAAAAAAATACCTCTACCAACTCAGCTGTACCTCTGTGTGCTAACAATCGTATATACACATGATTATAATTTCGTTACGTGACGATTTTTCTATCATTTCACTCTAGCTTCGTTCGACGAAAAATTTTGCTCATCCGCTTAAGTATTTATAGCTTCGTTATTTTTTGATTCATGAATTTTTATCAATGGAACTAACTTTTATTTTCGAATAAAAGCTTGATATTTATTTTTATTTTTTTTTTTTTGTTTACATAGGTGTACGAAGTTTGAAAAACCGAAAAGTGTGGGACTTGTGGACTATACTCGTATGTATATATATATTTATTTATAACAAATTAAAGCTAGTTCTCAATACTTAAAAGTATTACGAATAATATTACTGGAAACTTCGACTCGAAAACTTAATAAAACTTCTACATTTCGTATGGGAACTACTAGGCCTTGACTTTGATACTGAAAAAAATCTCCAAAAAATCTAGAAGAAAGATTCAGGTGTCTTTTATCTTTAATTTGAAATTTAGATATATCATACAGAATACAGTATTCAAATATTCAAACCCTCGAAAACTTATAAAAATTACGGATAAAAAAAAAATGCTTCAAATATTTTTGAAAAACCAAAAGATTAATAACAAATTTTTGTTCGCCATGTATAAATGTATAAAAAATACAAGAGACTCAAAATGTGAAATGGAACACCACACTTTTAAATAACTCAACGAATCGCCAAAAAATCTATGCGAAAGATGAAGCTGTATGTTATCTTCAATCTGAAACCGACATATTTCATAGAGAATACCTAAGAAGTTACGAAAAAAAAAACAAAGACAGGCAGTATTCAAATGAGTATACAAATTTTTTTAAAAATCAAACGTTTTATAAAAAATTTCATTTACAGAAACTTAAAATGAGAAATGGAACACCAATCTTTTAATTACTAAAGCAATTTTAAAAGAATCTTGGAGACTGATAAAGCAGATATCGATCGAGATATATTCGAAAACTACTTAAAAGTTCGGAAAAAGAAATAAACAAAAAGTTTTCAAAAATTTTCGAAAAAAAAAGTTGTTAATAGTTTTTTGAAAGTTTTGAGCTGGAGTAAACCAAAAATAGAAGAAAGTCAAAATGAGATATGGCCTAGATATGGATAATTAAGGTTATAAAGGTTTTTATCTTTGTACAGTCGAACTTCATTATAAAAAAAAAAACACCATCTACAGCGTATTTTTCTATACTACGATTTTTATGATTCTATGAAGGATTTCTTTATAACGAATGAATATTTTGCTGCCGTGTGAATTCGCTTAGCGAAAGTTCAATATATTTATATAAAAAAATGTTTATAGGGAAATGTGCAGGTGTGCACTGATGGGTGAAAGAAACTGCTCTTGCAAATGTGGCACAAGAAGCTGCACTTAAAAAGTTGCGCTTTTTTTATCAGAAACGAGTGTGGTAATGGAAACGCACTTAAATATACGCTGCATGGATACCATGTGTCAAACGTAGAAACCGCAACAGGTGTTTAGCTGCGGAAACACCTTTATAGCGCCAACTTACGGCGTGTGAACGCGACATTAGAATAATATATGTATCTGTCCCTCAGATATCTCATTCATTATTTCAACACTTTAATGAAAATTGATTGCTTACTTAATCTTATCGCTTTGCTGTTAATAGATTTCTTACAGTGTACGTTTATATCACATGTTGGGTAAGTACTATATATGTATATCAAAAATTGAATTGTTTTACATAAATTTACATGCATTGAAGTTGTCATTGTTGCTGTAGGTACTAGTTGCTGCTGTCGCTTTAATTGAAGTTGCATTTTATATGCATTTTCCTACTGAGGCCTTTGGGGCAATTTTGTGTTGCTCAAGTCTTTCATTTTGCCCACGCGCCTATGTACTACTATGTACCATGTACTGCTATATACATATATATACAAGTAAATATTCAAATTGTATGCCAGCTGCATCCATTCAGCTCCAGTTATTCGCTCATGATTCGCGCACAGCTGCAGGCTGCAGACATGAAATGAGCAACAAGTTTTACACATACCAACTGCAGAGCCAGCTCCAAGTCGGTTACTATGCTCCAAGTGCCAAACTGGATGGATGACCAGGGCGCGGTTGCTGATAAATAAAATGAAATAAATTGGCCAGGCGCAGCAAATCTTCTTCTTTAGTCGCCGATCGACAGCGAAAGTTGAAAACGCCACAGCCAATTCTAGCGGCGCTTCCGTCACGAAAAAAGGAGCCGATTCGGAGGTTCGTCAGAGAAATTAGTTAGAGGCTACCGAGCTGGGCTTGAAAGCAGTGTATCCAGATGAGTAGGTGTGGTAAAACTAACTAATTTTCACAAGATCTCGTCGAATAAAGGTCGCGGAAGGTGATAGCTTGTAGTACCAGATTTACGCATCCTGACTAGGTTACCTGACAGTGCCTAGAGA
This sequence comes from Chymomyza fuscimana, assembly GCA_949987675.1. Taxonomy (NCBI): domain Eukaryota; kingdom Metazoa; phylum Arthropoda; class Insecta; order Diptera; family Drosophilidae; genus Chymomyza; species Chymomyza fuscimana. Next base: position 36,189,097 of record OX465090.1, on the reverse strand, counting down.
GATCTACTCGCAAACCGATCGATCATATTGTAATCGATGGCGACTCTTACATAAGCCGGCAGATAAGGAAGGAAGAAAGCGCGAGTCATAAGGAGACACGCGAAAATCGCGATGTGTATGTAAGGGTAGTTAAACGTATGACCCAAAACCTGAATACATGTATACCGTAAAATCAAGATACTAAAAGAAAGCTGGTACTACCTCAAGCTATAGATGAAACGCCCTACCGCATAATAGTTCATCTGGGAATCCAAATATTCCTCTAAAAGTTTTGTGGTGCAGCGTATTAAACTCTAAAAGGCTTCACTTCCGTCTGTGGCATGGACGTAAGTGCTGTCATTAGAAAATTCTTAAAGCAACCCACTGGTTCGCACATGCAACTAAAACTAAAAGTAAACACAAATCAAAAGCAACGAAGAAAAAAAAAATACTTGTTAGCTGCCAACTTTGATGACGACGACGACGACGACGATGGTGGCGGCAGCTTTGTGGCTTTGGCTGCTGCTGCCGCTGCTGCTGTAAAACTTGCTTACTAGCTTATCCTACAAATGCCAATCCGCAGCTGAGTTGGCTAGGTAAGGCCGACCTGGGCAGCTCGACCGAACCAAACCGCGCACTGATCCGCCCAGCCCTACCGCCCGCCTGCTACAAAAATGCCGTCTCAGAATTAGCCATGACGACGAGGTGGGCAACTCAATGGCTGGCTGGCTGGCTGGCTAAATGCGGCTGCTTGGCTGGCTGAGGCTCGACTGCCGATGGCTGCTAACTGCAAACTGCGAACTGGTTACTTAAACGTTAAATAACCAGAAAGAAAGGTATTGTCGAAGAGCCAAAGCTGCCATACCCTTGCAGTACAAACAAAAGATTCTCAAGATCAATATTGTAGAACTTTAGTTTTGGCTGCAACAAGAGTTGAAACGTTTTTCCAGAATTTTATCAAAAGCTGACACATGCAGACGCAGTGCAGTCTTCGGTGAACTTGTTTTAAAATTGTAAGAATCTCGGATATTTTCAAAGACTCTGGATTCTCTAGATCTGCGCCTGATCAATTCTTCCCAAATGTAAATGAAAATTAAGAAAATCGATAAGTTTTCTTATTTGAATTTTTCTGTAAACTGAAGTATGACTTACACTGAATATGCATTTTGTTCTTCCAAATATAGTTCCAATATAAGCAGAAACTCAAGTTACTTTCGAACAATATCATTAAGAATCTAATAATTTATTTCGATTTAGTATGAATTAAATTGATTTTGAAGCTTGCAAAAATATTGTATATGCTATTAAAAGAAACTTAGACTTTATAAGATTCTAGATAATGAAGTTGAGCCAGGGATGACTTTTTACTTAAAATTTAAAACCAAAATTGAATTGAAGCTATAAAAAACTTCGAAACACCAAATTTGGTCACGATATCTTCAAAAGCACGCGAAACACAACGAATTTCGTTGAAAAACCTTTTTTTGACCTATCTATCCTAAGGGCGTACTATGATACGATAAAACGATTTTGATCAAATTTTATTCAGTGGTAGGGAACTAGAAAAAACTGCTAAACGCAAAATTTGGTTACGATGTCTTTATAAACAAAGCAAAAACAACGAATTTGAGGTACTATGGGTACTATATGAAATAGTCAACTGATATTGATAAAATTTGGTACAGAGCTTGAGAACTATAAAACACTTTCGAATACCAAATTTGGTTACGATATCTTTCTAATATTAAATGAATCTTGCATTATAATTTTTTTATTTGGTGTTTTATTTTATATAATATATAATTAACTATTTTTTAAACAATTTTAACTCACATTTTTTATATAATGTTTAAGAATATATTTTTCTACCTAAATATTCAATGAAACTAACATTGCTTGCTTTAAAAAAAAGCGAAATTTTTAAAGATTTTCGAAAAAGTTTAATATAATATTTAATAACGATATATTTTGGGATTTTTTTTTACAAATTTAACAATATAGGTGTTGAAACATACAAAGTATTTATAAAATATTTTAAAAAAAATTTAAAAAAAAATATGTTTTTAAAATTTTAGAAAATATAGTTAAAAAAATTTGGGAAAATATTTTTTAAAAATTTTAGAATCTTATAAAATATTTTTTTTTTTAATTTGAGAGGACACTTTAAAAAAATTGTACACCAAAAATTATATTTTTTCGTTACAAAATTAGAACAATATTCAAAATTTTCTTGGTAATCTTTTATGTTGTAGTCCCAGCAGTTCAAAATATTAATACAAAATTTGTTAAGAAAATCAATTCAATATTTTGTTATTATAATTCATACAAAATAAAATTGAATATCAATTGCTTGTAAGCAATAGACCATTCTCCAATATGTTATGTTATTCTAAATATATATAGATATTCTTGATCACATCGGCACAGCTCGAAATATAGCCAAGTAGCTTTTTTGAAAATTGTCAAAAAAAAATAAAAGAAAGGTTTTCAAAAAATCGTGTCATAGAAAAAAAAAAAAAGAGTGGTTTGATTTAGTCTTATTCGAATTATTGAATAGATTTCATCAAATCCTAGCTAAAAGAATATTGATTGATTCTCTTAGGCTTTATGATTACGGATCCCTGCGCAAACACCGTGACATAGTTAATAGACTTTGCCAAAAGCGTATAACAAGAAAAAAATGTAGAAACAAACAAACAACAAGCGCAGGAAAATTATCAAAAGGAATAATTCAAGCGCCTAGCGTTGATCGGCTAGACAGCAGCCGTCTTGAATTACAAAAGGAGCTTTGAAGCCTGTGGCCAGACCAGGCCAGGCCAGGCCAGGCTACAGCAGACCAGAGCAGGCATGACCAAAAACCCAAGACCAGAGCAAGATCGCGGGCCAAGCGACAGCCGTTGCATTTTTGTTAATTTCAATTTTGTGTATCTATGAGATACGCGCACCATGAATTGCCATTTCGCAATTTGCATGTGCAATGCAATCAGGCGACTAGTCGGCTGCAATGAAGCCGCTGTTGAAGTTGATGCTGAAGCTGAGATCTGCATGGAGCTGCAGTTGGGGACTAGCAGTGTGTTATTAAATGACAATTAACGCCATCATGACGATGACTGTGCCGATGACAATGATGATGCGGCTGATTGGAGTGGCCAGGAAATGCTGTCACTATGCCACAATTAACCGATTGGCCCACAACGCGGCAAATCCAGCAAATCCAGCTGCATCTACAACGCTTCCAACGCCCGCTTAACATTCGAGTAAGCATTTGAAAGTTTGCCTCGTTGCGTTTACCGCATGTTTTATCTGTGTGTGTGTGTGTGTGTGTGTGTGTGTGTATCTGTGTGCCTCACGTTCGGCAGCGTCTCAAGTGGCGGCCAGTCGAACCGCTCAAATGGCACGCCATACATTGCATAAGCCATTTTTCCCAATAATCAGTCACTCAGCCAGCCAGCCACTCAGTCATAATCTCATAATCAGCGTCAAATGTGCGCCATGGAGTAGCAGCAGCAGCGGCAGCAGCAGTTGCAGCTGCATTAAGCCCAATCATTCCAGTTGACTATGCAACAATGGTCAGGAGTCTGGGTGAAAGAGGTACGCATACAATTCCGTTAAAATGAGAAAGTAGCTGCGGAAGGTATAACAACAACTCTATGGAACTATTGGGCCAAGAGGATTGCGGCCAAGAACTTTCTAGCCATGACCATTGCCATTGGGCCATCAGTCATTGCCAGATTGAAAATATTTGGAGCAAATCGAAACATGACAAAGGTAATGCAATAATTACGGAAATCAATGAACAAAAAAAACATAATGTACAGTGTCAAAGTTTAGATACACTTGACGTCTAATTGCTAGTTACGATATACACTAAAAAAAATTCTGAAACTGGAGTAGTTTGATTTGTGGATTTGGTTAGTTTTTTTTTTTTAATTCGATCGGAGGAAACTAGAATTTGGTGTGTTTGCACAGCTTAGTAAAATCTGGAGGTCTACCATGTTCTCGTTCAACACTAAACTAAATCTGTTCTCTTGTTCGGATGCAAAACTTGGTTTACAACAGAGGGTCTAACCCACAAGATTCAAGTCTTTATTAATAATTGTCTGCGAAGAATCTTGAAAATCTGTTGGCCGGATGTTGTATCAAACGAAGATCTCGACGGCATATCCAGAGAGATGCCCATCGCCAATGAAATTAAACTTAGGAAATGGCAGTGGGTGGGCCATACTCTTCGTAAACAGCCAAACGAAATATGCAGACAAGCACTGGACTGGAATCCATAAGAAAGCAGACGCAGAGGGCGGCCGAAAACAACTTGGCGAAGAACTCTGCAAAGAGAAGTTGAAGATAGGGGAACTAAAAGCTCTAGCTCACAACCGGGATCAATGAAAACAATTCACGCTGGCCCTATGCTCCACTAGGAGTAACAGGACATAAGAAGAAGAAACTAGAATTTAATCGCCTGATAAATAAAAGAAGCAAAAAATAAGCCTAAAAAGGTGAAAAATTAATTAGCTAGAGTGAAGGCAGTGCCACGAGCAGTCGGTTTGCCTTCGGGCGACCCTGTCAGGAACAAAGTTGCTTTCGATTATTCTTTTTCATGGCACAATTTGCCATATTGGGCTAGAGGCTACAAAGACTAAAGCTACAAATCTAAAGATAGCAGCAGATAGGATTTAAAATCGCGGCAGAGAAAATTGCAAATTTTAAAATTCATAAAAAAATTACTTGTTTTAGAAATTCACGTTAAGCGAATTCTTTCAAAATGCGAGATTTACAATTCTAATTAAAAGTTCTGCAAGAGATTGCGTCTATGACGCTTTGTTCGAGTTCGTTGTTCCTACGACTCCACAAAATGACGCTGAGCAATACTTGTGACGTAGAAAAAGCATCTCTACGAACCCGACGACGTTTACAAGGAGATAATAACTAAGAAGAACAGTGCGACTCCGGTGCGCCAGTAATCGATGCCAATGTTCCAGTAATGCGGATGACACCAAAACTCTCAAAAGATTCCACTTAGTTAAACTTACTATATATACATTAGGGCGGGTCAATTTGTATGGGGCCGAAAAAACCTTATGGGGCTCACTCGGATTTTGATTCTTTGGATAATTCTAAGCAAATTTGCCCAAGAAACTATGGGTCTAAAATGAATTTCGAGTCGCCTACTTTTTCAAAATAGGTTTTTTTCGACATATTCAAAAATCGACTTAGAAATTCATTAGAAGGCCAAAAATCGATATTTTTCTCTAGCCAAATGTGAATTTGGGGGTTTTTGGGGTCGAGGAATTCATTTTTGACATCTATTTTTAATTTTGGGTGCCGCCAGAGGGCGCTTTAGTGTTGGTTTTTGATTTTTTTCGGTTTTTTTTCTTCAAAAATTTTGAAAAAGTGGGCGACTCGAAATTCATTTTAGACCCATAGTTTCTTGGGCAAATTTGCTTAGAATTACCCAAAGAATCAAAATCCGAGTGAGCCCTTATACCGAAAAAAATTGACCCGCCCTAATATACATATATTATTTTATTTACATGACAAATTTTATGACTCAACCAACATACCCGTTTGCAGGTGAAAAATGTCAACAATAACAGTTTTAATTTGAAGGTAACACACAATTAACGCATTTTCCTATTATTATCTACTTAATTTGTATTTAAAAAAAAAAAAAAAATTGTGTCGCCTCAAAAAATAACTAAAGCTGAAGGCCCCGCATTGGGAGAGGGCCGCATCCATGGGCGCCGCTAAGCGGCTTTAAGCATATACAATGCAGTTGTGGGCAAGAGGAGTGTAAGTAGGAGAGAGGCGGCATAGCAACTGCTTACAAGGCAACACCAACAACAAACAAACAAATAAACAGTAAGCATGAATTTGCAATAAAGCATCAAATTACAGTTACAACAAACAAAGTAATGGACACGCATATACATACATATGTATATATGTATATGTATATACATGTAGGTATTGTATTTAAGATATAATATATTTGTATGTAGCTTTTGAAGTTGTTCTCGAAACAGCAATAACAAAAGTAAGTAGTGTGTGTAGGTATTTACCTCATTTGTGTTTTTTTTTTAAGTTGGCAGCAGAGAAGAAACTTCAGCACTCGACGCTTCTAAATGGAGCGCAGCAAAAGACGAGATAACAATAACAACAACGAAAAATGCAAAAACAAAAAAAAACTTGCAATTACACCAAAAACGCGAAATTCTTTTGCGAATTTTGGGGCGTTTTGTTAAATAACGCGGCGTTTTATGTAGACCTTTTTTTAGTTGGAATTTAGTTAAAGTTTGTTTGAAACAACTTTAAAACGCGTTGGGTTGCACTTTACACTTTTGTGGCTTACTTGGACTGGCTTTTGTTGTTTTTTTCGTTTTAGGCTTGACTGCGCGCAGACACAGACAGGTGCAGGTGCCCCTGCAACAGCAGCAGCTACAATAGCAGTCGTAATAAAAATACAGCGAAATAAGCCAAAATTAAAATATTTGCAACACTTTTGTTTGATGCACATGCAAATTGTTTGCCACAAATAAAACAAAACAATAGTTAAGGAATGCACGCAAAAAAAAAAAAATGTTTTGTACAAGCTTGGTCTAAACTATTCCGCTTAGCGCTTAAAAACAAACTAAACACATTCAACGACCGGGCGCAGAATAAACAATGTCGTTGGCGTTGCCAGCCTGTTACGCTTGCGTGGAACGTGGAAGCTGCTATCGGTTGTTGGCTGGCTTCCATTTAAAAACAACAGATGGCGCTAGCGTATAGTAAAAACGTTTTTCAAAATGTTTGAGCCGTTAATGTAACCAAAAGCAACAAATTGTGTGATAGATAATTTTTTGTTTCTCATTTTCTTGTCGCCAAAATGTTCATGGAATATTGAATTTACACTGCTGGAAATGCCTCAATCTTTTACTTTTTAATTGAGTGCACGGCATTGCTGTTTTTTGCGGTGACAGTCAATAGTGGACAGCCTTTACGAAATCCGTCGGTGACTTTGTATCCAGGTGTCATATAAAGTAGAGCATTGCCATTTTTTTCTAGATGTTTCACGTCGGAGATCGTAATAAATCATGTTACGAAAGTGTTTATGATTAGCCTGATGACCGCTGTTGTTCTGGCTATAAACTTCTTTGTTATTTAGAATCAATTATAAACTTATATCTTAAAATTATATAAAAAAAAGTAATAATCTTTTAAGTTAAGATAGATAAGATAAAATACACTTAGCAAAAACAAATAAAAAAATGTATTTTAACTGCCCCCAGCGTTAGCGCGATAAACAAAATTATCGAACAGCGACTTAGCCGATACACGATAAGCCACAAGCTAGGCTTCATTTAAGTTGCATTTTTGCCCGCTAGGGTACCAACAGATCGCTGCATTAAGCTGCGCTTGCGCTACAAGTATCAACAGATGGCGCTGGCATTTAAAAACAGAAAAAATTCAAACACAAATAACGTTTTGTTTTTAGTAGTAAAGTTGCGAAAGCGTTGTTTAATTAATTTTCTTCCATTATACAAATGTACTCTTGGAGAGTTTTAGTACTTTTTTTTTTGCTTGCCTTACTGCTATCAACAGTTGCGCACACTCTTCGCATTCACAATTATTTATATATATATATATATATGTATGTATATATAAGTATATAGTTTAGTTTAGAATACAATTAATTTTGTTCAGAAAAAATGGGCAAGTAAATGACATGCTTATATTTCACGAAGCGAAAAATATATATATATATGTATATGTATATGTATAGATTTTGTTTGTATTTATATATATTTATGTATGTATATAGATTTGTAGATCTGCAGCCATAGCCAAATACGTCTTCATATGTATAAGTATGTGTATATATAGAATTTATATATAAAAATGATTTCCTTAGACATTTACAACATAGAGTATACCAAAGTGGTCACTATAATACATATGCATAAGTACATTAATATGCTTATATACTTATGTACATAGTATGTACATATAACTTTAGCTCTTTTAAATATGCTGCTTTATAACTGTCTGTATTCATGTAGTATTCGCTTAGAACCTTTATATGTATTTAATAGTATATAGCAAAAACAAATGTGGGCCAGAATAAAGCTTAAAAATAAGTAAGTTCATTTAACAAAAATCTCTAGAAAAGCATGGCAGAGTGGTTTGTAACTTTTTAAGTTGCTTTGTTTTGTCTCGAGTTTTTAATCTCTTTTCATTTTGGTTTAGTTAGGTACGCACACTGGTACAAGAGTATGCAAGTTTAAAGGCAGCGCGGGACTACTGGGCATACACGCATAATTACATAAGTGTATATAGCTGTATATAGTATGTATATGTATGTATATTTATGTATGTATGGGCATGCGTGTGTGCTTGTCTTTGTGTTTATTTTTTTTATATAATCTAATCATTAATGGTGGTAATCGTGGATTAATGGGCGGCACTGATTCTGTGTTAGTTAACATTTGCTATATGTTTACAATAAATAAATATATGTATATATTATGTATATATGTATAACTAGTTTAATTTATGATTTTTTTTTTTTTTTTTTATAACTATAATACAATTATCCTTGAAGTAACATTGAGCCAAAATAGTTTTATTTTTTTTTTATACAGATTCATAGCGCGAGCTTAGCGGGGCATTGAAAAATAGAAGTATAGTATAAGTATAACAAATAGTTGCCAAATAATTCCATATATTCTGTATATAACATTCGCTCCAATTTCACATGAATTTGAGTTAAAAGCTACAGAAGATATGTTAACATTTTGTTTGGTGTCAAAACTGCGAAATTACAGATTCTTAAAGTTTTAAGTTAAAAGTGCAAAAGAAGTTGAAGCTTAAACAAGTCAATATAAAAATTTGTAAAACGTTTTCTATAGCTAGAGTGCTTTCATTTGATATAAGGTTTCTAATTGTACAGTTGCAATTCAATCTGAAGAAAAGCTTAAAACTTAATCTTAAGTATTTTTAAGTAAAGAAACGGCTTTTGTAAGCCAGCAAGAAGTCAGCTGATAGTCAAAAATTTAGTTTTACAGCTTAAAAAAGCACCCTTTTTTTTAAATATACATAAAATTATAGTTAGCATTACAGTTGTCCAACAACACACATAAAACGCACTGCACTTGTGCAACAACTCCAAAACTTTCTAGTACGCGCCTTATTAAGTAAGCTACGTCGGCACAACACACTACGGATACATAATATACCTTTTAGAGCATTTATAACTACACTAGTTTACTTTTGATTTACATGCAAACCTACGCATTTGCGTTTCATTACTCTTTAGAAATAGAGAAAGGGGATTGGAAGAGGCTTAAGAAAGTGCTGTAGATTCTGGTTGTTCTCTTTTTACATTTTAGTTGAGTTTGAAGTGCGTGCATATACATGGAATAAAAGGGCATGTGCTCTAGGCCAGAGAGGCGGCTAAATATGTTTTTTTTTTTTTAAAAAAAGTTCTAATATAATTTACAAAGAATTGCAGAGAATTCATAGTTTTTTCTTTTCATCTTTCTTAAGATGCCTTCAAGTTGTTCAGTTTTGACTTGGCTTGTGCTGAATATGTTGAGCTTTTACTTTGAAATGGTTTTCTTTAATGGTTCCGAAACAAAGAGAAAAAGATTTGAAAATGTAATTATGAGTATGAAACGTAGACGTAGGCTTAGTTAAAGTTACAGGCGAGTGTGCAATTGTGTGTGCGTGTGTGTTGTGTCTCTGTATGTGTTTTTTTGAATTAGCGCTTTTAAAGCGAACGATTTTTTTTTGTTATAAAAATAAACTATGATTATAACTTAGATCTTATTGTGTATGCAATTTTGTTCCTATAACTATAAAGTAAATATATATTACGACACATTAGATTTTATATACAAGTATGTAAAAGTCTAATTTGTGTACTCTGGAACTGGCGCTAATGTGTAATGTTATTGTGTATCCATGTTGCTTGTAGTGCAAAGAGTGAGATTTATGAGAATCGATTGTTCTTAGGGAGAGCGACAGTGGTTCTTTCTTGGGCTTGCGCCTACAGATCAAAATAAAACTCAACAAGCATAGCCTAAAATTGGTTAACCTTTAGCTCGTTACCCTGCAACTGCACCAAACGGAATGCCTCTCGTATGGTGGGCGTCATCAATAGCTTTAGATTCTCTTCGGCCTCGGTGGGCAGCGAACGCAGCAGCTCCATAGAGGCCACCACCAACTGAGCCAATGCTGCACGCTTGTAATTTGAATCCTTTAGTATACTACTGGCCCTTTGCTGTTCAATCTCTGGCGAAATGGATTCCGCCTCCGATTTGGTCTGTCGATTCGTATCGAACGGATTGTTGCGACACTTTGGCTGAAACTCGCTTATAAGCGTTGTCATTGTAACATTTTCCTCCTCTAGCTGTATACATTTGCTGGGTGATGTCGATGTTGTTTCTGTCATTTCCGAGTGACTAGATGCACTTGCCGTGTCGCCATTGCCGTTCAGTGAGATGCACATAGGCTTAGGATGTACGGCAAGTTTTTGTGCATTATGCAGCTGATTGAGCGCGAAGTTGCGCTTCTCACCAATATCCTGACCACGCAACTTGCCATTCTCAATTTCATGTAATGCCGAGTTGCTAAGATACAGCTCACACACCAAATTCCAGGCATCCTGCAGGCAAAACAAATAGCGCACAAAATTTTCCTTCTTTTTTACGGTTGTGGTATTTAGGCGCGAGCAAGATTCGAGTATGAAATTAAGATCCTCGGGGCCCAAATTATAAACAACTATATCATTGAGATGTGAGTCCACCAGCGCAATGTAGTAAATCATCCAGGAGGAGGTCATTTGCTTATACAAATTAGCGGCATACTCAATGTTGGATACTTTTTGCATCAGAAACTTTAACCCTGGCCTTGAGTCAAACTCCAGCGCCGACATTAGATACTGCTTGACACAGCGCAGCAATATTTCCTTGGAGCGGAAGTCTAAATCGTAGTCATGCGTGGGCGTAGCCGCAGTAGCAGCATAGTTATCAAATATGCATGTTGAAACGGCCTGTGGCACGCACTTCAGCCGTGAAAGAAGTAGCTTGGCTACTAACTGTAGCAGCATTTGATTGGCCAGCAGGCCCACAACCAGGTTCTTAAAAGGAATGCGTATAACAAAGTTGTCCAGATTAGAGTTAAAGCCATTGTTTAAAGGATATAGTAAAAATGAGTAGCTGCGATCGTCCGTCAAATGCTTGTCAAGATGTGTACCTCCATTTGCGGGTTTTGTGTTTCCCGGCTCGCGCTGATTGTCCGATAAAAAGACTTGCTGTGCCAAGCCATAAATGCGTGCAAGCTCTTCCAAAGTGCTGTCGCGTCTGGCTGCCACCTTAACGTTGGCGCAATCGCCATAGAAGCTGTTAGATTTCTCATGGAAGGCAAAGCTAAGCTGACGTAAAGGTGCAATTGTTACTGTACAGGCTCGATGTATGGCCGAGCAGGCAATCATCCACTGAGACTCATTGAAGAGCATGCCCGTCGATAATATAACATGCTTCAGACAGGATACGGATATGCGTGCGATGGCTTCTTGTGATTGAGCGGCGCATTCAATCAATACTAAAAGCAGTTGTTTAAGAGCCAAAGTGGCCGAACTGGAGATTTTTGTGGGCGATTCTATAATGCCTGGAGCTGGACCAACACCTAAACCATTTCCCGGCATAGTGGCATTGATATCATCGCTGGTGGACGAAGAGGAACTGTCATAGCGATTATTAAAGTTTGGTTCCGGTTGCTGCTGCGTCTCCTCGACACGTTCTGTCACAAATCTGAGCTTTGAGTAGATTAGATTATCTGCTGGATGCACGATTTGTGTGACGCGCGTCTTTATAGTGCCCTGCCTGCGTTGCTCCGGCACCGAACGTTCTATGAACTCCACTACCAAGTCCGTGGTCATGCAGCAGCAATGTTTGAAGTTCTTTTCAATCAGCTGCCAAGAGGCGCCTGTTTTATTTATATAACGCAGCCAGTCCTGTATCATTGGTATGAGCAAATGATTAATGCAATAGAAACCGAAGTCAATGCCTGGAGTGGCCAGCAGATTTTTGAATAGCTTAAAAATGGTTTGCAGTATGGGCGCTTGATGTGAGTAGGGGCAAACGATCAGTGAGTTGGTTAGACCATCGAGAAGCAAAAACCACACCTTTAGAACGCCTGAGGGCTTATCCATTTCATCAATCTTTACAATAGTATCCTTATCAATATGTAACGAGCGATAGGATATCATATACTGCTCATTCTTAGTTTGCAGGTAATCATTGCCAAAGTAGGTGAAATTTTCCATGGAGCTTGGTATGTTAGCATCAATAATATGCGTATAGGAAATACCCTTGATTTTGTAGGTGGAATGAAAGTTCGGGCATTTTGGCATGCTGTACATAAAGCCCAAAATTGATGAGCAGCGTTCAAGAAAGCGTAGCGTCTCATGCAAAAAGTCTGTGGGTCTAAATGCATTGTCGTCTTCGCCGCAAGTATTATTATTAGGTCCACCGCCGCCGGAAATTTCCAAATAAGAAAGCAAACAAAGTATGCAGTCTAGACCAGCATTGGCGAAGACCAATGTATTGTCCGAGTCCAGAAATACACGAAAGATGTCAATAATGTTGCTCATGTTAAGCATGCGACTGCGTGCATTTCGCAGCGTGCCGAAGAGTGGACGCCAGCCGGAACGTATTTCAGTGCGATGCGCTTCAACAATTTCATAAAGACAGGCCACAATCTGATCCTGCACATCCACATCACAGGTGTCCATGCTCAAAAGATTTTCAAATGGCTTTAATAGAGCCTCATTAAAATGGAAATATGGGAGCTCCGACTGTTCCACCAGCAAAGCTGTTATTATATCGTGTATGTACTCAATGGCGCGTTTTGAGATCATGCGATCTCGATGACAGGCAGCCTAAGAAATAAACATATTTGCATATGATTCGATATGTTGGTAAACATTACTTACATCCATTAGATGTGGTCCCGTAATTGCCCAGACTTTGAGTACATGCAGCAACGGACGTGAACTACGAAAAACCTTTAGAGTGACATCCCCAATGCGATGTAGCAGCAGCGACATGGGCAATGAATCTATCTTTTTCCAGCCCTTGCTTGGCCACCAAATGCGACTGCCCTTACGAGCTACAGTATTTTTATAAAGCTGCTCCCGCGAGGCTCGGCAAAGATTTTTTAGGAACTGGCATAACGAAGGCAAGCTAAGACGTTCGGCTGCATCGCTAAACAGGTTTTCAGCCTGATGCGAAAGCGCACACAAAACCTTGGAAGTATCGCATTGGCTGAGCAGCACCGTTTCGTTAGTACCGGAATAAACCTTTAGAATTGATGTGATGTTGGTATTGGGACTCTGCAGGGGTGCCTGCAAAAAACTGTAAACGTCAACGCTGTAAGATAAAATTGAATTTAATGAGTGATATGACAGCACTCTGCATGAAATAGACTCTTACCACGTCTCATCATCATCAATGGGTATGGAGGATAAATTAAGCTTATCATGGTTATTGCCATTAGTGTTGCTAAGCTTCTCGCCAGTTTCCAAATCCCGACGACTGGTCCCTGGAGACGCTGAAATAGGCGGATTTTGCATGCTAAAGATCTCATGCTCTAGTTGGCTGACGTGACGACACACGGCAAAAATTGATTGCCAGCAGTCGGCGCTGTAAGAGCCAAGATTGAGACCACCAGTCAACACCACATCCATAGACAAGGCCTGGCTAGCCGATATGCGCGGTCCCGTGGTTTGGCAAACATTTGACGCAAGCAGGTTGAGTATCTTGCCAGCCAGATGCTGCAAATTGAGACTATTGCTCAAAGTGGCGGCCTATAATGGTATAAAAACCGAATTAAAGTAGTTCTTTAAAGTAGTTTGTTTAAACCTACCGAGTGCAATCCATCCAGACACATGGCATATAGCGCCTCACCACTAGTCTTGTTTGCCTTAGCTTTAACACGTAGTGTGCGCTTGGATAACGCCACTAACTTATTAGAGGCTGTGGTCTGTAAATTGCCTAGACCTGAGCTCAATACAATGACCATAGAATCCCAGCAGCATGTTAATAATCTGCGGCACAACTTTTTGGCCGCCTCACGCCGCTTATTGTGCAGCTCATCGCTGTGCTTAACAGTAGCCGTTTGCAAACGCTGCCATTCTGAAAGCATTTGTGTGGCGCCCAAGCCGCCTGCATCGCAGAGCATGTCCACCAAGGCACAGCGCGTGGCTGTGCTTTCCAGATCCTCTTGGGTCATGGCCTCCAATATGTTGCACACAATTACCGACTGATAGAGTTCGCACAGCCAGGGTGAGGATAAATAAACAAGCACGCCAGTGTTTTGCACGGAGGTGACAAACTGCTGCTCCGACATCGGCACCAGTATTTCCTTTTGTTGTGCATCCTCATAGTAGCCAGCCTTCATTAACTGCAGACTCAATAGCAGTGACGAGTAAATAGCCAGATATATGCCATCAGCATTGATAGCGGTGAGATTGTAATCAAAGTCCGAAAAGTTCATGCTATTCTCCTGGCAGACAGCCGAGGCAAACTCTTGCATGGCTTCATCCACCTCCACGCACGAGCGCAGACGCAAAAGCTTAGGCACCAAATCATGGCGCAACGCCTTGGCAAAGTCGCGAGCATGTTGCCGATCATTATCAATGTCGGTGCGTATGGGTATTACGGGCGCTTCCAAATGTGAGTAGGGCCAGCGGTTTTCAACGCGCGATGTTTCATCGCTTGACGTACTCGGATCATCATCCTCGGGTCCCTCAGTATCACCAGAACCATTTGAGGCTGCATCTTGTTCATGCTGATGCTCGCCTTCGCTCTCCGACCCCGACGAAGTTTCAAAAACATTTTGTCGAAATTCCACAATTGCATCGCGGTAAGGCGCAGGCAAACGCGCCATAGACTGATATGTCAATGGGCCCGAGTAGTCTGCGTCCTTTAACAACTCATGTCGGCCATTCACCACATGCACGATCTGATCGCTAATCATACTTTCGGTAAGCTCACCCGTGCACAATATCTGCAAACTGTCCAGCAAGGCAACCATGCATTCAACGCTAGCTTGTAAACTGGCTTCAGTGGCATTTCCAGCGCTAGCGCTAAACGCGCATTCCTCCATGGCATCCACCATGCTATGAAAGTAACATCAAAAATTAGAAACATCTATACTGGCAATATAATTCTAAGGACAGTACGACTCATACTTACAGTCGAAACAGGGCCATTTCATCGCTGCAACCTTGAGCTGTATTTTTATCCACATATAGTATTACGGCCAGATCAATTAAACGTTCGGGACTCTTAAAGATCTCACGCACACATTTAAGCGGCTCAGTCCGATTCTGCGGTGCGGGCAGCAAAAGCATGCGATGAAACAAAGCCTCTAACATAGGTCGCAGTGATCCATGTGCCCCAGCAATGCGCAACAGCTGTATGGCCGTCAAGTACACACAACGCGCCTGGGGTCCATCCAGTCCTGGTCCCGTGAAAAATCCACGCGCCTCGTTTTCAATCATATGCAACGCATCTCTGTAAAGACAGCAATGTCAGACAAGGGCTAACGTAATAAAATTGCTAATGGCTGCCACTGCCACTCCTCACTTGTATGTAAACTTCTTGTCCAGATTAATGCGTCCCGGCGATCCCAGTGCAGCTGCTAGAGTAGGGCAAAACTTTTGCCACAGAAAGGAGGTAAAGTGTGGGTTGGCATGGACATTGCGTGGCAACGCCGAAGTCAATGTTAATATGCACTCGGTGTGGTACAGCGAGCTGGGATTCTCACTTTTCTTATTTGGCGATACATTAACATTGGGCTCAACCAGACGACTGCAGAGCCACTGCATCACAGGTATGACCTCATTGTAAACTGCCGAAGCTTGCGTCTGCGTCATAAGACCCGCGGGCGCTGTCTTTTTTACCTCCTCAGCCTCCTCAATTAGAAAGGCGCAAAATGTGCGCAGACACTGTGAGGCAGCCGCTAGCGAGGCAGCTTTGGTGGCCCTAGAACCGAGCTCCCAGCATTCGCCACAGCGTGATAGTATCTCAATCAATAGGCGACCATTTAGCGTGCAAGCTGGTGAACAGGCCATGGCCAGGAACAGACGCAAGACATTAACAACAGTGTCTTCGGTGCTAGTAGATGGCAAAATACCATTAGTTGCGCGCAGCAGTTGCGAGGGCAGCCAAACCGAGTCATCTTCTGGCTCCAAGCCAATATAGAATCGTTCATCTTTAATAACGCGCTGGAATTAAAACAGACAAGAGGGTTTAATACGGGTTGGGAAACATTTCAGCCTGTCGCTTTAGCCAATTAGCTAAGTCTTCCTGTGTGGCATTGGCGCTCCCCGGTGTACGCAATAATAAATCCATTTTTGATGGATTTCCGGCACGCTTTGTGTTGCATTTGCTCTGCTCTATTATATTGTTCGTCCTGGGGACCTTCAACTTCCGTGCGTGCGCAGCAAAACCGGAAACTTATACTGGCTGGGGCTGGGGTAGACGTCAGTAGTTGTCTTTTCTTTGTGTTATCTTCGCTATTTGCGAGTGTATGTTTGTGTGCTGCATGCCAGTTACACACACACCCTTTATAGAGTAATTGACTCATCCGTCCCATACTTACGTGCAGACCGTTTAAGCCCATTGTGATGAACTTTGGTCGTTTGGTGTCCAAGGCAATTTGCAATGCCGTAAAGCAAACGGAGCGCAGTTCATGCGATGGATCCCTATGTATGCCATGTTGTCGATATAGTTTATCTGCAAATGAATATAATGAATGGGAAAATCCATTGTCATAAACCAATCACAAATAACCAACAATGCTATTGTTGCAAAAAGACAACTTTACAGATACTCTATAAACGTTTTATGTTAGCAGCAAATATTGATTAAATACTAGTCTACGGGTACTCCGCACTTTCTAAGGCTTTTTGCAGCGTTTACTACAGATGCTTCAAGAGACGAACGTCTCCAACATTATAATAATCTTAGGGTAACTATAGGTATATAGGAAAATAAGCTGTTTCTAAATATGGGCAGCAAATTTTTTTGAGCACACTTAGGCCTGTCGACCGTTGGTTTGAAAACGGGTTTTCCCCCGGGCCCGAAGTTCTCTAAGGGAGCCGTAGATTTGGAAAAAAAAACATAATGCATTTGAAATCTTGAAAAAAGGAGTGCTTTAGGACACTTCGATAATCACCACCGGCCACTTCTTTTCTCTCGTCGCCCTTAACACACACTATAAGAGCTTCCAGCGTATTTTGACGGCAAAAACTTCTCGGCCTGGGAATGAAATAACACAACGAACCCAAAAACTCAGTGAAACTCTGTAGAAACTATTTTTGGGAAAATTTACTCTGTCATTCTATGAAAGAAACATATAAGACGCAAGAGCCGCTGGAGTAACCAAAAAACCTCGGTTCTGGAACAACTTTTCAATATCTTGCAAAAAGAATCAAAATTCTTAAAAACCAAAGATTTTCTTATAAAGGGGTCTATGGGATATCCCAAATGGGATTTTTTTTCATATGGTTTTGTCATTCCGTGTGAAATTTTTTGGCATTCTACGTATAGGCCTTAAATAAAATGTGTTATTATTTGGTTTGTGTAAACGTATTATTTGCAATATATCAAGAATGGCATGACATGGATAATATGCATTCTACAAAATCCTAAGTAGTTTTAAACGTTTAAGATCGATTTTGAGAGTTTTTCCTGGCTGTGAAACCTCGAGATCTAAAATTTATTCAGACGATCAGGTCAGGTCAGGGGAAATCCTACTGGTAGACTGATACATTTCTGATGTGAAAATCGAATAGTATAGGGTCAATAGACCAAACGAAACATAGTTCGTTTCCTCCGAATTTCGCATGTGGATTGTTGGTGCATTTTTGTATTATATAATAAAATCTTATCTGGCAAGGCAAAAGATAAGAGGGCCTCAGAGTCGAGTAAGTTAAATACGTACATACTATGTGGGGTTTTTACCATTTAATGTTTCGGACCTGCGGTCTATGTATATTTAAGATTTAGCGATTATTCATATGTATAAAGCTATGCCGACGTCGACGATACGTAGTATGTACGCCCATACAATATTTACGTATAGCATACTTTCTGGGGCCCTCAAGCTTTAATTTTGCTTATTAACATACATATGTATGTATGCATGTATGCATGTTGGTATATCTTTGTAAATGGTTTAGTACGCGCTTGTAGGGTATAAGAAATACATACATATGTATGTACTTAAATCTTTTGTGGCAAACAAAGACTGAAGCGATTAAACTTGCGCCAGCTGACAATAACGATAATGCCAATCAAGATGATGTTGGCAATAATAATGATGATGATGATGACTATGATGATGACAATAATGATGTTGTGTGGGGCGTAGGCTTTGACGTCTACATTGCAAGCGTGACATGAATCATGGCAACATAAGAAGCATAAAATGGCAACAAAACCAACAGCAACAACACAGATCGAAAACTAACGTAAAATGGTAACAACAAAAAACAGAAAGGAACAACAAAAGAAAATGCCAACAAACGTGCACACACAGAGAGTGGACACAAACAAAAACAACAACGACAATGAGTTAAGGAAGGAAGGAAATTGCGTTCTTGCATGTTTTCAATGTGTTTTTTGCTGTCTGTCATGTTGCCTGCTTGAGTTTATTCTTAGTACAACTCAAAGCACATACTATGAGTGTGTAGTATGTATGTATGTATGTATGTATGTATGTACAAAGAGACATGTGCATATATTTACCGTAGGCAATTTGAGCCGTTTGCCGCAAAACGTTATGCTTAGTCCCTGTTGACTCCTTAATAAGCAGCAGGAATAGGTCTTCCATATTGTTGTACGCGCTTTCTCAACACTTTCATACACGCACAAGCATGCACGATTTTGTTGACTGTCTGTCTGTCTAGTCTGTTCGTGCAAGTGGCGTTAAAATGCGTTTTATAGGGTGCTTTTATTGTTGTTGCTCACTGTTGCTGCTGCTGTTGTTGTTGTCGTCCTTTGGCTTTTAGTCCTAGACGCTGGCGTCACACGCTGCAGCGTTTAACTTCAACTCAATTAGCAGCGCCTGTTGTTACAAAGAGAAGCAAGCAAATTTCGTATAAAATCAATAAGCGAAACATATGCGTTTTCTCCTTTTTTTTTTTTAAATATATTATATACATATGTATGTATGTATGTACATGTACATACACATAAGTATAGCCGAACATAATGTGCGTGCGTGGCATATTGTTTATGATGCCGACGCGTATGTGTGTGTGCCTTTGGCGTAATCAGCGCCTGCTACTCCAACGTATAAGTGTCGTCCATGACTCAACAATGCTGCAGCAGCAGCAGCTACTGGAGTTGACTTTTGAACTTTACCCCGAGTTGCAATAACAAAAGAAGAGGAAGCGTGCGCTGCACCTTCAAAAAGTTTAAACAGTGTGTATCTGTTTTCCTTGAAAAACTTTTCGTCCTTTAACAAGCGCAGGCAGCACGCAGACAGGCGTACATACACACATAGTACATACATACATACATACATACTATGTATGTTCATGCATACACACATGCACTGATGTTCAAAGAGTTTTGCACTAAATGCAATGCCAAGTTACGTTTTTATTTGCCATATGCTGCCAGAACACACACGCACGTATGTATACATATACAGTACATACATATGTACACACATACGCAGCATTGCTGCAAAAATTTTACACTGTCGCTTATATTTCTCACCATTTTTATTTGCTTCACACACGCACTTCACCTGCTGCTGTTGATTATGTTCCGATAACAAAAAATAAACTAAAAGACGCTGCAGTTTTGTTTTTGTGTTTTATAATGTTGCACTCAGCGATAATAATTAATGGAGCTTGCGTCAAAACGCTGTGGCAACAACTGAAACTGAAAACAGTTTTGCTTTCGCATGGTCTCTCAGCTAACTGTTAACTGACTTACCGTTGGCGCCTAGTGCGCATGCTACAAAATACAGCTGTTGTTGTCAGGACATATACTCATAAGGTGACGCATTTTTGTTTGCAACTCTCGATACTCACACTGCTCAGCTACGTCACATAATCGACAAATACATATTTTATTGGACTTGTTTTAATTGTGGCGTCAATCTTCCATCTTCTTATAACAATCTTTGCAATTATTTTGATAGTTTTTTTCTGCCAAGACAGATCAGGCTTTGAGCCTGACATACATATGCACCTAGAATAATGGGAAAAATTATTTCCGATTGGATAGACGGCCTGCCACGGTTTATTCGCTCGTCTTTGCAAACTTTATAAGTTCCCTCGTCACTAGTCTGGCGTAGAGATATTTGAGTATGCCATTCTGCGCATTGTCGTTTGTACTCAAATCTACACTTTGCTGCGGAAAAACTCAAAGTTTTTCCTTTGAAAAATTCATTCGGAAAATAATTTTTCCGACTACTTTCCGGACAGACCCTGTATGTTTCAACATATTTCATATAGTGGACCAACCGCATGCAGAATTGAAATCTGCAATACGTTTAGAACGAAACACGATATGCTTAGAAAGACTTGGAGCCAGCTGCCTGAAAGAGTACACCTCGATGGAACACTTTCTGTGTTACTGTTCCGGTCTTTGAGAGTACACGAGTTTTGGGAAGCTCTGGAATATACATGAGTAAACTGCATACTGTAATTTAAAAATTTAATTTTAGGGAAAGTCTTATGCGGCGTAGGACTTGCATTTTTTTAAACTGTGTCTGCCTTCAACTTTCCTGTCGCCTAGTTTACTACTTCTAACTAGCAAACCTTTTGTAAAACAAAACAATTTAATTTTAAACAATAGAACATTGCGACGCATATAACAAAAATTTGATCATGTGACGTCATACGCTCAAATTCTTTATAGCTGCAGAATAATAGACTTGCGCAATGCCTGCCAAACTTTACACTCCATTGCTATATGCTTGTCGCCTCTGAGCATGAAAAATCAATAAATGCTGCCATTTCTTTTGCAACTTTTAGTTTTCGCTCTCGCGCACTTGTTAGCTAGCTGACAAATTTATAAACCCTGGTTTGTTGCACTCCAAAATTGAACACAATAATTATGCAAATTAACTAGCTAAGTTTGATTAAATGCCAGACAGTTTATGACATCGATTTATGCAGCAAATTGTCGTAAGTTGCATAAATTTTGTTATTGCGGCAGTTATTCATACAGGTGGTTTGCACTTTCCATAGTGTATGTGCGTGCCTCACACTCTCAACTAAAGTTATTCCATAATTCTACATATATGTGCACACAGTGGGTATATACATTTAATAATAAATGCAATTTTTTTTTAATTCGAATTAATTACTATAGTTTAACTGATGAACTAGTTAAAAAAACAGAATCCATTCTTTGCTCTCATGACGTAGCGACAATAACGTTCCTTTATACTGCTGTTTTTACTCTACTTAATGGGTTTCGATTTCCATAAGCCATCATTCAAAAAGTGATAAGTCTCAATGCCAATGCCTTTGTTGACTTTAAGGCTGCACAAAGAGAATAAATTATTCAATTAAAATTTAATAATAACAATTATAGTTCAGTTTTTACATACACTTCTTCTGTGGAACGCGTAAGCATGCCAATGGCCAAAGCGTGTTCCTTGCCCTCGGCCATAATGGCTACTACTGTGCTTTTCTCAGCTGGCGTCATACAGGCTCCAGGCGATGTCAGACCTGGGCACATCACATTGGCTCCACTAAGCACAAAACGTATTGCACCTTTATCTACTTGCTGCATTGTCACAAAATATGGGAATTTGTGCAGCAAGCGCAATGTGGGCATCCATGGGCCGTCGCGATGACGGAAAAATACCTGCTCACCGGTGCCGTTCAACAGCAGTTCAATGTGATCATGGCTTAAGTGTTGAAGCACATTAATTTAAACACTTGAGTGGTATATAAATAGCACCTACCATTTGGCAATGCGATAAGAGTCCTTTTTGGGTAATATCAAATCAATATGTGTCTCCAATTTGGGATATGCCTCCAACAGTTTGGCACGTATGCCTTTTTGTACAGAAGACTTTAGCTGCTGTATAGATGAAATGCTGTCCTTATCCTCAAATCTGCAATAATTAGTAGCTTAAGTGACACTTGAAATAGTTATTTATACGTACTTTTTAAACATGTTGCAAACTGTAATTGAGCGATTCTTAAAGTTAATGGTTAATGGACGAATGAAGCTGCCACACCGGCAACGAGTGCTGCAAAACTATCGCTGTAGCTATCGATATCGTCAAAATTTTGTGCTTGCAATCGATAGGTCAAAATACTTTTGCGATGTGTTGTATGACATATAAATCGCAGGCTTTTCATACGTTTCTTAATGTGGCGTTAATAATATTAAAAAAAAGTATATTCTTATAGATTGGCCGTTATAACAAAATATATATATTTTTTAAGTACTTTGGTATGCAATAATTTTGTAAAACGATTGCAAGTACACTGCATCGATAAGCCGTTTCAATCGTTCTCACTGGTTCGCAGTTCTAGCTGGGCTGGTCACATTACATCAAGCATAAAAAGAAAAAAAAAAAAAAAAAAAAAAAAATTAATACCAACAAAACCAAAAACAATTTAGCTAAAGTTAAGTTTTAAAATAAACGCAGAAAGATGAATGAAGAGCTGGCCGCTGATGCAGCAAGTAAGTACAAAAGATATTAAACAAAGCTCATAAACTAAAATGTACTCTTATAGCGTCCTCTGCACAGTCTAATAGTAATAGAGACATCACTGAGGAGTTACCACCACCACTTATAGAGCAATTTATTGTGGACGTAGAAAATGGTGATTTTCGAAGGCTTCTGGCCGAAGACTGCATATTATACTTTTTTAGTCGGAATATCAAAGGCGTCGTGCCTGCCTCCGGCTATATACGCGTGCAGCTGCGTGGACGTTTTAGGCATAGTGGTTTTGAGATAACACGACGCTGTGAAGAGTCCAGAGTCAACTTTATAAAGGAGCGCTACGAGCAAAGTTTTAACAAACTGCGTCGGCAGCTTGCCAAGACCAGCAGCGAACAGAAAGAAACTGTAACCTCGTTACATTTGGCCGCTGAAAGCGACGAAGACGAGGAATCGTCTGGCAATCCTGCTAGATTGTTTACACCACCGCGTGTTGCTGCAGCCCAAAGTCAGAATTTGTTGCAATATATAGAGGCAACTGGTGTGCTAGAGCCCATAGCAACTGATGATGGCGGCATTGATATAGGCTCTTCACGTAATGTGCTCCTAACACTTGGCTATCGTAGCATTCCCGATTTATCTGAAGGTACACAGGAAATATGTCTGATTATGTATGAACCACAAGATGCAGTTTACGCTGCCAGCACAAGTCAGCAGCGACAGCGTCAGCCCAGGCGGCTGGCATTCAATGCGCACAGCGATGATGAAGACGAGCATACAGAGTCTCCAGCAGCAGCTTCACCATCCCAAAGCGTACGACGCGCACTCTTCTCTAGCAGCTCCAGCACTAGACCGCAACACAAAGGCTCAGCCACGCCGCGCAGAAGTGCATCACTTGCGCTGTCACCACCAACTATGCTTAGTCCGCCTAGTCTAACAGCTTCACTCACACGCTGCACAAATGAGTCTGGCGTTACTGCAATAACACCCCGTAAGCGTCAGCATCATGAGATTTCATCAAATTCGGCTGGAAAACGCTCGGCCGGACGTACTGGCATGCGTTTTTAAATGTCCAACACGTAGCAGAATGCACCATTACCAATCCAAAACATTTCACAGTTTAAAGAATTTATAAAATTAGTTAGCGTGTGTCTTGAATACTTTTTCCGATTCAATCTTATACCAATTGTCATCACAAAAGCTATTTAGGGCACACACAAGTTTAAAGTTTTTGTTTAGCAAATTATACCTATTATTTATACTATTGTATATACAAATTAAAATTATTGTATATGATTATTTTTTCTGGAGACTGATAGAAGTTATACATAAGCCCATATATTTATGTCTAAAGTGTAATCAAGTAAAACATATAGTACAGTGTAATCATACTTAATCATTCTATCAATATTTTGATAAATTTATGTGTATGTTTATGCCAACATTAATTAAAGCATAAAATGTCATTAGAGAAAAAAAAAACTATACTCTCTTTTGTCTCTTTCGTTTTGATGTACATGAGTTCTACGTGGAAAACTCTCTGTAAGAGTACTTATTTATTGGCAGCATACTCCATAGAGAATAAAAACTATAAGCAGAATTGGTCCAACTCTACCGGCTGGACGCAGTTGGACAACTTTGCTGCTCCTTGAACAAATGTGTAAAATAAAAATAAGCAAAGCTTTTATTTATATTAATTGGCCAGATCGTGTTGCCCAGAAGCCGTTGTTTTGAGCACGCCACTCCTCTCCGTAGTAGCAGCAATAGCTCAAGACCACTACCTGGTCGTTCCAAAGAGGGCATGGTCGTCCGCTTAGGCAGCCGCATTATACAGCATGCTAGCTAGATGCTTATCTATGTCAATGCCCTGTCAATGCTCACATAACTCCTTTTTCCCCTCAAACACTCCAAGAGTATTTGCTTCAGACTGAGGAGCAATCAAAAGACAAAACGGTGTGCCTGCTTCTTTGATCCATTGGCAATTGACAATCCTTCTAATTCCAAATAATTCTGCATTGGTATAATCGTGTGGCACTAATTATTCAATAGCTGAAACAATAGTGAGATTTTTTTAAATCAATATAAAACTCACAGCCGCTTGGGTGTCAAACGGTCTATATCGACTTGGCGGTTCATGCTAATCTTTTTGGAAAAGGTATACATTTTTTTTCCCCGTATGGGTTCCTCACAAAGAGGTGGGGCACTGCGACCAGAAGATCTTTTGTACCATACCCATAAATGACGTCAAAAGACTTTCCGCTTTCCGCATGAATAGCAGTAGGTCTTTTGTTGTTATTGACCTAAGATGGAAGGGACTAATCCGTTCCTTTCCCATGTGACGGGCTCTGTCCCATACCAGCGCTGTGCAGTCACAGAGAATATGTCTGGTGGTTTTAGAGACAAAGTCTGCACTCTGAAGAATCCGATAGGCCCATTTTCTGTAGATGGTATCTAACAGTGTGGTGGCCAGATAGGTATGCTAACAGCAGTTTTAAGTCCGTCCAAGAACTTTTGTCTTGAACCAGAACCAGTATCTGCTATCTGCTAACCATTTGTCTACCATGGTCTTAATTGTGGACCAACCAATACCACAGAAGGGCGCTGGAGATGTAGTCAGGGTGGAGGCATCCTGTCGTGCTAGATTGTCAGCGACTGTGTTACCATCTACTCCTGAGTGTCCAGGTACCCAACATAGCACGACTTTGTTCCGGGAGGACAGGAGTTGAAGGTAATTATGGCATTCTTTAACCAACCTGGAGGAGATGCTCCATGATGATAATGCCCTAATAGCAGCTTGGCTAGCTAAATAAATACATAAAAGGTATACATACTAAATACATAATCTTTAAGTTACAAATATCCTAGCCAAACATCTATTGAAACTGAAGCAGCATTAAGAATACTAATAATCTCTTCGAAAGTGCAGCTTTGCCGTAAAGCTAAGAATTAAGCTTCCACCATTGAAAAAAGGCAACGCAGAAACCACCAAAACAGATTTCCACAAGTGGGCGAATGTCAGCCTTATGGTCAAGCACTTCTAGCATAAAGTGTTGGTAGCCAAGGGTGCAAGTCGGATATATATAAAACATAGAGAAGGAAACGTCAGTGACCCCCCAAAGTTACGTTAAGTATGGAACAGGATGACTGCAAAGGTCGATATAGACATGTACGTCAGTCTATCTGTCTTTATTAAAGTACACAACGAGGAACACAGAGAGCGAGTGATTCCATAGTTCACAATATCGAAGCAACCCTCCAATATAAAGGCCGCTTTTTTGTGCTCTGGAAGCCTGCTTGAGTGTTGCTCCAGCAGACGAGTTTGGTTGCTTTCTGCAGCAGAGAATCGCCATTACCCAGAAAAAGCATTAGCCAAGACAGGCGTAGCTTTGCAGGCATATACAGCGATGAGCTTGATCATGTTGTGTTGTTGGAATTGTGAGGCATGCAGCTTTTACCACACCGGAAAACAAAATAACTTGTGGTCACCTTCACGGATTACCACAGGCAGCTCTGGATGGATATTAATCAAAGTTAACGAAATGTTGAAGAAATGAATCTAGGCAGCATCTTTAAGTTTGTCCGCGCTTACGTTGCAGTGCAACAGCAGGGATTTAAGCCAGTGGCGCCCAAATCCTGGCATCCATGCTGTGCAGGACTGAACTGTTGACGCTAGTGCCAGCAGCAGTCGTATGTGCTGTATGTAGTGTCATTGGTAACATCTTCTAGACTTATTACATATCACAGCAGACAGGGCCTTTTCGTCGAGTTTTTAAAATTTTCTTTTTAAACGATTTCCGCTTGGTCAGGACAAAGCTAGACCAAGTTTTTGCCGTCTAAAACAATTTTGTTTCATTTTATAATTAAAAAATTAAATTTAGAAATACGCGCGTGTAGCCATGATAAATAAAGTAAATAAATATTAGCTAGAAGGTTGGCAGCTCCAAGCAAATACAATATATGGTTGGCAGCTATGAAATTTTAAGACGCATTAGCTAATACACAAACCAAATTTGGCTGAATAGATGAGATACACACCAAGTACCAGATGTGGGTATTTAACGATTAGTAAAGACTCACACCAAGTTTAAATATTGGGTAATTTGTATTTAGACAAGTTTCGCACCTGGTGCAAATGTTATGTTAACTTCTGTTAAAATTAACAGCTTTTAAGCCTAACATAGTAGGTATCAAGAGGATTTTTGTGTATAAAAAAATGCATAGAAAAAAGTACCAAATGGGAATATAATATATGGTTGGCAGCTATGAAATTTTAAGACGCATTAGCTAATACACAAACCAAATTTGGCTGAATAGATGAGCTACACACCAAGTACCAGATATGGGTATTTAACGATTAGTAAAGACTCACACCAAGTTTAAATATTGGGTTATTTGTATTTAGAAAAGTTTCGCACCTGGTGCAAATGTTATGTTAACTTCTGTTAAAATTAACAGCTTTTAAGCCTAACATAGTAGGTATCAAGAGGATTTTTGTGTATAAAAAATGCATAAAAAAAGTACCAAATGGGAATATAATATATGGTTGGCAGCTATGCAACTGTAAGACGCATTAGCTAATACACAAACCAAATTTGGCTGAATAGATGAGCTACACACCAAGTACCAGATATGGGTATTTAACGATTAGTAAAGACTCACACCAAGTTTAAATATTGGGTTATTTGTATTTAGAAAAGTTTCGCACCTGGTGCAAATGTTATGTTAACTTCTGTTAAAATTAACAGCTTTTAAGTCTAACATAGTAGGTATCAAGAGGATTTTTGGGTATAAAAAAATGCATAAAAAAAAGTACCAAATGGGAATATAATATATGGTTGGCAGCTATGCAACATTAAGACGCATTAGCTAATACACAAACCAAATTTGGCTGAATAGATGAGATACACACCAAGTACCAGATGTGGGTATTTAACGATTAGTAAAGACTCACACCAAGTTTAAATATTGGGTTATTTGTATTTAGACAAGTTTCGCACCTGGTGCAAATGTTATGTTAACTTCTGTTAAAATTAACAGCTTTTAAGCCCAACATACGTATCTAGAGGATTTTTGGGTATAAAAAAATGCATAAGATAGACCTTCTATTTACAAAAAAATAATTTAAGACTAGAATGCAAATTAAGGCTCTACATTGGGATCGGAACTTAATAAGAAATTACGCATTAAGTAGACAATAAAATTATACCAAAACTCAAAATTAATTTTTATATAAGGGAATTTTGATTTTGGCGTGACGTTACGATTGTACGACAAACTATGACAAAAATAAAAAGGACAAAGCTTAAGCTGCGTAGACCCCCAGTTCGAAATATTTCGCACGAAATGACAAAAAATTTGAAGTTTTGTCATTAATTTTTTCAAGTTAAGTTGACTAAGATTATTTCTAAGCATACTAAATAATAACTCTTAAAGTTTTGTACCGTAAAATTTCCCCAATTCGCAGAAATTTTGCGCTTTTGTAAACCACGTCAAAATTAACTTATAATTTTTGTAAGATAACGCCATGAGTAGTTTTGCCTATAGGCCTATACGCAGCACGAAATATTTCGCACGGAATGACAAAACTTCATATAAAAAAAATATCCCAAATGTGATTTTTTTTTTTATATGAAGTTTTGTATATCTTTTAATCAATTAGTATAAAAAAAAACCTTAATGCATTACGTCACGTAACGCCAAAATTCGCTTAAAAACCCACTTTTATTTGTAACGTAACGTTATACGTAGTCTTGCTTATTGCTTATATCTTTCAATCAATAAGAATAAACAAATTTTTTTTTTGCAGAATTTAGCTTTTTCCTTTTGTTTTATCCAATTTCGTCCTACAAACGTAACGTAGCGCCAAAAGGGAATTGCCCATATAATACACTAGGGTGGCCATTTTTGCAACATCTCACGATTTTAATAATGCCACACCCTAAAAAGTTTATTTTTACCTGCATATAGCGCCTGTAAAATTTAAAGGCGATCCGAATGTTTTTGATGGTTCCTATATATGCAGGTAAAAAGGAAACTTTTTAGGGGGTGGCATTATTGATATCGACGGTTTAAAAATCCTCCATACCAGCGGCGGCCACCCTAATACACACTTAAGTTTTTATAAAAAATGCTGTGTTTGAAGTAGATATTTAATTTTTACTCTTTCCTTTAAAGCCTTAATAAATGAGCTGGACAATTGCATTACGTAACGTAACGCCAAAATCCGCGTTAAAACCCATACGTAGTTTTACTTATATATTTTAATCAATAAGTAGATATAAAAAATAAAACTTTTGGAGAATTTTTTGCTTTTTCCCTTTGTTATATCAAATTTTGTTCTACAAATGTAACGTAACGCCAAAATGGAATGGCACAAAAGTTTAGTTTTTAAAAACAATTTTGTGTTTCAAGTAGATATTTAATTGTTGCAGTCTTGCCATAAAAACCTTAATGAAAGAGCAATACGTAACGTAACGCCAAAATGGGAATGCCCATATACTATATATCCAAACTGTCTAGTTTTATAAAAAATATTGTCTTCGAAGTAAATATTTAATTTTTATAGTCTTTTTATACAAATGTTAATGAAAGTGCTAGATAATTGCGTTACGTAACGTAAGACCATATCTAAACTGTCAATTTTTTTTTTAAATATTTTTTTTTGGCTCGCCCTGCCAACCTGTTTAAGAGTTACGTACGGACGTTCTTTACCCCGCGACATAATAAGTTTTTAAAGGAGACTGTGCATTTATAACGAGTTTTCAGTTTATTTTTTGGAAATTTTTAAGATTTTAGAAAAATGCTTTAAAAATTTAATTTAAATAGAACACTCTCTATGGAATATACGAGGTATTTTGCTAACTACATGAGATGAAGATCTGTCTTCCAAAGCCCCAAACTGGCACCTTAATCGTATTAAAATATTTTGTAAAAAAATAGAAACCTTAAGCTATCTTTAATTTATTAAACTAATCTTGATTGTAACCCAATAAGACGAAAGTCTAAAACATTTGATTTGATGGCCTGCTCCGAATTGTTAAACTGTTTTATTTTTATTAAATGAGTTTAAAACTTTGACAACTTGTATAAATTAGACAAGACCATGAACTCAAATTTCACTATCGCCTTCATGTAATCGAACTTCGATCTTCATCATCGTGAATTATGCCCAAAGTTTTAAAACTAAATATCCCAGGGATTAGCTTAAAACATAAATAAAAACGTTCACATTGGGCGACGGGGGTCATAGTTTTCTATAATTTTTCTATCTATTTTCGTTCTAGCTCAACTATACAATATGGGCGGGGTGAAGCTTGAAAGAAGAAAAAAAAAAAATTAGAAAATAGAAAACAAATCCATTTGATTAAAATTGTATGCCCAGGCGGCGGGAGGGCGGCAAACGTTTGCACATAAGCTCGAAGGATGCCGCCGCATGAGGGGTTTGTAGCTCTTACTTCTATCTAGTATCTGTGTGAGTCCGTGTGCGCGTGTGTGTGTGTGTGTGTGTGTGTGTGGCATTAAGTTATCAAGTAAACAAGCAAGTGGGCCTGCACAGGATGACAGCAGTTAAAATCGTTAAGGAAGCGATGTGGAACATTCGGAGTAAGCCCAAATTCAGCATATACCGAGTTCGAAGGGCTGCGTGCTCTGGTGCTTGAAATTAGATTTTCCAAATACCAGCTCGTACCAGCCAGCATCCAAATTGGCCAAGCTACATTCGCTACGAGGTTTAACCAAGGAACAGGCACACGCACAGGCGCAGTGCTGCGGGTGGGTTTCAACCAAGCGCGGGCTGCTGAGAAATACTTTGTGGCCAATTCGGTATAGGTTGGGTACAAATTTTTTTAGCCGTGCAAATCTTTGAGCTACACGTGAAACATGACTATGTGATTTATGGTATGCAGACAGACAGACAGACAGACAGGCAGACATACAGACAGACACACATGCACATGGCTGGGTGGGTGGAAAGGGGATCAAATGGGGTCACATTGAGGTGCACAACGAAATGTTTACGAGCGGATTAGGTTTACTTTACGAATTCCATTTGTATTTAATGAGCTCAAACATTAGCTGCCTACAGACCCCTATCATTATGTGCTATATATAATGTACTATAGATGTACGATTAGAAGGAACTACATAGCCGATTGCCTTTGGGCTGAATATTAGACAGTGAAAAAATCTTAAACATTGCTTATGAAGGGTTATGTCTATGTATATACAACACCCATAACTTTTTCGAACATTTTTTGTGGGATATACATAATATCTAAATAAATTTCATTTATTAATTTTTTTTTTTGTAATAATGTATTTTACTTATATAATTTATTAAGATATAAATTAAATTTATTTAAAATTTCTTTTTTCGAGAATTGCGCTTTAAGGCCTATACGCAGCACGAAATATTTCGCGCGGAAAAAAAAATCCCATTTGGGATATTTTTTTTTATATGAAGTTTTGCGATTCCGCGCGAAATATTTCGCGCTGCGTATAGGCCTTTAGCAAAAAGGTTTCTAATATAACTTTAACGTAAGTTTATAAGACCTTCGAATAATACAAGGTGGCGCAAAAGAAGTCATCCGATGTTGTTTGGCTCTTATTCTTTTTCTAAATGAAAAACTTCGATTCTGTTTTTTGATTATGTTTATTTAGACCTTTAGAATTAATTGTGTTAAGTTGAGAAGATGATATCGGACAAATGGGCGCCGTCACAATTGATTGCCATACGGGTTCGTTTTATGGCATTTTCCATCACTTCGGCGAGAGTTTCGGGCGATAAATTCTCGCATTCGTGTCGGATATTTTCCTTGAGGGCTTCAAAGGTCTCAGGCTTGTTGATGTAAACACGGGACTTCAAAAAACCCCATAAAAAGAAGTCCGGGACCGTTAAATCGGGCGATCTGGCGGGCCAGTGCAAATCGCCAAAACGCGAAATTAAGCGACCCGGAAACGCGGCCTTCAGAATGTCGGTTGTGGCTCGTGCAGTGTGTGCTGTTGCTCCGTCCTGTTGGAACCACATGTCCACCAGTCCTAATTCGTCCAGTTCGGGCAGAAAAAACTCGGTCAACATTGCCCTATAGCACGTACCGTCCACTGTTGTCGTTTGACCCGCGGCGTTCTCGAAAAAAAATGGCCCGATGACTCCTCCAGCGTGAACAGCGCACCACGCAGTCACTTTGAGCGGGTGTAATGGCTCCTCGTGCATCACTCGTGGATTTTCGGTTCCCCAGAAGCGATAATTTTGCTTGTTCACGTACCCGCTGAGGTGAAAATGAGCCTCATCGCTCATTATGATTTTGGTCGAAAAATCGTCCACTTCGGTATCGAGATTGAGGATAGCTTGGGCATAAGTTACGCGCGTTTGGAGGTCGGCAGGCAGCAGCTGATGCACGGACTGAACTTAGTAGGGGAACATGTTCAAATCTTTCACCAAAATTCGTTGCAGGGACCGCCGGCTGAGGCCCAATTGCGTGGCACGTCGTCTGGACGATGTTTCGATATTTTCGGCAGAACGGGCGCTCCGGGGCCGGCCACTCTTGGCAACGTCTCGTGTGGTCCCATACTCTTCAAGATTAGTGGCTAAATGGCGCAATGTTTGCGCAGTTGGTGTCGGACGGCCGGGAAATCGGCGACGGAATTCGCGCTGCGCCAACACCACAGACGAATTGTTACGCAAAAAAATAGACACAATTATTCCGCGTTCTTGGGGAGTGTATCGCTCCATGGCTTATTCACTTGTATTCTGTATCTGTCTAGTCCACAAATGTCAAAACAGATTTGATATTGGCGGCCATTTACAAAAATGAGAGCATCTTCCAATAGGGTGATTTCTTTTGCGCCACCTTGTATTTTAGACAACTTTGAAAAGAATATTCACCAAATATTTAAAAAAAATAATAATACAAAACAGTTCATAGATCAAAAAAAAAATGTTTCGAAAAATTTTAGTTCTCACAACAAAATTAATTTAAAAAAATATAGTTTTCTCTTTTTATTCGAAATTAAATACTGTGAGAAAAACTTTGTTGCCAGAGACCTATTGACAACACAAATAAAAAAAAAATTGGTTACAAAATTTTTTGTTTCCTTTTTTTAAATTACATATCGAATTTTCCTTAAAAATTTTTGAAATTTTCTTATACATTTTTAAATATGTTCCCTAAGTAAATTTTCCTAAAGTTGCAGTGTATTCATTTTTTTTTTTTCATTTCGAAAAATATTTTAGACAACTTTAAATCAATCATTTTTTAAAATTAAAATAATATAGATCGGTTCATAGTTAAAAAAAAATATTTTAAGGCCTATAAGCAGAATGCAAAATTTGGGATATCCCATTAGGCATATTTTTTTTAAATGGTTTTGGTATTTAATTAATTTAGTGGGATTTTTTTTTTATATAAAGTTTTGTCATTCCGTGCGAAATTTTTGCTTAAAGGCGTGTATGCAGAATGCAAAAAAATTTCGCACGGAATGACAAAACTTCATATAAAAAAAAATTTCACTTTTACAATAAACTTATTTTAAAAACAATGTTTTCTCTTTTTATTTAGTAATTGGAATTAAATATTGAAAAAAAAAATTTTTTTTACAGAGCCCCACTGACAACTTAAATGAAAAAAAAAAATTATCAGTAGAGCGCTTAAAAATTTTTTTTTTTTTAACTATCGCATTTTTCTAAAAATATATATAAAATGTTCTTTTTAGAGATGTTCCCAAAATAATTTCAAGATTTTGTAATACATATCTTTTTATTACTTCTTCTATCGCATTTTCCTAAAAAATACATATAATGGGCCATACCCAAATTACGTGACCATATTTTTGGCATTTTAAAAGCAACAATTAAAAAAAAAAAAAAATAAAACGAGAACTAAAAAATATATTTACTTTTAATTGTAATTTTTTTCTTTAAGGCCTATACGCAGTTCCGATTTGGGACTTTTCTTTTTATATGAAGTTTTTTCATTCCGTGCGAAATATTTCGAACTGCGTAGACCCCTTTACTCAAAAAAGGATTTTTTAATTATTTTTATTAAATAAGTTTATTTCAAAAAAAATGTATTGGGTCATTAATACGCTTTCTTTAAAAATAATTGCGTCGTTTTTTAAACCAAAAATATTAGACAGTAAAAATATTTTTACTTTAATAAAATTTATAATTAAAAATATTTTTACCAACTTGCAGCTCTGAACAAAGCAATACTTCAATAATTTTCCGGAAGTGTAAAATCTTTTATCTTTTAAAAAAGCATTTTTGTATTCTATAAGCCTTTTTTTTTTGGAGTGGTAAAAATTTGTACTAAGGTTTATTTTTGACGAAATTCTTGAAAAAACTTAATTACGAAAAATCCGAATGATTTCTTAGCTTTTGGTGTACTTGACTTATAAAGTGTAAGGGATCTGGGTTTTATACGGATGTATGGATAGCTAGAGATTTAGTCTTGGGGGAGTCTTGGCTCGCAAAAGAGGGGGTCTGGACCCGAAAACCCCTCGTGGATCCGCCACTGGGTACAGGTAAGGACAGCTCGACTCAGGCTGAGATCAGCACGAGACCACGTGGTCCATTGTCTATCTAAGTAAACCGAAAAAGAAACGAGGCAAAAGAAAGGGGAAGGAAAGAG
The DNA here is from genome assembly GCA_949987675.1 of Chymomyza fuscimana. Lineage (NCBI taxonomy): Eukaryota > Metazoa > Arthropoda > Insecta > Diptera > Drosophilidae > Chymomyza > Chymomyza fuscimana. Next base: position 36,154,793 of record OX465090.1, on the reverse strand, counting down.
TTGTAGTTTGCTGGGGATGGCTATAAACTAAGGGCGTTGCTCTCATTACTAAACTAGTTTGAGGATTCGATTAAGAGAGACAAGTGCGCTTTTGGCAGATTTGCTTGACGAGCCAGGTCTTCGAAGAAGAGCTGTCACAGGTTCTGGGTACGTTCTAAAAAAAAGTAAAAAATGAAGTAGATTTATAGAGGAAACCCCAGTATCGCAACATAACTTGCAGAATAATTGTTTGGGGTTTTTGGAGATTATCTCAGAAGCTTTGGGTGCTGGGAATTGTTTGGGGTTTTTAGAGATTATCTCAGAAGCTTTGGGTGCTGGGAATTGTTTGGGGTTTTTAGAGATTATCTCAGAAGCTTTGGGTGCTGGGAATTGTTTGGGGTTTTTAGAGATTATCTCAGAAGCTTTGGGTGCTGGGAATTTTAAAGACTCGATTTCGGATATAGCGGCTATTACATGTAAAGTTCAGACCACTTTTTTTTTATATTATTTTTATATTATGTTTCGAATTATTGCATTTTTGTGGAAAATTGTATTAAGCTCAAAAGATAATAGATAAGCTATAATCGTACTCCCAAAACAAGTTAAGTGTTTTTTTTAGTTATTCCCTAGATCGTCTAAGTAGATGCCATTAAAGTGCTATAAATTGACATGAAAAGCATTTTTAATTGAAAAATGTCGCCACAACATTTTTATACACAATTTGACAATCCATCAAGTGGTGCGCTGTTTGGCTCCATTGGCTGCCCCCTGCCACAGACTACTCCTACTTATTGCCACCACTTAATGGCACTCTGGTTGTTGGGCTTGTTCTTATTCTTGTGCTCTAATTTATGAGCGCATCAATTTCGCTGCCGTCGCCAACGTTGTCTGTCCCCAGAACTGCTTCAATTAGTTGCATGCAACTGCAACTGTGTTGTTGCTGGCTCTGTGTGGCTCTCTCGGGGGAGCAGCAACAGCAGCGGCACTTCAAGTAGCAGCTCAGCTTACAATCCCAAATCCCCAAATTACATGCCCACTAAAACTATTCGTCTAGCATTACTCCATAGATAGATATATGCCTATATGCTATAAGGTTTATTTATGGGCCTGTCAACGCCTCTCAGCTGCTGTTGTTTTTTTTTGTTTTTTTTTGTGCCGCATATTTTTGCATGCGTTCGAGGGGGAAGCGTAGTGTGGGGTGGACTTTCAAAATTTAATTGAAACCTGTTGTAAATCACAAATCATTTTCATATTGTTGCATGCCGCCAGAACAAGTGACACATACAGATGTTGTCAGTTTTTCAACACAGCTAAAAGCTAAGCAACCCTGGCCCTGGCATGACTCGAAATAGTTAAGTTTTCGTAGTTTCAGCGTTTTCGGAGCAATCTCTTTAAAAGATTGACTACATTGTCATTATTATGTCTGCCCCTGTGGCCCTTGAAATCCATATGAGCAGGACAATGAGCGCTACTACTACCAAGATGTCATCATCGATCACAATATATTTAGTAGCCTGGCAAGCTGAGTTGAAAATCAGACAACTGTAAACTAATGACATTTGTTGCCATTGCTTTGCCCATCACTGCTCATCTCTACTCCTCCCTTACTTGTACATATTTGCTGGTCCCAGTGGTCGCTCTGCTGCGTATCCGTTTACAAATGAGCAGCATGTTATCCTGCTTGGTCATTGGGGTGGTTTCTTCGTTGCTGCTTCTACGAGGGAAGTCTGATAAATAGTCGGTGTAGAAGGAATTTCACTTTTTGGCAATCTTTGGCAACAATCTGTTTTTAATTTTTGTATACCTCTTAAAAGGTTTAATTTGTCGAGGTTCTTCCAAAGCCATGCGTTTCTTAGATAGGTTAGGTTAGGTTAAATAGGCAGCTCAGATTAAATGAGATCACCCAGAGACCATGAGGTCCATTGTGTTGCCCAATTTGAAAGAAGGAAGAAAGGAGCGGGAAAAGGGGCGAGGGGGGGGGGGGGGTGGGTGGAGGATCAAAACTGTACGACATCACTAATCCCCTAAGACTCTCCTATTACAAAACCATTTTGAGGATTCGACAAACGCACCCAGATCCGCAATTGGCACAAAAGCCAGACTACCCAGATCCTCAAAGATAACTATACCAACTATTTGAAGAAAATTTCTTTTCATTCGTCAATATCTTCATATTTGGCAAAAGATAGATTGATGGCCAAAAATACAGATGGAAAAAAAAAATTGGGCTGGCTGGTCACATTAAAATTCTAGCTCTTGTAGTCTTCAAGATCCAGACGTCTGTATAGACGAAAGCACATGTCTAGATCAATCCCTACGCCTGGCCATTTTGCAGGGAACTCCGGCGTCTGTTCTTTTTGAAATTACTTGTTGGAGGAAGGGGGCATGACGGAAGAAAACAAACTTTGGTATGGTCAAGTTTGGATATTCTAACTCTTGTAGTTTCCAAGATCCTAGCGTTTATACAGACGAACGGACATCTCTACATCTACGTCATTCACGTCAGCGTCTCGTTCTCTTGGAAATTATTTGAGAGAGGCGTGGTAAAAAAAAATTTTGATCTGCATGATCCCATAAGGAGTGCAAATATCAAGTTTGCATATTCTAGTTCTTGTAGTTTCCAAGATCCAAGCGTTTATACAGACGAAAAGACAGACGGAGAGATATATCTAGCTCAATTTCTATCGTTCTCTTTGAAATTATTTGAGAGGGTGAAGGAGGCGTCGCAAAACAAATTTTGATCTGCATGATCCCATAAGGAGTGCAAATATCAAGTCTGCATATTCTAGTTCTTGTAGTTTCCAAGATCCAAGCTTTTATACAGACGAAAAGACAGACGGACAGATATGTCTAGCTCAATTTCTATCGTTCTCTTTGAAATTATTTGAGAGGGTGAAGGAGGCGTGGCAAAACAAATTTTGATCTGCATGATGCCATAAGGAGTGCAAATATCAAGTTTGCATATTCTAGTTCTTGTAGTTTCCAAGATCCAAGCGTTTATACAGACGAAAAGACAGACGGACAGATATGTCTAGCTCAATTTCTTTTGTCCTTCTGACCAACTCCCGTGTCTCCTTCTCTATGTTGCATACATTTGCTTTAAAGGGTAAGGGTATATAAAAGCCAGGACGATAAAAGAAATCGATGAAGCCATTTCCGTCTGTTCCTATTGCCTGATTCTCGAAAACCACAACCCCATAGAGTAAATCTTATGGTTATAGTGCTTTACTTACATTCTAATTTTTGATATTGACCTCCTCTTGACTCAACAGAACTTCGGCGCTTACTCCCAACTAGCCACAGACCGTACTTTTTTCAATAACCGTTCTTCGGTGCCTATTTAATTGGTTGAGAACATCGGAATTTGAAAAAATTCAAAAAGTCCAAAAATTATCTATTACCAAAGCCCTGAGCTCATTGATATCTTCGGTTTTAAAGTGTGCCATACAAGGAACGTCCAGCCCATTATACATATTGTTATACTCGGGATGTCCCGACTGAAACCGTCTTAATTTTTTTCCACAGGGTAACATAGCTAAATATATGGAGTAATTGCTAAAGTGTCGCTTACTTTTCAGCCCACCCTCGTATTTCCACTTTTTCCACTAATCTTCTGCTGCTTCCTGATACTTACTCTCCTCGGCGTGTATGCTGCTCATTTGTTTGTTTTGAGTGCGTCGCTTGCTGTCCAAATATGTGGCAGCTTGTAACAATTACCAAATGACACCCTCGACAATCGGAAATGCCCATTGAAATCCTCCTGGCAAGGGAGTTCCGTACAAATGTGCAGAATTTCACTTGTCGCTAAATCAATGACAATATTTTCACCATTAGTTGCAAGTGTTCTTGTTGTTGTGCAGCTCTTGTCGCAAATGAAGTAATCAAGTTAAATCAACTTATAATTCAGTTTGAGGTTAAGTAACAAAAATTTATGAGCTGGAAGTGCTTAACCCAAAGGACAGACTTTCCAAGTGCGCAACATTTTTGCCACATGAAAATGGATTTTCGTGGCTCCGTTTTTTAGGGCTAGGGTGATTTGCTCATCTACTAAATATATGCAAACAGTGCGGATATGAATACTAAAGAGTAACTTTTATGCGGCATCAGGAAATTTATTTGGAAAATTTTATTGGTATGATATGATACAATTGCAAGCGATAGGAATATAAGCAATGTATATAAATCCAAAAAATTGGGATCCTAGAGATCATATCTGCGTGGATAGAAAGATGTGGAAGTGCGTTTTTTTAGAAGAAAAGTCAACATATATTTGTTTATTAGGCACACACGCATCTACACACTTTGTTTGGTAGCTCAAGCTTGAGAAACCAACCGATTTGCATATCATAGGGATCTAAGCAATACATATAAAACGATAAGATTTGGATCTTGATAGTGCCCAACTCTCATTATCCTCAATAAATATAAAACATGCGACAAGTCTGAGGGGGAAAGGGTTTCTCTATAGGAAAAGTCAACATAGATTTGTTTTGTTAGGCCTACGAGAATCTACAAGCTCGAGCTCAGCAAAGTAATAAGTCTCCATACTACCAGCCATCATATAATCTACTTTCATATCAATTCGATGTAAATAACATGTGATATTTATGTTTCATTCTAAAGGCCCATACGCAGTTCGAAAAATTTCGCACGGAATGACTAAACTTCATATAAAAAAAAAAATTCCATTTGGGATTTTTTTTTTCCGTTGGTTTTTGAATTTTTCTCCACAATCTTGTAAACTATAATCGTATCATTGTACATTTTTTGAAGTCATATAATATTATAATTAAGTAGAAAAGGTAATTAAAATCTGAACTCTTTAAGTTGGTATATTAGAATTCACGTACACTGTAAATATTGTAAATGAAAACCGTGAAATAAATTGAATTGAATTGAAAAAAAAAAAAATATATGATTTTTCGAGCTGCGTATGGGCCTTAAAATGAAATTTGTCCTTAAGTTCTTAAGCGATAACGTATAGTTAGTAGAGTAAAAAATGCACGGATTAATTTTTAAATACAATTTATTTATTATCGGAAAAAAATAAGTGAAGCGGGTCGCTTTTCGTCGATTTTGTTGATTTTTACATATGGGTTTGGGCTAGTATCCACGTAAGCTTTTATTGCAAAATTTCGATTATTTATCGATTCATCGATAACTCAATATTGGATTTTTCATTTTAGGACTTTTCTTTGGCAAGCCATAGCTCCTAAGTGAATAAAATTATTTAAACAATTTTTTTTTTCAACAAAAAGTACATTAATTATAAAAAATCATTTTTTTGTTTTTTTTTTTTTTAATTTTTAGTATTACTTTTTTTGCAATTTTTTTTTTTAATTTTAAAATTCAAAAGTGATTACAGCAAGTGATATTTTCCATGCAATTTATTCACTTAATCTTAAATATTACGAAGTTCATGTGAAGTGTGATATTTTCAAACTTTTCCATTTAGGCTATTAAATTATAAAGATTATATAATAAGGCTAAGAGTCATATAAAAATATATAAAAAACACCAACGAGTCAAATATATTTATATTGAAGTCAAAATTTATGTTTTTCTTGATCTAAAAAAAAAAATATTTATGAAAGATTTGAGTAACGTAACAAGGTTTTTTTGATTAACTTACAAAATTAAGTTTAGTTAAATAAAATCATACTAGCAAAAAAAAAGTTTTACACCAAAAGATTTGCCCAATTCGCAGATTTTGTTATCCAAGTCAGAACACATTTATATTTTTTGTAACATAACGCCATGCGTAGTTTTGCTTTTGATCTTAAGATCGAATGTTTCCAAATTTCTTTGAAATATAGTGCTACTTATTTTCTATGTAGGTATGTATACAAAAAATATTTTTAGTCGTTATTTTTTTTTTGTCATATTTTGTCGCACAAACGTAACGTTACGCCAAAATCGTAATGTATATATAAATATAAAAGAAAAAAATATGCAGAGCCAGAAAGAAATTCAATCGATGCGCTACCTGGCATAAGGCTACCCCTCCAATTATTCCAATAAAAATAAAGTAAAAGCTGACAATTGTAGGTGTACTCAAAGAAAAGAGGTTAAGGCGAATGTTTTTTGAAAATTGTTGATTAGCGAGAGAGAGCTCTAGATCTATGTCTTCACACGAACGGGCGGAAAGACTGGTGAAAGGACATAGCTTAATCGCTATCCGAGGTAATGATAATCATTTTGATATAAAGAACTTAACGTCTGAGACGTCTTCTTCAAGTTTTTGGCATTGTTTGCCAGATCTATGCGTTTGTTAAGATATCTTTAATACCAAAATATGCATTCACTCAAATCTATATTCAAGCGGATTTTCCAACAATGGGCTCGAGTTAAAGTCTTCAAGACGTCTAAACGTGACAGATACTATATAATTAAAGATTGCGCTTACATAGATATAATTATTTTGTCTGGCTTAATTAACATTAGAAGCGACGTTAAGTACATAACTTAATATATAATTTTATTGTCAAGAGTATTTGCTGTGGGAAAACCGTTTAGCATAAAGTAGATATCGAATCAGATGCATGGATGTATCGCTTAGCGCCTTATTGTTGTCAATACCATTTAGTTTTCGATACTTCCGATACATTAGAATACTAGCAACCAAATTAAGAACCCCAAATGGACCCAATTGAGTTATAAAAGGGACACACACACATACAATGACAACAACAACAACAACCCCAAGGAGCAGTGAGCATAACTCAAAAAGCACTTAACCCATAAAAGTGAAATAATTCTGTGAAATAACAAACGCACTTAACAAATTACAGATGTGAAAATTTCATTTTCAGTGTCAGCGAAACAACAACTGGAGTGGGAAGGGGGGGAAGAGCCCAAAAGACAGTAGTTGTTCACCCTCAGGAAAGCGTACTCGTTTGCTCACTCTCTACATTCCACAAATTAGAAAATGATTAATGGACTCAACCGGTTGCACATACTCGACTCCAACCACTACACTTGAATTCACTCCAAGCCGAACCCACTTGAATCTACTGGCGCGGCGCCGTCGTGGTTGCATCCTCAACTGGCTGGTAGCAGTGTTGCTTCTATGGGTCTGGCACACTTCAGCATAAAATAGCACTCAGGAGAATCAAACTGGCGCCCCATACTGGCACGCGTACCAGTTACCGCACCAGACTGGGACCAGCAACAGCGAATGTGGTGCTCTGTGTGCATCCGCATCCTGCCACAGGAGTCGTGTTAAAATCACTCTTCCGTTTCGTTTGCCAACAGCAACCCCAAACTCCAAGAGTTTGAGGAAAAACAAAACAACAAAAAAAAAATGGAATAACATAGAAAACCAGAAACCAACGCAATGCGAATCAGAACTGAAGAGGGAGTTCGACTTGTACAACAAGGGGGTGTGTTTGTTGTCATTTATTGGTGTTGTCCTTGCAATGATGCTTAGTTCCTTCTGGCTTCCTGCTGCTACCATGTGATTTTTCTGGGGTCACGCTTTGCTCTTTTGATCGCATTGCAGCTCTCGCCCTCTATACGCAATCTTCCTGCTTGCTTGTTTGCCTAACCCATGAATCAAATTACACTTTAAATCCTTGATTTTAATCTGAAGGGGCTGACAAATGGATTTCTATGTCAATTTTTCGTAAATTACTCCTGCTGTGCCGCCAACCAACGACAAAGGGCTAAACAATTGAATTTTGCATTTTGACAGCGCATGTTAAAGGGAAACATTGTATGGGATGGACGAAAGGACTAGCGGAAGGAAGGCTGGTTGGGTAACACGGAAACAATCAGAGGGCGTTCAACACGCAGTTATCTCACCAGCACGGCGTTTTTAATCTCTGATTGGATTTTTTGTTGTTGTTGAGTTGTTGATGATGTTTATGAGGTTGCGGATTTTTGACACTTTTCAGTTCAAGTTGTTGTTTGCATAATTAGACTAAGTGGGGCGGACCTTCCGTGTTGGCTTAACCAAATCGCTAGCCAGATGGAAAAATAAAAAAATTGACTATTTTATCCAGCTCTAAATTTTAATTTTATATACAGGACTGTGATAATGGCGATGCATAGTTGTGCTCGGGTGGAGGTCACTTCCATCAAAATGAACTCAACAAAAGTAGAGAGGCTAGGCCATGAAAACCTGTCCTACAGCAGCATTGATACTGCTTATGGAATAAATACCGCTCCATGTTGCTATAAATCTCCAAAAATGTCAGATGGGGCAACTGGCAAGAACACATAATAAGTGCTGGAGATGTCCACAAACTGGGAAATGTGAACCACAGAGTACCACTTCCAAAAACAAGAATTGGACCACGTTGGAGGAGATACATCGTATGGAAAGACATACCATTGACTGGAATACACCAAAAGACAAAAGAAAACACCGGACTGGGAACCAAGAACGCGACTGTCAGAAGCTCTATCAGCATATTTCAAGCAGAAGTGTATACTCTAGGTCGATGTCTAGACAGGAAGTACAAAGACAGAGATATCATATACATATATAACATAAGATTAGATCGAAATTGGTTCGGAAAACCAGAGCCGAACTTAAACGTCTAGGACAATGAAACAATGTTTCACTTAGTTGGATCCCGGTACACAATAACATACCCGGAAAAGAAGCAGCTAATGGACCTAACCCAGCTGCGGAATTGGCAGACATACCACCAAACAGCTGCTAAGGAAAGAGGAGAGGTCCAGAGGAGAAAAAACACTCTTCGGAGCGCCTAGAATATCGTTGCACGATGTCATCCAACTAGACCCAGCCAAAATAATTAAGTTTGTCTTGAATATTGGGCTAGTGGAGGAGCTACAGTGTTTACAAGGAAGCACAATAGATCCTAAGGGTTAACCATTTGTTTCATAAAGGTATAACGCAACCACCCCAGCACGTCAGGTTGCTGATCTTAGTATCTTGGAGGTTAGAAACCTGACTTGCTGAGGATTATTGGTTCCCGGATTAAGCTATAGCAACACCAAACGCATATTGAAACATAGTCAGACATCATCATCAGCATTTGCATCTGGCCTGGTCCTTAGCTAGCATCTTTATTTAATTTCATGAACTTCCACATTCGTCAATTTCTTTTCGTAGTATTCTTCTACAAGTAGTTTTAGGGCGGCCCCGGTGAGCTGGTCGGTTACAAACCAGGTTTTGCATCCGTACAACAGCACCGAGATGACATTAGATTTAAATAGTCTAGTTTTTGTCTGGAAGGATTCTTGCGTCAAGCTACAGATTTGGCATAGCTGCCTGTGTCAGACATACAGACTCAAAACCGAGTTTTTATGGGTTGTTTTGCGATTATGTCAGAACCCTGACGTGCTGGTAGTAAATCGAATGTCGTTATTTTATAAAATTTTTTTTTGTAATGTCGATAAAATACTATAGACTTGATTTTCCTGAAACAGGAAGCCGTCTAAATCCAAAGTTTGGTTGCTCTAGCTCGTATCATGTCAGAGATATAGGCCTTCATACAGACTGACGCACATGACTATATCGATTTCTTTTGTCCTCTGGACCATATTGGAAGTAATCTTTGGGGGGTTCCCAATGGTCTTCTTCTCTATGTCACATACATTTGCACAAACTTAATATAGCGTCTATGCTCAGGTACAGGGTAGACTGTCTAGGTGTTGACAGACAGTGGAATATCCTACACCATTTTTAGTAAACAGACGAAAGATGGATGGGGTTTTATTTACATACCCAATTTGATCGTATTCTACAATAAAAGTATTCGAATTTTTAGCAAAATTAAGAGCAGATATCGGCTCAAATCAATAAACTCCAACTTTAAAGAAATTTAGTGCAACTGTCGGTCAAATTATGGATCTCAAAAACGTCACAGCTGTCTTCTTTGGTTTTTTGAAAAAAAAAAAATTTACTTTAATTTTGTTATAATGAAAGTTGATTCTTAAGGCATTTCCTTTCACAAGTTGCTTTGAATAGCTTTTAGTTTTGTTGGCACCATCAATACAATTAGTCAAGCTTGGTTGATCTACCAACATCTATCTACTGGTGGTATATGAGGCACCTACTACAATACCATGGAAGGCATATGGCACTGTGGCAAAGTTCCAGCGACAATGTCATAAAAATTTATAATAACAATATTTCAATGTCACAGCAGGATGTTATTGTTGCCATGTTAACGCTTATTTTTTGTTTACATTTTTATAATTTTTGACGTCAACGCTGACGTCAACTGCGGCAGCGGCAGCGGCAGCGGGTCTTACCCAACTCGCCCCAGGGCCAAGGCCCAGCTTCAGTTCTTTCAAACTGATTCAATTTTTGGTTTCTTTGAGGCGCTGGCGTATTAGAACTCAAAAAGCAGTCAAAAGTAAACAAAAGCCATAAAGTGCAGCAGAAGTAGTTCATTGTAGGGATATAACAACAAGTGGGGAGCGTACGAGGTAGCCGCAACAAAACCTTAAAGACAAAAGGAATTTCGCGGTATTTTCACGCTTGATGCAACCAGCCAACAAACTGAATCGAACCCTAAGCCAAGCTAACCGAAGCGAGTTAAATCTTGCTCTATCTCAAAAAAAAAAAAAAAAAAATTAAGCAACCTCGATTGGAACTGAAAACCTTGGAACAGCAGCGGGCACTGCGACTGCGTCATCAAATGTGGCGCATGTTGCTTAAGTTGCCTTTCGTGGTTTTGGATTTCATTCAAAGGAAACGTTCGCATCAATTCCTGAATCCGCCGCCGCCGCCGCCGTTTGCTTTCGGATTAAAATGATAACAAGACTTCATCTTTGGCATGGCAGGCAGCTCGGTTTGTGCCCTGCTTTTGTTTTTTTTTTTCTACTATACCTTTGTTAACTTCAATATGCGGTCTATACATATATAAAAGTCCGCGTAAAGGGAGCCTCTGCTTTGTTGTTCAGTACGAGTATCCCCTTTGCGGCTCTACAACAGTTTTGAAGATAGATGGCACCTGCCTGAGTAACCACAATTCCCTGATCCTTTTATGCTATACACCGCTAATACAAAATGAGCAAACCGGGCATATGTGAATTTTTGCTGCTGTACTGTCTTTGGTTACATAATCTTACGAATTTTCAATCTTTTCATCCAGATATCCCAGCGTACTCTTTTATGTAAACTAGTTTTTTATGGCAAGGTTTTTAAAAATTTTATTTTAGTCTTTGTTGGTCTATACATTTAAAGTAAGATACTATAGTTCAATATTTAAAAGATTGTATCTTTAGTATTTTTGTTTCAAACAATTTTGATAATTGGGTTTTTATATTAATCCGAATTGGAAGAATTGCTTGAGGAAGCCTCAATAAGCGATTTGGAAGTGCCTTAAAGCCATCGGAATAATTCAGAAATAAGCAAATTGGGTTCCGTACGAGTTGAAGCAGCGAGATGTTGAGAGGCATTTCTTCAAAGACAGAATCTGAAGGGGCTTTTACATCAAATTGTGACCGGCGACGAAAATGGCTCCACTACGATAATTCTAAGCGCATGGAGAATGCCTGGACATACCTTCACGTCGACGACTAGACCGAATATTCACGGCGCTAAGGTTCTGCTCTGTATTTGGTGAGATCAGTTTGGGTACTACATCCCCATACTATGAGCTTCTGAAACTGGGTGAAACCATCTTAAATATCGAACGAGCATTTAAGGAAAAACGGCCACAGTACCAAAAGAAAGATGACGAAGTCATCCTCCATTGTGGCAATGCTCGGCGACACCGGTCAAGATATACCTGGATACGCATAAATAGCATGTTCTACCTCACCCGCCGTACTCTCCAGGTATTGCTATTCTACGGACTACAATTTGTTTCACAGAAGTCCAAAATTGAATCTATTCATGGATCGCCCCAAAAGATTCATGGTTTTTTCGAGATGGTCTGTGACAACTACCAGAAAGATGGAAAAAAGTAGTCGCTAACAACGGCAGTACTCTCAAAAATAAATATATTCCCGCTTTTTTACAATAAAGCCTCGAACATTGGGAAAAAACGTCCGCTCATTCTTCCACAAGATAAATATTGTAAATAACTAATTGGGATTTTTTTTATATGAAGTTTTTTCATTCTGTGAGAAATTTTTCAAATTGCGTATAGGCCTTAAGAACAAAATAAAAAATATGAAATATAAAAAAGTAAAAAATAAATTTAAATGAAATAAAATAATATTAAATAAAAAAAATGTGGTACAGTCGAGGCAGTGCCCGACAGTGGAATACCCTGTACCTTTTGTCTCGAAAAAATTTTTCCTGCATATTCCTTCTAAGAACTTTCCAATTCGAATTAATTTTTTTTTGGTGAAATTCGATATTTATACCTATAAGTTCCCTAAATTTTTACCCATTTTGATGAAACTCGAATGTTACGTCAAAGAAGTTATTTAAAGTATATGGGGTAAGTTTCAAGTTGGTATGTTGAGGGGTGTGGGAGAAAACACGGTAAATGGATTGCGGGGGGTGGGGGGACCGCATCGATAAAATTTGGATGTGGATTTGTTCATTAGAGCCACATGAATGAGCTTACCAAAAATTGTGATTCTAGGTCATTTGTAGCCATAATTGCGTAGAGTCAAATATTGACGCAGTTTATTGGCAAGGGTGCTGAAATTTGTACATTTTTGACTATAACTTTTGCTGTATTTGTCCGATTTTGTTTATTTTTCACACACAGATGCATGTAACCACAACGCATCGTTCTGTTAAATTTTAGATGAAAATATTAAATGGTGTGGCTAAAAACCGCGAAACTCTACTGCTGGGGAACGGGGAAGATATTGATATGATTCAAAAAAATTCATCTTCTGAGGAAATATGCGCACCAGCTGGTAAAGTTTCGTGTCTCTAGCTCTTATAGTCTCCGAGATCTAGGCGTTCATACGGACGGACAGACGGACGGACGGACATGGCTCAATCGCTACCCGAGTTTATGATAAGCATTTTGGTATAAAGGACTTGGGGTCTGCCACGCCTCCTTCTGTCCGTTACATACATTGCACAAATCTAGTATACCCTTTGTACCTATAGGTACAGGGTATAAAAATTCTTCCTCAAGATAAATAATGTAAATAATTAAGAACAAAATAAAAATATGAAAGATAAAAAAGTTAAAAATATATTTAAATTAAATAAAATAATATTAAATAAAAAAAATATGAATTCCAATAATTTATTATAAATAAATAAGGAGATAGTAAAAATATTAAAAATAAAATAAACGAATTAAAATATATTTATTTTATTTTATGAAAAAATGGTAATTAGAAAAATAAATAAAAACGGAAATAATAATGTACGTTTCATTTCAAAAAAAATAGTAATTAAAAAAAAAGATACATTTGTTTATAAAATATTAATTTGAAACACTTTCAGTCTAAGATCCGAAAAACAACTTCGTTCTAAAAACTCGATTTTACGAGGTTAATGTTGTTAAGTACTTCTAACACATGTATAAAAATCATCGCTTTAAAAATGGATGCGCTTCATTTGTTTTCGCCCATACACAATATATTTACTTAAGGGTAAACAATTTAATATTATATATAATTATTTAAAATTATTCAGTTCAATTAAGACGATTTTTATTACTTCTACTGAGATCTTAGCCTAACTCAACATAATTTTTTGGCAAAATTCCGAAGCTTTTCAATTAAATTAATAAATTAATATTTTATTAAAAATTTAAAAATATGTGTTAACTTATAAAAATGTTCAAAAGCCATTAAAGAGTTCAAAACATTCCTTATAACTAAGGTAGTAAGATGGCGAGAAATTTGGCTACAAAGCTCAAAGTGTTTCTTTTTGGTCAGATTTGGTTATTTTTAAGAGCATCTTCATTCTTCAGATTTTATCGTTCATAATCTTTTCAACAAGTGAAAATTATTAATATGTAAATGTATTCCCAAAATTTTTTTAATGTACATTTGAGTAACGTCACGCTAAAAACAAGTGAATGAGTTTTTGATTTAATTTTGTTCTTGATTAAATTTTATAGCAAAAGACTTGCCCAATTTTACCGATTTTGTAAACCAAAACAAAAGCTACTTCTTTTTTTGGTAACGTCACGCCAAGCACACCGAAAATTTGTAATTTTGAAAAATGACCAAATTTTTTTTACGACTTTGGTTGGTTGTAACTTCAATAATTTGTACTTAATTGTAAATTAAGTTATAATTAATTAATTAATCACCCTAAAGAGCAAATCAATACCTTTCGATCTAATTGTCTTTCATTTCGATACAAAATTTTGTTCACGAGATATTGACGAATAACTAAAAAAACATGTTTTTCGAAAAAATCTCGAAATCTCGGTTCTTAAGAAAAAAAAATGAATGCCATTTTCGTGTTTCCCAAAATTGCTCTAAAAAACACTTTTTACGAAGGTTTACGTGTCTCCATATACATAAAGTCATAGGGCGAGAAATTCGGCAATTTGTAGAGTATTTAAAAGAATCGTAGTGGAGTCTAACATTTTTCAAAGAAAAAAGTAGAAAGTTGCTTGAAAATGAATATGTTGCAGTCAGACTGTGGGCTAATATCTTGAGAAAGGAAGCAAGTTCGGGTATTTGGATGCAGAGTATTTCGTGTTCTTCTTGATATTTTTTGAACCTCAGCTTCATTTTTACGTTCGAATTTTTTCACTTTATCACTTATTAAAAGATTCTTTTTATTAAAAATATATTCTAAACTATGACCAAGCATCCGTTTGCTAGTAGTCGTGTTTAATCAGCCATATACTGATCTGTTAAGGCTCAGCATGTTCCTAATCCCATATACTGCATGGATGCGCTAGAGTATTTTTTATGAGCTACTAAGCTGTGGAGTAACCACTCATCAATATAGCTGCTAAGGTGCAACAACTCAATCGTGTAAAGGTTTGTGTGGCGCCTTCATGCCTTCATGCCTCCAAACCACTGACATTTGATTTTATGGCCCAAATCATTAGTGTAAGTTTACTGAAAGCCATTGCTGTTGGGAGGCAGCTATGCGGCTAATTAAAAGTTTATGAAGGCGCCAGTGTCTAAAGTTTGTAACTTCTAAGGATCCATAAAAATGGCATTAAAATGGCACAGAACACAGAATACTGTGACTGCGATACCCCAGCTGTGTGTTGTGCTTTATTATCTTAATGGATCGTATCTTTGTTTAGTCATAAGCACAAAAGCAAACTTACGTTAAATGCTCCACAGGTTGTCCGGGAACAACAACAACAACAACAACAAATAATGAAACCACTTTTAGTTTATATAGTATAAATAAATGTTGTACATAAAAATCTACATAAATCAAAATTGCTAAACGTATGTATGTATATGCTGTGACTCTTTTGCATAGAAGTTTGGAGCAGCTGGGGCGGGGTCTGTGACCTTAACTTGTCTGGTTTCGGTACAAGCCAAAAAACAAGACTCAATACGAGTAGCCAAGAAATATGCTGCCTAATAAGGGCGTTACCAATATGTCAATAAACACAAAAAAAAAAAAAAAACAAAAAAAATCCAAACTGATCCCATAACGACGCCAAAACAAAAATCCCACAAAGATCCCACAGTAATCAGGCAAGTGTTTTATGTGTTGTTGTTGTGGTCTGATCCAAACATTGAGAATGAATATGATGACGTTGGCTTGGCTTGGCTCTCTGCCCAGTATATACATATATGATAAATGAGAAGCGCGTGCCCAGTGACCGCTGATCGGTGATCAGTGACTACTGCTGCTGCGCCCTGCGCCCTGCTCCCTGTGGTATGTGCGTCAGTGTGTCAGTGTTTGTGTACCGTTAAATTACCTGGTAGTTGTAGTAGTTGCTACCTGTATTTTGTTTTTGTTGCAGACAACTGATCGACCAGGTGCTATTTTGATATATGGCGCATCATCAATTAAGTAGTAGTTGGTGGTAGCTCCAACCCAATCCCGGCACAATAATTGATGCGGTAATTGATTTTTTCTGTTTGTGTTTTTCATTACATTTCGAGCATTCGAAAATTGATTGCATGTCATTTATAATAAGCAGCCACCGTGTTGCAACATTGCTCCAACCGAAGATCAGGCGATTGTCCAAAAGATGATCACTTGATGGATTGCTGCATTAGCTGCACTTGACATAATGCTATGCAATGTAAACATGGACCTGCCTTTAATGTGCCCCCTTTTAACTTTAGATACCAGCTCCAAGATCGCACTTTTCTCTCTTCAAGTTGTGATCAGACAATTTCCGCTTTTAATTATATCAACGTCAGCGCATTGCACATCATGGCACTGGAATGACATTCAACCAAATTGGTGGCAATAAATTTTGCGCACATTTCATTCACTAGGACTATATACAAAGCACTTGTATATATATAGGTAATTTTGCTTGCAAAGTATATATGTATACATGCTGTACTATGTATAGTGACAACAGTCACGACGACAGGCCTGCAAAATGCCAGGATTGCCAATTACATGCAACTTAACATAATTATTTGACACACTACAAAAAAAAAGCAAGACAAAAGTGCGTATAGTGGCAACTATGGAATACACTGAAAAAAAAAATTGTGTTGCTACGGTCGTTACAAATTAAAATCCCTGTTGCTGGGCAATTTTCTTGGAGTCATATGAATGAACGTCACTACTTCGAATGTAACTAGTTACGCACTGGTTTAAAAAAGAACAGTTGCGGTGTAGGCAAAAAAGCTAAACCAGAGCGCTACAACCAATAAGAATACTTGTGGCTCACCATTTTCCTTGGCTTCATATGAATGAACGTAAGTACTTCGAATGTAACTAGTTGCGGACAGGTTTAAAAAAGAACAGTTGTGGTATAGTCATATGAATGAACGTCACTACTTCGAATGTAACTAGTTACCCACTGGTTTAAAAAAGAACAGTTGCGGTGTAGGCAAAAAAGCTAAAGCAGAGCGCTACAACAAATAAGAATACCTGTGGCTCACCATTTTCCTTGGCTTCATATGAATGAACGTCACTACTTCGTATGTAACTAGTTACCCACTGGTTTAAAAAAGAACAGTTGCGGTGTAGGCAAAAAAGCTAACGCAGAGCGCTCCAACAAATAAGAATACCCGTGGCTCACCATTTTCCTTGGCTTCATATGAATGAACGTAACTACTTCGAATTTAACTAGTTACGCACTGGTTTAAAAAAGAACAGTTGCGGTGTAGGCAAAAAAGCTAAAGCAGAGCGCTCCAACAAATAAGAATACCTGTGGCTCACCATTTTCCTTGGCTTCATATGAATGAACGTAACTACTTCGAATTTAACTAGTTACGGACCGGTTTAAAAAAGAACAGTTGCGGTGTAGGCAAAAAAGCTAAAGCAGAGCGCTACAACAAATAAGAATACCTGTGGCTCACCATTTTCCTTGGCTT
Organism: Chymomyza fuscimana; assembly: GCA_949987675.1. Classification (NCBI taxonomy): domain Eukaryota; kingdom Metazoa; phylum Arthropoda; class Insecta; order Diptera; family Drosophilidae; genus Chymomyza; species Chymomyza fuscimana. The sequence goes on along the minus strand of OX465090.1, from coordinate 36,137,474 downwards.
CATATGAATGAACGTAACTACTTCGAATGTAACTAGTTGCGGACAGGTTTAAAAAAGAACAGTTGCGGTATAGGCAAAAAAGGTCTCTGTGGCTAGCCGTTTTCCTTGGGTTCATATGAATGAATCGCGAGCCACTAATTAGAAGGTCAAGTAATGCGCAGGTTCCTTACTCGTGTCTCTTTAAAAAAGAGAGCTCAGGTTCAAGTTTTGTCTGGTAGCTATTTGAAATAGTGGAGCATATTTGATCACGTTTAAAATGCTTAGAATAATATAAAATGCGACACCTTGTAAAGTTCAATCCTTAGCAAAAAAAATATGTAAAGCAGAGCGCTTTAACTGTCAAATTTGTGTCCTTCTATGAGAGAGTGCGAGCAGCTTATTTAGTTGTTTTTGGAAGGTGAAGAATTTTGGATACATTACGAAAATACTGCCGTACAGAATATGCGTCATAAAGATCGTGCGATTTATTTATTTGGGGATATATTAAATCTCAGGTCTATACGAATAAACCAAAAACAATTTATGAGCACAAGAGCGAGATCCTATGCGTCATGGCCGAAATAGAGCCACATCATTGTCAAAATGTCATGGGAAACTCGATAAAAAGAGCAAGGACCTCTGTTCAAAATCACGGGAGGTCCATTGGAAGAATATTTTAATCTATAGTATACATAATCGGAACATAGCTTCTTTAAAATGCAATAAATATATAACCACTCGCTGAAAAAAAGCATTTTATATTAAATTAAATCGCGCACTCTTTTTGGGACACCCTTTATTTGTAAAACTATTTGCAAACAATAGGTTTGTACACTCAGTTTTTCTAAGCTTTCCACGAATAAAGTGATTCAGTCACTTATGGACGTTACAAGGTATATTGAAGTCGGTATGTCCTGATTGAAATATTTTCTTATGTCTATCCAACTCTGATCATTTTCGTAAAACAGATGCAGATCTTTGTTCAAGTTTCCAAGTTGCAAAACTTTTGTTAAAATTTTATGAACTTAGCTTTTATGTTCTCTGAGATCTCATAAAGATGGCCATTGATTAATAGACTCATCTGCTACTTATAGTCTTCGAGTGTAGTCTTCTTCTCCCTGTCGCATCTCCTTCGATAACCTCAACATACGCCTTAAACCTCAGAGTATAAGCAACAGAAATTAAAGCGGCAGACTTTGTGACATGTACCTAGTAGCAAGTACCATAGTGTCGCCCACACATTGTACTCCAAAAACTAACTCTCTAGCTACGGATATGCTTCACTTGTTTTTGAAGCGCAATGACAAAATGCAAAGTGCAGAGGGACCAAGGAGGATCTACTGCTTGCCACAGTCGTTCTTTAATGGAATGCCAGCGCAATTGGCAAGGCAACAAATTGCTGGAATAATTACGCACACATTTACAAAAAACAAAAACAAAAAAAAAACTATACATAAGTACTCGTATCCAGGGGATTGCGGCCTGAGTGAGTGATCCAATGTGAAAATTGGCTGCGCTTTGGTTTGACTCGTTCATTGATGAACGTGAGGTGTCATCCAAATTGACTGTCAGCTTGCCAATTGAACGATATTCCAACTGTGCTCAGGAACAGCAACTGCATCCACTGGACAGCAGCTACGAACAACTTATGTACATACAACAAAAAAAAAAAATGGTTTACACTTGAGTCGAAGTACGACTGTGGGATACACTGTACTAGAGAAGACGAATGAGAACTGGAAAAATATGGCAGATCTGTACGAACTTATAAGAACTTAGAAATAATACATAGACTGTTTACAGTCGGGGTTTTCCGACTATAGTATACACTGTACTTTGAAAATCATATGTTTAATGAGGTTTGCTGTTAAACTGGAAGTCGGGAATAGAATCCTGAAAAAAATTATATTGGGTATTCATACGGACGTAGCTCAATCGAGACGGCAAGCAAAGCTCTTTATACTGCTGTAATCAGCTTATACTGTGAAACGACTTCTACGGCCTGTGTTACATGAAGTGCACAAATCCATGGAGTATCCCGGATCCCATGAGTACAGAGTATACACAGCAGCCACAACAAGAGCAACAACGAGAACGGCATCTTCAGCAGCATTGGAATTCGCTGTTTACGTGAATTACGTTCAAATTACAACCGGCACAAAAAATGGACAGCAAAATAAAAGAGCAAAAAGAAGAGAAGAAGAAGAATGAATGAGAAAAAAAAGAAAACAATGCGAAAACAAGACATGGATGAAAATAGCTGCAGAGCAATGAAAATGCGCTGCAAATTAAAATTTTTTGCAATTTGCGCTCAGCCGCCACAGGATGACTCAGGGCACAAGCAAGTGAGAAGCGTTTCGAAAGCGATATGAATAAAATATAGATATGCGTATGAACAAAAGTATCTCGGAGAGTCAAAAGCAAGAGAGGGACACAAATTAAATTATAAGTATACGCAAGTTTGCCGATTTATATCGGACATATTTCCAGAGAAATCGATGAAAATTTGGAACAATAGTATATTTGGAGGTAAAATTTCAAAATCGAATATATACCTACATATATACCTATAAAAGATAAAGGTGGAAATGTACCAAGTTTACTGATTACCGCGAGCATACGTAAGAATCATAAACTTCTAACATCTTAAGGCCTATATGCAGTTCGAAAAATTTCGAACGGAATCACAAAACTTCACAAAAAAAAATTCCATTTACCTGGCCTTTAACTATCTTTCATCTCAATACAGTAAAACGTTTTTCCAATTTTGAGATTTTCTGGTTTCTAGATAATATGTTTTCCCAAGAACCTTGAAATAGCCATATTTTTTTTTTGGTTCAAATCTCTTATGGTATGCCATAAGGTTTGGAAGCTGAATATAGTCGCTAAGACCAGATCTGTAGAGTATATTAGATGGGACAACAAATCTTATCGACTTTTCTTCATAAAATTTGACATATCCAAATATTCATATAATATATGATTGATACGATCAGTTGAGTTGGCTACAGCCTTAGCCAGCTCTGACACTTTCATCCTGCTATCGGTTAGTATCTTTCCATTGATTTTAGGAAAAGTTTTAAAGTTATGTTAGGTTAGATTAAGCTGCGCGACATAAGGTCAAGATCATCCGGAGACCTTACGGCCCATTATGATGCCTATTTGACGAAGAAGTATAGGTAAAGGAGTGGTAGCAGGAGGAGAATATATGTGTTGGGTATGGGGGTGGCAAAAGAGCTTCTGCTTGCTGAACCATTTTTAGAATTCCATAAAAAGAGCCGGGTTCGTTATGGGCAGATTTGCCAGACTGCCCAGGTCTTCAAAGAAGGGTTTTCCCAGATACTGGGTGCGTTTCGCAAAATGTTCAATTTTCTTCATATTTAGCTTTAACTGCCGAAGTTCCCTATTGATTTTAAGATCTGTATCGAGGTATCTCTGTTTAGCTCTATTCGACTGTGAAAAACAGGTAATACAAACAGAGAGAAAAACATGGCTAAATCGATTTCTTTTGTCATCCTTATCATAAAGATTCTGGGGTTTTGCTCATTTACTTCTGGGTTTTACGCACTAACCTTATACACCCTTGATCCTTGTATTCAAAGCACAGGGCATACAAAAAGTAGTGAAATAAAAAAATCTTCTGTATAAGTAAGTACTCATATAATGAGTTAACGTCTAATTAGTTAGACACATCTATTGGCGTCTAGGACCTTGTAGTACATTATGTACTTACATTGCCTTGTCAACATGATGCCCAAGCAGCCTGCTGATGTCTATTGTTCCGCTATTATTATGTTTATTTATTGAAACAGCTGTGGCAAAATTTACAACAATGCCAAACAATAGACCGAAAATCCTTGCTACTTCAAAAAGGGGCCAAAAGAATGCCATAGAATAGTGGCAAGTCCTCGTGTACGAGGCGACTTGCTTATCGGGCTTACATCAGCATCGTTGACTTTGCTCAATGGATAGGTTGCTCTACCTTTGAGTGCACTCTGTTACTCTCTTACTGGTACTGTTGCTGCTTATCGCAATTTCTGATGTGTCGAACTTTTTTGGTTTTATGTTACCATCAAAATCATGTCAGAGATAAAACCAGTCTACATGGCATTTAAATGTGTGAATAGTGCTATAAAATGATTTGACACGTGATTATAACTGCAATTTGAGGCATACTTGGCTCTATGTGCGTTACCTTTTGTTCTAGCATATCTAACGGAAATAACTATACATGGCTGAGAGCGCTTGCAATGCGTGCCAACTGCACATAAAGAGTGTCTGGTATTTATAGTAGTATGCAAAACTGAAATAAAACTATAATTTTTACTCTGGTAAATGTACTAAAAGTGCTTTAAGGCGAATACCTATGGAAGTTATACCCTGTATTGAGTCATGCACGCCTAATGAGAACAAAAGATGCGCTTTATCTGTAAGTTTACGATCCATATTAATGACTGATTCCGTCAAAACTGGCAAAACCTATGCATGACTATTAAACAGGCGCGAATCCAGGATTTGGTCATAGGGCGGGTTTTTCAACCCATTTTTTAAACTTTTGGGAGGGTCAAGACTCGAAAACCAATCGTGGATCCGCCAATGCTATTGAAATTCCGCAATATAAAATTTTTTTTATAGCATGCAAGGCATCCCATTTTCCCCGCTGACTTAAATACATAAGCCCTATATCTACAGGGTCATGGGTATTATAGATTTGCCCAAATATGTTTGATAGGCAGTGCCGTGGGGGACCAAAAGTTTTTTGTACCCAGAGTATGTATACATACTGATTCAGGTAGAATAAGTCGGGTGGCTGGGACGCATAAATTTTGCGAGAGTAAAAAAATCAGAGAGAGGGAGCGTACATACACATGTGCTGCGTGCTAGAGCCATGCGCTGCGACAACCTACCTCATGGAAAATTATGAGCCCAGCAAGAGCGACCGTGGCTAGACCCAAGGTATACTTATTTAAGGTAGAGTAATGCTGCCGGCGTCGTCACCAATTTTACTGAGAGCAAGAAAAAGCGAGAGAGAGAGAACGCAAACATATTAAAATAATATGCGTGAAAACAACCCTCCTCACGCGCAGTCGCAACAAAACTAAAAATTGGTAACTTTCGTTGAGAGCCTTCGGCGGGAGTATGCTACCTTAAATAAGTATACCTTGGGCTAGACCTACTCTACCTTACATTAGTATACCCTGGTTTGTACCAAAATGATAAACATTGTCTAGGGTAGCTATTAAGCAATGTCCGTCTGTATGAACATGTAGATCTCGGATAAGACAATAACTAGATGTGCCAAATTTAACATAATTCTTGTAGAGATGAAGTTTCTTCATTTTAGTCTATATCTCTCTTTTCAATATTTTTTTGATCTAAATTTGACTGAGTGGTTACGCGGTATTCCAACAAAAGTTATGTCCCAAGATGGCAGCATAATTTCAGATCTTAAGTAGATTGGTTTTTCACTCTTTGAGCAACTTAAAATGAATCTAAACCTTATAAACCCAGCCACTATGAGTTTTTGTCCATACAACCAAATATATGTATGTTACAAAGTCATGGTAAAAGATGTAGTGAAGCTATTTTTTTAAAAGTTGCATAGTTTGGACTTGTATAGGGTCGGCCATCTGTTGCTGTGTTTGTTAATTGCATTTTGCAACAAAATTGGGCAAATGTATACATACACCAAATGCAAGTTAGTAGTTTCAAACTTTTATGTATGAAAAATAATATCTCCCAAATGGCCACCGCGGCTGGCTCTACAGGCCCGTATGCGAACGTCGTAATATTCGATGACTTTTTTTTCCTAAGAAAACTCATCTGGCTGTTCTCCCATCCGTTGAACAAATAAGCGACGCTGATTTTGAACTTGACATATGTCGAAGACCATCCACTTTGGATGGGTATGTTCCGAATTATGACTGTTTAACAACTAAACCAACAGATGGCTCACCCTATACAATACACTTGAGCTATTTTTTTTTTGATGAAAATTCATCTGGCTGTTTTCCCAACAATTGAACGAATAAGCGATGCTGATAAGGGTCCGTGCGCTTCAGTTGTTGCGTCATTTGAATCTTGTAAGCGTGTAAATGCAGATCCGGTGTAATTCTTGCGAACGATGGAGCGTCGATGTTCCCGGCGACTCGTCAACACTGGTCTCAACTATGCTTTTTTTTCACAGAGCGATTATTTTCAATGTAGCGATCCATGACTAAAATTGAGTAATTTCGAACTTGACATAGGCGAAGAGCATCCACTTTGGACGGGTATGTTCTGAATTATGAGTGTTTAGCAACCAAACCAACAGATGGCCCACCCTATAAAGTCGAAGCCAAGCGTAAGTGCGGCGGTTTCCATATAAAAGTATACACATAGTGTATCCCACTGTCCACTATGGTCACGGCTAATTCAAATTTTCTGGGTCCTTGTTCGGTGCCTTATAATGCGCTTGAGCAGAGCCTGGCCATATAAGGCTTGAGAGCGTTCAGGCAAAGTTAAGTTGTAGCTGAGCGTTAAAGCAACATGTTCCACTAAACGATATAAATATGGCACGCACCCTGCCTCTGTCGACTACTCTCCTCTTGCCGCATGTTGTTGCAACTCTATTGTTGTTGTTGCTGCTGTTGTATTTGTCGTGCTCAGTTGCCGTAATGTTTGTTTATTGAATGTATACGACGCGTATTTGTTTGTTTTATGGCCGCATAAAATTTTATGCCGCATAAACTTATTGCCTAACGAGCTGCATGGGTGCAACAGCAACAGCAACAACAATAACGACACTACAAACAGTTAAGACCATAAAAAGGAAGCGCTGCAAGCATGCGCAACAAAAGGCTGCATAGGATACCCCCTTGGGAAAAACAATGGGCTCAGCAGTTTATTACTTTTATAAAAAAAAGCTTTAAATGGCTTAATATACGAGGGTAGGCTGAAAAATAATTAGGCTAGCTGAAAACAAAACGCAGTACCTGTTAGGCGAGCTTGTGAAAGACGTAAATGTATGAAACATAGAGAAGGTGACGTCGGAGACTCCCCAGCGTTAGCTGAAGTATGATCAGTGTGACCAGAACAGTCGATGTAGACACGTACATCTGTCCGTCGGTATGAACGCCTAGATCTCAGAGATGGTAAGAGCTAGAGCAAGAAAACTTTTAGATTAGATGCCTTATCACTAGAGACAATTTTTTTATATTTTGACGATATAGCTCCCATAGCGGTATTACAGAGCATCTCGAAAAAAATAAAAAGTTTATGAGGCATAATTTTTGCGTTTCAGTCAAAACACACTGTTCGAAATTGAATCGAAATCCAAAGAGTAACATTCTTGCCAGAAGAAGTATATCTCTCTTCGGCGGGCGCAGAATACCTAAAAATTGAGTTTGTCTCGGATATTCGGCTAGTTGAGGAGCTCAAGGGCTAGAAAGGAGCACAATAGATCCTAAGGGTTGCAGTTCAGCATTTCCCAATAATATTAGTATTAATTACACCCAAACCTTGTAGCAAGTTTTTGGCACAAATACAAATATTTCTGGAGCTATAGCCAAGGTATAAAGTTTCTACTATTTATGCCCAAACCGATAACCGAAATTGAAAGTTAACTTATATTATTATATTATAGACAGCAAGTACAGTCAGTTAGTCTACTTTTTTTATATAAGGTTAACACATATGTACATAACACACAAAATGGAGTTCACTGTGGCTAACTAATTAGGCTTTAATCCAGCTTGACAACCCTTATACGTAATAGTATGCATACGACAACTCTAGCATCCTGAGTTCTAAGTAAGCTATCGGAGCTGGTTAGAGAGTCGCTTTGTCTAGAGTGCTGTAATTAGTCAAGAGTTTCGAGTTACCAAAACTGAATTTGATAAGAGTAAAAGTCGGTTTTGGGGCTGTTTGGTCTTTTGCACCTGCTTAGCGACAACAACAACAACAACAACAAGTAGAACAACAGGGCATAAAAATTACTAGCCATATAAAAAATGATGTGGCAAGTTAATTTCTGTATGCCAGCCAAAGGTAATCCAATAGATTAATAGCGTTAATTTTTATAAGACCAGACCAGGCCTGGCGTGCTCTCTGCTCCTAAATGTTTTTAATGGACTGTATGCAACCGAAACTGGAAGCGTGAAATGGGGCCTAACATTGGGCACGCAGGGCGTGGTTAACAAACAGCGTCAGTTCCATTAATGAGCGCGACAACTTTGGACATTTGTTAGTTTCATTTATTTTCCGAACGATGATTTATGCATCGGATCGTGTCCCTGTTCATTAAAAATGAAAGGATGTTGTTGCCCCAGACGTTGGGCCAATTCAAAGCGGCAGGTGGACGGACAGGTAAGACATTGTATATGCTATACCTGTGTATGTATGTGTGTGTGTGTGTGTGTGGGGGGGGGAACAGTGGCTGCTAACTGCATGGGTCTGGGCGTTGCTTTTGTCTTATTGTCTCTTTGTTTTGTTTGTTTATTTGTTGTCTAAAGCGTTTCACAATGATGCCCAAATGAGCCGTAACTAATAAATTTTTATGACAACACCAACAACAACCACAGCAAGTGTTGCACAATGAAAATTGTCTCAAACAACATTAAAATGACACATTGTTTGTGGACTTGAGCCCAGGCGCCAGCCACAGAACACACCAAGTGAGTGAGAGAGAGTAGGGCAGAGAGCGAGAGTTACATTATCAATGGATCAGGCAAGGGTTAATCAGCAGACAACCCGCAGCGTTTTAACCAACACTGACAACAACAACATGGCCAACAACATTCAATTTAAAGGCAATAAATGAGCTGCCAAAAGACCAAAAACAACCAAAGAAAAAGTGATTCAGTCGATACGTCGGAACAATGGGATACCCTCTAAAAACTTTTTTTTGGAAAAAAATGTATGCCTTCTATTTTTTTTAATTTTTTTTTTGAGTCTAAACTGCTTTAATGCTGTTTAACAAGCAGTGCGAAGTTGAAAAATGTATGTTTCTGAGAACCTTAACCGATTTCAATGCGGTTTGAAAATGGTTTTGAAAAACTCGCGTCTATGTGCTTTTGTTTATTAGACTTACATAAGCCCATTAAACAAATTTGGAGAGAAATATTTTAATGATACTTGGCAGATACTCACAATCTTGCCTCTCGTGTACTTGAGATACATAACACTTACAAAAACCAGACGAACCTAATTTAAGTTCAAATTTGCTCAGAACAAGATTATTTCACTCTAGCATTTAAAAGAATTTTTCGTTCTCTACTTTCTTAAAATTAGCATAAAACACTCTCCATCTCCATCATTAAGAGTAAGCATTTTTAAAATGAGCAAGAAATGCTTTCTCAAATTAACAATTTGGGTTTCAAAAGCTACATACAATCATTGTTCTTAAAATTTTTAAATCGAGAATTTCGGTCCATAAAAAAACGCTCTTGAAATAGGAATTGTTCTCTCTTTAATAGGTTCCATAACATCTACAATTCTTACCCGATTTTAAAGATCTTCGAAGGATTCTCTTTCAGACCAAAACTTAATATAATTTTTAAAAAATTTTTTTCAGTAATAAAAATCAAAACCAAAAATTTGTAATTTTTAAAAATGGTCAAAAATTACACTTTTCTTCGACTTTGGTTGCTTGTAACTTCTAAATTTTTATTAAATCTCTACATAATTATAAATCACTGTAAAGAGCACATCAATACCTTTTAATCTAGTTGTCTTTTTTATGTCGATACAAAATTTTGTTCACGCGATATTGACGAATAACTGAATTAAGTGCCCAAAAACATGTTTTTCGAAGAAATTTCGAAAACGGTGCTTAAGAAAAAAAATTTGCCATTTTCGTGTTTCTCGACCCGAAATTACCCTAAAAAATTTAAAGAAGAAAGTATTCAACCAAATTCTTGTATCATCCAAAAAAAAAGAGTCTAGCTGGCTATGGAATAAAAACTTTTCCAACCATATTTAAAAATGATGGTACAGTGCAGAGGCTCCAAGCAGCTTTTATGCAATATACAAGTAGTTTTTAATTGGAAAATTTATTTATTTGGGACTGCAAAGTTTATGTGGTTTTATTTATTAGGTTCACATAAGGTTACTTACAAAATTTGCTTTAATTTTATTTATCCGATTTTATAGCTGTCAAACTTGAACTCAAATTTTTAATCAGCCTCCAGATCTGACAGTCCATCCTCAATATTTAAAAAAAAAAATAAAATTTGGTTTTGTACTTTTTTCCGATTTTTTGATAGTCATTCTAAATTGTGGGGCTGATACGAGTCTTACAAACCAAAGATCATAAAAATCAGTTCAGCCGTTTTTGCGTTATAATTCGTGTAAATAACACGATTTTGGTTTTTATATCCTGTACCGTATGGTAAAAAGGGTATATTGTGTTTGTGCAAGCCGAAAATGTATGTAACGTACAGAAGGAGAAGTCGGAGACCCCCCAAAGTTACCTAAAGTATGATCAGAGTGACTAGAGAAGTCGATATACCCATGTCCGTCTGTCCGTCTGTCCGTATGAACGCCTAGATCTCAGAGATGGTAAGAGCTAGAGCAACCAAACTTTCAGATAAGATCCCTTATTAATCCATAAGAGACAAGTTTATTTTATTTTTTTGATATCGGGACTACATTATATAGCTCCCATAGGGGTGTTTCAGAGGACCTCGAAAAAAACCAAAAGTTTTAGATGGATAATTCGTTTGTTTATGAAGATATCGTAACCAAATTTGGCACACAATTTTAGAGTTCCCAAGCACTGTACCAAATTTTATTAAAATCGGTTGACTATATCATATAGCTCCCATAGGACTAATCGGTCAAAAAAACCTTTTTTCTACAAAATTCGTTGTGTTTCGTTTGTTTGTGAAGATATTGTTACCAAATTTGGGATTCGGAAGTTTTTTAGAGATATTCAACACTGTACCAAATTTTATCAAAATCGGTTGACTATATAATATAGTTCCCATAGGACCAATCGGTCAAAAAAACGCTTTTTGTACAAAATTTGTTGTGTTTCGTTTGTTTGTGAAGATATTGTAACCAAATTTGGCATTCGGAAGTTTTTTTTAGAGATCTTCAACACTGTACCAAATTTTATCAAAATCGGTTGACTATATATAGCTCCCATAGGACCAATCGGTCAAAAAAACGCTTTTTGTACAAAATTTGTTGTGTTTCGTTTGTTTGTGAAGATATTGTAACCAAATTTGGCATTCGGAAGTTTTTTTAGAGATCTTCAACACTGTACCAAATTTTATCAAAATCGGTTGACTATGTCATATAGCTATCATAGGTCCAATCGGTCAAAAAAACGTATTTTGAACAAAAATCGTTGTGTTTCATTTATTTGGCAAAGAAATATCTTTTGGAGTTTGTAAGCAATATATCGGACTTGATTGCAATGTGGTGGTACAGGGTATCCCAAAGTCGTCCGCGCCCGACTTTAACGTACGCCATCTTTTAATCTAAATTTGTTTTATTATTCAGATTAAAAAATTTACAAAATTCTGGTAATTTGTAGTTTATTTTTGGTTAACTATGTAACGAAAATATAATAATTATAATAATATGTATGTAGGTATAGTCGAATTTTAATACAGTTCAAATGGTAATGCTTACAAAAACGATCGAAACATTTTTCAGCATGGCAACATCTTAATTTTGCTGGGTAGAAAGGGTAGCAGGGGTTCTATTTAACAAGCTTTATCTGAAGATGGATTTAATGGCTCTGGATTATATATTAATGAAAGTAGTTGGAATATTATGACAAAATTAAGAGGTGGACTTCTGTTATTGCCTCATTTACGGCTTTACTTTTTTAAGTTTTCAGCTTAGGTTACATATAAAGGATAATGGGTAAACTTCATCTAAGCATGTGTTGTCATTTTGGTGTCTCTAGCTTTTTTAGCTTCAAGTGTTCAGACAGACAAACGGATAAGGCATAATCAGTGCTAGACAACTTTTGATGGATTATACAAATCTAGGGTATAATAAGAATGGAACATAGTAAGGGCAATAGCAAACTTAATATACCCCTTACCTGAAAGTACAGTGTATAAATATAAAATATTGAAGAAATGACAAAGACACAAAAAGATATCGGACACACACAGGTACTTAGAATAATATTGCGGCTGCTGGCTAGTTTTATCTAAGCCAAGACCCGATAAGACAGGCTCAAAGTGCGGGCCCTGACATTGACATGGGCAACCGCCGCCAGAATGTCAACAGCATCTTGATCCTGGCAACAGTTGGTCTATGAACGTACGTAAGTCAAACCAGCTCACTGGTGACAGTTTTGGCTTATCAGCTGCATCAGCTGATCAATTACAGTCAACACAATTTATGTGCCTATGCGTCAGGTGCTCTCCGCAAGCGAGAATATTCTCTTGATTGTATTTTAATTAGTTTGAATTTTCATTGGGAAAAACTAAGCGCCCACAGCGAGCAGAGCTAAAGATGTTCAGATACAAAAGTTCCAGGTTACGCGCTTTGGTTCACGATTGAATTGGTCTATTGGCTAATATTAAATTTGAGATTTTTATTATCTTATTTAAATTTTGCGGTGCCAAATCTCTACGCAATGTTCAGGGTACCGGATGGTAATTTAGCCAGAGCAGACCATGTGTAACTTGTGCGTCACCTGAATATGAGGCAGACCTTAAACTGACTTCTTAGAAGGAACCAGCTAGTGAACGCCCTGAAGTAAAGTCGCCTGAAGCGACTATAAGACAAAATTTTTTCCTGGGCCCCGACATTTTCTAATGGGTCTCGTAAAAGTTGGAATTCTATGATTCTGATGTAAAAAAATATCATGATTTGAACAGTATATATGTATGGTGCGCAACTAAGTTCTCGCTGTTTGTCAATAGATGGCTTTAGCAGAAAGTTCTGGTCGATTTTGACATACCCAAAACCATTTCCAAGCGATTGCATGCGTTGGGAATGATTCAAAAGCAAGGAACTTGGGTTCCTTATGATTTGAAACCAAGGGACGTTGAGCGTCGTTTTTTCGCCTGTGAACAACTGCTCCAGCGACAAAGAAGGAATAGTTTTCTTCATCGCATCGTGACGGGTGATGAAAAATGGATTCATTACAGCAACCCAAAGAGGAAAAATTCTTGGGGACTACCCGGTCATGCTACCACGTCGTCGGCTCGGCCGAATACTCACGCTGCGAAGGTTATGCTGTGCATTTGGTGGGACCAGGTCGGTGTTGTTTATTATGAGCTGTTGAAACAAGGCGAAACCATCACTGGGCAACGGTATCGAACTCAATTGATGCGATTGAGCCGAGCACTGCGAGAAAAACGGCCACAATACGAGCAGAGGCACGAAAAAGTGATTTTACTGCATGACAACGCTCGGCCTCACATTGCCAATCCTGTTAAAACCTACTTGGGAACGCTCAAATGGGAAGTCCTACCCCACCCGCCATATTCCCCAGATATTGCGCCGTCCGATTTTTACTTGTTCCGCTCGATGGCACATGGTCTGGCTAATCAGCAGTTCCATTCATATGAAGATATCGGAAAATGGCTTCATTCGTGGATAGCCTCAAAAGACGAACACTTCTACCGTCAAGGTATTCGAACTCTGCCAGAAAGATGGGAAAAAGTTGTAGCTAGCGATGGGAAATACTTTGAATGAGTCATTGATAACCATTTTTTTGTAATAAAGTTACATAATACATATATTTGAAAGTAACCCTATAAAGGTGTGCCATGGCCAGAAGAAAAGATGATGAAAATTATTTTGGGGCATTTTGGTCAGGTGGTATACCTGGACCATACATATTCCGAAACGAGAACGATATCGGGTCAAGCTATGAGATGACGCCATTTTTGACCGTAACACACTAAAAAAAGATGAATTATTGTTCCAGTAACCCTAATATCTAATATAATACATTTTTCAAACGACCGTCGGGATGGCTGAACGACATCGGCTTGGATGACAGGTGGTTACAACTTCTTAGAGCTTCCTTTCAAAAGCTCAACATTACCAAGACAACGCTGCTGCTAGATTTTAAGCTGCTTGACTCTGACTTAATTCCTTAGTCAACCAAATGTAGCAATAGATTTTCCCAGTAGATTATCCTTCCAATCAAAATGTACACTCCTGGTTAAAAAAAACCAAGATCTAGTGGTGTCTCCCATATATATGAAGCCGTCCGACGTTTGCAACATATTTTTCTGAATTTTCTTACACAGATTTAATAGACCATGGGCATCCTGAACTTAAAATACTCTTTTTTTATGCTTCTGCCAAACATTAAGTTTTATTTTACGCAAATAGCTGCAAGGCGTGAAATTTCTACGATGACGAACGCCGTCTGTGGTGGGTCCCAAGCACACTTCCCTCTCTCAGGGCGATCGCCTGGGAGGTGAATAAACTGCGCTCAAGCTGTCCGCCCTTTCATAAAAAAACACTTGTGCACGCTATAATTATGCAGGGCTTGCTATTTGTTTTGCTCGCCATAAGCAGAGCGGAGGAGTAGCGCGGAGCAGTCACAAAACCGGGCCAAGTCAAGACGGACCGTGCCGCAGCTTGCCCAGGCACATTTCACTTTATTTATGAGGCGTGCGCGATGGGCGTGTCCAGATTGTTGATCGGCGCTACATTCCACTCAGGATCCCAAATGCTGGCCCGGTCAATGTTTTCAATCAACATTCGTCTGAGCCCCCAAAAACTGACCAGCTAAGCAACTGGCTGGCATGTTGGAGGCGAAGACAAGCGTGGACCACCCTTTTAATGAAGCCCTAATTACAGTCTTTATAACAAAAGGTGATTACCAAAGCAAACCAACAACCACAACAACAACTACGGCAGCACATCAACAGCTCTTTAGTCAGACAACGAGCCAAGATCTGCACTGGGGGCGCTTTGGGCGAGAGATCGAGCAGCTAGTTGTTTATTTCTGATCGCCACACGAAAGTTTCTTGACTTTGCTTTTCCTTTCAGTTTTTAAAGGGTATATTATGATAGTCAGATAATTTGCACAAATAAACTGGTTTGATTATATTTTTTGTAGACTGTTTCATACGGATAAGTGAAAATATCTCTCTATTATATAAAAAAGTTTTTTAACCTCGTCGTACCCGTCATCAATTTGTTGGCTCTGTTTAGTGCAGCCGCTAGATGGCGCAAGCAAATTTTTCGCGCTAGATGGCGCAAACAAATCATTGCGTATTTGTGTCTACTATAATATAAACATAATTTAATCGTAATTATGTTTAATATTTTGTATAATTGAATTTAAAAAAATGCAGGGGTGGTGGTTGGAGAGCGAGGTGGTCAGCAGACGAAGCACCCTAGCTTGAGAAAAATTATAAAACTATATCATGAAAGAATTTGAAGTACTCCAAGGCAAAAAATAAAATTTTAATATTAGTTTTTAAAGGCGATCAAGCTGAGGTGATAAAGTGGCCTAAATCAAATGCTGAGAAGAATAAACTTTTCTTATATTTTCGACCTTTGACTCTATCTACATGTTAATATGTATAGATTTGATCAGTTTCAGAAAAAGAATTCCTTTCACTAGCAAAGGGTAGTGGAATACGCAGGAGTGTTAACGTCTTTTTAGACAGGACGCTATCATGGTTTTCTGTCATCTTTCGTTTTTTTTTTTTTTTTTTTGAGAACTACGATGGAGTTTGGTAGAAGATCGCATTAACGTTAACCACCACGAGCTCAAGCCAATTCACTATTATTCGCGACGAGTATTTTCTCATTGCTCACTGAATATCGTCCCGAATTTTCGTGAAAATTCATATTCAGTGATGAAGCTGTATTTATTTTCAACAAGATCCTGCAACTTGCCACACTCTATTTAAAAAGCAAAGCTACCATCCAAGATGAATATATCAAAAATTTTGACCACTGGGTCGACGTTTGTAAAACACGCCGTGGTTAACATTTGTCGAATATAATTTTTCCCACCGGTTCAAGCAGAAATACAGAAAAGTGTTTAGTTTCGGGTAGTCTACTTTTCTGCCTTTATGCATTTCTGCCTGATAAAGCTAACACGCTTATATTTTTATAGATTTGCAAAATATTATATTAGGTCATTCAATTCCTTTTTCACGCTATCTACTTCATCACTATGGCATAAATGTACCAAAATTTATAGACAAAGTACATGACTGCCTTTGCTCGACACTCTGCCTTTCTGCTTTTATGCATTTATGCCCGATAAAGTGAACAGCCTTAAAGTATTAAAAATGTATGCAATATTATGTTAGGGCTATTAATTAGACAAAAAGAAGCTTCGAAAATTTGATATACAAAAATTGCTTATCTGGGAAGGTTTATGTATAACTATCATCCACAACTGGAAACATAACGAATCCGGATTCTAAGCAAGCCAAAGTGGATCTTTTGTCAATAACACACCCCCATAGTTCAGTAGCCTTGTTCAAGTTCGCGCTCCGTAACGAATCGATTTCCACCAAATAGGTAAAGATTATACCATTCTCGATTGACAATTAGGTTATGTCAGAACACTGTCGTTCTGTGGCTTTATAAACCTTAGATGGGATTCAGCGACAGCAAAACTGTATAGGTATGATCCGAACCGGAAAATCGATTTAATTTTTTGCGTGGTTTTGTTATTTTTTTTTTTGAAACTGGGTGCCCATAGGGTCACGAGTACTTACAAAGTATTTTAGAGCTGAAATTAGACCATCAGCTAAGCGAGCACAACAAAGTCTGCCTCTCCATACGGTCTTGCAGCATTTAAGATCTAAAGATACTGAATTTTATAAAAAGATGTTCAATTCATCGTGACATATTGATATCTGAACCCACTCTCCATTGATAGGACTTATACACATACTATACTGCCAAAGCTCTTTTTAGTAAGAATAACTTGAAATATTACTTTCTATAGATAAATTAATGCTGATTTTATATAGATCCACCCAAGAATGTGCCAGGTGGCTTTTTACATCTATTCGTCTATACAAATTTTCGGTACAGATAGGGTATCCCACTGTCGCGTAAAGCTCTAACTGCTGAAAATTGTTCTTCTCATCCAACGATTTCTTAGATTTCTTAAATTCAAGTGTATATAAACTTTTGCATAGCAGAAAGTTACAAAGTTCCAAATTTTTCATTGTTTGTTTGTTTTTGTTTCAGACATCGTCGTTACGTCATAAACGTTGTATAATTTATTATTTTCCATGTTTAAATTTATAATTTTGGCGCACTGTCTGCCGTCCCAAAACAACTTGGTCCCTCTGGCCATGGGGTGCTCGTGACTTGCAACATGTACCTGGATAACTGCGTCAACTTTTGTTCACTTCGTTTAATATTGATTTTAATCAAAATTGCTCCAAATTGCTTGCTCTCTGGCGCAGAGTATGTAATTTAAAACACTTTTGCTAAACGAAATTTGTTAACGACTCGTAGTTGGCTCAAATGAAATTGAAATCCAATATGCAACATATCATGGACGAAATATATTTGTTATTAGATCAATGCCATTTGCAAGTAAAACATCAATTTGGCCAACATAAAAGACTGCCGACCATGGCGGGAACAAGCCAGAGCAACTTATCATGTCCAAATTAAGTTCAATTGCAAATAAACAAGCACACACAAAGTCGGTGTCGTTGAGCAGTTGGCCAGTTTAAAGAGTCGAGTAGTCAAGGAGTAGTCAACAAGTTGGCCAAGTTGTGTTGTTGTTGGTATTGCAATTTCCAATTCAGCTTATGCCGCTCAAGATCCTTTGTGTGCCAACTCTATTTGCATTGACTGCGCCCCTTGCATCTTGGCGCGTTCTTTACATTACCTTTTGTTTAAATTAATCGAAGTGATATTTTGCTTGTCCCAAAATAATTTATCCATGGATCGTTTGCTGCCTTTAACTTTAACTTTAACTTCGACTTCCACTTGGCTGCACGCTCGGACCAAGACTGCAGCGCAGCAGTCCAAATGCCCGCAGTCCGTTGCCTTTATTGGTTATTTTTGTTTCTATACACTTTATCCATAAGATCAAGGGTATTATAGACTTGTATAAGATATTTAACTGGCAGCAGAAGGTGTGGCGGACTATATGTCGTGTTTTCCAAATTAAATCAGGTTCGTCTTTTCCCCAGTCCTCATGAATTCCTAGTTCCGAAGATCATAAGAGCTACCTACCGCAAAAGTTCGAAAGTCCATATTGATATCCCTGCATATATATCTGCGAAACAGTTAACATTCACTATCAATGGCTTCCGGTCAAGATTTAGCACAGTACACACTTTTTTTAAAAAATACACTGCAAAAAATTATCAAATCGGTTTTGAATTTCAAAGGATGTGCATACATCCACATATATATCCAGCAAATGGCTTAAGGACGTTTTGGAGCCTTATATTTAAAAAAATTTCAGACATACTTCCAAAAGCATCGTCCCTAAACCTCAACCTCCACAAATCGGTTTCCTCGTATACGCTAAATAAAAAATGTAGTTCCTTATCTTAAAGGAAATTGAATGCAGTGTATCCCCAAGTCGAACACCACTCCCACCGTTACATATTATTTTTTCGCTATAGAGTTTCGCGTCGAAAGCCAGCCAGAAATATAAATATACTCCATATGGACCATTGATGCATTATGACATGAGTTGTGGCCTAAGCGCGCGTTATTAACCACAATTTATGCGATTTTGAAGACTACAAAAGACTGTGTGGAGGGAGAGCTACGTTTGCTGGTGCCTTGGCTGTCGGTTCCTTGGGCCTTATCGATATTGGAAAATTGAATATTTAGTCATTTGCCGGCGCCTTTACAAGCAATGCAAAGTTCAAGCAATGAGGTTTATTATCGAAATAGTCACGGATCTTGAGTTAACCAACTCACTAAGTAAGTTTAGTTGCAGTCATCTAACTTTGAATTTCAACAGCTCCTCTGCAGAATACTTGAACAACTGTAGTTATGGAAAATGCAACAAAGCTTTGTATTGTCTGCATACTCAAGACTTGTAGAAAGTATACCAGTCATCCAAATCCTTTAGATATGATGTTTATTTTAGGAAAGGAAGAAAGAAAGTTAGATAGAGTGGGTGCTATGGAGTGCGATAAATCTAAACAAGGTGAAACAGAATCATGAACTTTGACAACCCTTGACTGTCTATTAGTAATTTGTACCCATTACTTTATAATATGCTTTCTTGGGACCAACTATTACAAAGCCTAACCAGGCTATCATAGTGTTCCAATTTGCAGATTGGAGCAGCGCAGTCGGGCTTAACTTTAAGCCAACTTTACTCGAAGCTAGAATTACTCCCTAATTTGACAAGGAGAAGGTTATAATTCAAATACCTCTGACGACGACCTAAAGTTGGACTTATACTTGTATTATAGTACAAACGTGTCCAAAAAATGCTTTAGGGCAGTGTACTTGAGCAAAAGAACAGCCGGTAAATCTTGGATACCGTCGCTTTAAATACTTCGATTGTTAAAAATATTGATGATAATAATTCTTGCCAAGCAGTTATCAAGGCTGCGTCATCGCATACCATGAATAGTAAGCTTATTCGTAACACGGTGATGGCGCTAAGCCGTACCCACTATCACAGTATTACTGCCCTGCTAGTTGCCCTTGCGGTTACGGATATAAATAGACCCCTTCAAGACGTCATGTCGGAAATTAGCAAGACAGTCAGAGCTCAAGTAGAAAGAGAATGGAACACTGCGGCCTGGTGTTACATCTTCCGAGCACTCTGCTCAAGGTATAATCCGAAGCGGTGTACCTTGTTAACCAGGAACGGATCAGCACTGCCAGTTACCCTTGCGGTTACGGATATAAATAGACCCCTTCAAGACGTCATTTCGGAAATTAGCGAGACAGTCAGAGCTCAGGCAGAAAGAGAATGGAACACTGCGGCCGGGTGTTACATCTCCCGAGCACTCTGCTCAAGGTATAACCCGAAGCGGTGTACCTTGTTAACCAGGAACGGATCAGCACTGCCAGTTACCCTTGCGGTTACGGATATAAATAGACCCCTTCAAGACGTCATTTCGGAAATTAGCGAGACAGTCAGAGCTCAGGCAGAAAGAGAATGGAACACTGCGTCCGGGTGTTAGATCTCTCGAGCACTCTGTTCAAGTTATAATCTAAAGCGAACATCTACTCCAGCGATTTCACAAGAACTGTACCAGGATGGTGGCAGAAGTTGTAACGGGGCACTGCAGCATAGGCCTAATGGCTGAGGACTTCTTCTGTCATAGCTGCACGGATAAGAAGAAGATAGAAAGTATCCAACACTTTCTATGTGACTGTGCTGTACTTCTTAGGAAACTCACCATACTTCTGGAAAAACTCTTACTCGATGATCTGGGCGGTCTGGCAAATCAGCCCATGGCCACTAACATTGAATTTTTAAAATGGTTCAGCAAGAAGATAGATTCAGGAGATTAGGAACGCCCACGGGCTTTGCCAGTAACCTTCGTAGCTACCCACCCCTACCTACTCTCCCTTAATGCTTTTTCTTCCTTTAAATTAGGCATCACAATAGACGACATGGTCTCTGAGTGATCTCGGCATAGACTGCGCAGCCTAACTAAATAAACCTATTATATGATTATTGCTAATTTTAGATCAAAATACAAGAGTTATTGTTCAGATTCAATGAATTTTGGAATATTGTTCCTGCGTTTGGAGCCCTCAGTACCGCCTTTATCAGGACAGGATTGAGTCTGTTCAAAAGCAATTTTTCCTCTTTGCACTTCGCGGCATAAATTGGGATCCACTTATTCGACTGCCTCCATATTCTGACAAACTTCGCCTTATAAAGCTGAACGGTCTATTCCCCGGCCTCTTCGAGCGTCCATGACCAATCCTGCATTATGAGGCAACTGTTTGGTCATTGATGCTCTTTTGGCGTTTTTTATATATGTAATGTCTAATTTTTCTTTCAACTTCCTTTTTCCACTTGATTATTGTAAATCCAAGTCTCTGGCCAGATTTTCGCTAGTGATGCGGATTAGTTCAAATCTATATTTTTTCCTCGTTCTATTTTTCAATATTTTATTTAAATTTTTCTTATAATTTAAGGGCAACTGTACTTAGTTGTACCCCCTCTAAAATAAAATAAAATAAAAATAAATTTAAAGATTATAATCGTTACGATTCCTGGGAGAGAACTTTTCTGTCTGTTCCGAGCATCGTAGAAGGAGGCTAGGTAAAATTTTTTTTTTAGTTTTGGTAAACTATTTAGTCTTAATATCTTCTCTAACTTGATGAATACTTATTTGAAATCGATAACACAGAAACAATAGTAACTCCGCTGCCAATGGATCAAATACTATAAAATGTTATCCATATTGAAAAAATAGCGCAATTTTCTAATTCTTTTAGCATCATTTGAAATTTGAAAACATTTTTTTTCATCCAGTGTTTTCATCAAAACAGTGTTGTCCTATGATTTCACTGATGCTTTACGTAAGATGGCGCAACCAAAGTTCACTAGATGGCGCCAGCCTTTTACAAACCAGTTTACTATTTAGAATTGGTTGTGAGCTGTTTAGAAACCAAATAAAGCTCTAAATGAATTCATTTTCGCATTCATATGAAAATTTTTATATTAACTAATGTCGCGTTGAATTGAATTGAAAAAATCCGAAATTTTAAAGCGTTTGCAGCAAAAAAACGTGGAAATTTAATTCACAATTACGAATTGCATTCACAAAAACATATCGCTCCTGCAAATAACAAAATTTTATGGTTTTATTGAAAAGTTGTAAAACCAGTCAATGTTAAACTTGACATTGAGTTGTTGGGTGTTTAAAAGATTAATTTATATAGCGCTTATTAGAGAAAAGGAAGGGCACAATGACATTAAGCTGTTTTTTTTTTTCTGCAGCTTATTAAATCGTTATTTATTTAAGTTCTTATCTGCTTAATTAGTCATGCAATATACTTAATGTCAGTTCAATTTTATTGCAATTTATGCTGCAGGCTTCACTCAACAATTCAATTATAATTTGTTTATATTCTTCTTTTTTCGATTAGAACCTTAGCACGTTATTATTATTTTATTTTTATTTCTTGTCAAAGTCATTTGAATGGCATTTTATTGGATGCCATGGGCTCTATGGGGGTTTATAAGCCAGAAAAAAAAAGGCAGCTGCCCCTCTGTCTCGGCTGTCAGAGCAAGTTTGTTGCCTAAGTCTTTCGTTTTGGGTTGCGTGCCAAGCGTAAGACGAAACCGAATCCCAAAGAAGTAAACTCGGGTCCGGGTGCGGGTCCGAGCTGAGACACACTTTATGCGCAATTAACAAGATTCGCATAAAATTACGAAACTGACATAATTCAAGATAGCAACGTGCTCACCTTTCACAAAATTATCACATTCAGGCAATTTATGCGTGCCTTTTTGTGCCCCCTGACATAGCCGCGCTGTGGCCCCCTTAGGTCCAACACTCGACTCACTGTTCGTCTGTCTGGGTGTCTTAAATTGCCTGCTAATGGCTTAAAGTGTACTTGTTGATAATATTTTGCACATCACTTAACCAGGCAGCCACTCGCTACCCTTATCCTACCCCTAATCTTGCCTTGGTCTCTAAATGCACACACACACACACACACACACACACACACACACACACACATAAATACAAAGTGCATACCCAGTCGGACTTGCAGGCACAAAAAATGAATGGAAACGAACAACTGCACTCAAGGCTTTTAGTAAGGCGCGAATTTAGGGGGCGTCTTGGGGTTCGGCTACCCCAAAATATCTGAGTTCTTTATAAACACAGTAACTATATTAAATTGGAGTATCTTTCTCCTTATTTGCTTTCTGTCTACATTAAGTTGGAGTATCTTGCTTCTTTTTACTCCCTGTTTAGCTTTACGCTTAAGTAGTTATCAGTGTTATGCACAACCGCTTTTATGCAAATATTGTTTATATGCAAAATTTTCTTTTTATTTGTATTAAAAATCATTTAAAGGAATCTGTTGCTTTGGATTTATTCCCTCAACGTAGGTAGCTGTGGTAGTTATCAGCTTTATAAATATTCGATTTTATGCAAATGCGGTTAATGCTCAAAAAAATGCCATATAATAAATATAAATTGTTTATACATATTTTTAAGTCTATACTTGATTATAATTACATTTGTAATGCTTCTAATAAATCATTTTTATGCAGATATATTAATATTTTATTTTGGTTTAAGGGGTCTATCTATTTGGGATATCCCATTTGGGATATTTTTTTTTTATATGAAGTTTTGCGATTCCGTGCGAAATATTTCGTGCTGCGTATAGGCCTTTAAATAAAACTAATCTAAAGCAGTTGCTTGTACTTTAATTTAAAAAAATTAATTCTAATAATATAATAATACTTTAAAGGTTTTTTTTCTTGTTTTGTTTTAAAAAAAAATTTTTTTTTTATATTATTTTATATTAATTTATTTTTTTTATTTTATTAAATTTTAATTTAATATAACTTTTTTTTAATTCTTATTTTTTTTATTACATTTTAATTTAATATTTATTAATTTTTTTTTTTTATTTACAAAAACATATTAGATTAATATTTAATAAAATAAAAAAAATAAATTAATATAAAATAATATAAAAAAAAATTTTTTTTTAAAACAAAACAAGAAAAAAAACCTTCAAAGTATTATTATATTATTAGAATTAATTTTTTTTTAAACAATGAAAATTGATATAAAACATCCCGAAAAAATTTATTTAAAAAGTAAAACATGTACTTCAAAATAATAATAATAATGAAAAAAAAAATGTATTGCATTTCACAATTTTTTAGCCGAAAAATATATAGCTTGAAATATTTAAACATATCATCGAATCATTAGTTGTAATGTACAGTGGGTCAAATAAACTATTTAAATAATAAAAAAGCAAAGCTTATTAGAAAATAACAAGACATTATAATACGTTTTAAGTTTTATTAACAAATTTGCATATAAGCGATAAACACTTATGGGTAAGGTGTTATGTTTCATTAAAACATTTGCGTATAAACGATTATCACTTTTAAGCTTAAAGGTTATGTTGTTATGTTAAGTTGCATTATAACATTTGCATAACAACGATTATGACTAAAACGCTTATAAGTATTGTTTAAAGCGGTATTACAGCATGTGCAAACAACCGATTAGCACCTATCGATAATGTGTAAAATTCATTACAAGCGATTATTACTTATACGCCTATAGATAATGTGTTAATCTGTATTACAGTATTTGCATACAATTATTAATTATACGCTTATGAGTAATTTGTTAAGTTGTATTTTAACATTTGCATACAAGCGACCTTTACTTAAAAGCTCATAAGTAATGTGTAAAGTTGCATTTTAGCATTTTCATACAAGCAATTATACCATACGCGTTCAAAAGTAAATAATATACTTGCATTAAAAATGTTCCATACAAGCGATTATCAATTATACTCTATATACTCTAAAGGTGATGTATAAAGTAGCATGTGAAGATTAGCATACAAGTGATTTTCACTTATAGGCACATAAATAATGCGTAAAAGCTGCATTATAATATTTGCATACAAGCGATTATCACTTATACTTCCAATGATAATGTACAAAGTAGCATGTGAAGATTTGCATACAAGCGATTTTCACTTATAGGCACATAAATAATGCGTAAAAGCTGCATTATAATATTTGCATACAAGCGATTATTACTTATACTTCCAAAGATAATGTACAAAGTAGCATGTGAAGATTTGCATACAAGCGATTTTCACTTATAGGCACATAAATAATGCGTAAAAGCTGCATTATAATGTTTGCATACAAGCGATTATCACTTATACTTCCAAAGATAATGTACAAAGTAGCATGTGAAGATTTGCATACAAGCGATTTTCACTTATAGGCACATAAATAATGCGTAAAGCTGCATTATAATATTTGCATACAAGCGATTATTACTTATACTTCCAAAGGTAATGTACAAAGTAGCATGTGAAGATTTGCATACAAGCGATTTTCACTTATAGGCACATAAATAATGCGTAAAAGCTGCGTTATAACATTCGCCTACAAGCGATTATCACTTATACTTCCAAAGAAAATGTACAAAGTAGCATGTGAAGATTTGCATACAAGCGATATTCACTTATAGGCACATAAATAATGCGTAAAAGCTGCATTATAATGTTTGCATACAAGCGATTATCTCTATTATTACAGTCAATATCATTAACAGCATGAAAAGTTGCACATATTCCCATCAAGTCCGACTGGGTATGTGCCAATATACGTGTATGCATGTTTTTTGTAGATGCGTGTGTCTGTCAACGCACAGTTGGAGCAAATTTATAAAGTTTTAACTGGCATTTGTTTTACGTCGTCGTCGTCGTTCAAGTCGCGCTCCATAAAATTCTCAGTTTTACGCGCCGAGTAGATCATTGTGATAAATACCATATATATACACAAACATACACACACGCACACAGATACTCACGCATACATGCGCAACAAAATAGCATACTAGATGGTAGGTGAAATCAATTTACATTCAATTACAAATTGTAAGCCATTTCTTGATGCAGCCAGCCTACGATCGACAAGAAGCGACAACTTTCAAATCAACAGACGGCAATCCCCCAATCCCAGCTTACAAATCTCTCAATGCTTGGCTTGACATGGAGGTAATCATTTTATGCATTTTATAACCCAGCTGCCAATTGCCAACTGCTTGTAACTGTTTGGTTTTATGATCCAGCAAACGAGCGTTCGGCGTCAGGAACAGCATCAACCACGTTGTATAGCTATAGCTGCAGACATAGTCATCCTCATCCTCATCCTCGTAGTGAGAGAGAGAGAGAGCGAACTGCGATAAGTTTTGTGGCCAAATCAATGCAGTTAAACGTTTGCATGATTTTGATTTTAATGATATGAACACGCCACTGTTATGGTCAGCATCGTAGTTTTTCGCTGGATTAGAATCAGCGCCTCGATGGCTGTAAAGATCTTCTAGAGCTGGGCCTAGAGCCTGGCCTAATTAGCGTATAGCGTGGCCCAAACAGTTGGTGGTGTGGCATTGCCATCAGCTTATGTTAGTGCTAGTTGTTGTGGTTGTCAGGGCAATCAAAATAAACACTTGTACAATACGAGCCTGCAAAGGTTTGGACATGTTTATGCAATAAATTCCACAAATTTACTATGTGAATTTTGCTCCGAGAGATATTTTGGACTTTTTTTTTTTTTTGCTACATTGTTTAATTTATATTCAATCTTCTTTTTATACCCTATACTAAAGGTAAGAGGTATATCTAGTTTGGGAAAAACTATGTGACAAAGCAAAGCAGACTTCGGAGAAACCCCAAAGCTTGCTGCAATACGTTCTGCAGGATAAAAAAATTTGATCTAGACATGTTCGTCCGTCTGTCCGTCAGTCTAACCTGCTAGATTTTGCGGACGATAAGAGCTCGAGCAACCAAAATTTCGACACTATTTTATCACGGGAAACAAGTTCATTTTATTTTTCCAATATCGGGACTACAAATATTATATAGCTACCATAATTCCTTTTTTTTTGGCGTTCGTAAGAGTTTCAAAATCGCGTACCGAGTTTTATCAATATCGGTTGACTATACCATATAGAAAATCTCTATTAATTCAAGACACCGTTGGTCCCTGTTCTCTTTGAACAGTTATTAATAGAGATCCCCATGCCCCGCCCAGGGGTGACTGACAAAAATTGTCAGTCAGGAAATTATTATTATTATACCATAAAGCCCCCGTAGGACCGATCGGTAAAAATGTTTTTTGTTTGTGAACAAGGACATTGTTTTTTAGAGTTCCCAAACACCCAATTTTATCAAAATTCGATTAAGAACCGATCCATCAAAAAAAAAAAAAAATTAATTTTGATTCGTTTTTAATTGATTTACAAAGCTATCTTAACCAAATTTGGTGTTGAAAAAAGCTTCCAACTATTATAACAAATTTTATTTGTTTTCTATATCATGCAGCCCCCACAGGAGCGATCGGTCGAAAAAAGTTGTTAAAGCATGTGTAATTTGTTTGCTAACCGAATTTGTTGTAATATCACAGGTTATCTGAAAGTCCTCCGAGCTCAACTTTAACCTGCGCCATTTTTTTTACCTATATTTCAGATTGTAATGCTCTACTTTTTAAAAAAATTACCTTATCCCCTACCACAATCTTTCTTATTGCTCATCAAAGTTTGATGTAAAACAATATATTCCTTTTCTTTTTTTTTTCATAAAATCGGTTCAGTCCGGTTTTATAAAACTAGAAAGTTTTTCGAAAAAATTGCAAAATAACTAGTTTTTCTCTTGTGTTAGATAAATTAAGAGGGTGTTTTTTTTAAACAAATTTTCTCCTAAAAAAAATTCAAAACTTGTGATTTAAAGGGAGTCTATTTTGAGCGCTTGCCAAAAAACATGATGTCGGTTTTTGTTCTTTTTCAAAATAATGTTAAAACCGAAGAACCAAAACTTATTTAATTTCATAAGAAATAAAGTTTATAGTATAATAAAAATTAAAAGTTGATATTTTTGTTTTAAGAGAATAATCGAGAATTCGAGTAAACTTGTGAGTAGTCGTTTTGACGACAGCCTTGGTGTAGTCTTAGTCTTTTGTCTAAGCCAAAAAAGTGAATTTCAGCAAACTATATTTGCTTAAAAAAATTTGTGTGCAAAAGCTTCAAAAATACCTCTATTTGTCTTAAGCAAAATTAGCTAAAAATGGTTAAAAATGCTGCAGTGATGTTTTGGAATTTATTCCATAAAAACCATAAAGGCTGCAACATTCCGCAGAAGGCAAGAGTATATAAGCTGAGCTGATAAAAAGTTAGGATTTCTTCGTTACTGGTTTTCTTTCTTTTTTTGAAAAAAAAAAAAAAAAGTTTTTGTCTTTATTTTTTGACATGTTGCAGCCACACAACAAGCGTTTGGCGGCCCAACTGGCTGACTAGTTGACTGGCCAGCATAATTGGGCGCCCGTTTTGCCCGTCTGACCGCCTGTCAGTGGTCCGATGTGTGCGTGACTTTGATGGATGCTTTGGCAGAGCCAAACCAGAGCAGTTGCCTCGTTGTTTTTTTTTTTTTGGACTGAACTGACACGCAAGTTTGAGCATGTCTCATGCGTTTTCGAGACTCTTAACTTAAAAGGAATAAATTTATACACTGGCACAGATATTCGTGCGTATATACAATATATATTATATAGTGTAGATTGCTAAATCTGTGCAGGATTGATGCATTTAATTGAATAAGCAAATTCCAGGCTTTTAATCAGCGTTGATAATGCAAAGTGCCGTCAACATCAGTGCTGCTGTTAGCGTTGAATTTGTTATGCTATGTTTGCACTGCGTCACACTGTGGCAAATTATTATTTATTGAAATTTTTATGTTGAGTGTAAAAAAAGTTCAGGACGTTTACAGTCGGATTATTTTGTTCAGGATTGTAAGCGACAAAAATTCTAATCCAGTCGCTGAATCTATATTCCATTGGTATTTAATTAATAAATAGATCTAGTTGAAGCAAACCCTAACTTTTAGCATTTACAGATTCCGGCTATCCCGCACATGCTTTGCCATACCAACTGTCCCTCAGCTTTTTTATCCCTATCCCATCGCTAGTTGCCCTTGTCCAGTGTCGTGTGACAGTGTAAACCAGTGGTCGGCACGGCCCAATCCCATGGGATTGGAGTTCACACGTACTGTGTTGTACACAAAACACATGCATGTGTGCGTGATTTTTGTACTGAAATTCTCTCAGCCAATTCTCTGGCGTTGCCACGCTCTTGTTGCAAAGCAACAGACACGAAGTTGCTTGTGCATGACTTCGGCTCTTGCTTAGAGAGAGTGCTTGCTTTTTTACTCTCACAAAACTAAAGCGCTCCAGCATTAATATGCCGTGGCTTTGATGCTGTGTGGCAGAAAACACAAAATCAGTTTATGTTTAGGTGGCTGCAAGCTTAGATCGCGCTACGCAAATTATTGATTCAGCTCCTTCTAATTTCTTAAACATATCATGCATTTTATAATAATGCCTTTCAATGTAATACAATTTACATTGTGAGGCAACATGATGGCAAATGACGCATTGCGCGTCGCCATCCATATTTTTAATGAAAAAAAAATTCTCCCACTCTTTGAACATTTTTCCCTAGTTAAATTCAATAGTTTGCGCAGTGATCTACTCATGCAGACAACTAAACATCAAGTGATTTTGTGTTTTTTGCCACACAGCACAAAAGCGACGGCAAACTAATGCTAGAGCGCTTTAGCGTTGAGAGAGCAAGCATGCTCTCTAAGCAAGAGCCGAAGTCATGAACAAGCAACTTCGTGTCTGTTGCTTTGCGACGTCAGCGTCGAAATACGTCACAGCGGCAGAAAATGTTCAATACAAGCGCAAAAAAAAAAATGCATATGTATATTTTGCCGACCACTGGTGTAAACCCAGCATTACTTATGTTGTTGCTGCTGCTGGCAATAATAGCAAATTCATGTTTATGGGCGCCGTTGTTTATCTCTTGCAACGACCATCTTCACAACAACAACGACAGGCAAAGCCTGGCAACCTAATTTGCCGCAACGCGTTGCAACCTTAATGTCTCTCTTTTTCCCTGCTTCTCTCACTTGGAAGCTTGAGTCAAGTCGTTGAAGAGGCTCGTTTACAAGCGCCTAATGGCTCATCATGGCATGTTGTACCTTGTACATCGAAAAACTTATCACAGTCAATGGACCATATACCTTAGTTTTAGCCATACGAAGATAAACCATGTATACGATGTATGCTGGCTTGTTTATTTCGTGATTCAACCAAACTAAAAAACCATTCAACTGATAAAATTTATAGCTAACTCGATGATCAGCCAAAGTTTATGGACACTTGCCGACAACGGATTAGTAAAATTATTTAAAATCTTTGATGCAACCAGAAGCTAGCTTCAAACTTGCATATTTTTTTTTGAATTTCTGTTGTATTTGTATTATATTATTTATTTTTTTCTTGCTATGATACGATTCATAAAAAAGTGGTACAGTCGAGGCGGCGTCCGACAGTGGAATACCCTGTACCTTTTGTCTCGAAAAAATTTTTCCTGCATATTCCTTCTAAGAACTTTCCAATTGGATTTTTTTTTTTTTAGTGAAATTCGCTATATATACCTATAGGTTCCGTACATTTTTACCGATTTTGATGAAACTCGAATGTTACGTCAAAGAAGTTATTTAAAGTATATGGGGTAAGTTTCAAGTTGGTATGTTGAGGGGTCCAATTAAATTAATGTTTTTCATCCAAAACTTTTCGTGGTTTTCTGATAATACCTCTTTTTGAGCTATATAATATAACGCCGATATAAAAATAATAAAATAAGCGTGCCTCCTGTGACGTAATAAGGCATCTAATCTGAAAGTTTATCATCTCTGAGTACTAGGCGTTCATACAAATGGAAATATTTCGACTTGTCTGCTCATCCTGATCATACTTTAGGTAATACCCAGGTTTTCGGCGTCTCTTTCTGTATGTTATATACATTTTAGACCACGTGATGGCCATCTGATAGTCAGGTAATTTTTTATTTTGAATTTGCTCAAAAAATCCACAACTAATTCTTCTGTAGAATTGTTAAATGTTTTAAATCTCTTTTAAGACCAAAAATAAAAAGAGCCTTTTTGTGAATCTAATTATTTTTTTTTTTTTAGTTTGATGCCAAAATCTTTCCAGGCAGAAATCGGATGAAAAATGTAGCAATCAGAAAAGGTAAATGGTGCATTATGAACATGTGAACAAGTTTCTAAACGTTATTGCTAAATTGTTGGCATAATTTAAGAGAAACCGTTAAGAGATACAGAAATTAGAAGAATTCGATTTAAATATGAATAATTTGTGATTAGCCTTTTTTCTTGATCCTATAGCAAAGACTTAAGACACAAACTGGACACTTCCAAGGCACACTTTTGTACATATATAGTATATGATGACATGTGAACAAGATTAATCAATTGGAAGGAGAGCCAAATTGCAACTTGCAGAGATTTGTTCTCTGCTTATACAATGGCCTAATAATGGCCATAATGAATGGATTAAGCTTGCATTTACGCAAACGCGTTGATATTTTCGCAGACCAAACAAAATATAAATTGAGGTAACTTGTATTAAGTAGACCTGCCTGGGATCTCAAACTGGGAACCTGGAACTGACGCAGCAGTCAGTCTTTAAGTTAAGCGGCTGCATTTGCTCATTACTGTGGCACGACAGCAACAGCAACAGCAGCAGCAGCAGCAGCAGGAGCAGGAGAAGAGCCAAGTTACCAGGCAGCCAACAATTTGCAATGTGCTCTTCTCCTCCATATACTTAATTTCAAGTTGTCCGCGGAAAAGCTTAAGCATATTTAACCGCATGTCGCTGAATTTTATGTGTATGCGGCACAGCTGGGGGGAGGGCAAGAGTTGGAGTCAGTCCATGAAACATACTCGTATTTGGTTGATTCTGATGGTTCTTACTTGTACTGATTTGAATGTTATGCGGCTGTCGTCTGCCAAGGCAAAAGCTTGTTCAATTTTGTTCTGTTTGGGTATGCTCCATGTTGCTGGGGCGACCGACGACGCCAACGACGCCGACGACGCTCACGCACATGCAATGGATCTGGCCCGGCATATTCCGCATATGCAGACAACGCACGGCGGGATGCAGGCGCCACTTGAACGTGTGCTCTCACACACACACACACACACACACACACACACATACAGACACATACACACTTGCAACAGTCGTTTATTCTGTCGTACAGGTAAATGGCCTTTTGTATCTGTTAGCTGGTTACTCTGGTGCTTCACTGACCTTTGCACATGTCGCAACAAGCGTCAGCCACATTGCTGACATTGCCCGCGTCGCGAGGTCAGATGTCGCCAGAGCCAGAGCCAGAACCTACTAGTCGGCACCAGTACCTATACCAGTACCTTGTGCCAGCGATCTTCATCAGCGGCTTAGCCTGTCGTGCTGTCAACGTTGCCATATCAAATGACAAACCTGGCTGCACAATGATGCGCAATGTGTGCTGGCAGATCGAGATTATCGGCTCGACTTGCTCAAATGGAAAATGATCGATGATCATACATAATGTTCACATGATGGCAATCATTTTAGCTGACTGTCTCTCTCTCTCTCTCTCTCCGTCCGTCTGTGTGTGTGTGCGCGCGTGTATATGAGTCAATCTCTAGCGAATCACATTGCTCTAAGCTCCCTCTATGCAAATAAACCAGCATAGGGGCCAGAAATATTAAGATAATTAAAATCTGTAGATGACACATGTTTTGAAAGCCTCTAAGTCAGATTGGGTTAAACATAATGCCATTATTGACTTTTGTTACTTGCCATATTAAACGGTCAAACAACATGTGTTTTATATGGTAACTTGGTCAAAGGAAGCAGAGTTGGCACCAGCCATGGGAAATAATGGGAAATAGTTTTAATTTTACTTACTCTATAGACGCTTCTTTCTTGGAACGTATCTTGAGTGTTTTAGATCTTGGCATACTGTTTGACCATAATATTGTAAATAAAGCTAGAGGGGTTCTTGCCTTTATTATGCGTTGGTCTAAAGAGTTTACCGACCCTTACATAACCAAACTTCTTTATATTTCTCTCGTCCGACCAATTTTGGAGTATTGTTCCTGCGTTTGGAGCTCTCAATACCGCCTTTATCAGCACAGGATTGAGTCTGTTCAAAAGCAATTTTTCCTCTTTGCACTTCGCGGCTAAAATTGGAATCCACTTATTCGACTGCCTTCATATTCAGACAGACTTTGCCTTATAAAGCTGAACGGTCTATTCCTTCTATTAGGTCTTCTATTCTAAGTTATCTTGACTTGCCTCTTCGAGCGTCCATGACCAATCCTGCATTATGAGGCAACTGTTTGGTTATTGATGCTCTTTTGTGTTTTTTTATATATTTAATGTTTAATTTTTCTTTCAACTTCCTTTTTCCACTTGATTATTGTAAATCCAAATCTCTGGCCAGTTTTTCGCTAGTGATGCGAATTAGTTAAAATCTATATTTTTTCCTCGTTCTATTTTTCTATATTTATTGAAATTTTTCTTATAATTTAAGGCCAACTGTACTTTGTTGTACCCCGCTCTAAAATAAAATAAATAAATAAAAATAAATTCTATAATATAATAAATAAATAGATATGTTACTTGAGCCAAATATTGGCTTACATATACATAGTGAGTCTAATCAAAAATTCAACCGGATATCGTATTACAGGCCAACACGATAAGCTAAACTAAATCTGGCACCCAGAACACACAAACATAATGACAGCAGCGAGCTTGCTCAATCCCTAACCCTTTTCTGCAATCACAACTTTAATAAATAGTAAAATATCAAATCAAAAATTCTTACAAAACAAAGAATAATACTTAAAATTTCACATAAACCTAGTAACTATATCTTCAACAATCCACAAACGATCGTTGCTCCAACACTTAAACAAAATATGATCCTAAATCAAATCAATCTAACACACAGTTGCAAAGTTTCTTGAAGAGAACGCCTCGTTCTTAACGGCCCTAGGAATACAATATTTAATAATCGTAATCCAACCGTAGTACTTTGCAGTCTAAATCCTGAACATTTACAGCTGATTACATTGTTTCCAAGATGTGTTTAGATTTATTGCAAAATATGAAAATTTTACTTACCTTTGTTTTTCAAACAATGTAAATACCCTGCAGGAAAAAAAATTAGTTCAGAACTGGTTACCAACCACCCCGACGGTGAAACTGTGTGTCCCAAACCTAGTATGATTGCTCCTGGCTAACTAGTATTTTTAACATGGGCTTGTCATAGGAAGCAACCAGAATTTTTGGGTATGATGTTCAACTGGTAGCTAACTGGTTCGCCTGCATATGCGAAAAAACTAGTTGCTTCCGTACTAGAATATAATAATTCGTTTGGGTATGCTCTCGTTGTAGTATATTTAACCCAAATATTGAACTAGTAATTATTGTTGTATTAAAATATTAGTTTATTTAATTTAATTTGTAATCATTTTATTCACTTATAAGTAACTTATTATCAATCATTTACAATTCTTAAATTATAGATTGAAAATTTACAGATTTTTTAATTACATATATACACATATACATAGATGTGTTTAACTTAAATGTTCATTGTTAAGTAATTTAAGGTAACTACGTTATTATTATTTTTCCTGAAAATAAATAACACAAGAAATTTCTTATATATATAAAACTGAAAAAAAGACAAGTTATGAGTTATATGTACTTATAGAACTGAAAATAAAATAAAACAATTATTTTTAATACATATTAAGCTGAAAATAAAAAATGCAAGTTATTTGTTGTACATTCCTATAACATTTAAAGCAAAAAAAAAAACAAGTTATTTGTTTTATATATAAGCTTAATATAAAAAACTATAGATAACGTGCTACTATTAAATTACTCTTACAAAATATTGTTTTAAATATACTAAATAACAAAATATTTATCACTTACCAAATTCGCGCTTGCCCACACTTGCCAATGCAAAACATGAAATGACTATTTTGTACAGCAGCATTTTTGGTTGTAATACATTTTTATGTATACCCAAAATTCACATGATGCAAAGAATTTTACAAGGTGACGCCAGCAAGTGCGCGAATTTGGCTGCGCGGAAAAAATGGCGGCTCCGGGTTCACTTTTTGTATGGTAGCTACATGAAATAGTGGACCAATTTTGATCAAACTTCACACAAATGTAAAGACTTATACTAAATTAAACTGACAAAAATTTGGTTGCGATATTTTAAAAAACATGCAAAATTCATGATCCAACAATTAGAAGGTCACGCAACGCGCAGGTCCGTTATTCGTGTCTCTCCCAAAAGAGAACGGGTTCACTTATTGTATGGTAGCTATGTGAAATAGTGGACCAATTTTGATCAAACTTCACACAAATGTAAAGACTTATACTAAATTAAACTGGCATAAATTTGGTTGCGATATTCAAAAAAACAAAAAAGTTTTTCCTTGTTTGTATGGCAGCAGCTGAGAGCAGCATGCTGTAATGAATTAACATACAAATGTTCCTTTACATTTGCTTATGCCTGCATCTGTAAATTAACATTTGTATGTTGTTCAATACAAACTGCTGCTGCCAGCTGCTGCCAAACAAATGTTTTGTACGAGAATAGTTATTGCTAGAAAAACTTTTTTGTTTTTTAAAATATCGCAACCAAATATTTGTCAGTTTAATTTAGTATAAGTCTTTACATTTGTGTGAAGTTTGATCAAAATTGGTGCACTATTTCATGTAGCTACCATACAAAAAGTGAACCCAGAGCCGCCATTTTTTCCGCGCAGCCGAATTCGCGCACTTCTTTGCGTCACCTTGCAAAATTCTTTACATCATGGTTTTATCCTATACCACGCTCAAGGTATACTTATTTAAGGTAGAGTAATGCTGCCGGCGTCGTCACCAATTTTACTGAGAGCAAGAAAAATAGAGAGAGAGAACGCAAACACATTAAAATAATATGCGTGAAAACAACTCTACTCACGCGCAGTCGCAACGAAACTAAAAATTGGTAACTTTCGTTGAGAGCCTTCGGCGGGAGTATGCTACCTTAAATAAGTATACCATGTACCGCGCTGTTTCTTTTTTTAACCATTCAAAAACTAGTTACGTTCAGAGTAGTTGAGGCCACTTATATGACAACGAATTCCTGCAGGGTAAATTTGTCAATTATGCAACATTTATACACATATGTATGTACATACGTATTTATATAACAAATTGTCTTTTGGAGCACAAATCCACAAGACAAACATCCCGACAACAAATTGCTTAAGATTTACTTAGAACCAATGCTACAAATAAATAAATAAACAAATTTGTATTAACACTTGTTGCAACTTGCATATGACTTAATTACCATTTTCGCACTTGATCTTAACTTATAAGCAACAAAATTTTTGCACTTATTTAAGCCTTCTCTGCGTTGTTAGCAACAAATGTTTTTGGCCAGCTTATTAGCAACATATCCTTTAGCACTTATAAGTAGATGGAATATAAACTTCAATACATTTTTCAAATTATAACATTTGTTGCAACACGCAAATAAATTATTTAACAAAAATTTCACGCGCCTTTTTGATCCTTTTTGCCAGACATGCAAACTGCTTCTTAGATTAGAGCGCGAAACGGTTGCACTTCCCTCTAGTACGGCTGGTGGCTATTGTCCCCCAGTAAGTACTTACATCGTTTGTCGCCAGTAGCTACCTACCTTGCAAACCCCTTGTAATGCGCGAGGTAAACGGGCGACGAACGAAATATGACAAACAACAAGCACAAAGCGAATAAAAAAAAAAAAAATTAAGCAATTCGCCTCCTTTTCTTAATACGGGAATATAAAGTAAGGCGAATTTTTCGTTATTCTTTTTGTGTGTATTCTGCATATTCTTTGTGACTATAATTTACACAAACAAATCTATGACAATTCCTGAATGTTCTGGAATTTTGTTTATTTTCGTTTGGACCGCTGTCAAGTTTGCACGGCTTGCAAGGAAACGAAAGCAGTTTAAGAGTCTATGAAGCAATAATCGGTAAGCTTATTAAAGCTCTAAATAAATATTTTCAGCGCTACAATTAAATATTTATAATTTCAGATGCAAGTGAAAATGGAGCCGGACCGTCAGAAGTCAACCTTAAAAAGGCACTCCAGCTCCAAAACAAACGCGTTAAAAAAAAAAAACGATTTAAATAAAAAAATAATGAATGTAGATGAAAATAATTCTGAAATAATATAAAATAATATTATATTAAAATATACATATGTGTGTTTTCAATTTTAATGAATTCAGTAAGGATAAAATACTGGCAACTACTACGCTGTCTACTAGTGTACAAAAGAGTAAGTAGCGATGCCGCGGTCTACTGGTAAACGAAGGCGTAAGTAGCGATGCCGCGGTCTACTAGTAAACGAAGGCGTAAGTAGTGATTCCGCTGTCTACTGGTAAACGGGGTGGTGGCGATTGCCTACCGCCTATGACATTTGTTAATAAGATGGAAATGAAGAGGTAAATAGCAAGGTAAGTACTGGTCATTACCTGGTGCCTACTGAAATCACTAGTTCTGCACTACCCACCCGTACTAGAGGGTTATTGGAAACTAAAGAGTTGGCAAGGCCATGATGTATGGAATTATATAAGATGCTGCAAATTCAGTTGGGCTGTAAGAGATTCTCTCTCATTACATCGCTTGCTCAATTTTATGTTATGCTGTATGATATTCTAGCTTAAGGATATAATGAGCAGATTTTCTTCAAACTTGAAGCAAATATTTAGTTAGTATAAAATTTAACTAACATAAGTTTGGTTGTGCTATTTTAGGAATAAACAAACAGCTATGTATGCAATTGTTTATATAAGTAAAAATGTTCAATGGATAATCTGTTAATTTATATTATATAATTAATTTCTCTTAGTGTTGTTTAACAATAACTTACTAATAATTTACTTTAAATTTGATTCCCTTATGTTTTAAAAAACTTTTACATCTAATAATACGTAATTAATATTAATAATAAAAACAAACGAAAATATTATATGCTACGAAATTCCTTTGTAGGAGGCAACCCTTATGTAAATAGGCTAGTAATTTTATTAGTGACGTCACTTCAGAGAGACACAAAAACACGCAGCTGCGCTTTGTGCGATCTTGTAATAGTTCGATCATGACCATGGTGGAATAATATAAGGTGGTATCGTCCGTAAAAGCTATCCCTTATTGTATGTAGCGTGTGAGTGCGAATGAGAGGTCGAAAGCTTTTCTGTTAGGAAAGCTCTCTTACCATTGCTTCGTGA
This sequence comes from Chymomyza fuscimana, assembly GCA_949987675.1. Taxonomy (NCBI): domain Eukaryota; kingdom Metazoa; phylum Arthropoda; class Insecta; order Diptera; family Drosophilidae; genus Chymomyza; species Chymomyza fuscimana. Next base: position 36,099,647 of record OX465090.1, on the reverse strand, counting down.
ATGTGAAAGAGATAGATATAAATTTTGTAGATGTTTGTAAATAAATAACAAAGAACAATTCAAATATGTTTTATAGTTAATAAATATAATAAATAATTTTACATAGTTTAATTTTAACAAGTTTATAATTGCCCATAATGTTTTGCTTTTGTATTGCAAGTTTCGTGTTTAAAAAGCAAAACACACACTGCTAAAAATTTCGTACGCAACCAACCTCACTCGTTCATAGCAAGTTTTGCACTGACGATAAGGGCTAGAGGTCTGCATGGCTACATTCACTTCTACTCACATAGTACTATACAGTACTATGTGGTACTCACAAATACCGTACTCAAAAATTTACAGTACCCCATTTTTACAGTACTCACAGAAAAAATGTTTACTACTATAGTATACATACCAACAGAGAATATTTATGTATGGTGTCTTTTTAACATAAGCACAGGCAAAATGTTATGAGTACACTGAGTATAGTAGAGTACAAAACGAGCATACATGCATATGTATGTACGTGAGTAGCTGTTGCGGCAAAAAAATGGAAAGCAAAGAAAACAAAGCCGGCGCAATGAACATTTGTTGGCTTAGACAGTTAAATTGACATTAATTTGGTCTGTTTTAGAGCTAAAAAATTAGGTGTTGATTTATTTGTTTGCGTTTATATACTTTTTTTTTTTTTTTCTAATTATATGACTTTTTTTCTTTAAAACATATATATTTTTTTTTTTTTTTTGTATTTATTTTGCAAAATTATCAAAAATACATATATTTTTATGAATTGCAGGTTTCTTATTTTATGATCACCAATCCAGCTTGTTTAGTTAGAGATGTCTTAGGAGTGTTAAGGAGTCCTGTCAATCAGGAGGCCATCATTTGGTCCGCTTTTCTGTCGGTCTTCTTTTCGTTTTCTTTCAGTTCGGCACTGTTGGAGCAGATTTTTAAAACTTCTTTTTTTAAGCCTTTTTATAGGATTTTCATTTGGGAGCCCTTTTGCCAGCCTATTACGATGTCTTTTTAGCCTTTCGTTGTAGCGGCTTGTGTTTTAAAACATATTGCAAATCAATAAAGCAAATAATAATGTGTAACCATAATTTTTTTTTTTAAATAAATCTATTACTTTAATTAAAGCAAAAAATTTGTTAAATAATATTTATTCAAATATTAAAAAATTATGTGTTAAACCAAAGAACATACAACATAAAACGCATTTATTTTTTTGTCTGCACGCTGTAAGAATCGTTGAACAGATTGAAAGTCGATACAAATGTACCCTTTTTCGCATTTTATACATACAATTCTTAGTGTGAATGTTAACACGACTAACAAGTGTCATAGCAGTTACCTTACTTCGAAAGGGTATACATTTTCCTTTTTACACTGCTCAAGCACGCAAGCCACCCCAATTTGACAAAGAAAATATTTATGCTTTCTCGCTCATGCTGCTGCATTTACTTTGTCATTTATTTAATTTTATCTCTTTCATTACGCTCACGATCGCTGCTCTCTCGCTCTCTGCTCGCTGCTCTCTTTAATTTTTTCAAATGTATTTTACTAGAGTATAGTAGAGTACACTACTGTAGTACACCATAAAAGTACTCTACTCACAATTTTGGAACCCATGTTTGTGTGAGTACACCATTCACTTATATTCATTCAAATGGGTACCAAAAAATGTGCATATGTTTTAAGACTGAGCTATTCATTCGCTGTTTTGAATGCATTCATGCAGACCTCTAATAAGGGCTCTAAACGAGAGAGTGAGCGTTCGCACGACATCACCTTATTATTCCACCATGATCATGACAGCAAGCAAAAGAATAGAAAGAAAAGAGAATAAAACAAAATGTAAATCATTGACGGTCATGCGCTGCAGTTTTTATTAAAATTTAGTTAGTTTACGTGTTGTAAAACAATGTTAAAATATGTAAAATCAGTTAATAAAGTTATTAAAAGCATTTGGCATAAGTTTGCAAATAAATGCAATTGTTTAATTAGCTATTTAAACAAAATTTATAAAGTGCGGGTGAAAGTTGGCAGTGAAAAACTAAAATGCTTTTGTGTTATTTTTCTAATGGCTATTGAGACAATAAGTATAAAGTATATTGTAATATTGTTGAAATAGTTTATTTAATAAAATAATAAAGTGCGCATTAAAGTTGGCAGTGAAAAGTGTGAAAAGGAAGGGCAATAAAATTGTCAGATTGTGCGTGGGTGTAAAAAGATGCGCGCAAAACTAGGCATTTGTTTTTGTTTTTTTTTTATTTGTGCAATAAATGTAAAAATTTTATTGTTTTTGTGCTATTTTCCTATTGTTTATTGAAGCGAATAAGTGTTTAAATCAGTGTTTAAATAATATAATTAATAAAGTGCGCGTAAATGTTAGCAGCGAAAAGTGTGAAAAGGAAGGACAATAGCAAATGCTATTATTGTGCGTGCGTGTAAAAGAGTACACGCGCAATTGCAAGCAAATTGTGTTTTTTTGTTTTATTTGTTTTTTTTTTTTTTGTGTAGGGAATAAAGCTATTTTTTTGTTATTTTGCGATTGTGTAATTTTATGTAATAAGTGGAAAAATTATATAATTAGCCACAGTTGGCATTCATAGGCAAATATGTTTAAATCAGGGATGTCCAGGCCCATTGCTCATCTGGCTCTTTTTGTTTTTGTAATGGCTCTTAGGCATAGGCAGCGATGCGCGTGTACATGCACGGCCCTAACTGTATATCACCCAGTGCCAATGCAAATTACAGAAACAATTTCGAGCGTTCTCTCACTTACTCTCTGTTACTCTCTTTGCTCTCTGATCTCGTGTGCACAAAAACAACGCTTGCGTATATTTGTTGTTGGCCCACAGATTTTCAATGTAATTTGTTGTTGCTTTTCGTTTGAGCATGCACTCACAAAAATCGGTATGAGATTCTTTCGCTATTTTTTAGGAATCTTGTTAAAACAAAAACTAGTTATGGCCCTGTACCTTTCGGTACAAAGGGTATACTAGATTTATGCAATGTATATAACAGACAGAGATGGTGGCTATAGGTAAAAACATATGAATGGAATATATATTTTTTGGAAAATCCGGTGGTAATAAAACAAACTTGCACGTGGCCATCATAAATAGATATTTTTCGGGAAATCCCTTGGAAGAAATTCGCACTTGTATACAATCTTTTTTCTAGTAGTAACAAATGTTAACAGGTACCAAAGGGTGTTTTGCATCCATTGACTAAGTTTAGTAACTTTGCAATTTTTATGCCCCTACCTGCGCAGGTAAAGAGTTACATTGTAATATCTTTCAATTTTACTTTTTAAATCAGTTTTATACTGATATTTTCCTAATTTTTCAAATACCCCTTACTCCACAGCGAAATTATGCGAGTTTTATCTATTTTTGGAAGCACATATATTTGTGAATGTGCGTTTTCAAGCTTAAAATTAATTAAAAATAAACTGAGAAATCGATTAACAAACGAACATTTGGAGGCATTATTAAAACTATCATTAACTAAAATAAATATTGATATTGACCAATTTTTAAGTTCTTTATAAGTATACGTATGTACCATAACTTTTTTTTCATTATTTTTTACCACTTTTATAAGAATGCACATACAATTTCTTACAGTGCACTCAATAAACCGTCATAACTGTTTACTTTAAATGTGTTAGTGTTTTTCTTTATATGTATTGGCTTTTGCTCTTCCATAAGCAGTGTTTGGACATCCCTGGTTTAAATAGTTTATTTAAAAAAAATTAAAGTGCGCGTAAAAGTTAGCAGTGAAATGTGTGAAAAGGCAGGTTAAACCAAATCGCTAATATTGTGCGTGGGTGTGAAGAGATGCGCGGGCGTATTATTGCTGTATGTGAAACCGCGTGTAAGAGTGTGTGTAAAGAGCTGCGCGCTTACAATAGTGGCCAAAAGTATTTTGACATAAGTAAAATAATATTGATTTGGTCATTTCTTATGATTTATTTTATAAATAAATTTTTACAAAATTTTATGAGAAAAATGCTATGTTTAGCTTATAAAAACGCATAAGTTTATTATTTTTAATGTTATGGCTTAGAAAATAAAAATGATTTTTCATAAATGTTGCGGGACAAAAGTATTTTGACATTATAAAAATCTTTGAGAAAAGAAGAGAAAAAGCAGTTAATTCAGCATAGAAAAAAAAATTAATAAAATGTAAATCCTCTTTTGACGTCGATGACCTTTTGCAAGCGTACTGGGATTAATCTTACCAAATTTTTCAATGTTTCAAGTGAAATATACTTCCAAAGGCCTTCGACTTCGGCAATTGTCTTAACTCGTGTTCTTGATAAATTTGAGCTTCTCTTTCTTTTTATATAAGCCCATACGTTCTCTATTATGTTAAGATCAGGACTTTGAGGTGGCCAATCTATTGTATTTACTTCCACTTCATTCAAAAAATTGGTTATCATATGGGACTTGCGGCACGGAGCATTATCCTGTTGCAAGATAAAGGATTGTCCAATGAGTCTATCACCAGAAGTGAATGCGTGGTCATTTAAGACGTGTAAATATTTATCTTTATTGATTGTACCATCGATTGGTATCAAATCGCCCAAGCCATTAAAGCTCACACATCCCCAAAACATAACCGAGCCTCCACCATGTGGTACCCGTTCGCTCACAGGCATCATTTTTTTCGAATATTCTTGGGTAATCTATAATAAACTTTTTTTTTTCGATCCATGATATTCGAAAGAACTTTCATCAGTCCATAATATGCGTTCCCAAAACGATTGAGGCTTGTTTATATGTAATTTAGCAAAGCTTAAGCTTATTTTTTGATGAAATTGAAGGAATTGGACGGGCTATATAAGTATAAAAATTAGCTTCTTTTGACCGTCTTTCAACTGTTTTTCGACTTATTGATATATTATACTGTTTTTTGACTTCAATTGATACAGCTTTTGGAGGAATTAAGGCATCTTCCTTAAACTTTGGAAGCACAATGCGGTTCTCTCTTGGCGTTGTTTTGCGTGGACTGCCCGTTCTGGGTATATTTTTCATAGAATTAGTTTTCTTTTGCTTGATTATTTGATAATAAACTGTTTGTCTAGGCACTTTGTATGATTTGCTAAGATTTCACCATTTCATTTCAAACAAGTTCATTAGTTTCATCCATTATTCAAAAAATAAAAGAATAAAAGTGTTATTAATATTTACAAAAATAAATGAAAATATGTTTTGAACCTGCCAAATGTTGTTTGGACCGCACACGAAACGAAGAAAATGCAAATGAAAGCAATATCAAAATACTTTTGTCCAGACAAAAATGCATAGCCTCACACGCAGAATAACATAGAAAGCAAATGGGTCCCGTTATCACTGCAATTTTTTGCTCTCTTAAAGCTAAAAATAGATTCTTTCTCTTAAAAATCAAATGGATACCGTTACTTCTCTCAGTTTTTATATACAAGCATTAATACATTTAGTACAGTGTTGTCAAAATACTTTTGGCCATCATTGTAGATATGAAAGAGTAAAGTGGTTTCATGTTCTATTTTTCGGCTGTCTATTAAGACCAGGAGGTATAAATGGCACGGTTAATCTGTATTTTTTTTGGCATGCAGTTATAAAAAGCAGCCTGTCCTGTTTTGTTTTTTTTATGTGAACGTAAGTAGTGTACCTGAAAGGCATATTAGTTTGCGGAAAAATTGTCGTATTAATGTAAAAGTAAATCTGTCCGTATTACCAAATGCAGCTATAGTTGTATATTCTAACCAAATGCGACGACTTATACTCATATTCTTTACTTGCATTCAGTTTTTAAATAACCATCCAATAGATAGTACATTACATTCAAAATTCCTTTTACATTCTGGGAAAACCATCTGCACAGTTTCCTGTAAAAGTTTTCACTGTCTAACCCCAAACCATAACTCTTTGTTGTTTTAAGCTAGATGCTAACAATAAAAAAAGGCTGGTCTTATTTCTAAATATGTTTGGCTAGAGTCACCAAAATGGGCAGTTGATCCAAGCAATAGAAAAAATATGCAGCAAAGTTTTATGCCAACTGTGCATGGAGGGTACAAGGTATATTATAGTCGGTGTGCCTCGACTAAGTGTAAGCAGCACGGCTATATGTTTTTTAATTACATTACGAATATAAAAAGAGAAAGCAGACTATCCTGCTTGCGTTTTTATACCATGTACCTATAGGTACAAAGGGTATATTGTGTTTGTGCAAGCCGAAAATGTATGTAACGTACAGAAGGAGAAGTCGGAGACCCCCCACAGTTACCTAAAGTATGATCAGAGTGACTAGAGAAGTCGATATACCCATGTCCGTCTGTCCGTATGAACGTCTAGATCTCAGAGATGGTAAGAGCTAAAGTAACCAAACTTTCAGATAAGAACCCTTATTAATCCATAGGAAACAAGTTTATTTTATTTTTTTGATATCGGGACTACATTATATAGCTCCCACAGGGGTGTTTCAGAGGACCTCGAAAAAAAGCAAAAGTTTTCGATGGATAATTCGTTTGCTTATGAAGATATCATAACCAAATTTGGCAATCGGAAGTTTTTTAGAAACCCCCAGCACTGTACCAAATTTTATCCAAATCGGTTGACTATATCATATAGGTCCCATAGGGTCGATCGGTCGAAAATTTGTTTTTTGCACAAAATTCGTAGTTTTTCGTTTGTTTGTGAAGTTTAAGAAGTTTTTTAGAGTTCCCAAGCACTGTACCAAATTTTATCAAAATCGGTTGACTATATCATATAGCTCCCATAGGATCGATCGGTCGAAAAATACGCTTTTTGTACAAAATTGGTTGTGTTTCGTTTGTTTGTGAAGATATTGTAACCAAATTTGGCATTCAGAAGTTTTTTAGAGATCTTCAACACTGTACCAAATTTTATCAAAATCGGTTGACTATATCATATAGCTCCCATAGGGCCGATCGGTCGAAAAAAAGTTTTTGATTAAAAATTCGTCTGTTTTTGGTTGTTTATGAAGGTATCATAATCTAATTTGGCAATCAAATGTCTTTTGGTGTTCTTAAGCAATTTACCGGATTTGATTGCAAGCAGTGGTACAGGGTATCCCAAAGTCGTCCGCGCCCGACTTTAACGTACGCCATCTTTTTTTTTTTTTAATTTTTTTTAATGTGAAAGTACCACAAAAATAAAAATCAAGTACTAAATTTAATTAAAAATTAACCAAAAACAAAAAACAGGTAAGTGTGTATTTTTTTTTTTTAATTATATACGAACAAATATACTTTTTGAAATGTAAATGTTAATATTCTTAATTAATTATGTCTGTTTTTATTCAAAAGTATGTTTAATTTGATTTCGTGGGTATAAGGTTTTTGTGTTCCTCCATTATATTAAAAATTTAAAAAAAAAAACTGTCGGAAATAATAGTTATCACGTGTACGAAAGCAAAAGGAACGAAAGTAAAAGGGTCTAAGGTCTAGTTACTCGTCGCCCTAATCTAAAAAATATTATTTTTTTACAAAATTAGACTTTATTATGCTGTCACTGTCGTTGTTTTTTTTTCATACAAAATTTATACAAAAATTTTGAGAAACAAATGAGTTCTTTTGTATGGTATATTTATATTGATTTTTTGACACTATGCGTAGGTTGAGGATACACTGGACTTGTGTAAATTTTGTAATAGGCAGAAGGAGGCGTGGCGGACCATAAGTTCCTTGTACCGAAACGCTTATCATAAGCTTGTATAGCGACTGAGCAAATTTCTTTATTCCGACCGTCTCTCTGTGTAAATATCTAGATTTCGGAGATCACGGTAGCTACAGTTTCGAAATCTTACCAACAGAAGCGTCTAATCCCCTTGTTAAATTGACTCAATTTATGATTCGCTTTTCCCATCAGAATTTCGTGGTTTAAAATTGTGCTGTTGCAGATTTTATTTTCTTGACTCATAAAGCTTTTGAAACAGAAGGGTTTTACTTACTTTTAAAGAAGAAAAAAAGGAAAGAACATTTTCGACAAGATCGGAATGGGTAGCATAAATTTAAAAACATGGCAACCAATTTTTTTTTTTTTTATTTTCAACCAGACGAGATTTTTCTATACCGCTGCCTGCCGCCACCCCAGGGAAATATTTTGCTAACCTGTCGTGTTAACCCGCCATCCCTGCTACCAAATGAACATATTGCCATCAAAGTGTCGCGTTCTGATAGCGCCACAAGTTAACAGGTCGAAGACCCAACAACCAAAAACCACCATGAGATAACGTGTCACAGCAGCTGCTGGACAACGCCATTCGAAATTGTGCAGGAGCAGCAGCTTGGCAGGAAGGGATGTTCCAGCCATCAGCGATTGCAATCTTTTTGGTGTATGCCTGGTGTTGGATGCCTGCTGCCTGCAACCTGCCGCATGTTGCAACATTTCTTGCCAGAGTAGCAAAACTTAATTTTCCGCCGTTTGCTCATTTGGGACCAAGGGAACCATAAAGCGTATGTGCCACAGCAAGCAGAACTTTAACGCAGATCTTGTGCTGCTGATAACTGTGCCACCAATGTACCATGTGCAAAGGCAACCATCTTGTCAGCGTGAATAAAGTTGTCTCACTCTCTGCCACGGATTTCTGTGCAACTGCAACACGTTCAGTGCCAAAGACCAGTACCAGTCCAGCAAACATACACAATTTAATTAAAGAGACGACTACTGGACTGTCGTTTAACGGTTGTCTCCTGGCAGTTCCAGCCGGGATTGCCTGTGGCTGAAGCCTTGTTCGAAGTTCGTGACACGCATAAATCTTGTGCATCGATCTCATCGATTTTTTCACTTATACTTTTTGTTTGGGTAATCTGTAGCTTATCGCTGTATCGCATCCTGGGCTGCTGAGCTGCACATTGACAGTAGTAAGTGCTTGACCTTTGGCGTCAGTCAGCCGCCCGCTGTGGCTTATCACAGAACTCATTTTTAATAATCGAGGTCAAGGTAAAGCAGTTACAACTAATGAAGATCTCTCAGCTCTCAGCTTAGTTCTCCTTAACTTGCTTGCGTTTTGCATAATTCATTTCCAATTTATATGCCATAAAACTGATAATGGCCACAATTAAGTTCGTGTTCCTATGATAATTTTCCACATTTACGCGGCCATTAAAGTGATTCTCAGCGCATTTTTCTCGCACACTATCTCTACCTCATTTCCATAGTCCAGCGATATACGGGATAGCCCTCGAGCCAGCCCCTTTGGCGTATACCAAAAGTGTCTTACGCGTTTGCTTATCGAGCCAGAGCTCGGACAGTGTTAGTTGTAGCTGGGAATAACATCTTGGCCTAAGTTTAGGGTGCCAAGTGCCAAGCCTAGATGCAACTTAAGTTGAGGTGTTAATTAGTATTATCTTAATGTACGTTCCAGCACACGGTTCAAATTGAATTATACATAATAATTTGTTCGTTTCTTTTTAAAGTTGCGACCAAAGGCCGTATAGGCTCTGAAGTTACACCCTCTGTATGGGCCAGTGTGTGCACTTATGTATATGTATATTATGTGCCTTCCCTCCAACCCACTTTATATGCTTTAGCTACTCGTGTTAAATGCCTATTAATCACATTAGATATGCCGTAATTCGAGACAGCACAAAATATTGAGGCTTTCAGGCAACAAATGTCTTTAATTCTATATTAGGTAATATAGAAGCTTTCTGGCAGGCCATAAAATGTATTATATAAATACATATATATAGTCCTAAGTCTAGGGTGCACAAAATGGCCACTATATTTGGCTGCCCTAGCAGGCATATACAGAATTTATAGCAAGACATTGCTTTTGCTTAATGCCGGCTTACCCTTGGGTATATATTGCGTGCTTGCTGTGTTTTTCCTGAGACCCGTTTACACTGCCAAAGAACTCCTCTTATTATAGCGTATAGTTGTTTTTAAGTAAATTTCTTTGGAAAGTGTTTTCCTGCGGGAGATATTTCGGATTCTTACTTTCACGAAAATTTAGTGAAAACGATTTTGTATTAGATATCTACTTATTTGGTATTACTTGATTTAAGTGAAACTTAAAAATATAAATAATTAGCTTAATTAATGAATTTATACTTATAACTTACTAGAGGGCTTTGCCCCCTGCTCACTTCGACCGCTAACACCCGTCCCTTACATACTTCAGGACATGCGATGCGTTCTTCTGAGTGAGAATGCTGCATTCGTGCCTGTAAAAATACGCATTCTTTTCCGTTTAGGTAAAATATAAGCAGTATTAATTTAACGATATCCAGAATTCAGAAAATCTCGTAATGAAAACTACCTCATCTTTGAACCTTCCTCTGAGGATTGTCCACATTGGCCATGAGTTTTCTTATGTCTAAAAATCAGTTAAAATCGGTAATACAATATATTTATTGCAAGTAATTGTTTATATAAAAAAATTTTCTTTTTTATTTTTAAAATATGCTCTTTAAATTCATGAAAATTATTTTAAATTATTCAAACTCCATAAAATTATTAACTTCTTGTTTTATAAGCTAAAAGTGTTTTTTTAAAAGTTAGGACTGGAAAACCAGTGCGAGAAAATTTAAGGTGCTCCGAGTTTTTAAGCAACCTCTTTTCATTCCAGTTTCTGTGTTCCATTCTGATTTTTGATATACTTTTATATAATTTTTTAACGCCTTTAAATTATATTATTAGAAAAAGTTGATAACGAAGTCATAATCAAGACTAACATCACTTCGAAATAGACATGTCAAGCTATCGTTGGGATTACCATTTTTTCAGCGAATTTATTTTTACTTCCATTGCGTTGTACCCTAGCGTAAATAGTGCTTAAATAAGTTGGGTTATTTCTATCTAACTGGGCTGGCGTTCTGTGCCTTAGAAACCCCCTCATACTTTAGCGTAATCCCACACCAAAATTTCATGTTTTTCCATATGCCAAGATGAGGAGAGCAAACCAAAACGAACGCTACTGTTTGTTTATGCTGGCTTAACTTGGTATTAGTGAGTATCTGTGTGAGGCATGTGTGTTTGTATGTATGCCGTTGTTATAGTCTGTGTGAGCGCTAAATGGGCGGAGCTAAACAGACCGAGCTAAATAAAAATATTAAATGTGGCAGCAAAAAAAAAAAAATGTTGCCACTTGAAGGGTTGGTTGCATTACAAATTGTGGCACATTTTGTGGTGGGTTTTTTTGTTGGTTGAAACCGAGTATCGGTTAGAATTTGCTACAATTTTCAGTGGATTTTTTATAAGTTATAATGGGGTTCCGCATAAACTGGTACGCAAGAGTATAAGCTACAAATTATGCATGCATTTGGAGAACTTTCCTTTTCAATAGAGTGCCATGAAATACGCCATCTACGCACATAGGCATACATAAATGCAAAGGCTGTCACTGTGTCGGGGACACACGCATTAATATGCTGCCAAGCCTAGTTTAGATGTGTTTTTAACATGCACATAACCATAACTGGCAGCAAGAGCAACAATAAAAAACCACAACAAAAACAACTCTATATTAAGAGTGCATTGTATAAATGTATTTGTATCTAAAGCGCCAACCATTCGTGGCGCTTAACGCACTTCAAACAAAAACCAACAAACAGACAAATGAACATTAAACAAACAAAAAAGAACAACAAACAAACTCACTCACGCACTCACACATACACCAAAAAAAAAAACAGAACAACAAACATACGCAAAGATACGCACGCACACATAGATACACACGCACACTCATGCACAACTGAGAGCTGTGAGCGAGAGAGCGCGCGCAAGCAGCAATACAAAAGCTGCGAGCGAGCGCATGCCGCGACTACAGCTGACTCGCTTGCGCGCATGCACAACAAGCCAGCCGCAGAGCGAGCACAAACCATGTGCATCTGTGTGTGGAGACTTGGCACCAGCAGCAGACGCAGGCGACGCGACGTGACGCGTCGGCAGCAGCAGCAGCCGGGCCGGGCCTGGTTTGGCTGGCAAAAGATACTTTTCTTGCGGTGTGCACGCCATGCGGAATCATTCAATGTCTTGAAGTTGACGGGGCGAGTACACGCGAGGCGAGTGTTGTTGTGTGTCACAGTGCGTATGAACAACGACAACGACGACGACGAGACGTCGAAAAAGAGGAAGAACCGCCGCCGTCGCTAACAATTAAAGAACTTTTTGCGTTCGATAAATTCATAAAGTTTGGTTTTTTTTTGTTTGTAATAATATGTTTTTTGTGCTGTGCCGTGCTTAAAAACCAAAATATACATATATATATATATATGCAAAAAGTGTAAGCATAATATAATGCACAAAACCTTTGGATAACAGCTACAAGATACAATTGCAGCTGCAAAAAAAAAAGTAAACAAGTTACTAAAATTACACATACGCAGCGTATACGCGTGCGTCTGTGTACAAAAACAGTTTCGTCTATTAAGAGTTTGACAAAAGCTACACAACGACGTCGACCGGCGCCATAATGCTTGTGCCGTCGGATATGATCGCGGCACAGTCCAAGATGGTCTACCAAATGAATAAATACTGTGCCGATCGTGTGCAAGTGCGCAAAGCGCAAATACATAAACAGATACAAGAAGTCTGTCGCATTGTGCAGGATGTTTTAAAGGAAGTCGAGGTGCAGGAACCACGTTTTATCTCCTCACTTAATGACTACAATGGGCGCTTTGAGGGCCTGGAAGTGATCTCACCCACGGAGTTCGAAATCATCATCTACCTCAATCAAATGGGCGTGCTTAATTTTGTTGATGATGGCACGCTTCCCGGCTGTGCAGTGCTCAAACTAAGTGATGGACGCAAGCGTTCCATGTCGCTTTGGGTGGAATTCATAACTGCCTCGGGTTATTTGTCGGCACGCAAGATACGCTCCCGCTTTCAGACACTGGTAGCACAGGCCTGTGACAAATGCGCCTACCGTGACATAGTCAAGATGATAGCGGATACAACGGAGGTAAAGCTGCGCATAAGGGAGCGCATAATAGTGCAGATAACGCCCGCCTTTAAATGCGCCGGTCTATGGCCACGCTCCGCATCGCATTGGCCTTTGCCAGGCATACCCTGGCCGCATCCCAATATTGTTGCAGAGGTTAAGACTGAGGGCTTTGATATGCTCTCCAAGGAGTGCATAGCGCTACAAGGCAAAAACTCGGCCATGGAGGGCGATGCCTGGGTGCTGAGCTTTACGGATGCCGAAAATCGGCTGCTGCAAGGTAAGTTGCCGTCACTCCAGAGTATGACGCTGTTCTGGATTTGTCTCTGTGTCTTAAAAACGGCGACAGTGTGTGATTTTTTGTTTTAATTATGGAAGCCCCTTGGTGAAAAAGCAAACAAAAATGTTGGAACAAGTTATCTGGGCATAATAAATTTTAAAATCAGTATTGATCCCATTGCTGTTTGGGGGCCGTCAACGCAGCAGGTAGTAACGTTTTTACAATGGGTGCAGTAATCAGTGACATACTTAAATTTAATTGATTTATTCCCTAAAATCAGCGACTATCGTTTGATATAATTGCTTGTAAATTAAGTATTGGACATAAGGCATAGCGTTGATATGGTGCAAAGATAATGTATATGGTATATGGTATATGGTATGGGGTATGGTATGGGTATACAAAGATATCGTTTGTTTGAGCACAAGTGACTGATTGAGTGAGTGTGTCCAAAATGTGTATATTCAAATCCGCATAAGTTCACTTAAGTAACTGATAGAGTGATCGAGCATTCGATTGGTTAAACGCTTACGATAACAAACCTAAGCGCAGCTCATGCGATAATAAAAATCGTTGCGACAGGAATCTAGAACTACTAACCTGGCGTCCAACTAACGTTGCTCATCAAGACAACTGATTATCGGCTGAGATATGCCATGATGAGATACGAGCCGATCGCCACAGTTGGAGCCACGATCATAAATCTGTTGCTGATGCAGCGTCTTGCACAGTGGGGTTGCATGCCCGCCTTCATGGATCGGGTCCAAGCGTTCATGTCGCCAGCCACGTTGCGTGTAGTATTGGAGTACCGTAGTACCGCACACAAATCTGCTGATCTGAGGTAGATAAGCGTAGTAACAGTCAACGGCAAACAGCTAACCAACCAACCAACCGAACCCGAACCCGAACAAACCCGTTTGGTTGCCAGCCGTCAGCGTACGTTCGTTCATTGCTACGATATAAACAATGCTTCATCCATAAATAAATTTCTAAACGATTTTATAAATATTTTAAATCTCGGCGATTAGATAAAGTCAACAAATAAATAAAACAACAGCACGCAAAGGAGAGCCCCCACTAAACGACAAAAGCGAAAACGAAAAGACGACAAAAAAGCAACAGAAACAGAAACAGAAATTAAAAACGAAACTTTAGCCCAAGACCTAAAAATCGAAATCAAATCCAAAGGCCCTCCTAAACACAATGATCGCATATTGCGCTGTGCCGCCTCTTCTCACTTCATTATGCTAAGGGTCTCCCTCTCTCTCAGCTGGTTCTGCTGTAATAACTTACTGCCCGCAGATACAACTGTCAAACTATCGATATCAGCTTAGCTTAAAACTTGCTTGGCCAAAAATCTTCTACCATAATTACAATTGTCATGGACATTTAAAGATAACGCTCTCTGCTTAATTTCTATTAACTTCCACTTGATCTTGTCAAGTGCTGTTTAAGTTTTTTTTTCTGGCTGCTACTATTTTTACCCATGTCGAGTGCCAATATTATGTCAATATCGTTCAACATTGATTAATAGAAATTGAAACGGAATACTAGAGCGCGTTCGGACGACGTACGCGTACTCTAACTACATACAAATGCACACGTGATTATCGGCTAAGGTCGAGATTAGCGCGCTCCTGACTCAGTGCCAAAGTGCCCCATGATTTATGTGCTCTGTCGCATATAGGCAATAAACAATATGGGCATGAGTATATGTATCGCTCGCTCCCAAATACCCAACCGCCCCTAGCTGCAATACTGACCACATACGTGGGTTGATCAATCAAGTCTGTTTTTCGATTTTTCGACCATTATAGCTCTTGCAGCAGGCCCATTATTCATTTAGGCAACTTTTCGCAATTGAACTGAAGACAGCTTTTTTGTTCATTTGTCTGCCAGATAAAATCTGAGACCAACACTACCAAACTGACCAAAAATTGATGGCCCATTTATCAGTAGCTAGTTAGTTCTTTCAAATATCTTGAAATTTTATGTCTATTATAGATAAAAGTCCGCAATGTTGCTTTGATTGATATGCCTTGGGCATTGTTGGAGCTGAGCTATTGGAAATATACACTATCAGTCCCAATGTTATTGCAATAGTCAACTTCAACTTGGTCTAAAGACAATTCATTTTCTTCAAAAAAGCCTGGAAGGCATACAAAAATTATAAAGATAGCTTTTTAACTGCTGCCTTATTAGACGCTAGGGTTGAAGTAATTCTCGCTGACAATTGGTTTTATAAATTTTCCATAATATGAAATAGTTTTGTAGCTGCTATTGACATTTATTTGAAAGATCAGCGTAGAAGTATTTTTGACCCCATTTTAATAGAGCCATCCTTGGATGCATCTTCACTGGTCTTAACAAGCTGTAGAAAACTACAGAGTGAATACTTTCGAGGATTCTTAGGTATAATGTACCGTGCTACTTTCAACTGTCGTACGATCTTTAACTTCATTGTCTTCTTCCAATAGCTGCATTTATCCAGCTTTTTTGGAATTCTCTTGCTTTATATCCACAATATGATCGATACGATATTTTCTTTCGTCGTCTTGCTTCGATGTCTGCAATTTTTCTGGAGGTTTTCTTTTCAATATGATCAAGTTAGTGGCACTACTGAGTGGTTATAATGTTTCTTCTCAAATACTCCAAAACCCGATACATGCTGTTTCAAAAAAAAACAGCACAGCAGAGACGAGTGTCGTATAGACTGTAGCAGAGTTTTGCGAGAGTGGTAACTGGTCGAGAGAAGCTCCTAGTCTTGGATGAACGAAATATGTCATAATAATGCTATTGGCTTTATGCAGTTACTGTTCATCGGCAAAGTAGCAATTGATTCATTTGCTCTCAAAATGAATGAATGAATGGAATGCAGAGTGAATATGTGTCTGATTTTAGCATCAAATCGATAACATTATATATCAAAATCAATTAAAGTATGCGGTGTATTCAAAGTGAAATAAAATGAATGTATGTCCGGGTTTTATATCTTACCCAGATGGCTTTGTATTGCTTACTAAAAAATTGTATGCCTATTTTTTTTAAAAAGATCCAACTTTTTTGCATTGACTTTAAGAAGCATTCAGGTATAAGGCAATCCGAATGTATTCAGAAGTACAGAAGTTCCAAACTTCAGTCAATCACACTTTTATATGAAAAAAATAATTTTCACTAACATTTTTTTTTTGCATTCACGTAAGTCTTCACGAATTTGTATGCAGCTGTAGCCGTGATTTTTCGTTCATAACATCTACAATTCTCAACCGATTTTTAAGATCTTAGACTCGAAATGTTCGTAAAAGAATTCTCTTTCAGCTTAAAGCTTAACATAATTTTTAGAAATTTTGTTTCAATGCAATGTCTACGTCGATTTTTGAATATTTCCAAAAAAAAAAACCTATTTTGAAAAAGTGTGCGACTCGAAATTAATTTTAGACCCATAGTTTCTTGGGCAAAGTTGCTTAGAATGACCCAAAGAATCAAAATCACTGTGAGCCCCATACAAATTGACCCGCCCTAATGTATATGATTGAAATTTAGTAATTCACTCAAATTCAAAAAAATTAATTACGTCGTGAAAGATTTTTTTGAATACTTTCTATGTTTGGGCTATTTCGGTAAGCGATGTCAAACGGTTTGGTAATCCATAAAATATATCAATCTAAACAGCTCCTTTTTCAATACGCCTTAAAATAGAGACCGAGCCATGGTTTTAACTATAATCGATTTAATTTTCGTTGCGTTTATCTGCTTTACGACCATCATTATTTAAAATCCATGATGTTATATCTGCCAAAAAAGTAGGGTGTTGTCAAGGCAGTCCCGTCAGGAGCAAAGTTCGTCCACTCATTTTTTTCCAAGGCAAAATATTTAAAAAAAAAAAAAATTTTTTAAAAACATATGCATCAAACAGTAAAAAAATTCTATATTGAATTAGAATCTGGGACTCGAGATGACTTAAAGTTATGAGGCCAACGTTCTACCAAAACTATTTGTAGCCTACACACAGCTCATCTTATTTCGTTACGTGACGATTTTTCTATCATTGTACTTTAAGCTATATCAAAGAATTTAATTCTAAAAAAAAGTCATCCAGTCAACCAGTCATCGTTTTTTGCCCATGGACTCATAGAATGGCAAATTTATTTACTATTCAGGATCACTTACTTATAAATCGATACATTCTTTTCAGGTGCCAGTAGGCGTCGCTGTTTAAGCATTTTGAAGACACTACGTGATCGCCATTTGGATCTGCCCGGTAATCCGGTAACATCATACCATTTGAAAACCTTGCTGCTCTATGAGTGTGAAAAACATCCGCGTGAAATGGAATGGGAAGAAAACTGCATTGCGGATCGCATCAATGGCATATTCCTGCAGCTGATCTCTTGCCTACAATGCCGGCGTTGTCCGCACTATTTCCTGCCCAATATGGATCTGTTTAAGGGCAAGTCACCCAATGCGCTTGAGAACGCCGCCAAACAAGTCTGGCGTCTCACACGCATCATGCTGACCAATGTACGCTGCCTAGAGGAGCTATAGAAGTTTGACTAAATAGCAATCAATACCAGTGAAGCTTTCGAGTATTGTTTAAATACTAAAACTAATAAAAACGATCTGAAAAGGCACAAAAAGTTCGCCAGATACGACTGGATGATGGGGCGGGGGAAAAGTGCATGCGACAACGACTTGGGCATTGGGGGCCAGTCAAGTCGAGTTGATGCAAAAATTTTAACCCAAATACTATTTGATATTTCATTAGTTTGTAAATTAAATTTAGGTGCTTTCGAAAAGTATACGCCGCTTATAGAGTTTCCTATATAAAGTTGATATAAAAAAAAAAAAAGAAAACTTCAGCAAAATACGATATATATGTATGGTAATATATACGCACACCTTATAAATACAAATACAAATTTTTTTTTTGAAAAAAAACAAAATTAGTTCAATTAGTTATAAGCCCTAAAAAAGCACTACAGTGACATTTTTTTTTTTTTGTTTTAAATTATTTATTTGATTCGTGCTTTTATTATTATATCTTTTTGTGAAATTAGTCAATAAAATATGCGTTTTTTTTTTCAAATCAAACTAAAACTTGTAATATTTCTTGTCATTTGGGTGCCATTATATGATATAATATTTCGGATTAGTTTGTGCATAAAGTTTCTTTGATGTTTGCGACTACGAATTCGAAATCGATTTCGAATTGCATGCCAGTAAAAATGTCAGCTGCTGACATTTGGGCCGCACCGCTTGACATGTTTCGCATTTTAATTGCGAATTAACAGCAATTTCGCAGACAGTTGACAAAGCCAATAAACTTTATATACCTACAAGTACATACATATATTGTCGTCAATATATTACAAAGACATTACACTATATTTTCGGAGCTACATACGGGCGCCTAGTTATACACTGTATCTAAGCTAACAAAGGGTATATTAAATGTGCGCAAATGGAAAATATATGTAACGTACAGAAGAAGACGTCGCGACGTGGAGAAGATGATAGTTTGTAGATGTCTGAGATGAAAAGAGCTACAGCAATTTAGACCCTGTATTATTTTACGGGAAACAGCTATATATAGCTGACATGGGGATATACTTATATGATAACTAAAAAATCTGAATTCGAAAGTAGTTCATACTTTCCATGCACTAAATATGATTAGAATCGGTTTACTCTAACATACCTATAGCTCCAAAAGGACCGATCAGTCGAAGAAATGTTTTAAGAGTACCTCAGCAAAATTATCAAAATCGGTTAGTTTATTTATTTTTTGTTGTGATAATACAGAGTATCTGAAAGTCGCCGGCGCCCAACTTTAACGTTGGCCATATTTTTATTGTTATTGACTTTGAATCAAGAGCTCAACAAAAATTTTGATCACGTGTATATTTGAGTTTCGAAATAACGACATAACATTTAAATTAATTTTTAATGCTTTTCATAAATTGAATTACTTAATTTAAACAATTTATTGTTTATTATTAACATTGTCTTGACTTAATTTATGCAATTACATGAGTTGATTTATATGCATTTTACTTTTGCTTCTAAATTGACGACAAATTTATTGCATTTAACCTTTAGACAATAACAATCCGTCTATTTATATGCTGTAATTATCATCTAGTTGATTGTATTTGTTAAGATCTGGCATCTGGATTTTTACCATCAACATTTTGCGAGCGAATGGAAAAGTTTTCCTGAAAGTGGTTTTCTGCGCGTTTTATACCTTTTTAGGTATAATGAAGTTAATAATTCTGGGGAAACATTTTTTTAGGCCCATTTTTATGCTTTAAGGCCTATACGCAGCACGCAAAAAAATGAAAAACTTCATATAAAAAAAATAGTGGCGAAAAATTCCGATTAAAAATGTTTTGACGATGGTTCGCAGACTACAAAACAAAACAGTGTTGTATTTTAATTTTAAAAATGCCTAACGTTAGATGGCGCCACTACTTTACTAGGTGTGGTAACACTAACAACAGCTATTGCGCCTTGGCGCGAATTAATATGCATACATATATGCACAATTTTTTTATTCGAAATGGCAGGTAGAAGAAAACGTTGTGAATCATTTCCAAGAGAACAAAAAATAGCGCCTATAAAAGCAGTAGAAGCTCACCCAGTATAAAGCAGCTGATTATAATGTGAGTGTGGCCACATTAACCCAAAGTATCGGAAAAAATATCGATGTATACCGAAAAAAAAAAACGATAACTCGATAAAAAATAGCACTTTGTCTTACTGTGCACACACTGGTGGCTCCATATGAAATAATATGAAAAAAAATTCCATATGGAAATTTTCATGCTGCGTAGACCCCTTTACTGAAAAATTTTATGTACAGCAAGTAAAACATGTTTATATATATTTATTATTTATGTACATAGCTATCACTGCAATAGGAGTATAACATTATGCCCCGATACTCTTGATCAAAGGCCTACCTCTTCTCTGTGGGCTTTAGAGTTATACGGGCGATATGTGGTTTAGCAGCTCAAAGTCATTTTGGAGAAGAGGGTTTTAAAGCTATTTAAAGTTACTGTGTTTAAAAAAAAATGAATGTGACAAAACTGGAAATCCTCCGATGAGAAATGGGTCAAATATTAAAATTTTGTTGCTATAGGGTGGGCCATCTGTTGGTTTGGTTGTTAAACACTATACATTCGGAACATACCCGTCCAAAGTGGTTGATCTTCGACATATGTCAAGTTGAAAACTACTCGATTAAAGTCATGGTCATCGTTTAGCAACCAAACAATGTTGAGTTGTCGACGCGTCACCGGGAACATCGACGCGCTATCGTTCGCAAGAATTACACCTTCCTAGGACCACTTTGCGTCGAGTTTTGCATGCGAATCTGTATTTACACGCTTACAGGATTCAAATTACGCAACTATCCCTTATTCGTTCAATGGATGGGAGAACAGACAGATGAGTTTTCGTCAAAAAAAGTCAACGAAAATTACAATGTTCGCATACGGGCATATAGAGCCAGCCATTTGGGCGATACTATTTTTCATACATAAATGAGTAGTTTCAAACTTGCATTTGGTATACACATTTGCCCAATTTTGTTGGAAAATGTAAGAATAAAATGCAATTAACAAATAAACCAACAGATGGCCCACCCTATATATATGCTTAATGTTTACCTCTGGTCGAATTTGGTGAGCTTACGTCTAACATTAACCTTTTTAATGCGACTAAAGCGGCACGTTTCATTATATTTTATTCATTACACGGAAAAAGTAATTCGCTCCATTGCAGTAGAATAAGATACAATTGCTTTCTTTTTTTCGTTTATTAAATTCAAATAAATATCGCTTGATTACTAAAATAAACATGTAAAAATAGTCGCGAAATTTAATGTTCAGATGATTTTACTGATGCTTTACTTGAGATGGCGCCACCAAAGTTCATTAGATGGCGCTAGCAGTAGCAACAGCTGTGCTGTCTTGCCGACACAACCAAACTTATGTGCAAGCATATTGTTACGGGCGTAAAAAATGGCTGGTACAAAAAATAGTTGCGAAACATTTTTTACAAAGCCGTTGACGATGGTCAAAGCGATGGTCTAACAATCCAAACACAGTACTAAATTAATTAATAATAATATTTAGATATATATTTCGATTTCGTTAGTTAAAATTTTTGTTTTTTCCATTAAAATGAGTTTGAAAAACCGCGACAGAAATCAAAATGAAACCATTTACTGATGGAGAAAATTCACGCAAAAACGATTAAGTTTTCTATAAAGTGCCAAACGTGCACTCAACGCTAAACGTTAATATCCTTTAACTTCGTTCCTAGACAATATCGTATGAACGTCTAGAGGTTGGATACTGTTAGAGGTGTGAAAACTAAAATGGAAATATAGACCCTTATACGAATATATCCAACCAGATCATAGTTTCATTCAAAGCACTTTATTTTTAAAATTTGTTTTTGGTTTTAAGGCCTATACGCAGAATGCAAAAAAAATTCAAACGGAATGACAAAACCATATAAAAAAAAAAAAATCCCATTTGGGATATCCCATTAGACCCCTTTAGTTTAAATTTGTATGGGTAAAATGTGGGAAATTAATAAATATCGGAGAAAATCCCAAAATAGTATTTAAAAGGCGAGAATTTTCTAATATATCAATATATTTTTGTGGTTTTTCATAAAAAACTTTACGTTGCAAGTTAAATGGGTTTGCCACTGGCATGCATATCCAAAAAATCGATTTAAAAATTTTAAAACTCGACCAAAATATCACAAAGATTCAATTACTATATAGAAATCAGTTAATGTTTTCTATTTAATTTTTAAAAGATGAGTGAGTGTCTTTAGGGATATATTAAAAATTAATATTGGAAATTTTCAGTTTGATTGGCATTAAAAAAAATTCCCTAGCTTTAAACATGTAAATCAATTATATGATATAGGTACTAATAAAAGCTTAAACTGATCATTTTGCGCTTTTTGTCTCGTTATCTCGCATTCTAATTTAATTACGTATACGCATAAATATTGAACAAACGTTTCAGCAAATTCTGTTGTATTAGTTAGCATATTAAAGATTTTTGGACACTGACAGACTACATCCGATACACAGTGCCTAAGAGAAAGCTGGCCACACTCAAAGCTTGGAAACTTTCACTGCAATAAATTTGCAGTGTAAGCCATATAAACTGAAGATCTGCCGATTGCAGCTTTTAGATCTTCGGCTCCATTCTGTTACCGGCTTTAAATATACAGATGTGGGCGCATTTGCCATTTAAGCCAACACATTGGATCGGCACTTGTTAGTGGCTTTAATGAGTTGTTGTTTATTGGTCTTTATTTGCATTTTAAAATATATCTTAACAAAAATTAGTTATTTAATTGTTGTTGTTGCTGGCTGATTGTCGGCTTATAAATAAACACATAAATAAACAAAAGTAAGTATTATTTAGAGTTAAAGGTTTGTTGTTTTTTAATCAGTTTGATGCGCCGCTTCCCACACAAATTAAACAATAATTAATAAAAATGATTATCTTTCAAATCGCTCTGACAATTCAACAAGAAATCAACCAAGCTAACAAACGTTAAACCAATCAGCCAATCAGCCCATCCGTGTGCATTGTTCTTGTTTCAATAACAATGAATTTTGATTAAATTTATATTCGTTTTATGGGCAGAAAGCAAATTTTATGAACATCTCATAATCGCATTTTAAACACGTCATTTGTTTTCTGGATATATTGAAAAGCAATATAAAATTAATTTTATCTTAACCACAATTTGTACAAATGTGCAAGCAGCACAAGAAAAACCCAATCTCCGTATCCATATTCATGAACTACAGAATACTAATGTTGTGCATAATAATTTGAAATAGATTCATAAGATTACAAAAATTATAGCTATCTTGAAGTTACTTGGAGATAGTAGAAGAAGAAGTTCGAGAAGAATTTTTGAAAATCCTCTAAAGATGTTAGCAACGAAATAGATATATACCAGAAAAGGCTAAAATGGCACTGTGTAAAAACCATAGGTAGTCTATACGGCACATCTTGAGCTTGAGATAGAGCGTTTGATTATTTTGAGAGGTTTTTTGCTTTAAATTATATGGTATAGTTCGAAATAGAGATGTTCCTCTTTCTAAAATTGGCAAAAGTTACAGGTGTTTGATGCCTAGCTAGCTCTGGTGCTCATTTAAGGCCTATACGCCACAAATGGGATTTTTTTTTTATATGAAGTTTTGCGATTCCGCGCGAAATATTTCGTGCTGCGTATAGGTCTTTAACCTTAAATATGCAGCATGCCAGTAGTCTTCTGCTCTCCGATCTGAGACCATTCGCGCCGATTCAATATTGCAGTTTGTCTTGATCTTTCTTGTTGTCGGAAGAGTTACAAATCGTTGTGTCTTTTAGTGCCACAGTTTTTGGGGATCCAGGGCTTTTTCTTTCGAGGAAGACTGTTCTATTGATTAACACATTTTTATACCCTGTACCTATAGGTACAAAGGATATACTAGATTTGTGCAATGTATGTAACGGACAGAAGGAGCCGTGGCAGACCCCAAGTCCTTTATACCAAAATGCTTATCATAACCTCGGGTAGCGATTGAGCCATGTCCGTCCGTCCGTCCGTATGAACGCCTAGATCTCGGAGACTATAAGAGCTAGAGACACGGAACTTTACCAGCTGGTGCGCATATTTCCTAAGCAGATGAAGTTTGTTGAATCATGTCATATCTTCCCCCGTTCCCCCACAGTAGAGTTTCGCGGTTTTTAGCCACACCGTTTAGTATTTTCATCTGAAATTTAACAGAGCGATGCGTTGTGGATACATGCATCTATGTGTAAAAAATGAACAAAATCGGACAAATACAACAGAAGTTATAGTCAAAAATGTGCAAATTTCACCTCCCCTTGCCTTTTTGATCAACAAGTGTCTGTCGACCACCTTCTCGATGCTTGCCACAAATTGGAGATTCTTAATCTAATGCGAATAAATAAATAAAAATAAATCGGAATTCCAGAACAAATTTATAGTTTATTCCTATTCCTGATATCGGATAGTATTGCAAGTTCCCTATTATGGTATTTTGTCAGATGAAGATGCAATAAAATGGTATAACAAAATTATACAGGGCTACAAAGGAAAGCAGATAACGGCTCAATTGTTATAGGCATTTATTGGTAAAATTTTGGTGTCCCCAGCTTATGTAGTCTCTGACTTATGGTTTAGCAAATCTACTTGTCTCTGATACAT
The DNA here is from genome assembly GCA_949987675.1 of Chymomyza fuscimana. Lineage (NCBI taxonomy): Eukaryota > Metazoa > Arthropoda > Insecta > Diptera > Drosophilidae > Chymomyza > Chymomyza fuscimana. Next base: position 36,075,214 of record OX465090.1, on the reverse strand, counting down.
GCTGAATGAATTTCTGCCCTAAGCATACCCTTGCTTACGAGGAGTAGGGCACATCTGCCCGAAACTGTTTTGTAAAAAGCTCCATTACGTATGTATCTTATACACTGTTTTTGGCATTAATAATTGTTTGTAGTATGTTAGAATACAAAATAAATTTTTTTTTTAATCGTTGAATTTGTTATTTAGCATATATTTATTATATATTGTACTGACCAATATACAAAACTTTATATTTCACGCTCTCAAATGGTATTTTTCTCACCGAAAAAAATCATGCCATACGACACAAGTTAACAGCTCATTTTAGTTGCTTACGTTGATAGTCTGGCACTTTTGCATTTCTGCATCATTGTTAGAGTTGCTCATGCATTTTTGCCCGACAAACAAACGACATACCCTAAACATGTACTGAAAACTTTGAAAATAATTCTATAAGATACACATACAAATTATTTTAACATAAAAATAATAAATATAAATAATATATATATCCATTAGCCCAGTTGTTAAGCTTCATAATCATTTGCATTTAGAGTTCACAGAGCTACCTAATTGTATAATATAACCACAATAAAAAAAACCACAAAATTCCTTGCCCTTGGCTCCACCAATGTCGCTTATCTGTCGACTGGATTGCTTTGCTGTCATTTGCACAATTTAAGCAAAAATCAAAACAAATGTTTTATTTAAATTGTTAACTTGATCAAGGTACAACTGATGTTGTTGTTGAGGATCTTCTCGTTGCTGTTGTTTCCACCTCCAAATGAGCATTTTACAAGCCGATCAGCCAAATGATGAACAAATGGCGCAGTACGCTGCCAAAATCGTGAGAATTGCATTTCCAACAGCTTCAATTCTACAATGTAAGCAGAAAACAAGAACAACTTCAATTCCAGCTTTAGTCTGGTCTTTGGCCATTTTAATTTGCAGGCTTCAATCAAACTGCAATGGTGCAGCACAGCAGCAGAAAGGTGCATTAAACCCAAAAAAAAAAGATGAGGAAAAGGCAAGTTAAAAGCGCTGTGCTGAAAAACTAGCGAATTCCAGATACTCTTTAAAGTCACTTAATTTTGTATTTAATCTGTAGAAATTGGCTCTAAGCTGCCGGTGACAAGTGGTTGTACTAAAAAAAACTCGAAAGATATCACACAGGACCCTTCTCCTTTTAGTGCTTTTTGGGTAAAATTTGTCGGACGCTATGGGCGAGTTGAACTATGTCACCTTGATTTGGCATTCAAAGGGAAAATGGCGGGCCCAAATGATTGATTTGTCTAACTAATTCTTATAACATTAATTAAACAGCTTACTGGGTCTATAAGAGGAAGACAGCAAAATGTGCCCCTGTACTTAAGGGGCTTCCAGAAGGTCTACTTAGGTCAGGCCGTGACCCAATAACGTGCTGTGCTAGATAGTGAAGAGGAGATGCGAGTAGGAAAGTAGGTATTAATAAGTGAAGGGTGTACAACATGGTGAGTTCACTGGTATATTAGCTGGACGGATGTTAGAGTTGCAATTAGTAGGTACCGCATATAAGAAGCCAGGACCTTTACACTGTTCCCTTTTAGGCTAACCTCAGCTGACTCCTACAAACGACAAGGTACACAATCGTGGTAATCTTACAAATATTAAATAAAAGTGTACGTACCCCTTGTAAGCGTATTTAACAGAAGAGAAAAATGTAACTGGGATGAACTGCTTGACGGGAGGATCATGCGAATGTGGACGAAGTAGAACCAACACCACCACCACCACCACCAGCACCACAGCCATGGCAAAGCAGACGACGGCGCTTGCCACTTAGCATAAACTGATGAAGGGGCAAGGCAAGGCGACGATGATGGCGATGGCAATAGCTATAGATATTATAGTGCAGACCAGGGTCGCACAGGTTCGGCCCGGGGACGATGTACACTTGCATGAGCCGCGAAAAACGCGAGCAAAGTGAGCCACGACCTGTGTGGCCCCAGCGTCAAGGTAACAAGTTGTAATTAGAGCCTCTTATGCTGTCATCGCTAGCGTGCTTGATTATAGGCTTTTGACAAAAAGTAAATATTAATTTAATACGCTCAACGTCCTCCTCGTCAAGATCGCGGGCGCCGCAAGGCAACACACGAACGGGCTGCACCAGGCCGTGGCCAGTCGAGAGTCGATACGGCTGTGCTCTGTGCTCTGGTCTACTACTCTGGTGCTGCTGTGCGTTTGCCTGATAAATTTTTAAGTAACTGACGTAATTACAGCCTCTTTTTCATTGTGAGCTTCTTGGGTATTTTTTGAGGGGTTTGGGTTTTGGTCTCTGGGTCTCTGGCGCATCTCTACTCTGGAATTGATTTAAATGAAATGCAGTTGATGCATGCTTGCATGTCAGCGGCTGCTGGTGCTGCTGTTTCAGCTGCTTCTGTTGCTGCTTTTGTCTCTTCAATTCAATTCAAAATACAATTTCCAAAAATCCCCAATTTCTAAGAACTCATATGAAATGCAATGCATTTATCGATCCAACTAATCCAGCGCACTAACCTGTAAGTCAACCAGCAACCAGCCAAGTCAGTCAGCCAGCCAGCCAGCCAGCCAGCCAATCCATCCGCCTATCAATTAACATGGGGCACGTCGCCTTCAATGCGATACTGCTCCGACTGCGCTGCTGCTCCGCTTGGACTGTTTGACAGTCAGTCGCCCGCCCTTTTTTGGTTTAAAACAATGGGTTCAAACGGGTGCGCTTCAGCGGAAAACAAAAACCCAGCCAACAAGCCCTAAATCAATCACGGCAAGCAACATGTCAACAGCCGGCAGCAAAAGCAACAACAACACCAACAACAACAACAACAACAACAAGCAGCGCCCCCGCACACCTTGCACACCTCGCAACAGACAAAATGTCAACGTGATCGTGGCAGCTTGAAAAGGGCCGCCGCCGCCGCACAGTGGCACGGCACCCGCAAAAGCGTTGCAAAAATCAGAATTTTGATGAAAACATTTTGAAAAGTCAACAAATGCAGCTGATTTAGAATTACCCAAGGATCAAGGAAATACAAATTTTATTCAATTCGGATGGAATAGTTTAGTTGCCACAGCCGGTCAAAGTTGAGTATATTTTCAACTATAATAAAAATCGAAATTTTTGGAATAAAATTTCATGTTTATGATTGTTTTGTAAAAAGAACTATGCAACCAATTGCTATTTTCTTGATTTCTATAAAAAGGTATATGAAATTTGAACATAAAAGAAACAAAACTCGATTTCGTATCTTTTCTGGTTTTTTCAATACTTCCGTTTACCTGAACCACTATATTTGGAATACTTTTTCAACTTTGGAAGAAAAGAAAAAAAAAATACCCAGCACTACCCTTTTTGTTTTAACATAAATGCTTTTCTTATTAATTTTTTTACCTACTCTCCAGTAAAAGCCCAGAAACCCAACTCCAAAATATGCTGACGCAGGTATAAGAAGAAGAACACGCAGTAGATGCAGCCACTAAATTTAGAGTGGTTTGCTTATATTTTTAATTACAATAAAATAAAGCATACCTGTGACATTTGAAAAAAGCAGGATTAATCATGCCAATTTTTTTTGGGTATTTAAAGGTATTCTAAAACATTTACTGTAATTACATTTTTACCTGTTATGCGTTTTGTGGATATAGGGCATAAACTTAGTATATATTTCCCTGAATACTTCTGAAATATCATAGTCTTGTTTTGGCATTACAATAACAGTGAAAGTATCTTTAAATATAATTCGTAACCATTGATTTTATATGTGTAGCGATGTCTTTGGAAAACTTTAAAGTTTAAATTATTTGAGTTGTTCAGAAACTCCAAAAGCGCGAATGAAATCAGAAAAGAACTTAACGTTGAGGAAGGAAATATAGAGAAGTTTGATACCTTAAAAGGCAAACTTAATCTAATTACGCCCAAATAAAAAAAAAAGTGGCAAGACCCCATCGCTGCCGAGAAAATTTTATTGAGAAACACGAAAACTGGCTAAAAGGACTTAGCTTCCTCTTCAGATCCACTAGTTGCATCCCTTAGACAAGTGAAATCCAATACACAATTTACAAGTAGTTATTCAAAAGAAATGTAAAGTCTTTTAGATATTCCTCGAAATGTAAATGTGAATGTTTATTTTACAAAAAACTACTGATAAGACACATTATGTAACATATTATAATAAAAAAGCATTGTTAAATTAAATTTATTTACTGAAACATAAAATTATGAACAAAAAAACATAACAACAAAATTTCTTTATAAATGAAAAAATATGTACTTGGTATATTTTTCAATGGGAAATGTTGCACAGGCAACTAAATCCAACTTCCGCAACATATTGCGCAACTCTCAGATATCACATCACCATGTTTGAGTACTTATTTTAAAGCCTGAACATTTTTCTTTCAACTACAATTTAAATCATTAAAATATCTTAATTGGTTTAGAAAATATGATTTTTGCCACTGTGCGCAGTAACTATTGCTTCTACAGCACAATGGTAGAAATTGGCATTTATTCGCTCACAAATCCATGCCTAGCAGGGATGGTAACTGGAAACTGGAAAGAAAGTTCCATTTGGTCCGCCCAACGCGAAAGAGACATTTGACCGATACTAGAATACCTTGGCATCCACTCTCAAAAAAAATTTTGTTTTTACATTGGTCGTTAAACTCCACTAATTTTTATTATTATTTACTAATGATCTTTTATTCTTATATATAAATGGTATGCGTATGATAAAAATCTGTGTTCAGTAAAGTAATGTGGATGAAGCTAGAGGGAGTTTAAACATGATGCAATACATCTTACAAGGTGACGCATGCTCAGAAAACTGATTAAATTTTTTATGGTAGCCATATGAAATATTGGGCCAATTTTGATTAAACTTCACACAAATGCTTAGTCTAAATACAACTCACATAAATTTGCTTACAATTTTTTTTAAAAAAAAAACAAAAAAAACAAAATTTTGCATTTTATATTAGTCTACGTCTCCTTGTGCTTCTTACATACATTGTTCAAATCTTTACTACCCTCGACCCTTTGGGTGCAGGGTATATACATATTGTAAATGTAATACGAATAAAAATTCAGAAGCCAAAGCCGTTTATATAGATTTTATGTGTCACACAAAATGGCGACTTTTTTGCTCATATATACTAATTTAAATATGATTCTTGAGACAATATTCATAATTTATCCCGTTTTTTGTAAATTTTACCCACTGTGCGGTATTGCCTGTGACAATGTTGCCTTTGGTAGGCAATATATTGGCTATATGCGTTATATACAATATATAGGGACTTGGTGACGGTTAATGCTGAAACCTGCCCTTCTAAACGTGCCCATGCTGAAAGGTCCAATTGAAAGTAAGTGAGTGTGTGTGAGTGTGACTGTGTGTGCGCGTGATATCTGAACTACGAAATTGAGATCGATTTTCGTGTACGTGTTTGAAATTGAAAATTATTTATGCTACAATGCATTCAGCATTGAAGCCGGACTTTTCATTGTAACGATAAATTATGATATTATTGGAAATTAATGTTAAATAAAATGACAGCGGGGCTTGGCCGCATGATTACCGTGCACTTGTCGCACAGCAAGTAGCTATACAGTAGATGCCCAAATATCAGAATATTTTAAAATCAGACCCGCTGTCATTTTATTTAACATTAATTTCCAATAATATCATAATTTATCGTTACAATGAAAAGTCCGGCTTCAATGCTGAATGCATTGTAGCATAAATAATTTTCACAACAGAAAAAAATTAATTTTTTAAGCGTTTTGTGTTGCTGCGTACTGACCTTAAAAAATCAATTTTTGAGGAGCTATTTTTATACCCTGTACCTATAGGTACAAAGGGTATACTAGATTTGTGCAATGTATGTAACGGACAGAAGGAGGCGTGGCAGACCCCAAGTCCTTTATACCAAAATGCTTATCATAACCTCGGGTAGCGATTGAGCCATGTCCGTTCGTCCGTATGAACGCCTAGATCTCGGAGACTATAAGAGCTAGAGACACGAAACTTTACCAGCTGGTGCGCATATTTCCTAAGAAGATGAAGTTTGTTGAATCATGTCAAAATCTTCCCCCGTTCCCCGCAGTAGAACAGAGCGATGCGTTGTGGATACATGCATCTATGTGTAAAAAATGAACAAAATCGGACAAATACAACAGAAGTTATAGTCAAAAATGTGCAAATTTCACCTCCCCTTGCCAATAAACTGCGTCAATATTTGACTCTACGCAATTATGGCTACAAGTGACCTAGAATCACAATTTTTGGTAAGCTCATTCATGTGGCTCTAATGAACAAATCCACATCCAAATTTTATCGATGCGGTCCCACCACCCCCCGCAATCGATTTACTGTGTTTTCTCCCACACCCCTCAACATACCAACTTGAAACTTACCCCGTATACTTTAAATAAGTTCTTTGTTGTAACATTCGAGTTTCATCAAAATGGGTAAAAATTTAGGGAACTTATAGGAATAAATATCGATTTTCACCAAAAAAAAATAAATTCCAATTGGAAAGTTCTTAGATGGAATATGCAGGAAAAATTTTTTTGACACAAAAGGTACAGGGTATTCCACTGTCGGGCACCGCCTCGACTGTACCACATTTTTATAGTTATTTTTTTATTTTATTTCATGTGCTTTGAAATTATGCTATAATTATTACGGAATAGAACATTTTCTTGCTTTTAGAGATTTAAAGTGCCAAAATCTCTTGAAACAGTAAGTACCATATTTCTTAACTTTTTACAAGGTAATCTTGCGATGAAAATAAAAAAAAATGCTGTGGTTAACTATGGGATAATATACCCAAAATTTAAGAAGAATTTTTATACCCAAGTCCTAGATGCTATGAAGCAATTAGGAATTGTACGGAAAAATTGTATATTTTTTGCGCATAGTTTTTTCCTAAAATAGTTATCCAGCATAGAGCTCGTATTTTTGCACACAAATCTATACAAATTTTTAAACACTTTGCAACCTCAAAGTTGCAATATATGAGCGTCTACTGTACAAAGATAGTGCGCTGGGCGTTGATCAACCAAATATGGTACCTCCAAAGATAGAAAGGCAGCAGACTGTTGAGCAATGTCCAATTTGCTCATTCGCTGCATTCATCACAATTAATATTCCAATCAGTTGATGGCAAAACACATGTCCAGCAGTAGCCATCCAATGCCAATGTCCAATGCCTTGGCAGCTGCTATTGCTGCTGCTGGTTTTTCTTGGACGATTCCGCAGTAGATCATCATGCTGGCTGGGACAACGCGGCGCATGCGTAATGAGTGCAAGTCGGCACAAAAAGCTGTATCTCAGTTTTACTCCAGTGGCTGTCACTGACACTCGATGCCTTTAGTCTGCCATATGGCATTTTACGCCCCTAACCCCCTGCCTGCGCATCACTTCATCAACTTAGGCTCTGGGCATTGTGTCGCTGATTTGTTCGCTGTCATAATTCAATAAAGTAGTCAAATGTCAGGTGTACTAAAGCAAAAAAAAAATAAATATATATATATGTATGTATAAGAAAACCGAGCAAAGAAAAGGATTTGCTTTTTGTTTTATTTCTCTGGCTGACGTTCTGTCTGCAATTTTTATATCCCTGTTTGGGTTCTGCATATGAGAAACTGAACATTTAATGAATTTAGCGCATTTTAATACTTTATTAAGCCTTCCAAGACGCTGCTACACTTAGAGAACAAAATAAAGCAGTTTAATGCAAATTTGTTTTCTTTTAGGCTCGAGCTTATTGAGGGAACAATTTTTTTGAAGCTCTTAATGGATGATTAATAAAATTCCTGTTTTTTTTTTTTCTAAAAGCAGCCTCTCTCATAATTAAAAAAAAAAAATATTGTGCGAAGAAGCTGCAGTTATTAAAACTGTGAAGAAGACTGCTGTAGCCTTAAGTATTCAAATTTTTTTTTACTTTTGGGGTATACCAACCCTCAGTCGACCGCAGCACTTTTCTACGCATCACGAAATATTTCGCGCGGAATCGCAAAACTTCATATAAAAAAGATGGCGAATTTGGTTACGATATCTTCATAAACAAACGAAACACAACGAATTTTGTACAAAAAACAAATTTTCGACCGATCGATCCTATGGGAGCTATATGATATAGTCAACCGATTTTGATAAAATTTGGTACAGTGCTGGGGGTTTCTAATTCCTAATTTCCGATTGCCAAATTTGGTTACGATATCTTCATAAACAAACGAATTATCCATCGAAAACTTTTGCTTTTTTTCGAGGTCCTCTGAAACACCCCTATGGGAGCTATATAATGTAGTCCCGATATCAAAAAAATAAAATAAACTTGTCTCCTATGGATTAATAAGGGATCTTATCTGAAAGTTTGGTTGCTCTAGCTCTTACCATCTCTGAGATCTAGGCGTTCATACGGACAGACGGTCATACGGACAGACGGACATGGGTATATCGACTTCTCTAGTCACTCTGATCATACTTTAGGTAACTTTGGGGGGTCTCCGACTTCTCCTTCTGTACGTTACATACATTTTCGGCTTGCACAAACACAATATACCCTTTGTACCATACGGTACAGGGTATAAAAATATTTCGAAAACTTTTTCTGAAAAAGCTATTTGGGATACCAAAACCCAGACAGTAAAAGTAAATCCCAAGTAGACGTTGCAGTTAAAATTGCTTTTTAATGGTGTTCCCTGGATACCGATGCGATTTTGCAGAATCAGAAACTAATTCCAACAGTGAACTGCGCGGTTACAGATTGTCTTAAATTAAGGACGATATTATAGTCATAATGTTTTGAAATCAATATTGAAGGTTGTACGCGGGGGTTAAGCATGCGTTGGCGGAGGCCCCTAGTTTTTTTTTTTTAATTTCGTTCTAGTGTCCATGCCAAACGGATTTATGCATTTCTACATACCCAGCAGAATAACTTTACTAGTGTTTGCACTTATTCTTCTTCTTTTTAAATGTTCTATTCAACCCTAACGCGTCTCGGCCTGTTGCAACATTTCTTCTCTTCAGGCATTTCTTTATTGCGCACATCTTCGCCTACACCAAGGGAAGAGCTTCAGCCAATTAGTCCTGCCAACGCAGCCGTGGTTTATCTCTTCTACTCTGACTGCCAACTATTGCATGGAACACCATACGGGCTGGAGTCTTCGCATCCATATGCACTACATGACTCAGCGAAGTCACTAAATGCTTAGTTGCTTGTCTACGTCACTATCGCTATACAGCTCGTCGTTCCATCGAATACGATAATTATCGCCAACGTAGAGGGGACCGAAGATCTTGTGGAGTTCTGTTACCGTCCAGGCCTCTGCGCCACATAAGAGGACTGCAAAGATGAGTTTCCAATAGTGTAAACGTCATCAGTTGCCTTTTGGAATAATCAGCTGAAGTTCTATTTCGCTGGTCGATTCTATGGGTTATACACAGTTAGCGAAAATCTTATTTTTTCAGTCTATAATGACTAATTAGCAAATCGGTTAGTATTTTGAAAGATTTTCTGAAACCCATTATGAGGACTAAAAAATTGCTACAATATAGACTAGGTTGCAGACACTTGGTTATCTCCTCTTCGTGTAACAGTTCCACTGACACAAAACACCTCATGCCTCAATCCTTATTAAGGGAATTCTCGCTTGTGGGTTTACTGTGAGCCTCTGATTGTTTAAAGAACTATTGGCACCATTTTAAAGACCATTGCTCTTATTGAAGGAGCAGAAAGACTGTCTTAACCTAAAATGTTTTAAATTAGACTAGAGGTTTGATTTTTTCCAAGTTTAAACAGAAGCCTAATTTTTTTCTGAGTGTATGCACTCGTCTGTCTGCAACACACGCAACAGGTTAATGGTCATGGCCACAAATCCGCTTAACGTTGTCCACACAAGTTTGCTGCTTTTGGGTTGCCACCAAGTTGGAGAGACATGTCCAGGTCGTCTACCATGTTGCGCTTATTAATTCATCTGCGGCAAGGCGTTGTTCGGGTTTTGCATGCTGCCCTTTTTGACATGAAATTATTTTGCAGACCATTTAACAGTGTGTGTGTGTGTGTGTGTATCTGTAGCTGTATCTGTACCGCAGGTGACTATTTTTCTAGAGCTTGTAGAATAGAGCAAACTTTGAAGAGGCATAATATTCCATATATTTTAAACGCAGATATAAAAAAATAAGACGGGATGGGTTTCCATAAAAGCCTGGTTTTATTTGAGGATGCTCTAACTTTTCTAATTATTTAAAGATCCTGGTAGCTTGACTTTTGACGAATAAGTAATATAGTACCTTAGTTATATATTATTTTTTAAAAAATTAAAAAATTTATTGGGCATAAATTATAAGAAACCTTCGCACGGAAAGGGATAATAAATTTGTGTCTAAAATTTTCATTCGTGTATCGATCTCTAGTTAACAAATTTTATGCGGAATAAAAAAAATACGAGGTGTCCAAGTTTTGCGGCTTGTTGCTTTCCAATATCAAAACAAATTTTTAACAAAAGTTTAAAAGCACTATCAAAGAAAAATAAACGCATTAAGATTTGTTTTTGTCAGCACAATAAAAACATCAAAATTGGTAAATATTTAAACATAAAACAAATGTCAGCGATTAATAGAAATTGATTAGAAGAATCATAGAACCAAATCATGGTCTAGGTAATAATAGAAAGAAATTCCAAATCAAATGGATGAGCAGTTCAGCTGAATGCTAACGACTTGAACTATTGATAATGTGCGGGTTGTTACTTGGCTTGTTGTTGTTGTTGCTGTTGTTGTAAAATGTTTGTTGTAGATTGAGACGACCAACGAAAAGTTGGTCAACTGCTTAGTGGTACTGTAGACTAATGATATACTATATACTGAGAATAAATGACAACAAAAATAAAAACAAAAACAACAGCAACTGCTACTAAAGACAAAAGGTTGATGTTGAGCATGATGAAGCTGCTCATAATGATGTTGATGATGGTCATGTTGAAAACGCTGCAAAGGGTGTGGAGTGGGAACAACGTCAACTGCGAAGGAGCAGAGCTGACGTAGCAGCAAGAAGACAAACGTTGCGGTGACAACGCAGCAAGTGACAAACGTTTAGATAGATGGATCGTTCTTCATTTTGGAAGCGGTACTGAGAGCGACCGAAACCGAGACCGGGTACCCTTGACTTTGGGGTCTGAAACTAAAACAACGCACCGGGCCGCTGGATGGCCGCGGTTTTAAGCAAATAAACCAACCGAAAAACGCGACGATTGCACATAAATTATATTCAAATTTCTTCAAGATCTAAAAGATATATAAATACTGAAAAATACACAAGAATTCATAGTGTGTGTGCGTGTGCGTGTGTGTGTGTGTGAAGCACTCACATCGCCAGTTTACCCGGCTGCCTTCTGTGGTATTATTTTTTTTTCTTTTACAATTTTGTTTTATTTTTTATACGTTCGTGTATGTGTGTATCTTCTTGCTTACCTTTTGTTTTGAATTTATGCAGATATGCGCCTATCTAGATCGCAGCTAGTGAAAATCCCGCGCAACCAAATCAACCAAATGCCACAAATGAAGAATGACAAATAAACAAAGTATGACAGTGATCTGGCAGCGATAATTGCAAAGAACACAATACACAAGTAAAATGATTATAATATGGATATGTTCTGAAAGTTTTTAACGCTGCAGAATCATTTTTAAGGAGCATTACATTTGAAAGATACATTAAGCTTAGTAAATAACATCATTGCTAAGGATGCCACCCTCAGCGATTCCCAAGCCAAATAGTATAAATTAAGCAATTCTTTTTTTTTAAATCGAACAATATAAATTAACACTGCAACATTGTTATACTAGGGGGCTCCGCTTCCTGCGCTCTTCGCAAGAAGAATTTGAGAATGCTCTCGTAGAGCAATGCTGTCGTCTATACTCTTTAGGGTCTGTCACTGCTTAAACCTTTTTTTTCGTCACTTTTTTGATAAAAGTTGTAAACATAAGAAAGCATTCACTTAATTCATACATTATACAAAATAAATAAATATCCAAAAATATTTGAAAAACATTTCCATCGAGCATTTGCAACCTGATTTTTGGCGAACTCGTTGAAAAATTGTTCTCAGGGAAGACACAACAGCTCGTAATTAAACAAATTAAAAACAAGTAAAAATTTAACATTAGTGTTGAATTTGTAAAAAAACTATACAATTGGCCCAGCTGCGGAAAACGAAAACGAATAAATTTTGTTCCATAAAACTATATAATATTAATCTATTATATTCCATTTAAAGTTGTAATATCTTGAATGAAAGATGTTTGCTGAAATAAATTTGCATAATATTAAAAGTTTATTTAAGAAAATTAAGTCGTTTGCATTAAAAAGATAATTGCATAAAAAACAGCTATTTGCATAGATAAAAAAAGAATTTGCATACAAAACTATTAAATAGTTAAAAGTATTTGCATTTAGCCTGGTGTGTTTATATTTAATAGATGTTTATGAAGGTGATCTTTAGAATAAAAAACAAAACACTACAAATACCTTTTCAACAATTATTAAAACCATAAAATTAAAATAAAGTGTTGCTAACTGTGAGAGCAGTAGTCTTAAATTAGAAATTTTATTTCTCCTTAAAAAAACCATTTACACTAATTCGGCCTTCTAATGATAATACCAAGCCATTATAACACCAGTACCGGATTAAGCCGTATAAGGGCCCCCATGCAAAACTATTCTGGGGCCCATATTAACTATCATAAGGACGAACTAATTTTGTATGCTGAAAACAAGTTTAAAATTGTTTAAAAATAAAATAATTAAAAGAAAATTAAATTTTTAAACATTTTGAAATGTTCTAAGGTTTTTTTGTATACTTATTTTTCTTCTTTTTTTTTTTTTTAATTATATTTTTAATGAGTATTGTTGATATTAAATTTAAACGCTAAAGATCTTTAAAAATTCTTGATCAGATTTAATTTTAAAAAAGCTCTTTTTCCGCTGGAACTTGTTACCATCATTTGGAAATGTTGAATGAGCCATATTTTAAAAAATTATCTTAAAAGATTTGTCCACTATTTTCACGATGTCTAGTGTCCTCTTTAAGCTCAGACGCAATATCTTCAGCAACGTATTTGCTGAAACTTATTCTAGCCCTTTCGATTTCCGCATCAGACATAGTAAGAAAATCTACCAAAAATTTAAATTGGGTTAGTTCAGAGCACAACGTTTTGATTTGAAACTTTTTCTTGGCTTTACAACAAGGCAAACGATTTGATCGGTTTCCAATTCATTATAAGAATTAAAAAAAATCTGGTCACACTGCACATTGGAAAGCCTAAGTGCATAAGACTTAATAAATTAATTTTTTGGACGGTTGTAGATGAAACAGGCTCCTTAAAGGAAGGAAGCCCATAGGAAGTTGACTTTTTGCCTAAATGGCTAATCCGGCCCTGTTCTTATCTCTGCTATAGGTCTATTTTTCGCAATAAATTGCTAATGATATGAAGTTTTTGATTATTTTTTGTATATTTTATAAAAACTCTAAAGATCCATAGGCTTTTTTTTCTATCTAACTATCTAAAAGACTTAAATACCATATGCCAAAAACCAAAAAGTCAAATTGAGCGAATTATGAAAATACAAACAATTTCTCAGCTAAAAGATTTTTAATAATTTTTCGCGAATTCGAAAAATATCAAATTTAAGCCTAAGTAAATAAATTAATAGGCTAAATAGCATTTCCATAGACTCTTTAAATCTTTAAAAGATATTTTCTCTAGCCGCTGAATTATGTACGGCAAGTTATATATTTGATTTTGATTTTATGTTAATGCACATATCGTTTTGTATTAGTTAGTGAGATACATTTAATTGAAAGATACACAACTAATTTGCACAAATTCTTTGATCTCTAGCAATGTGTTTGTCATGTTCTGACTGTATACACATACTATGTGCATATAATATTTGAGTTGAGTGTTAGTTTTGATCTGTTGTCTGTTATATAGTATGCATAGGGAACGACCCGTGTGTGATGTCAAAAATTATATATTTCCGCCCATTGCGACGACATTTTCACTCATCAGATACAACATAAATTTCAGGCTACTACTACTACTATATATTTATTATGTAGCTGCGGCATATATACATATATATATATGCTGCATACTGTATATAGTAGTCGTAGCGTATACAGATATATTCACATTATTGCCATGGTTGAGCGGCGGCAAAAGTGTTGGAGGAGTCGTACGGAGCAGGGTGCGGGAGCAGCTTGCTTGGAACGCTGTCAAAAATTGCCAACTGGCACATTAATCCACGCGACATATTTATGAGTGTGTGTACAATGCATGTATGTAGTGTTGTCACACATAGCGTCGCTGTGTGTGTGCGTGTGTCTGTGAAATGTAAAACTTTTGTTGTATCCATGAGATATAAAGATATCGCTGCACGTATTGTATGTACATGGACGAGGGTTGCTCTTTGCTAAATGAGTGCACATTTCAGATAAATTATTGCATACAAGTTGTGCGACGTTGGCCGTTTCAACGTTGTACGTTCAGTCGCCGCGCAAAATGTATTTAACAAATTAAATTTACACACACACACAGATATGCATGCACATAGATACTGAGACAATGTGCAACATCAAAAGGCAACACCGCAGCACTGGCAATGGCGGCGGCAACAAGCAGCAGAAGTACCGACGGTATTGCCAAGACAGCCAATCCAAGGGGCGGAGCTTGTCGGAGAGCGCTCACCAACCAATGCAGCATGCTGGCGCGCATGCTCACGCACACAGCTACACGCTAGCGGCACATAGATACACACAGATACTAGCGCGGAGAGCAAGTTGCTGTGCGCAGCAGCAAAGTATCTGCGCTTATGAGATACTAACAAAAGATACACAGATACAAACACGCCTGCGAAAATTGCTTTGTGTTTGTCTGCGCCTTTTTTTTCGCACACACACAAAGAGAGATACAGATACAGATACAGACAGTGATATAGCTGCAGTTGCATATATACAAACATTTTGCTTAAAATCGATATTTGGGTTTCATTTTTTTTTTTGTTTTGTCTCGATGATGAACTGTAGGAATTCATGGCACGAGACATTGATGTGTTGCGGCAATGGCCTGTCACGTGTTGTGGCTACGTCTGTATTTGTATCTGTAGCTGTAGCTGTGTGTATCTGCAGCTGGGCGTAGGTGTCAACCATTCATTCATGACAATGCTGCGCCTGCTGCTGCTGCTGCTTGACTATAGATGGCGTACAGATACATACAGCCGCAGTCGCAGCTGAAACGAACGGATAACAGCCAAGTTGTTGCCATCGCCATTACACAGATACACAGGCACATACTTGTAGCTACATAGATGCAGCTTGCACTTTTGCAGTACATAATACAGCTGCATGTGTGCGTTCTTTGTGCTTGTGTATTAGCTGCCGAAGCTGTAAATATCCGCGAGATTTACAACGCATTATATGACGACGACAACGTCGACGACAGCGAGGGGCCGACAACTTGGACGAGGCCGCGTATCGTTTCGTGCGAATCGTTGGACAGCATTCGAACTACTCGCATAACGTATCCGCATGCCGCTAATCCGCGTATCCGTGCGCTGTGCTGATTTCACAAATGCAGATACAATATCTGCCAACTACAGCAACTGCCGCCTGGCCATAGGAATGTAAAGCGCGCGTGTGTTTCATCAAAAAAAAAAAAAAAGACAAAAAAAAAAACACAATCGAAAAACCGAGCAAAATCACAAAAAATCAAACTACAACAATTTGCAATTGTCTGGGTGTATCGCAAAGCTGCGTCGTTGTCTATTTTCGTTGGAAAACGGCAAGAAATAACGCTACGCATCCAATACGACAAAAGACTGCGTCAAGGACTGCGCATTCTCATATGTAGATACACAGGCTACAGTAAAAGATACTTTTGCCGGCCGGCCAAAAGCGATCTTCATCATTGTTGTCGTCGTCGTGCTCTACTTGTGCCCATTGTTGTCTTTCCAATTGCTGTTGATGTTGATGTTGTTGTTGTTGCTGTTGTCATCATCGTAACTCACAATTGAATTGTTCCTTTGTTCTGTCCGTGTCGATCGTGCATCGATTTGATCCATAACAAACACACACACACACACACGCACACACAGGCTGAGAGAGTTGCTTTTGCTTCCGAATTTCGCATAATTGGCTGCACTTACGCTCTCCGTACTTTGTAGTTTACCGCCAGACCAAACGTCGCCATCAACCATCTACAAGCATCAAGATGCTGGTGCCGCCGGACATGATGGCTGCCCAAACGCGCATGATCTATCAAATGAATCGCTTTTGTGCGGAACGTGTGCAGGCGCGCATGTTCAAAACGGCAACGGCCATACGAGAGATATGTAAGATCGTACAGGATATACTTAAGGAAGTGGAGCTACAAGAGCCGCGTTTCATATCCAGTCTAGTTGAATGCAATGGCAGGTAAATATACAATAAACTTCGATCACACAGATCGACACATTCCTACTATAGGTAAACATAACTTGACAGTCAACTGACAATGACGTTGCACGTTTCCTCGTGTCCATTCTCTGGCCGCTTCCATTGGCCATTTTCTCGAGCATAGCTGGAAGGCAACAGACCGAAGCGCAATAGCCAAGTCAACACCAAAGAAGACAGCCGACAACCAACAGTTGACAGTTGAAATGCTACCGGAATTTAAAAATACTCGTACACCTATTCCTGATTGGCCCTAGAACTACGTTTGGCTATTGCAACGTTAATGACTTAATATTAATGAGTAATTATAATACTCTTTACTTAGGTACCACGGGTGCTCAAAAGTGCATTCTAAAAAATGTGGTACGGTCGAGGCGGTGCCCGACAGTGGAATACCATGTACCTCTTGTGTCAAAAAAATTGTTCCTGCATATTCCATCTAAGAACTTTCCAATTGGAATTTTTTTTTTTTTGGTGAAAATCGATATTTATACCTATAAGTTCCCTAAATTTTTACCCATTTTGATGAAACTCGAATGTTACAACAAAGAACTTATTTAAAGTATACGGGGTAAGTTTCAAGTTGGTATGTTGAGGGGTGTGGGAGAAAACACGGTAAATGGATTGCGGGAGGTGGGGGGACCGCATCGATAAAATTTGGATGTGGATTTGTTCATTAGAGCCATATGAATGAGCTTACCAAAAATTGTGATTCTAGATCACTTGTAGCCATAATTGCGTAGAGTCAAATATTGACGCAGTTTATTGGCAAGGGGAGGTGAAATTTGCACATTTTTGACTATAACTTCTGCTGTATTTGTCCGATTTTGTTCATTTTTTACACATAGATGCATGTAACTACAACGCATCGCTCTGTTCTACTGCGGGGGAACGGGGAAAGATATTGACATGATTCAACAAACTTCATCTGCTTAGGAAATATGCGCACCAGCAGGTAAAGTTCCGTGTCTCTAGCTCTTATAGTCTCCGAGATCTAGGCGTTCATACGGACGGACGGAGGGACGGACATGGCTCAATCGCTACCCGAGGTTATGATAAGCATTTTGGTATAAAGGACTTGTGGTCTGCCACGCCTCCTTCTGTCCGTTCAATACATTGCACAAATCTAGTATACCCTTTGTACCTATAGGTACAGGGTATAAAAATCAATAGCATCAGGGAAATAGGAAAAAATTACAAAGTTTTCTTTTTGGTTTCCTAAAAGTCTGCATTTTCATGCACTTTATCGAGAAGATCTTGACAGATGCAAAAAAAACTACACATAACGCAGTCTGAACTTTTCCAAGTTTCTTCTTGGACTCCTATCTATCAATACGAGGTGGGAAAAACGGCGGAAAAAATCAGTCCAAGTATATATATATTTTTTGTTTTCTCTATATTTTATTTACAATCTGTCTTCAGACAATAAGTAATTTAGTAAATAATAGCAAAAAAAAATATGAAGATAAAATTTTAGATTCAGTTCAACATTCAAAAGATGAAATTCAATACTCCTTATTAGATTTCTTTGTATGTTCCTTTATCTATTCCTTAATTTTTGCCGCATTTACAGGGATGAACTGTATAGAAATTTAATATTATTGTGGTCCTTATATATTATATAGAAACTACAAGCCACATACTTTTGTGTTTCGTGTTCGTGGTGCTCAGAATTGCAATGATTTCCATTTGGATAACCGTCGGCTAACTGACAGTGCTCCACGGTTAAGCTTTCATGATTATCAATATTTAAATCATAAGCAGTTCAATACTTCGAGCTGCTACCATATAAATTATATAAACATTCTGTGTTCTCCTTAAAATATAAAAGTGCTCAAAATCTAGCAAAGAATCACCCGTGGGAAATTCCTATTATTACAAAAGCTAAGTTGATAACACTAGTTTACATGAAAAATTAAAACCTTTTTTTTTCTTGGGCACCGTTTTTGAGATTGTTTCGAAAAACATGTTTTTGGGCACTTTTTTCAGTTATTTGTCAATATCTCGTGAATAAGCTTTAAGCTTATAGAGAATTCTCTAAGATCTTCGAAATCGGATAGGAACCGTAAATGTTTTGTTGGAAAAAAAAATTTACACTCAAACTTTTTCGTTTGCGTTCAGTTACGTCTTCACGAATTTGTATGTAGCCGTAGCCGTGATTTTTCGTTCATGGTTCCATAATCAATAATCATAATCAATACCTTTTGATCTAATCGTCTTTCATGTCGATTCAAAATTTTTTTCACAATATATTAACGAATAACTGAAAAAACTGCCAAAAAACATGTTTTTCGAAAAAATCTCGAAAACGGTGCTTAAGAAAAAAAAAAGGTTATCATTTTCGTGTTTATCGACCCAAAATTACCCTAAAAAACACTTTTTTAAGAAGGTTCACTTGATGACCCTTAAATTTGTAAACTAGTGTAGAAGAAGTGACTTATTAGAACAGCGTCCACACAATGTGCCATCAATGATCCTAATTTACAGAGACTGTTGCGTCTTCGGTAATCTTCCCTTACTCAACCTACTTTAGTATACTTCGAAAGTTTTTCGAATTACTGGAGTTTCCACATCAGAATCAAATAAGTTTATCAATAAAAACCAGTTTTTGTTTTTTTTTCGTCCTTTTTTGTTCGAATTGTAAAACTTTTTCTAAGGAAAGATTTTGTTTTTTGATATAACGCGTAGTGTCAGTTTGGAATGGGGTAAGGTTTTGGACAGTTGTAAAACTTTATTTACGCGTTCAATTAAAGAACACCATTTCCCGAGATATTTATTTCTGGCAATCGGTTTTAATTGGAAAATTGAGCCAAAAGTTGAATGATATAGTATCATTAAGGGTTTTCAAAGATTTGTTGATTTTCTACGTAGAACAAGATTAATAAGGCAATATTTTGTATGTAAATTAGTTGAGAGAGTACTACTTGAATTGGTGACTGAATCATATATGCACATTAGGGCGGGTCAATTTGTATGGGGCCGAAAAAACCTTATGGGGCTCACTCGGATTTTGATTCTTTGGATAATTCTAAGCAAATTTGCTCAAGAAACTATGGGTCTAAAATGAATTTCGAGTCGCCCACTTTTTCAAAATAGGTTTTTTTCGACATATTCAAAAATCGACTTAGAAATTCATTGAAAAGGCCTAAAATCGATATTTTTTCTCTAGCCAAATGTGAATTTGGGGGTTTTTGGGGTCGAGGAATTCATTATTGACATCTATTTTTAATTTTGGGTGCCGCCAGAGGGCGCTTTAGTGTTGGTTTTTGATTTTTTTCGGTTTTTTTTCTTGAAAATTTTGTAAAAGTGGGCGACTCGAAATTCATTTTAGACCCATAGTTTCTTGGGCAAATTTGCTTAGAATTGCCCAAAGAATCAAAATCCGAGTGAGCCTTTATACCGAAAAAAATTGACCCACCCTAATGCACATATATCATAATAAGTGAATCCACATCCTGCTCGCTTCACTTGCCTACCACAGTCCCATCCCCCTTGTTTATTTACTATATTCATTATGGCTACAATATTCTCTGTTATTTCATTAAATTCCAAAGCATTTATCCGAGTGAGATTGCTACACGATTTCGAATTCACTGCCGATTAAGCAAAAAATAAAAGATGTTCTTAAAAGCTATTGCAATTGAAATCTCGACTTGAGTTATTAAAGCGTTTGGACATATCCATGTTTCAAAGTACAAGAAAATTGAAAATAAAGAAAAAAGCAATATATATATATTAGGCGTCAGGAGGTCCTGTTCTTCCCGAACTTTGGATTGCCTCTTATAAGCGTCAGCAGAAGCATTAATGATCGTCGCGAGAATCACATTGGGCATGAGCTGTTTACCATCGACCGCGATCCGTTTCTTAGGTTGGGTAGGTTTAGATTAAAAAATTCCATTTGATATAATAAATAATGGGACATTTTGGTTTTTCACGTTTTCCGACGCTTTTAAAACTACTCTGTTTTTTGAGGCATCCAACAAATCAAAGATTTTAAAAATATGTCCAGCCACTGTTTACAGCCATAGAGGTGTAATACAATAAGTCGATATTGACTACAGGAGTTTTGAAAAATATATTTTTATTTTTGGAACACTGAGTTCAATTTACTATCATGTTTTGCATTTTTTTTCTTAGCTATGAGATCTTTAAAGTTTTCCAAACTCCACGACACAATTTTTGAAAATAAATTTAAGCTCAGCTTAGGAACTGGTCTTATTATATATCTGGTTAGCCCCTGACCTCTAGGTACAATGCTAGGACTGAGGAATTTCAGGGTCTTTTTTATATTGCTTAGAGACCTCGAGAACTTTTCTTTTATCTTCCAAGTAAAAAATTGATATCATAAAATATTTCCGAATTCCACACTACAATATATTTTTGAAAATAATTTTAAGCTCATTTGGGGAATTTTCGATGTCTTATATCTGGGGAGCTTCTATACACTAGATGCAGTGAAAAAATGCAGGACTTTAGGACTGATGGATTTCAGGGTCTTTTTTGTATTGTTTAGAGACCTCGAGAACTTTTCTTTTATTTTATTTGTATTATATGCACAAACATACTTTCTTAACACAAAATTTTTAAAAATCTTCTAAGTAAAAAATTTATAGCATAATATATTTCCGAATTCCACGCTCAATTTTCGTTGTCTTATATCTGGGGAGCTCCTATACACTAGATGCAGTGAAAAAATGCAGAACTTTAGGACTGATGGATTTCCGTGTCTTGAATTTTCATATATTTTTTAGGAACCTCGAAATTGTGTCTTTTCTCTTGTTGGTGTTATATGTTCATATATATTTTCTTAACAGAAACATTTTTAAAAAGTTTCTAAGTAAAAAATTGATATCACTCTGATCCGAAAAAAAAGCCAAACAACTATATCTGAGCAATTTTTATTTTCTATAAGCCCATACAGAGTATTAAAACGTCGTAGCTCCCATTTTGGTCTTCCGCCTTAATTACACATAAATCATTTAATTCTGCATTTATAATGTGTGCTCACTGATGTTTTTTTTTATACAGATTTGAGGGCGTGGAAGTCATTTCGCCGAATGAGTTTGAAATTGTGCTCTATCTTAACCAAATGGGCGTATTTAACTTTGTTGATGATGGCACACTGCCCGGCTGTGCGGTGCTGAAGCTGAGTGATGGACGAAAACGTTCCATGTCGCTCTGGGTGGAGTTCATCACCGCCTCGGGCTACTTGTCATCGCGTAAGATACGCGCACGCTTTCAGACGCTGGTTGCGCAAGCCTGCGATAAGAGCATCTATCGCGATATGGTCAAGATGATTGGGGATACCACCGAGGTGAAGTTGCGCATTAGGGAGCGTTTTGTGGTGCAGATAACGCCAGCGTTTAAATGTTCCAGCATTTGGCCACGTTCGGCAGCTCACTGGCCAATGCCGCATATACCCTGGCCGCATCCCAATATTGTGGCTGAGGTCAAGACGGAGGGTTTCGATTTGCTATCCAAGGAGAGCATTGTTATGCAGAATAAGAACAATAATGCGGCCAGCATGGAGGGCGATGCCTGGGTGTTGAGTTTCTTTGAAGCCGAAAATCGTTTGTTGCAAGGTAATGGAAATGGTTGCAAAGCTTTGCTTTTTGGTAAGCTCTGTTATAAGTGTCGGCTCTCATCTATCATTTGTGCTCATCAAAGGTGGCTGCCGACGACGCTGCCTGAGCATGCTGAAGACGCTGCGTGACCGGCATTTGGATTTGCCCGGCAATCCGATCAGCGCCTATCATCTGAAGAATCTGCTGCTCTACGAGTGTGAGAAACATCCGCGGGACTTTGAATGGGATGAGAGTTGCATTGCAGATCGCATCAATGGCATCTTTTTGCAGTTGATCTCGTGCCTGCAGTATAGACGTTGCCCGCACTACTTTCTGCCCAGTTTGGATATGTTTAAGGGTAAATCTCCAAGTGCACTGGAGCAGGCGGCCAAGCAGGTTTGGCGTTTGAGTCGCGAAATGCTAACAAATGCAAATGCCTTTGAGAAGTTGTAGATATGTGTATGTGTGTGTGTGAGTGTGTGTGAACTCTGCGTGCGTGTGTGTGTGTGTGTGTGTGAAAATGTTTCAAGGTGCTAAATTTTCATTGTCGCCGCGATTTGGTTGCACTGATAAGGAACTGCTGCCATTTTCGGTGCATGCCACTGAAAGTTGCACAGAAGGCGCGCTTGTGTGTGTGTGTGTGTGTGTGAGAAACGCATGCCGAAGTGTTAATGCAAAGATGCAAGATAAGCCGCACATGGCCCACTCCACATCACTGCAGCATCAACATAATCATCATCATTATCATCATCATCCTCGTCATCATCCTCATCATCATCACTACCACCACCACCAACAATAACAGCTCTACTCATTTTCATTGAGGCTTGCACGGCTTATCCTGCAAATATTGTTTTTAATAACTTCCAATGCCTTGTTTGCCTTTTAGATCCTCGAGGAGTCTTTTACTATTTTTGTGTGTGTTGAAATTTCTTTTTTTTTGTGTGTATTTTTTGTGTTCCGAATAACAAAAAAAAAAGGGCAACATTTGGCGGCGGCATCTTTTAGCGCAACTGAAGTGTGAAATTTGCATTATATACTAACAAAAAAAAAATATATATATTCATTTACAAAAGATTCTCTATACAGCTGTATACGATATAGACTAACATATATACAAATACTAATATATATATATATACATACATATAGTATATAGATGTAGAGTTGCGATCAATTTGCAGATATTATTTTAAACAAACTGCACTGATTGCCAAATAATCTATTCAAATTAAAAAATTAAATCAAAAAAAAAATTATAACTTCGGTTTTGTCGAAGTTTTTATACTCTTTACGTAATAATTATTTAAAGTAGGTTTGAAGTTGTGACGCATTTAAAGCCTAAATTTTGGTTTTAATATCAAATCTGTAATAACCCCGAATTTTATTCTAAATAACAATTGTTTTTTATTAGATTAAATAAGAAGTTTTATGTTAAACCCACTTAAGATAGCTAGAATCTTTAAAACTAATACACATTCATATATCTTTCAACTTACAAGCAGCATTTTTTTTAACTTTTAAATTTTATGATTCCTTTAGGCGTTACCGAACTCATTAAAAATTAAAAAATTTTTGACTAAGTGCAGAGTATAATAATAAGAACTTTAAATGGTGCAATATTTTTTTTAAATTGAAATCTAGCCGTAAGCATAGCAGAAGTTTATTTTTCATTTGGTTGCATAAAACTTTAATAAATATTTACATTTGCTAAACTTAAGAAAAAAATTTGTTTTAATGCAATGTTTTTCTTGTTTAACATTTATTTTAAAATAAGACAAAATATGTTTGGAAATGTAATTTCTAGTTGATTGAAAAACTATTAATAAAAACTAAAAATAAAAAAAAAATAATAATAAAAGAATTCATTGGCAAAAAATTGATTAGTTTTTTTTTTACGCTTTTATGGCAACGATAAATTGCCTAAGACAAGTTTGACCATTTTCAAGACCACTTACTGATTCGTTGAAGAAACCTTCATATACCAAACAAGATAACTTTTCTGCCGACTGGGCTGAGACTAAGAGTACGTGGGAAGAATGTCTTAACAAAAGTCTCCTACTACTATATACCGACGGCTAGACGATTCAGAACTGAATGAATTTCTCCTTGTTAGGATAATCGCATCGCCTACAAAGTTGGGCCTTTTGCTTTTTGAGAGCAAGACTTTGCAGAAGGACATATGGCCAAACTGCGTTAATATGCAAAAAGTCGTTAAATCTTAGGAAACTGACTATTTGTCAAGGTTTGCGAAATAACTTTTTCAATCTGATAAAATCCGAGTTGAATATAGTACACGATTACTTATCAACATATTACCGTGATTATTTATTGAACAAATTTATTGATTCGCTTAGATAAGCATAGAACATGATCCAACAATCAGAAGATTACGCAGGTGCTTTATTGGTGTCTTTCTAAAAATGAGAGCGCAGGTTCAATTTTTGTATGGTAGCTATTTGAAATAGTGGACCAATTTTGTTCAAATTTCACACAAATGCTTAGACTAATATGACAACCATAAGAACATAAAAAAAGGTAGAAAAAATTATACAAGTATTATATATAAAAATTATAAAAATATTTTAAAAAATGTGGTACAGTCGAGGCGGTGCCCGACAGTGGAATACCCTGTACCTTTTGTCTCGCAAAAAATTTTTCCTGCATATTCCTTCTAAGAAATTTCCAATTGGAATTTATTTTTTTTTGGTGAAAATCGATATTTATACCTATAAGTTCCGTAAATTTTTACCCATTTTGATGAAACTCGAATGTTACAACAAAGAACTTATTTAAAGTATAGGGGGTAAGTTTCAAGTTGGTATGTTGAGGGGTGTGGGAGAAAACACGGTAAATAGATTGCGGGAGGTGGGGGGACCGCACCGATAAAATTTGGATGTGGATTTGTTCATTAGAGCCACATGAACCAGTTTACCAAAAATTGTGATTCTAGGTTACTTGTATCCATAATTGCGTAGAGTCAAATATTGTGCAGTTTATTGGCAAGGGGAGGTGAAATTTTCACATTTTTAACAATAACTTCTGTTATATTTGTCCGATTTTGTTCATTTTTTACACATAGATGAATGTAACTACAACGCATCGTTCTGTTAAATTTCAGATGAAAATACTAAACGGTATGGCTAAAAACCGCGAAACTCTACTGCGGGGGAACGGGGGAAGATATTGACATGATTCAACAAACTTCATCTTCTTAGGAAATATGCGCACCAGCTGGTAAAGTTTCGTGTCTCTAGCTCTCATAGTCTCCGAGATCTAGGCGTTCATACGGACGGACAGACGGACGGACGGACGGACGGACGGACGGACGGACGGACATGGCTCAATCGCTACCCGAGGTTATGATAAGCATTTTGGTATAAAGGACTTGGGGTCTGCCACGCCTCCTTCTGTCCGTTACATACATTGCACAAATCTAGTATACCCTTTGTACCTATAGGTACAGGGTATAAAAATCATGACCAAACTTATGTTAGTTGTATGTTATTTTAAACTCAAAATGTGTGTAAAGTTTGATCAAAATTGGTCAACTATATCATATAGCTACAATACAAAATTGAACCAGTATTATGCTCGGCCAAACTCGCACCTTTTTAAATTCAACGCATCATGAGAAGAGGGCTTAAATAGCTCATTATCACTTTTACTTCGCTTATCAGTCCTTGTAACCATATACTCAGAAAAAAGAGCCGAACTTAATTTAAGCTTGAGCAAATACGAATTTGTGGTGCCCTTTTTGCCTTTATTTAAGAAGAAAATACTCTCAATCTCAGCATTGAGACTTAAAAATCTTTCAATTGTCTTTGAGAGCACTTTTTCTTATAATAATTCTAAGCATTCTCAAATTAAGAGATTTTGTCTAAAAAAATAAGTATTTTTGGCAAGCCAAGAGATAAAATTTAATAGTTACTTGTTATACCTATTGTTGCCTATGTCGTCCGAAATGACTAAATAGTCACAATTTTCGCTTTCAGAAAATAATCTCAACTTTCTGGTTCAGTTCAGAAGAACATTGTCCATATAATAAATAAAAACGATAAATGGAAACTTCAAAATTTGTAGGAAAATATTTTTAAAACGTCAGCTCCTTTGGCTATATAGAAAATATACTTATTATCCAAAAAACAGAACACTGTTGAACAAAAACGAGGGCTCATTAAAGTGGCCAACCAATTTAGTTGACCGCATTGTCTCAGCCCGGTTAGCATTGATTTAATGTTATTATTATTGGTATGGAATTTATATCTTCCTTTACCTGTAGCGCTGATATTGATAATTTATCAGGACGAAGCGCTCACACGAACGTGATCTCGAGCTTTAGATGCATGCATACGTACTTGTATTTGTATCTGTATCTTTGTAGTTGTATCCGTATCTGTATCTATTTAGAGCTGCTGCAGAGTGTTGGAGCCGCATGTCGTGCAACTCTGGGACAGCAGGAACAACCACGACAGCGACAGCGACAACTGAGCATCATTTTTATTACCCTTATTTATGATTATGTTTGAGCCAAGTGGTTTGTCTCTTTGCCTGTTTTTAGTTTCCTCTGCTTTCTTTTCTCTTTATTTTTTGTTTTTTGTTTTGTTTTTCGAGCTGAACAACTTTGTGCAAATGTAATCGATATTTTGCGCTGGCAAACATTTTTTTTTATTTTTATTTTTTTTTTTTTTTATGGTGGAGGCCAGGGAACTGGACCCGCTGATGAGAACAAAAAGCTGAGAAAAGGTGTGCTCTGCCATTGCAGTACGAGGGCAGGCTAAGGAGTAATTGGTAATGGAAGCAACCATTTCATTGAGGTTTTATGTCGTCAAAAATTTGAGCAACCTTTTTTGATTTAGTGGAAGTTGAGAGAGAAAAAATATTCTCAGTTTTGCGAGAAATTAATAAAATTTAATATGCTTGTTACTCGATTAGTGCTTTTAAAACAAATAATGAAATCAAATGCATTATAATGGACCGCCCAGGCCAACCAAGAGCAGTCACCAATCCAGTAAAAGTTGACAAATTCTAAGGAATGGTCGTGGTCAATCGACAGGTGACGACACGCGACATATGTTGCATCATAGTTTAGATATTGGAAAGTTTTCTGCCAAATGTGAGCTGCAATTGCTCAATTGTGTAACCACTTCAGAGAAGTTCTTGGCTTTTTGCGACAGTTCCTAACTCTATATTACCTTTCATCCCAATTTAGCGGTCTGGTGATTGACTAGAACCATCCCTGATAGTTAAATTTGTTTCGGAAATTGGTTTGTCTGAGGAGCTCTAGGGCTAGTAGGGAGGACAATAGATCCATAGGGCAGTGCAGCTTTTCGAACTACATTATTACCTTTGGATTAGACTTGGACGCCGTCTGGCAACTTTTTTTTGCAATGTTCGTGTCATAATTCATATTGATTACCATTAGCAAGCCAGTATGAAGAGGAAATAATCGAAGCACCGGCACTCAAGAGCTCAGTCACTAGGAAGTCGTTCACCCATTTACCCCGTTCTCGGTTTTTCTCACCCTGTGACTGTTATCTTTTTGTAAACTTGTAGAAAACTCTAAAGGAAAAAAAGACTTTTCAAATGATATGGCACCTGGTAGACGAACATATCTTTTGAGGATCTTTAAATATTATGGTTTTTTGGGAATGAAATGAAAATTTGGCTAGGTCAACAACTGTTCAGTCTACCCTCGCATGCTGCTTGTAATTGAAAGTGCCGTTCGGAATCCATTATGCTATCTTATTGACTACGTCAGCGCACAAAAGGATAACGCATAGTAACAGCAACAACAAAGCAGGCTGCTGCCAAAATAACAAATTATGCTGGAACACGAAAGCAAATGAAACACGATGGCTGCATATCGCATTACCACTCAGACAATGCCCCCCGACCCAGCTGATTATGTGCCTCAAGTGGGCGTGCAGATGGGCGGGCGTAAAGCATTAGCGGCATCGCTGGCAGCCACAGGCTTAGCTCCAGTTCTAGAGTCCAACAAAACCTTAGCATCTATTTCATGTGAGAAAAGCAGCATCAGGTGAGTTAGCTGGGCCTGTTTTTTGTTGGTGCTCTTTGCTCTTTGCGTCAGGCGGCACGTGCCCAGCCCTGGGAATCCGCACAGGCTGCGCGCCCCAGGCAACGATAAGGCACGCTCTGGGCGAGCGTGTTCTAAAGCGGATTCTAAGCAACGGTAGTTTCAGTTCCAGATGCCAACCACATTAACGCCAGCGACTTGTTTTGACAAATTATATTTGAAATGCAATTAAATTGAAAAATAAGGCTGCATCCCACACGAAATGCCACAAAAGTTGCTAAAAATCCTTTTTTCCTTTTTTCCTTTTTTGTTTTTGTGGCTGTCACAACTTTTTCAAAAAAGCCAAATCTAAAAATGAAGCCACAACGAGCGGAACTAGATAGGAGGTTACTCTTTCGTAGGCCACATGCCACATAGTCAAAGGGTTTGCAACACACAAAAGACGACATTTCTGAAGCAATAAAAGACACAAAGACAACAAATTGAAACCAGTCGAGGAACTGGCATATCCTGTCTCAATATTTCCCAAAAACAATTTTAAATTTCAAACCCACAACATTCTGAATACAAATCTGAGATCAAAAACACCAGAGATCATCCAAAATACCTGTATTAATGGTGTTTTTTGAGGTTATTTTAGAACCCTTGCGTGTTGTGGTTTTTGGACCTCGCATTCGGATTCAGCGGCTCTAAATCCATATAGATGTTAGCTTGGAGGCTGAAAAAAAAAAACATATAAAATATAATGCATTGTTGTAAACCATAAATCGAAAAAAATATTATGGTGCTTTTTGGAGGTTATAAGGCCATACGTAGCATGCAAAAATTCCGCACCAAACGTCAAAACTTAATATAAATAAAAAAATTCCCTTTTTTGGGAAGAAGTTCTTTTTCTCAGAACCATTGCGTTTTTAGGGTTTTTGAATCTCGGGTGTGGATTCAGTGGCTCGAAATCTCTGTGGTAGTCCTTGTATTATTTGACAATTGTAGCAAGTTAAATTCCTTAATATCGAAACTTATTTTTTTTTTTTTTTTTTTGGGGCACATTATTTATATTTTAAAAGAGGTTATTTTTTGTCAACGTGAGTCGTGATTTTTTGATCGATTGGATAAGAAGAATCGCAGATATTGTTTTTTTCAATTTTTAAAAACTTTAAATAAATATTACTCTAAAAAAAACATTTCATCCAAAATATTGAGCCACGTGTAGACTTTTTTGCTTCACTAGAATTCTAAAAAAATTTAAAATATTTTCTTCATAAATTGTAGAACATTTTTCTTCATCAGCCTGAAGGCCTATGCTGCTCTGGCTGCAAGCCTTTTACAATCCAGAATTAATTTCTAATATATATTTATAAAAACAAATAAATTACTCCTTAAATAATAAATAAATAAAATAATTAATTTATCTTCAAAAAATTTAAAATTTAAAAATAGGAAAATTTGTTTTTGCCTAAAGGCGCACGGAATCATAAAACTTCATATAAAAAAAAATCCCAAATGGGATATTTTTTTTTATATGAAGTTTTGCGATTCCGTGCGAAATATTTCGAACGCGTATAAGGCCTATACGCAGCACGATTTCTCGGATTTAAGGCCTATAGGCCTATACGCAGCACGAAATATTTCGCGCGGAATCGCAAAATTTCATATAAAAAAAATATAGCAAATGGGATATCCCAAATGGGATTTTTTGTTTATATGAAGTTTTGCGATTCCGCGCGAAATATTTCGTGCTGCGTATAGGCCTATAGGCCTTAAATCCGAGAGAGATAAGATCTACAACAAAAGTTTTAGATCTTAAAATGTCTTTTACTTTTACACGAAAAATAGCATGTTAATTACGAAATCTTTTCCTTTTAATCATCTCTACTACTATTTTAAGTTTTAGCATCATCATATTTCATATGATATATATATATCTTTTATTTGAATATATAGAATATATATAGCTATAGGAACTAACGCATAAGCCCTAAGCGGGCGAAGAGTATGTAAATTTTGGTTTAAAAAAATAATCTTTTTTTTTTGCAAGATTTGGCATTGTTTAAGGTCTCGCCTTTGATATGATTCTTCTAAGTTTGAACTTTTTTGTAGCTGACATTTATGCGCTGGGCTTGCCACCGAACCGCCCGCCTAGTGACTGCCCCTTGCCACAGATGGTTGGTTGCCCGTAGGCGTTGCGCCACAGAGCTGACAACAGGATTATGCGCATTGTCAACGTCGTGGTTGACGTTGTCGCTGTTGTTGACGTTTTTGTTGTTGTTTTCGTTTTCGTTTTCGCTGTCGTTGTCATTGTCCTTTGGCTGTATTTTGTGGTGCTGTGCTCCACTTCTTTTTGGCTTTCCTTTTGTTCTGCTGGCTTTCTTCTGTTTTAATTGTTTACTAATGATATTTAAATTAGTGCTCTAAATGACCGCAGGCTGTTTTTTTTTTTTTTTTTTTCATTTTTGTACATTTATTTATGTAGGGTATAATGAATAGCTCGCATTTTGACATTTCGTTTGTTTGTTGTTTCTAGTTGACACTACCCCAAACAAAATATTATGGCTTAACCTGGGCATAAATTCGGAAAGCTGCAAAGTGATGGACATAAGCAGAGGGAGAGCAAGAATTTTGGAAATTTAAAGAGTGGGAGAGAGTTTTTAGTTAACTATGCAGCTCAGCTGTTAACCCTAAAAACTTACAAAAGAATTCTTGAAAGATTCGTTTTTTTTCAGTTGTGGTTGTAGTACTTTTTGGAATCACATTTATTTTGGGTATCTCAACTTTAAATTTGTATATACAGTAGAATTTTCTTATAGCGAATTTGCACTGGAACAGAAAATCGGTTCGTCTAATAGAAAACAGGTTATATAGAAATTCGTTATGAAACTATCAAAAAAGGAGCGCACTTGAGAAAAGCCTAATTTGAAAAATTTCATTAATTGCGTTTGAATGGACCCTTCAGCTTAACTGACAGAACTTGATCTGAGACGTTCAATTTTTCATTATTCTTTTGCATTAATAGAATGAATCTTCCCACGCCTTTCAAAGTCTTAACGCAACTTCGTAGCACTCATCTCATAGTGCCTTTTTTTGAAAATCGTCCTCAATAATGTCTACTTCAAAATCGTGTTAATTATTTTTTACAAAGTTAATAGCCAAAATAAAATAGGACAGTTTAGTTGATTTTTGAATAAAAAATTGCGTTAGTAAAAGTTTGGCAGGATCGACTTTCAGATATCCTGTACAATGCCGAAGAAAAAATACTAATTTGTTGACTCAAAATTTTTGAATTTGGAAGAACTTCTTTTTTAAATAAAATGCTGAAATTACGATCTTATGTTTGGATTAAAGTAATCCCAGGCGCAGTCAAATACATATATTAATACATGTGATAATAATAATAATACATGAGAAAAGCTTTTATGAAATCGTTAAAAAAAATTTTATTCACTAGAACTAAGCGAAAAAAAAATTTGTTTACGATTTTTATACCCTGTACCGAAGATGCAAAGGTTGGTGCAAATGTATATAACGGGCGAAAGGTGACGTGGGCAGAGCATTGGGGATCGTGGCACCATCGAGGTCTGGAGGTTTCTGAACGTAGGTTAGGTTAGGTTAAATAGGCAGCTCAGATTAACTGAGATCACCCAGAGACCATGAGGTCCATTGTGTTGCTTAATTTGAAAGAAGGAAGAATGGAGTTGGAAAAGGGGCGAGGGGGGGGGGGGGGGGGTGGAGGATCAAATCTGTACGACATCCCTAATCCCCTAAGACTCTCCTATTACAAAACCATTTTTAGGATTCGACAAACGCACCCAGATCCGCAATTGGCACAAAAGCCAGACTACCCAGATCCTCAAAGAACGGTTTTCCCAGAAACTGGGTTCGTCTTCTTAGAAGCGCCGGGTAGTCACAAAGCAGGTGTTGGATGCTTTCTGTCTCCTCCTCGTCTCCGCAGCTTCGGCAGAAATCGTGGTGGGGAACATGCAGCCTCTCAGCCATGTGGCCAATAGTGCAGTGCCCCGTTACGACTCCTACCACCATCCTGGTCCTGTTTTTATGAAATTGCAGGAGTTCAGATGTGCGCTTTGGGTTATACCTGGGCCAGAGTGCTCTGGAGATGCGACAACCGGACACCGTGTCCCATTCTCTTTCCGCCAGAGCTCTGGCCGTCTCCCTGATTTGCGATACGACGTCCTGTAATGGTCTTTCTATGTCTGTAACCGCAAGGTTAGCTGCCAGCGCTGATCCGTTCCTGGCGCACTCGTTATCAGGAACGCCTGAGTGTCCCGGTACCCAGCAGAGGGTGATAGAGTGATATTGGATACGGTTGAGCGCAAGCGCCGTCTTACGGATCAGTTTGCTCTTTATGGTATGCGATGACAGAGCCTTGATTGCAGCCTGACTATCGACTAGAATTACAACGTTCCTTGGACTTCCGTCCAAGGTATCAATAAGTCTAGCCGCTTGCCAGATTGCATAAATCTCGGCTTGAAAAACGCTACACAAGTCGCGAAGACGGAATGAGAGCTTCGTTGAAAGCTCTTCAGAGAAGATGCCTGCTCCTCATCCATCTTCGAGCCGTCAGTATAAATTGTCAGCTCGTTCCGTTTCAAAGGGGTTTTTTGCCCCCAATCTGTCCTCTCCGGGAAAACTGCGACAAAATTGTCGTTCCATTTCTGAACCGTGGAGCAGCAATCACTATCCCCGGGCCCCCCAGTAGGTACGCCTAACTCAAATAGGATACTACTGTGACGTATCCTATTAAAGAAAGTAGCTGCAGTTCAAATGACCTCTTTGTGGTAGTGCTGGCGAAATATCGATGTTTTTAACTTCGATATATCGATGCATCGATACTTCCAGCACTACTTTGTGGTATTCCCCAGGGTACTGTAGTACTGTAATATTGTATATTTCCAAAATAAATATAGAAGTCTGACCGGGGGTCAGGTCGAAGCAAACAGTGCGGGGAACACCTAGCTTTTTATACCCTATACCTATAGGTACAAAGGGTATACTAGATTTGTGCAATGTATGTAACGGACAGAAGGAGGCGTGGCAGACCCCAAGTCCTTTATACCAAAATGCTTATCATAACCTCGGGTAGCGATTGAGCCATGTCCGTCCGTCCGTCTGTCCGTCCGTATGAACGCCTAGATCTCGGAGACTATAAGAGCTAGAGACACGAAACTTTACCAGCTGGTAATATTTCCTAAGAAGATGAAGTTTGTTGAATCATGTCAATATCTTCCCCCGTTCCCCCGCAGTAGAGTTTCGTGGTTTTTAGCCACACCGTTTAGTATTTTTATCTGAAATTTAACAGAGCGATGCGTTACATGCATTTATGTGTAAAAAATGAACAAAATCAGACACATACAACAGAAGTTATAGTCAAAAATATGAAAATTTCACCTCCCCTTGCCAATAAAATGCGTCAATATTTGACTCTACGCAATTATGGCTACAAGTGACCTTTGGTAAGCTCATTCATGTGGCTGTAATGAACAAATCCACATCCAAATTTTATCGATGCGGTCCCCCCACCTCCCGCAATCGATTTACCGTGTTTTCTCCCACACCCCTCAACATACCAACTTGAAACTTACCCCGTATACTTTAAATAAGTTCATTGTTGTAACATTCGAGTTTCATCAAAATGGGTAAAAATTTAGGGAGCTTATAGGTATAAACATCGATTTTCACCAAAAAAAAAATAAATTCCAATTGGAAAGTTCTTAGATGGAATATGTAGGAAAAATTTTTTTGACACAAAAGGTACAGGGTATTCCAATGTCGGGCACCGCCTCGACTGTACCACATTTTTTAGTTTAGAAGTTTGGCCCTGAAAGTCCTGAAAGAAAACAATACTTCATATAAAAAAAAATGCTATCAAAATTCTTAGGCTCAAGAATTTGACTATCTGTTACGCAGCCTTGTATTCTGGATCCTTTGGATAATAGTAGCTAATTGTAGTAGATCGAAAGTAGGCTAAACTTGTTCAGATCTACATATATTCCTGAAAGTAATTTTTTATGAATCCTCAATATGGTCTATTGTTGCCAAATGCCATATTAAAAAAGTGCCAAGCTATTCTACTTTGTATCTTTCAGATAAGTAATGATTCGTTTTAGCGTAGCTTAACTGTATATCAATAAAATTAAAACAAAAAAAAAATAAGATCACATGAAATACACATAAATTAGTAGCACTATTTATGTATAATTTAATACTGCTGTTATTTCTAATGGGCAATATTTTGTAAGAGTAAAAATCACAACAAGAACAACACTATAACCAAACTGGCTTAAATTTCTTGTCATCGATCCTGGCGACTTCTGGCAGTTGTGAGCATCGTCTGTGTCGTCTTTGTCTGGATTGTTAATAATTTAAATGCTTATCTCGTTGAATGTATCTATCACATGCATGTGTATCTTTTACATATAATTGATATTATCTGCATTGATTTGAGTTGTCTTTCTGCTGTGTGTGTGTGTTTTTTTTGTTTTTTTAATTTGGTTTTGTTTCAAGTTTGTATTCTTTACTTTTTGTTTTTTTCTGATTTAAGCATTCCCAGTAACTCCAATGTACGCGTATGTCTAGCAGGGTTTTGGACCAAGGCCAGCGGCAGCCCCCACGAAACTCACTTCATGTTGTTGTTGCTGTTGCTGTTGTTGTTGTTATGATTATTGTTGTTGTGGCAAGCTGGGCTGCTGGCAGTTTATATGGTTGTAGATTTGTATATTTGTATGTTTGGTTTTTAATGTCCAATGCCATAAATATTTGTAGCTAAACATGCAACACACACACATACACACACACACACACACACACAACTGCCTGGGGGACACACGCACACACTCAATCAGTTGATGATCATGTTGACAATTTTTCGTTGAAGTTCATTTCGTTTCTTGGAATTCGTTGCCCAAGTTGAAAACCTTTTCATGTTTTGACTTAGACTTTCAACTTCGTTTGTCGTTGCTGCCGCTGCTGACCGCAGCTGCCTCCAGCCCACAGTGGACGAAATTTAATTAAAAAGTTAAGAAAATTAGAATAAGATTTGTGGTTCCAATGAGGCCGCAACGAAATAATAGAAAATTTAATGTTTTGTCTTCTTGGCAACGCAAAAAACGCTGAAAAGAAAACAAAACTTCATATAAAAAAAAAGGAAGGAGGAATTTTGCTCTCTGGTACGCAGCCTTGTTGAGCACCAGTGCTGCCCATTTGCATTGCCTATTTCATAACTTTCCTAGGCCGCAACGAAATAATAGAAAATGCAATGTTTTGTCTTCTTGGCAACGCAAAAAACGCTGAAAAGAAAACAAAACTTCATATAAAAAAAAGGAAGGAGGAATTTTGCTCTCTGGTACGCAGCCTTGTTGAGCACCAGTGCTGCCCATTTGCATTGCCTATTCCATAACTTTCCTAGGTTTTTGAGAGTCCCATCAGAAAACGTTATATTTCGTCTAATTCTGAAAAAGAATTTTAAAATAACAAAAAAAAAAACGTTTGTCTCGTAAAAAGCCTTAAGGCCCAAATAGTGTGATGTTTTTTTAATATGAAGTTTTGTCATTCCGTGCGAAATTTTTGCATGCTTTTTAAAAGAAAAGAAAAGAAAAACAGTGCTGCCCATTTTGGTCAATTGACAGCTAGATGGCGCCAGCAGTAACAACACATATTTTATTTTAGCGCTAAAAACAAAAAGTAACATGAAAATCATCTGTTTGTTTACAAATAGTATGCGGCATCTAGATATCAAATATGCCCAAAAAATGGGCAGCACTGGTGGGCAACGAGGCTGTGTACCAGTGAGTAAAATTCTTTGCATACTAGAGCTCAGAGATACCCATTTATAAGTTTAAGTTTATATAAGAGTTCGGTCTGTCTGATACAATTTCGACATGCACTTTATGGTATAAATCGAAGGTAATATGATGATATCAAGGGAGCTTGAAAATCAATTTTTTTTTTAAATTTTATTAGATCACCTTGGGTGTTCATAGAACAAGTTTAACTTATTTGCGATGAAGTGAGTTGCCATTAATCACGAAATACAGAATTCTAGTAAGTGAGATGATTTTATAAATAGCGAATTGATCATTTCGACCACTGTGCCGTCGCGCAACCTGCCAGCGCTGCCGCTCTGCTCTTACGTGCTGACAACTTCTCATGAGTTAGCAGCGCTTAATAATGCATTCATTAATATTGTTAATCGATTTGAAATCCGTTGCATGTCCAAGTTATTAGCTGCGGGCGTATGCACTTTTTCCAGCTTCCCAATCTGTCCTAACCCTCTCCCCCACCGAAAAAAAATTTGTTGCAATTTGAAACCATTGTAAGTACAAATTGTCTGTCAACTTAAGAGTGCAACACGCCCCACACTCAACGCCCACCAAAATGTATACCCAGTGCCTGCAATTAGCGACAACAGACGACGCCTGTCCGCCTTGGCCAATTTGTGTGTCAGTTAGTCAATCTGTGGACACAATCCTTTGCCACAGCAGCTGACTTTGGGCTTGATGCCGCACATTTGGCATTTGCCTCAAAAATAGTCACAAAAAACACTGTTCAAATTAGTTGCAGCTGCTGCAAGGGCTTGGTGTCTCTTAATTAGAGTACTTCACCTTGGCATCAAGTCTGCTAAGATCTGTACGGCGCTTGGCAGGGCATAAATCAGTTGACACAATGCCACTCGGCAATGGCTGAGCGACATCAAATGAAACTCAAATCAAAATGTCATAATTTTATGGCGACGCCATTGCCATGACACGAGCGACAATACGTCAACGGGCCTGCCGGGTTTTGGCTACCAGCTCCCGGATTCCCAGTTTCATGCGTCACCCCTTCCGCCGTTTAATTAGTCGCCCGCTCGGGGACCATTGCTGCTGCTGCTGCTGCGGCGTCGCAAACAAATCACATAATTATGATGGAGCGCACACAGTTCCTAACTCTTTGCTACGCCACTCTTTGCTGTGGCGCATTTTGGGGTTTCCTTTATGGGATACAACTGCCGACGCGTGCATATAAATAAATCAGGCAACTTGGAGCGGCGCACAGCTGCCGTAATTGAATGCAAATGTCCATCCAAAAATATGTTTCATCTATCTCAGCCATATAACATATAACATGCCACATGCAGCATGCAGCATGCAGCATGTAGCATGCAGCATCCAGCGGAATAGAGGCGACAATCTGCTCTAAATTATCACGTGTAGGTGCCGTCGTATGTCTCACAGCAATGCTCCATTGTGTTTCTTGGCGATGCATGGAAAACTAATTTCCCAGACCCAGCTCCCCATTTATACATATATACCATACTCTATATAGTTTTTATTTTCCTGTCTCATTTTTCATACACATTTTGATATTCATAATTTGTGGCGTGTGCGCAGTGTTTTTTTTTTTGTTTTTTTTTTTGTTCTCCTTGGCTCTAGGAGTTTATTGTAGATCCTCTTCTTTTGTCATGTTGTTTAATTGCACCACGTGTTTTTGATAATGACGACATAATTATGCGTAGGCAAATGAGATGACGTCGTTGAGATGAGAGCTGCCAGGGAAAGACTTTGCGCCTACTCATCAGTTGTAAGCAGCGTCAGCAGCTAGCACTTGATTTGTATCTCCAAAGTGTATCTCATTCATGAATTTGTTAAAGTGATAAGATTTTAATCTTTAAATAGACAAAGTGTTGCATATACGCATAGGTGTATATACAATATATATAAAGAAATCTATAAAAATGCACAGAAAATAGAATTTCCATAAATTAGTAGCAGTATTTTTATGACGATGATTATTTCGTTAAAGTCAAAGTATAAAAACTTTTACGATTTGAAAATACAAAAAAAAAAAGACGTAAAATAATATGAAATGTTGGCGCCAGCTTATTTCGGGGCAGCAAAGTGCACTACATGTATAACACAGCACTATATAACGTTTCAAAATCAATTTTTGAAGAAAAAGCTCCATTTCATAATCGAAAATTTTCCGATCATTAGCTACTGTACGGTTTTTGAGGCACTCCAACCATTTTTGCAACAAAAAAAAATGCGAGCTTATTTCGACCTAATTAAGAAACCAGCTTTCAGCTGCACAAATGGCAGAATGTCCTTAAAATTTCCCATTTCCAAGAGTTCATACTGCCTTAATTTTAGCATGCGTTGTCGCACAGTGTGGCAAACTGATTTTTTTCGTTGCAAAAATCATAACTGGCAATGATGATGAATTACTCTTATTTTGAAAAATAGATTTTGTAGAGCAATTCTTATACTCACCTTACGCCAAGAAAAATGTTTTATAATTATTAAGCTACTTTACTTTCTAAGGGGACTCCCAACTTAAGTAATCTTTTTTATAAAACTAGCATGCAAAATTTTGTTTTTGTTTGAGTCGTAGTAGCTCTTATGTATATATATTAGGGTGGGTAAATTTTTTTCGTTATAAGGGCTCACTCTGATTTTGATTGTTTGGGTAATTCTAAGCAAATTTGCCCAAGAAACTATGGTTCTAAAATGAATTTCGAGTCGCCCACTTTTTCCAAATAGGTTTTTTTTTTCGAAATATTCAAAAATCGACTTAGACATTGCATTAAAAAGGCCAAAAAACGCAATTTTTTCTCTAGCCAAATGTGAATTTGAGGGTTTTTGGGGTCGAGGAATTCATTTTTGACATCAATTTTTAATTTTGGGTGCCGCCAGAGGGCGCTTTTGTGTATTTTTTTTATATTTTCTTCGGTTTTTTTTTCTTGAAAATTGACCAACTGTTGCGAAAATCCACGAATATTTCACTTGTTCATAGTGCAATCTCAAATTTGAAGATTCCCAAAATACGCTGGAAAATTAAGAGATTAACGCAGCAGCCGATGCACTGCTGATATGAGAGATGATACTCAAATAATTCACTCTCTCAAATTACACAAACAACATAGTTTATTGACGCTGAGTCTTACCAAATTTTATTTTTACCCTTTGTACATGGTTCATGGTCTAAACGCCAAATATTTGTTATAAAATCAAATCGATTAGATATCATTTAAATAGTTAAGACTCTTTTCGATAGGCTTTTGGGGGAAGATATTTTTCACGTAGCTGTCTTTCAGGTTGGGAATTCATGAAAACAATTGCTTACCATAATCTTAGCTGGTTTGAAAATATAATGAGACCTATGTCTACCATAGATAGCTCCTGGAAAATTTGTGAATACATAAATCAATGACTTAGATAATTGAAGCCTAAATTATTGCTCTGCAATTTATAACTTAAATAGCCTTAATTTGTGAATTCATATTCAATAAAAAAAATTTTTGTTGGTAGTGGAACGGGTTTTTTTTTTTTTAATACATTCAATGCTTGACTTACCTTGCCTTGGTCTAATTTTTAATTGCGATCCCATCTTAAGGCCTATACGCATTTGGGATATCCCATTTGGTACTTTTTTTTTATATGAAGTTTTGTCATTCCGTGCGAAATATTTCGAACTGCGTAGACCCCTTAAAAAAAAATTTTCTAAAGCTTAGAAATTCCGCATGCCCTGATTTCTTCAAAGTACTTCAAAAGACTTGAAGT
The DNA here is from genome assembly GCA_949987675.1 of Chymomyza fuscimana. NCBI lineage: Eukaryota > Metazoa > Arthropoda > Insecta > Diptera > Drosophilidae > Chymomyza > Chymomyza fuscimana. The sequence goes on along the minus strand of OX465090.1, from coordinate 36,035,572 downwards.
AATCGTTTTTGAAAAAGTTCTCACGCGTTTTACTTTTTATTTTAAGAATTCGAGCCAAATAAAAGACAAATAAAAATAAATTTGTGCTCTAATTTTCTATTCCGATTTGATTTGCTTTAAAAATTGATTAGGCAAGAAAAATATTTGTAATCGAACTTTCACTGAGGTAAATATTCGACAGTGCTCCGGAAAACGTATAAAATTTTTTCATTTTGTTCTTGCGTGTACCCAATTCCACAATTTTTTGCTGTCACTATCTACTCATATATCCCTTACTTTTTGTTAGCACAAATCTACAGCTTTCAGAAAAAAAATAATTAAAAATAATTATCAATAAATATCTAACTTGAAATTGACATAAATAGAATCTAAGAATATTAATAAATTATTTCAGTTTAAATTACGTGCACTTACGAACCTATTTTGCAACAAAATAGTCAGATTCAAACCTCAAAAAAAAATTCTTTTTGTTGAAATTGGAAGCACCACACAAGTGATTTCAAAACGAATCCGAATAAAATATTTGAAACCCTGAAGAACAAAAATTTGAACGCCTTTATTCTTATACTTTAGCTTATTTCATTTCTATCTTGAAGGAAATTCAGCGATTAACTTTTTATCAAACAAGTAATCTTCTAGTTGCTATTCTTCCCCCAAATATTCTAAATGTTTTTTAACACAAATCTTTGAATCCTTGTAACACAATTCTTATCGAAATACTGGCGGTTCTACAAAATGTTATAAACGTTTTCTTATCACAAGTCTTGGAATCCTGCTTAAACAAAATTTTGAAGCCTTTCTGAAGATTTCTACGAAAATATCCTTTTTTGCTTCTATAGGGAATTGATTTCAGGCTTTGACTAATCACTCCGATATTTTTGTCCTTAATTTTTGGTGTTATAAAAAATGTATTGAATTTTAAGCTCATAGTTAAATATTTCGAATTTGTGCCTGCAAATTGGGATTTCTAACCACTGTGCCTCGACTGCTAATAAGACATTTTAGATTCGTAATTTGTAGAAATCTATTCAGATTATTTAAATGTTGGTCTGGCTTTAGAATTGTATAAATAAATAAAATAAAATAAAAATAGTCGAAAACAAATTTTTTCATTTCATTTTTGTTTTTATCGGTGTAGGCGTAGACCAATCGTCTGATATTTTGTTGGTAACCTTTTATTCTCGTAAAGATTAAATTTTAAACTGCTAGCTACTTTTTGAATTTATGCCAGTAAATTGGGTTTTCTGACCACTGTACACTTCCTAATTAATCAAATAGTTTTAAAATTAAGCAGTAAAAAAAATCTAAAGTGATCTTTAGAAATCAAAACATTCTTCTTTCTAATTTTAATTAAAAAATAAATTTCAATAAAAATTATTCATAATGCCTCATTTATTACTACAATGATATTATGTACAAATGTGCAAAAAAAAAAAAATAAAAAAAAATGTATATACAATCACTTTGTATACAAAAATATGCTTATTTATCAAATAGCCTAAAAATAAAATACAAAAAAAAAAAAATATGTATATTCTATTTATACAAATTACAAATAAATAGCCGTGTGCGTAAACAATGTACATAGGTGGCATTAATTTAATTTAAACTAAATAATTTAAATATTTGCAGGAAAAAAAAAATCTGCAGTCAATGTTAGAATTTTTGTGACCATGTTAAAACTAATATAGGGAAATTTTAACAGTGGCTAACATTGTCGGGTTCGAAACTTGGCTAGCTGCATGTCTGTGCTAAGCGCACACACAAACCGTTCAAAAAAACAGGGGTTTTTTTTTTAGAATTCAGCAAATAATTTCCCTGGCGGCTCCGAAAAAAAACGTTGGATTTCGAAATTTCGCCTAATACTTAAAAAAATAACAATTTTGAGACTACGTTATACAAAACTGTTAGGCGTATGATGTGGCACTTGTTTAGTCCTTGCAATAACGCGTCTGCAGCACATTTTCCGTGCCCGATAATATGGCACTCTCGTGCAGCGGGCACAGTTTCAAGTAGGTATCCGCCGACTCCAAGGATTCAATCAATATATACTCAAGATATATGCGTGGAGCAGACAAAAGGCGCCATGTTAGTGGATTTAGAAAATTCGTCTGATACTCCCAGAAGACGGTAGCATAGCTAGGCTCTCTTAAATCCTTGCCCGCCACCAGCGATGTATATTGAAAGCCTGGCTCAAAGTACATGGGCTTGGGTGAGAACTTCATGCGCTCCGTTGACTTTTTATTGTGCGCGCCATGTAGCCGTATGGAGAGTGTGCCTATCTCACCGCCATGCATTGTGCTCTCATCATGGCTAGACACGCGCACCGTAATCTTGTAGTGTAGGCGACAGAAGGGCTTACGCTCACCAGTCATCAGATAGAGCACGGGCGGTGGCATTGACACAGGTTTGAGCTCTCCACGTGCCACCAGCTGTTTGTAGTCTGTCTGGCTGTGGAAACCCATGCGCATGCAAACACGGCCAGGATCATCACATCTGGTACATTTTAGCTCCTTAAAACTCTGGAATAGAAAATAATTCTGAAAAAAATGCAACTGCGTGTGTCTTGCGCTCAACTTACATCATAGGAGTCACAGCTGATGCCCATAAAGGGACACTTAGTTTCTATGCTCTCCGTGTAGTACTGATAGCTGCGTATGTGATTACAGCCCAGAAACTCCTGCATGGTGGAGAAGAGCGTAGATTTGCGATGATTCTTCATAACATCTTGCAGTTTTTTATCGCAGCCAGGATTATCAAAACCACCGTTGGGATAAAAGTCCACATGGCCAATGCGTTGATATATGCCCAGACCACCCTTCATCAAAGGATTAGCATCGGAATGAACTATGTCCACAAAATGCGCATCAGATCGATCCAGACGCACAATGGGCTCTGTGTCGGTAAAAAGTGGTGCGGCCGGATCCAAGCCAGAAATGCGGCCCAGCTTAAGGCCAAAATCACGCTGCAAATGATAGCCCGCATAGCCAGACAAATGAGCACCCAGCGAGTGACCTATGAGATGCACATTATGCAAGTTGGGCAGATGCGCCTCCTCATATATCATGTGCACAACATGTGCGACAATGGCGCCTACCAATCTAATGTTAGCCGCGGCCTGCACATAAGGTGGACTAGAACCGCCGCCCCAATCTATCAAGATGACGGCACACTCGCCTTCCGGCTCATGGTTAAGCAAAGTCTTGCCCATGTCCAACACCTGAAAAAGAATATTCGGTTGTTAGGCAACACTTTTTTTTTTTTTAAACAAAGTTTAGTTTAATACCTACCCATTGCATATTACCCGACTCCAGATAGCCATGCACAATAAAGTAGAGCTTGCCGCTTGGATTTATGCCCAAACCCTGCACACTATCCGGATCATTCAGATCGATATACTTGGGCTCATCAAAGGCACGTCGCGTATAGAGCGTAAAATGGGGTTCAATTTCTGAAGGCTTCTGTGGATGCACATTAATCGAACGTGTGACGGTATTCCAAGGCCCATTTAGCGGAAAGCAACCATAAACGCCAAAACATTTTACCTCGTTGATATCTGCAAAAAGAAACATAGTTACATACAGTTGGAGTAGATTGTGCCAAATACTAGCATATAACCTTCACTGCCGTTGCCGGCTTGGAACGCCTACTTGGTGCTGACCAACGGTGCGTGCGCTCTTCCGCCGAACTTAACAATTTTCAAATTTACCAACTAACTAATTGTCGTCATTGTGGTCAGTATTTTGCGTTATTATAGGAAGTATACGATTAGATAGGCGTATGAGTGCGTCCACTGATTGGGCCAAGTGTCGTAATTGCTACAACTCAACGTTTCCTTTCAAAGGTCTTCAATAGTTAGACAGATACGGCTGGCACTCTAAAAGATTTGCAGCGCTGTCTTAACGAAATTTTTCAGATTTTTCAAACACTTTCCCTCAGCTAAAGAAACTCCCTGCTTGGAAGTTGAATGAACCATTAAAACCAGAAATTGTCTATACACAAACAAAAAAATGAATTCCAACTTGAAGATGTGTGCCAAGTCTTGTTTGAATAAAGTCATGCCAATGGCAGCTAACAAAAAAATGTATTTAACTTTGCCAAATACTTGATACCCTATAAATGGCCAGTTGCTCAACGAGACACCAAAAACGGCCTCAAATGTGTGTTGCATAGTGTAAATAATTGCAGCCAGCTAATATTGCAACAGCGTCTGGTTCTAGAATGTTGGGCTGGACAGACAGTCCAGCAGCTCGATTAACAACTGCGTCTCTGACAACCGCCACATTTAGCAATAACTTATACATCAATCAAGCAAATCGAGAAGAGAACAGCGTGATACCAAAAAAAAAAAACCTGGTAGGTAACTTTGCCACTTACCACTTTTTTGTGCCGGAGGCAAATCGACGAGTGTGTTTACGGCGGCACGGCTTGTATGATTTGCCAAGTAGAGCATGGTCTGCAGCATAAGGCCGCCGGTGGAGTTGGCCACATACATCTTAATACACTGCCAGTCAGCCAGTCACTAAGTGCAAGAACATACGTTACTTTGACGTCTGCAGCGGGATTAGCGCCACTTCACTACAGTTTTTTTTTTTGTTTTTTTTTTTTTTTTTAATATTTTTTATCGTACCACTTTTAATAAATATATATTTTTTTTTAAGTTTTTGTCGCTTAAAGTGTGTGCTTTAATTAAATTAATCTTATCGCTCGTCACTTGGAAAACTTGCGCCAGTTAAATCGATTCCCATATACAATATGGATGATATCTTAAACGCCGTTGCTTATTGTCTTTTTTTTTACTTTATTTCTTCTTTCGCTGCTCTTGGTCAGCTGTTGCAAACGTTATTCCTCGGATAACTACACTATAGTAGAGTACAGCACCAACTTTGTGTCTAGCACGTTTGAAGATCGCCACAGCACTGAAACGATCAGCTGCGAGCCGCGCAATTTTTATGCCTCCGCAAACGCTGCTGAGAGACATTTTTTTTTTTAAGCTCAGTAACGGCATTCAGTCAAGCGCACGACTGCAGCGCTTTCTTGGCGGGGTGCGGTGGGGTGGGGTGGAGTGGTAGCTGAGAGCAGTGGCTAAGCGCAAGCTACACTGCACAAAACTGCATTGAGGCGGCAAGCAATATCTATATAAAATATCGATTCTAATATATAAGTCAGGGTTGTTACAAATTGTGCATCAAAGAATAACATGAAAAATGTATTTGTTTTGAAGACTACTAAAACTTACGAAATAAAATTTTAATCATAATATTAAAAAACTGAAATTTTCCCATAACGAAGTCCTCTAAAAAGAATTTTTGGCTATTACGAAATAGAAGATTTTGCTAAGCAGCATGAAATTTTCCTATTTAAGGCCTGTATGCAGTTCGAAATATTTCGCACGGAATGACAAACTTCACATTAAAAAAAAAACCATTTGGGATATCCCATTTGGGACTGCCATTTTTTAACACATTGATGGTTTCTTCAACAATTGATATTTAACGACAAGGAGGCCTGTAATCTTCCACTCTCCAAATAATAAAATCTTAAAGAATCAAAGTATTTCTGCCAAAAATTGTACAGTGTTTCTCAAAACTATGGGACACCTTCAAGTTTTATGTTCAATTGTAAACAAATTTTTTTGTGGACCTGTTCCAAAACTTTTTTGCCACAATAACTGTCTATTGGACCTTTCGATTTACCGTTAGACTTTTGCATTATTGCTTCACACGATTTTTCGTATTAGGTTATTTATTGACATGCGACTTTTTTTTTTTTGGCAATTTTAAGCGTTACATAGCTTTTGGACAGTAGTCTATTATAAAGAAATTAAGTGTAAGGATGCCATAAATAAATTTTTTTTTTTAAATTTTAAATCACTTTTTGATATGATTTTTACTTTAGAGGAGAGAGACCGAATTATAGCCAATAACGACATGGGGCTTAGAATGGACACGATTTATGAAAAACATATAAACCGATATCATAATTACATTTGGAATTTCTTTAAAAACATTGTGAAATAAATAAAAAGTTAAAAAATAAGTTTTCTTCTAAAGTTTTTCTTCTTTATAGTTTCATTAGATTTGAAAACACAAACACTCTCATAATCTCAAAATGACCATATCGAAATGATTGGAATTTGAATATTTTGTTGCAAAAATTTGGGGATTTACTAATTTAAAAAAAAAAAGATGGCGTACGTTAAAGTCGGACGCGAACGACTTTGGGATACCCTGTACCGCTGCTTGCAATAAAATCCGGTAAATTGCTTAAGAACACCAAAAGACATTTGATTGCCAAATTAGATTATGATACCTTCATAAACAACCAAAAACAGACGAATTTTTAATCAAAAACTTTTTTTCGACCGATCGGCCCTATGGGAGCTATGAGATATAGTCAACCGATTTTGATAAAATTTGGTACAGTGTTGAAGATCTCCAAAAAACTGCTGAATGCCAAATTTGGTTACAATATCTTTACAAATAAACGAAACACAACGAATTTTGTGGAAAAAACGTTTTTTTGACCGATTGGCCCTATGGGAGCTATATGATATTGTCAACCGATTTTGATCAAATTTGGTACAAAGCTTGGGAACTCTAAAAAACTTCTTAATGCCAAATGTGGTTACGGTATGTTCACAAATAAACGAAACACAACGAATTTTGTAAAAAACACGATTTTTTGACCGATTGGTCCTATGGGAGCTATATGATATTGTCAACCGATTTTGATCAAATTTGGTACAGTGCTGGGGGTTTCTAAAAAACTTCCGATTGCCAAATTTGGTTATGATATCTTCATAAGCAAACGAATTATCCATCTAAAACTTTTGGTTTTTTTCGAGGTCCTCTGAAACACCCCTATGGGAGCTATATAATGTAGTCCCGATATCAAAAAAATAAAATAAACTTGTCTCCTATGGATTAATAAGGGATCTTATCTGAAAGTTTGGTTGCTCTAGCTCTTACCATCTCTGAGATCTAGGCGTTCATGCGGACAGACGGTCAGACGGTCAGACGGTCAGACTGTCAGACGGTCAGACGGACTTGGGTATATCGACTTCTCTAGTCACCCTGATCATACTTTAAGTAACTTTGGGGGGTCCCCCTTCTGTATGTTACATACATTTTCGGCTTGCACAAACTTAATATACCGTTTGTACCATACGGTACAGGGTATAAAAATCACTTCACTTTCCATAACTTATACATATAAATAAAAAAATTTGTTTACACAAAATTCTGAGCTTATCTTTTTTTTTTGTTGCACGATATCGGAGATGCACAGATCTTAAAAACGATATTTAGTAATCGTCAAGCATTTAACAAGAATACATAGTTTTTTTATTTGTTTTGATATATAAAAGAATAAAAAAAACTTGCCTCTTTGTCTTAAAGATACTCTTTCCATAAGTTTTTTATATAGTCTGTTATTTTTTACTTTTTGTTTCCGAAACAACCCAATGTATACATAGTACAAGTACCTATACGAGGTTATATATTCGACACTTTTTTTTTGGCGTGACGTTGCACGATAAAATATGTCCAAAGAAGTAAAAAGCTCAGTTTTACAAAGTTTTCTTTTATGCTTACGTAGCAATTAAGTAGAACTATATTTAGTAAAAAAAGATAAAAGATAAAAGCAAAAATAGTTTTTAAGGCGATTGCAAATCACAAATTTCTGCGAATTGGCTAAGTTATTTTGGCATAATATTGCGGTATGATTTGAAATAATGTTAGTTAATATAGTTTGCAAGTTATTTCCATTTACACTTTGGCGTGACGTTACGTTTGTACGACATAATACGACAAAAGAAAAGGAAGAATCAAAGTTTTTGAACAGATAATTTCTCATTTGTTTTATTAGTCTTAGTTTCTGGCGTGACGTTATTCAAATTTCCATTAAAAATTCTTTTATTAATCACTTTTTTTTTAGAACTTGTATGTATTTATCTCAAGAAAAAAAGTTACAAATTTTAGCTTCAATTTTACTAACTTAAATGAATAGTATTTAACTTGTTGAAAAAGTTGAAAGAAAAATGAAAATGTGATAAAAATAGACAAATCTGAACAAATATTTAACTTTTAGCTCTGTAAACAGATTTCTCGCCATTTAATCTTATTTGAATATTTCTTTATCAATGCAAGTTAGAACATAATTCTATTGAACTTTTAATTTTTTGTTCATGTTGGACATATTTTTCTAGTCTAAATTTCGGAAATTTCTGCTAGTGTAAGAGTTCGAGGATGCAATAAGACCGATTGCACCGAACTGCTCTGTTCAGATCGTCATTAATGCATTTATGTGATAAGCAAAACATGAAGCTGCAATTGCAAGATCAAAATAAAGCCGAAGTGTCTACAAAAAAGCTAACCAGAGATCTAAAAACGCTGAGCTAAGTATTTGATAAATACTTTAGTAAGCGCCTTAAGAGACCCAAAGCTAGTACATAATTAAAATAAAGGGCTGTTTATTGAATTATTTATTAACACCCATTATTAAGCAATGGATGCATTCAGCAGAACTGCGCTTTCAAACTTGAATGTGACGCACAGAATTCAGAAGAATCTTCTAGAATTATGCTTCAGTTACGTACTACATTTTCAAGCACAACAAATGTGTGCTGAGTTTAGGTTTTAAAAGTGATATTATTTATTTTTTCAAAAACAAGATGCAAACAAATTTTATATTCATGCTTGTTGTAACATTTATGTTTTTTTTTCTAATTTTAATTTACGATTCTTCAGCGTGATTTTAATGCCTACATTATGTTCTCTGACATTGCCAAACTCGCGAGCTCTTAAGCCTCATTTTAGTGAGCTGAGTTTTGTAGTTTACTGTCAAAAAATCAGACATGACTGTCAAAATCTCAACTAACTCAATCAAGTTGTCGTTTACACGTAGCTGAGTCTCACCTGACATGCCAGCTGCAAAACTATTAAAAAGTAATTTTAATGGCATAGGGGCCGTCCTACAATAAACGAAGCATTTGAAAAATTTCATTTTTTAAATAGTAGAAAAGTAATGAAAACTCTGCCAGTTCTGAATTTCGATTCCGATTTGACATGTTTTAAAGTTTCTTGCTATAGAATTCTTGAGATAAGTAAACAATTAAAATTTAAATCGAAATCAATCGGGCACTTAGTCTGGAACATTTTTTTGGGCGCACTTTTATGCATATTGAAAGGTAACCTTATCTTGTAGAGATGTAGAACTTTCATACTTTTTCATAGAATAAGTTAGCGGGTCTGGAGACAACCGCCATAACTAACGAATATCCATACACAAGTGCCAAAAACCTCAGCTTTTTAACATAAGCAACGAATGGGTCTCAGCGACGACATGATCCAAGATCGGAATGCCTGCAGACGAATGCTGAGATCGCATACCCACACCTCAGCAGGAGCATAAGCGAGTGCGAAAAGAGCTAAACAAGGGTTTGGGAGAAGAATAAGTGAAGTTTCTACTTGAGCTGGCACTTGTTATAGTTGCATACTCCCTGATAATTCCGCAAAAGTGCGTTCCATCAAAGAACTCCAATAATTGTAATACTGCTGTAGAAGATTCTCTTGCCGATATTCTTTCGCTCTACAGGAGATAGACATCTTATCTTTAATGTATACAGCCAACAATTCTTATTTCTACGATTTTGTGGTTAGCAGCAAATCCTGAAAGATCCACTTGGTTGCGTGAAAGACTTTGACGATGAATTTTTCAAGTTAATTTCATATTAAAAAGTCGATGCAAAGAATAAATAAATATCATTACCCAAAAATATGTTACACCAGTTGAAGTTTGTGGCGGTTCTCTTCTCGGCCAATTACTTCAATATTTTCTCAGTACGATAAACGGACGTAAAGATATTTAGAAATTTTCTAGCGAGGGTTTTAGCAGCTTAGCCCACCCACTGCCTAGATGCCTGGTCACCAAGAACTTCAGTTAAATTTTCATATATTAAAATATTTGAACAAAAAAAAAAACGTAATATGTTCGATTGTTTACGTTTTATTAACATTTATTAACAAATATTCCTAAATTCCTAAAAAATAAATAGTAATTTCAATAAATCTATAAGATTGGGCATCCAATGCTCGGTGATATTATATAAGAACAAACATTTTAAGCATCAAATAAATCTAAAATTTGAACTTCTTGTTTTACTGTTTTTATTTAAATTAAATCGCAACAGCTTCGCACTAATTAAACGGAAGAGGACGCAGATAAAGAAACAAAACAGCGTTGTCGCATGATTTTACTGATGCTTTAGCTAAAATGGCGCCACCAAGCTCGCTAGATGGCGCCAGCAGTAACAACAGCTGTTCTGTTTTGCCTAATTAAACAAGTGTACAAGCATATTATTATAACAAAAGGCTGATAGACAAAATCGTTTAATATTTATTATTTGTTGTGAGCTGTTTGGGAACCAAGTGACGCTTTCACAATCCAAACAAAGTATTAAATAAATTAATTTTTTGCCATCATATAAAATTTTTCATACTTTGGAGCACAACATTTTCATAGAAATTGTATGTAACTAATACCGCATTGGAACAAATTTCATTTAAATTTGAAATTATTTTTGCTTAAAAATAAGAATGAATATTTTCGAATGAATAATATGCGAAAAAAAAATATAAATATGTATCAAAAATAGTTAACTCTTATAATTGAGATAGTTATGCCAAGTTTTGCCTACAATGGTCGCCATCAAGCCATACAGTCAAATAAGCATAAATACTCGAAATTTAAAATGCATCTTATACTATAAATGTTGCTATTGATATTTAACAACAAATTCTCCGAGATATTTAAGTTCAAAAATTACAAAAAATTCTTTTTTTTTTTTGCAAATAACATTTTTCTCTTAAAAGAGTATTTTAAAAAGTTGATGAGCTTCAATTCCCAATTCAATTTCCCTTAACGAAATACAGCTCGAAGAGTACAACTTTCTGAAATAGTGAATAGTGAGCCTAAAGCCCCAAACAATTTGGACGCCCTAATCTCGGATTATGGACTTCAAACCACTTTAAAAGACTTCTTACAGATTTATGTATATACATAGTTTAATTATTTTTTTTGCGTAATTAACTATATAAATGCTTAGCCTGAGATACTCAGCATATTGGGTTGGAAAAAGGTTGTTCTAGCTCTTATAGTATGCAAGATCCAGTCGTTCCTACAGACGAACGCATATGTCCATAATCCATTTCTTTTGTACTGATCCTATTGTCTAGGTTTTAGTACTTGTTTAATTAATCAAACAACATTACTCGTACTGCTCTTGACTGGAACCCTCAAGGACGCCGTAGAAGGGGAAGACCATCTAACACCTGGAGAAGAACGGTGGAAACAGAGGCTCAGCAGACCGGTCGCACCTGTCGCAATATAAAGAACTTAGCAATGGATTAACCTAATTTTAATATGTTTGAAAAGGCCCTATGCTCCAACTAGGAGCTCAAGGAAATATATACCTATATTAGGGTGGGTCAATTTTTTTCGGTATAAGGGCTCACTCGGATTTTGATTCTTTGGGTAATTCTAAGCAAATTTGCCCAAGAAACTATGGGTCTAAAATGAATTTCGAGTCGCCCACTTTTTCAAAATTTTCAAGAAAAAAAACCGAAAAAAATCAAAAACCAACACTAAAGCGCCCTCTGGCGGCACCCAAAATTAAAAATAGATGTCAATAATGAATTCCTCGACCCCAAAAACCCCCAAATTCACATTTGGCTAGAGAAAAAATATCGATTTTAGGCCTTTTCAATGAATTTCTAAGTCGATTTTTGAATATGTCGAAAAAAACCTATTTTGAAAAAGTGGGCGACTCGAAATTCATTTTAGACCCATAGTTTCTTGAGCAAATTTGCTTAGAATTATCCAAAGAATCAAAATCCGAGTGAGCCCCATAAGGTTTTTTCGGCCCCATACAAATTGACCCGCCCTAACCTATATATATTAAGAAATGGCTATAGGATGGAAATGCCACCCATTCCGCAACATTTGAAAAATTCCTTTCCCTATGCTGCTATTCAACTTATCGCATGGATTCCATCTCTATCAGAACCCTCTAGTACGGCTGGTGGCTATTGTCCTCCAGTAAGTACTTACATCGTTTGTCGCCAGCAGCTACCTACCTTGCAAACCCCTTGTAATGCGCGAAGTAAACGGGCGACGAACGAAATATGACAAACAACAAGCACAAAGCGAATAAAAAAAAATGAAATGAAGCAATTCACCTCCTTTTCTTAATACGGGAATATAAAGTAAGGCGAATTTTTCGTTATTCTTTTTGTGTGTATTCTGCATATTCTTTGCGACTATAATTTACACAAACAAATCTATGACAATTCCAGAATGTTCTGGAATTTTGTTTATTTTCGTTTGGACCGCTGTCAAGTTTGCACGGCTTGCAAGGAAACGAAAGCAGTTTAAGAGTCTATGAAGCAATAATCGGTAAGCTTATTAAAGCTCTAAATAAATATTTTCAGCGCTACAATTAAATATTTATAATTTCAGATGCAAGTGAAAATGGAGCCGGACCGTCAGAAGTCAACCTTAAAAAGGCACTCCAGCTCCAAAACAAACGCGTTAAAAAAAAAAAAAACGATTTAAATAAAAAAATAATGAATGTAGATGAAAATAATTCTGAAATAATATAAAATAATATTATATTAAAATATACATATGTGTGTTTTCAATTTTAATGAATTCAGTAAGGATAAAATACTGGCAACTACTACGCTGTCTACTAGTGTACAAAAGAGTAAGTAGCGATGCCGCTGTCTACTGGTAAACGAATGCGTAAGTAGCGATGCCGCGGTCTACTGGTAAACGAAGGCGTAAGTAGTGATTCCGCTGTCTACTGGTAAACGGGGTGATGGCGATTGCCTACCGCCTATGACGTTTGTTAATAAGATGGAAATGAGGAGGTAAATAGCAAGGTAAGTACTGGTCATTACCTGGTGCCTACTGAAATCACTAGTTCTGCACTACCCACCCGTACTAGAGGGAAGTTCTGCTGAGCGCGCCAAATGTTTACCAAATGTTAGATTTAAACTTACAGCTGCTTAACATTGTGCTACAACTACAACTAAGACTATGTCACAGCGGCTTAATGCTAAAATTAGAATCAAGTTGCCGCGAGATGCCAAGCCTATCTCACCTATACACAGATGCATCAGCTCTTATAAACACGCGCCTTGAGTAATACTTGTGTTCATTACGCGTCATTAGCAGGAGCTCTGACCAAAGAGCAGTTTTTACCAGCTACCAGTTCTTATCAGCCGTACACAGTTTCGGTTACGGATTCTCGCTGCGAGTACAAAGTCCGATGCTTGATTTTGTCTGACCCTCGATGCCCGCCTGCAGCCACGTACACACATACAAATTTAAATAGACATTGAGAGATACACAGTCTCTCTGCCCCAACCTACTTACACTTACACATTCAAAGGTGTTTATTATTACTTGTATGTAATTATTTGACTTTTCAACAGGATCTCTCGTTTCCATTGACGTCAATGCATGCCATCTAGGAGTAGCCGCAGTAGAGCAACTCGAGCGTCTCTTATCAAGCCCAACATATACGGGTTTTGTTTACGAGCAGCTGCTGCTGTTGTTTTTCCCACTCTGCTTCATCATCATAATCATCACCGCAATTTGCACACAAATAATAATAAAAACAAAAACAGCAATAAAAACATAAAGAGTGGAGGACTCAGATGCCGGCGCTGACGCAGAGATAGATAGCAGCGCTGCAATTACTGCCCCTTGGTATGGCAGATCATGGGGCGTGTCTGTGGGACTTACTTAAAATAGTTTTGCTGGCACACTTAAAAATAGCAATACCTACAGTACAGTAGACGAAATCGAGCTTTATGGTAGGGCATATCGATTTTGATGGAGCTTTTAGGAAAACAACTTAGATACTGCGTATTAATCAAAATACTGAGAATTCAAATTTTGGTTCAAAGCTTAATGTTCCGAAATAATGGCACCAGAATTCGGGAAAACATTTATTTCGAGCAATTTTTTGTAGGTTCGTTTCTTGAAACGACCAAAATAGCACATAAAACTGCAAAAACGTCTGGATTTCTTTACAGGGCTATAAGTGCTACCTATATACTCAAAAACGTAAAATGCACCTTTTATATGGATCGCTTAGTACAAATATCAGGTTACAAAGTCAACATAGTCCGTTTTTTTCGTTTAAAACGTTTATTCCATTTATTAGATTATTAATATATAATTGCACTCTATATAGAAGTCCATTGGCGGTTCATAATAAATAATGAACATCTTCTTTCCCATTAGTCATGTACACCTAATTCTGTTTATACACGAAAGATACGTACCAGCAAAAACCGTGCAAAAAAAAACCCATGAAGTAAAGCCTTAAGGTGCTATGAAAATAAATTATAAATGGGAATTGCCTAACTAAATTTCTTAAAGTAAATAAAAATATTTTTCATAAAAAAAATTGATTTTTTAAGACCATGTTATTTCAAAAAAAAAGACGGCGTAAAAACAGAATTGGGTGCATTTTTCCATCAAAATAACTTGCTACACATTAACTTTTTGTTTTAAGGCCTATACGCAGAATGCAAAAAAATTTCGCACGGAATGACAAAACCATATAAAAAAAAAAATGTGCTACAGCCGAGGCGGTGCCCGACAGTGGAATACCCTGTACCTTTTGTGTCAAAAAAGTTTTTCCTGCATATTCCATCTAAGAACTTTCCTATTGGAATTTTTTTTTTTTTGGGTGAAAATCGATATTTATACCTATAAGTTCCCTAAATTTTTACCCATTTTGATGAAACTCGAAAGTTACAACAAATAACTTATTTAAAGTATACGGGGTAAGTTTCAAGTTGGTATGTTGAGGGGTGTGGGAGAAAACACGGTAAATGGATTGCGGTGGGTGGGGGAACCGCATCGATAAAATTTGGATGTGGATTTGTTCATTAGAGCCAAATGAATGAGCTTACCAAAAATTGTGATTGTAGGTCACTTGTAGCCATAATTGCGTAGAGTCAAATATTGACGCAGTTTATTGGCAAGGGGAGGTGAAATTTGCACATTTTTGACTATAACTTCTGTTGTATTTGTCCGATTTTGTTTATTTTTTACACATAGATGCATGTATCCACAACGCATCGCTCTGTTAAATTTCACATGAAAATATTAAACGGTGTGGCTAAAAACCGCGAAACTCTACTGCGGGGGAGCGGGGGAAGATATTGACATGATTCAACAAACTTCATCTTCTGAGGAAATATGCGCACCAGCTGGTAAAGTCCGTGTCTCTAGCTCTTATAGTCTCCGAGATCTAGGCGTTCATACGGACGGACGGACATGGCTCAATCGCTACCCGAGGTTATGATAAGCATTTTGGTATAAAGGACTTGGGGTGTGCCACGCCTCCTTCTGTCCGTTACATACATTGCACAAATCTAGTATATCCTTTGTACCTATAGGTACAGGGTATAAAAATTCCGAATGGGATATCCCAAAGCCTTTAAGCGCTATTATTACAGTTGACGCCATCTAGCGTAAATTAAAAAAAAAAAAAAAAAAAAAAAAAATGGGCAGCACTGTTTGCTTACAAAGACCAGAGAGAAAAAAATCTTGCTGCTAAAAATTTTGCTATCGTGTTTTATACAAAGTTTCGTTTTGTCTCGTCGCTTTATTCGATGCTACGAACTGGCCTTAATAAAAAAAAGGTTGAAACTTGGTTATTGAAGTGTCGGACAGTGTCAGTAAAACATTAAGCAGTATTTCTACATATAATTTAGTGCCGTAACTTTTCGATGGCCTACATTTTATAAATTATAGATTTATATACATACTACTATATATAAAGGGTATACAATAGTCAGATGTCAGATCAGAAATTTTAAAATCGTTGTTCAGCGTCTATAAAAATCTTTGGCTTTTGAAAATACGGAATCTCAAAGTCCGTAACGCTAGGAAACAAAATTGACCTCAATATAGTGCGCTTGACTTGAATATGCCCTACCTGGTAAATAAGAGGTTACTGAATCCGAAAGAATACTTAATACAAATGAAGGCTACTTCGTTTTTTCATACATACGAAAATAAATTTTTTTCTAAAATTAAAATTTATTTTTTTTTTCAAATAAATTGATGAAAATAATTGCTGACCTTGTACTACTAGTACCAGTACGATTAATAGATACATAATCCTTGATAATGTCCAAAAAATTATTTCGGTTTTATGAAGAAACCTTCGCCTGTTTTCGTCTGGTATGAAAAAAATTAGATTGCAATCGGTTTTCGGACACGGAGTTCAGATCATTTTATTACACCTTTTTTGGTTTTCTCAAAAACCCATAAAAAGAAGGAAGTTGTGTAAGTTGACTGAATGGGATTCAGTGACCCTAAAAACATAGAGTAAACACGAACTGATCTGCGAACATTTTTATACCCTGTACCTATAGGTACAAAGGGTATACTAGGTTTGTGCAATGTATGTAACGGACAGAAGGAGGCGTGGCAGACCCCAAGTCCTTTATACCAAAATGCTTATCATAACCTCGGGTAGCGATTGAGCCATGTCCGTCCGTCCGTCCGTCCGTCCGTCCGTCCGTCCGTCCGTCCGTATGAACGCCTAGATCTCAGAGACTATAAGAGCTAGAGACACGAAACTTTACCAGCTGGTGCGCATATTTCCTAAGCAGATGAAGTTTGTTGAATCATGTCAATATCTTCCCCCGTTCCCCCGCAGTAGAGTTTCGCGGTTTTTAGCCACACCGTTTAGTATTTTCACCTGAAATTTAAGAGAGCGATGCGTTGTAGTTACATGCATCTATGTGTAAAAAATGAACAAAATCGGACAAATACAACAGAAGTTATAGTCAAAAATGTGCAAATTTCACCTCCCCTTGCCAATAAACTGCATCAATATTTGACTCTACGCAATTATGGCTACAAGTGACCTAGAATCACAATTTTTGGTAAGCTCATTCATGTGGCTCTAATGAACAAATCCACATCCAAATTTTATCGATGCGGTCCCCCCACTCCCCGCAATCCATTTACCGTGTTTTCTCCCACACCCCTCAACATACCAACTTGAAACTTACCCCGTATACTTTAAATAAGTTCTTTGTTGTAACATTCGAGTTTCATCAAAATGGGTAAAAATTTAGGGAACTAATAGGTATAAATATAGATTTTGGAAAGTTCTTAGATGGAATATGCAGGAAAAATTTTTTTGACACAAAAGGTACAGGGTATTCCACTGTCGGGCACCGCCTCGACTGTACCACATTTTTATACCCTGTACCGTATGGTACAAAGGGTATATTGTGTTTGTGCAAGCCGAAAATGTATGTAACGTACAGAAGGAGAAGTTGGAGACCCCCAAAGTTACCTAAAGTATGATCAGAGTGACTAGAGAAGTCGATATACCCATGTCCGTCTGTCCGTATGAACGCCTAGATCTCAGAGATGGTAAGAGCTAGAGCAACCAAACTTTCAGATAAGATCCCTTATTAATCCATAGGAGCCAAGTTTATTTTAATTTTTTGATATCGGGACTACATTATATAGCTCCCATAGGGGTGTTTCAGAGGACCTCGAAAAAAACCAAAAGTTTTAGATGGACAATTCGTTTGTTTATGAAGATATCGTAACCAAATTTGGCACTCAATCGTTTTTTAGAGCTCCCAAGCACTGTACCAAATTTTATTTAAATCGGTTGACCATATCATATAGCTCCCATAGGACAAATCGGTCAAAAAAACCTTTTTTCTACAAAATTCGTTGTGTTTCGTTTGTTTGTGAAGATATTGTAACCAAATTTGGCATTCGGAAGTTTTTTAGGGATTGTCAACACTGTACCAAATTTGATCAAAATCGGTTGACTATATCATATAGCTCCCATAGGACCAATCAATCAAAAAATCGTTTTTTGTACAAAATTCGTTGTTTCGTTTGTTTGTGAATATATTATAACCAAATTTGGCATTCAGAAGTTTTTTAGAGTACCCAAGCACTGCAGCAAATTTGATCAAAATCGGCTGACTATACCATATACCTCCCATAGGAACGATCGGTCAAAAAAACATTTTTGGTTAAAAATTCGTCTGTTTTTGGTTGTTTATGAAGGTATCGTAATCTAATTTGGCAATCGAATGTCTTTTGGTGTTCTTAAGTAATTTACTGGATTTTATTGCAAGCAGTGGTACAGGGTATCCCAAAGTCGTCCGCGGCTGACTTTAACGTACGCCATCTTTTTTTTTTTGTAGGTTTACTCAAAAATTTGGGGCAAAGATCCCTACTCCCTTATACTAATCCCTTAATATTGATCAAAATAATTTGTTAAAAATAATAATTACAAAATTTTAGATATCCTAACTTTTAACAGCCCAACAACAGCAACCTTGTTTAGCGAACTGCTTCCCATAATCATTAAGCCCTTCGAAATATTTTCCATTCATCATATTTGAAGCGCATCTTCGACAGAGCTAAGAAACCACATCAAAATTATTAATTTATTTGTTTTTAGCAAGTCCGGTTCAAATCTTAGCTCTTTGGTAATTCTCATCATGATTTTATTTAAAAATACCTATAATGGGTACTATAGGTATTTTTATATAAAAATTCAAAGAAAAACTTGTTTTTCTCACATTTGTTATTTGAGACTATTGCTGCATAATACGAGTGCAACACTTGCGTCTATTATTGTTTATGAAAATTGAAATGCATTATTTAATAACAAAAATGAAAAACAATAAGGCTGATAAGACCAGCAAACAAATATCATTTAGACTTTGTAGTATATAGCAGTGCGTTTTAATAAAACTATTTGCTCTGTAAATTGTTTTTCTAGTGGATCTCCCGAATAAAATTTTGGGCCTACTCAAAGTTTACTTAAATAATTTACTTCAAAATTTTAAAATATTTTTTCGACCTGTGGAAGTTTTCAAAAAGATGCGATTTCTGTTTTAATTCTTTGTAGACTTGAAAAGTTTTTCTTTTAGATGCAGTTGGTTTAATTTCAATCCTTGATGTTTTCGAAATAATTTTTGAATGATTAGAAAAAGTTGCTTAACAGTTTTACAACAAACCTTTGAAAATCGCTTTGCCGCGTCAATAAATTCTTAGAGATTGCGTGTAATATGTTGTCGAAAATTTATAAAAAGACGGGATACAACGTATGTCATTGCTTGAGGGTCCCACAAAATATTGATTGCTGCATTTGCTTACGATATCTTTGTAAACAAACGAATCATGCTCTAAAAACTTTTTTTTGACCCATCGGTTCCCTATGGGGAGCAATACAACTCGGAAGTCCAAAAAATTAAATAAAGCCAATTAAAAAAACAAATTTACGAGTTGAATATTGTTCCGTAGCGATGGCAACGGGAGGAGAATTCCCAGCGTGCTGCAAAAATCTGCAGGATAGGCGGAACTGTAAAGAATTTGAATTTTTTCGGTAAATGCCTCAAAAAAGGGCGCAAGTTTGCGCAGAAACTGGTTCAATTTTTGCATGGTAGCTATATGAAATAGTGGACCAATCTTGATAAAACTTCAGACAAATGTATAAAAACAAACAAGTTGGTGTTCATAGCTTCCTACAACCATTTACTAAAACCCAATTTAGTTAAAGGCCTTACTAGCCAGCGCGATACCGTTTTCCTAAGCTCGGTTAGAAATTTATTTGTAATCTTGCCGTATATAAAAATAATATTATAAAAACCCAATTTAGAACAAAATATACATATATGTATATATAAAAAAATACTTTTAAAATAAATGAATTATCTGGCAAAATGGAAAAATTAGATGCTTTTAAAAAAAATATAAAATATAGGTATACCTTAAGGCTATGCTTTAACAAGTTGTGAATTATAAGCACGCGTATATACTAGCAACTAAATATAGTTAAAAAACACAGGCAGGCTTCGTTTTAATTAGTTGTGAATTATAAGCACGCCTTCATGCTGTATATAGCATACCTAGTTGGGCAAGATGAATTAAAATACGTTGAAACAAATATATAGCTATATATAGAAATTTCATGTTTATATTAGTTTTGAACAAGCTTTAAGTATGTTTATTTTATCATCTATAAAACGAATTTAATGTATATAATTTAAATATATGGATCTATTACAAAACGGCGGTATTTTGTTATTGTATGTATATAAAAAACTAGACAATAATTAAATATTGGACTGGTTCTTGAACCTAGCATGTATATATTTCCTTGACTTAACTAAACTAAACAATTTTCATGTACTGCTTATTTTCGTTAAACGTTAAACAAAGAAGAGCTAAGCAAATGGCCAATATGTATTAGTGTTGTAAAATCTACAAATTTCATACTATCCGTCTCAGACATTAGTAAGATAATAATTTCACTTAGTTCTAGCTTAAGCTAATCCTAGTATCATAACATTAGGTTTAAAAAAAAAAATGATTTTTCGGTTAGTTTATTTACTTAATTTGGCTTAAAAGTGCAGCGTGCAGCGTGCAGCTACTTCAAGATGTATTCCAGTCTAAGGCAATAAGGTGATGGCTTCTTGCAGACAAACAATCAATCCGTGCGCTGTATGATCATCTCGATCTTGTCACCGGCAGCTGCTATCAATGGCACCGTCAGACAGCAGTCAAAATCCTGCGTTTTCATCTCATTCACCTGCCGTGCATTAAATATACCAAAAATCTTCGCGTCAGTGTCACATGATGGCGTGGACGGAGCATAATCCAAATGTTGTGAGCTTACCTGCATAATACGATCGAAGGGCTTTAGCATGCCGCACATGTCGGCTGGCCCACCTGTGCGTATGCGATTAATAAAGACGCCGCGCTCGTAGAGTCCATCGGACACTGAGAATCCATAGTCATCGTATACTTTATCCTTGTAAAGTGTGACATGGAAGACGCGCTGCTTGCCGCCATTGGTTGGTTCCTTGCCGCTGCCGCTGGTTTCGGTGTTGGCCGAGGGACTACGTGGCCGTCGCTGTACTTTAGCATAGATGGCCTGTGGCTGCGGCATGCCCGCCGAGATGCTGTCATTAATCGCATAGCCATTGGCCAGATCATGTGTGCGCAGTATTTTCAGGTCCACTATGTCGCCTAGGTTTTGCAGCAATCCTGTGGCATGGGAAAGCGGCATGCCCTGCACTGAATGCTCATCAATGGCCAGCAGCTGATCACCCACCTGAATCTGACCATTGTTGTGCGCAATGCCACCTGCAAATGAAGAACTCTATTAAGTGTCTTTCTAATGGGACTTAAGCTTGAACTTACCTTCAACCACGCCGCTTATGGTAATTGCCTTTGTTATATCCTCACTGCCAGCCAGTGTAATGCCCAGCAGTCCACCCTTAGGCTCCAGACGCACTGTAAAGATGATCTGATGCAGACTGTTGCCGCTGCTTTTGCTGCTGGAACTCGCTGCCGAACCATATACCTTGCTTTCCATGGGCGGCGGCAGTGCAGTGCAGTCAACGCTAGAAGGAAATTTTGGTTACAACTATGGCTCAATAGGTCTCAAGTAGCTCTTATTCAACTTTACAGAACTTGCGAGTATTTGACTCAGTTATATCCACCCAGCTTACTTAGGAACTAGAGAATTCTTGGCCAACGGGCCAAGAAGTCGGGAAATTTGTTGAACCGCCTAAGACTTGATGCCGCCTCACTTGGATTGAATTGAGTGCACTCCGCTTTTCCATATAAAAATTCCCCATAGAACACACTCACAATAGACCTTCCTTTTGGTGAAATATCCTTACCTGGCATAACGATTAAGCTCATATCCACCACAGTGCTGCTGTTGCTCCTGCTGCAGCTGCTCAGCATCTTCATCCTCTTCCGGCAGTTCGGTGGTCAGACTTTGCGTATTTGGCGCGGCAAATGAGCGACCCATGGTATTACCCGTTGCCGCCGCAGCCCAGGCACCAGTAGCATTATGATGCCGCAGCTGCACCGATTGCAAATTACTCTCATCCATGCTGGGTCCGCGGAAATACTCCGGCTGTGGCGTTGTTGACTTTAAGGAAATGCAATCGTTGTATTTGACCTCAGCATACTTGGCCGCCACATAGGCGCTGGCACTGCTATAGAGCTCATGCTCACTGGGACTATTGGGACAATTGCTATAGATGGGATTGGGCAGTTTTTGCTGTGCATCAAACAAAAAATCGGGCAGCATTACACGCTTAATTGTCAGCGTGGTGAAATCATTGTTAGCCACTGTTGCCGTCTCCTTGAGCAGCGTATCCACATTGAAATGCTGCACCGGATGATTGTCTACGGCTAGTAAAATATCACCAGCACGCAGCGAGCCACTACGATGACCAGGACTGCCCATTTTGACATCTGATATAACTAGTCCAGCATGACTGGAGCCGCTTACACTCAAACCCAGTCCGCTTTTGCCGGTTCTTAAAAGCTTAACATTAAATACACCGCTAGAAGGCACCACCGCATCAGGCATATCGAACTCAATCTCTAGTTCCAGCCAATTGGCCGCTGTGGGCGAGCGTGCTCCACTCACTGACAGACCATCCAACAGCTGCCGCATTGCATGCACATCCAGACTGTACATCTTGTTAATGGCCACAATGCGATCGCCCTTCTGTATACAGCCACTGCGATCTGCCACGGAGTCTGGCACAATTTGTGCTATGCTCACGGCACGTCCACAGCCCGTAGCAGCGCCCAGCACAATGCCCGCGCCCTGGCTGCAGTCGAGCAAGACAGGAAAGCTTTCGGCACGGCACAAACCCAAACTATGGCTGGTAGAATGATGCATGCTGCCATTGGCGCTACCGCTGCCACTGCCACTAGTGCTGCTGCTGCCAGCTGTGGGTGTGCCTGCTCCTGTGCCTGTGCCCGATCCATTGACCACATTTGCTTCCAAAGGCAACGAGCTTTTCCGCATAAAGCGTTGCCGCTGCCTCCCCGCCGATGACTTGCGTGACTCCAGCGTGCTGAAGCTATACTTGGGGCTGCCCAATGTTGTGTGACCTGTGTGCGAGAAGAGAGTCCAAATCAATTGATGATTTATTGTTTGTGTGTGTGTTAGTGTGTAAGAGTGAGCGTGTATGTGTGTGTTTGTGGGGGCTGCAGCTATTTTTGACTTTTCATTAAAGGCAAGCAAGTCAGTGTGCGTGACACTACACTGATAGAAAAAGTGTGTCACAATAAGAAGAAAATTCAATTTTCAAAAGTGCATCAGTTTGAAAAGGTTTGAAGACTCAGATGACACTTCTTCTTTATTTCATTTAAAAAAAAAGTAAAGTGTTCTAGAGTGCTAGATTTTATTTTAAAAGACATCTTGAAATTTTTTTATTACGATTTTCCAGTTATGGGAATTTGTCATTTTGATTATACACATTGCATTATATACTCAGAAAAATGAAACGATCTTAATTTAAATTCGAATTTGCTTCACTCGATGACCCTTAAATTTGTAAACTTGCATTAGCGGCAATTTTTTCATTCATCATCACTCATATCATTCGAAACATTCTCAAATTATGAAATTTCTGTCTAGACAAAAATGCTCTTGAAATAAGAATTTTAGTTTTTTTTTTTTAATAGAAAAATCGCTCTTGGCGTATTTAACGCACCAGAAATTCTTGTTTTAAAGTTAAAACGCTAGCTTTTCAGCGCGAAATTCTTGATTTTTTCTTAGTGTAGGAATTTCTAGAACAATTTTTTTTCTTATTCGGTTTGCGTCTTGGGTACAGTTGGCTTTGAAAAGAAACTGTGCTAGGGCAACTATAATGATAAACGAAATCGAACTCAAAAACAAATTCAATACTTCTTGACAATGACAACATATTTTTATCTCTCAGTGTAGCGGACACTCACAGTGCACTCGATCGATCGACAGCTTGTTGTAGCTGCGCCCAGCTGTCTGTTATTTATGCTGCCTTGCATCGATCCAAAGGAAAAGTTGGCCAAAGCTTTTAACACTTTGTGCGCCTTGGGGAAAAATTATGATCATGTGTGAAAATCTTTGAGTGCTTTAGTTTGCAGCGTTGCCATATTTAGACATTTGACTGCATTTAATCTCGGGTTCAGTGCCGTGTGTGTCCTAATTTACAACAGCTCAACAGCTTCCTACCTACAAACGCCTACAACGAGTGCTCGAGAGCTAAAGAAACAATGTCAACGGCGCCTGTTTATTTTGCATAGGGCTAAAGAGGGGCTATGATGAGCTCGGCAAGAATTTATGGCGCAAGTTCCTGGCAGCTGTCGTCGCCTTGAGTGACTTGTCTAACAATCTATGAGTCGTTGTCGTCGACGCCGCTGTCTACTTATGTATATAGTATCTTTAGGTAGTTCTGTTTCTGCTTCTAATGAGTGCGCCAAAAACAAAAAAAAAACAAAAATGTACAAATTGATTGGCAATGTTTTGTTTTGTCATAGACGCTCTTATGGTTGTTGTTTTCGTCATTATCGTTCCAGATCTGTTGTTGTGGATCTGTTCATTAGCCGTAACGCTGCTGCGCGTGGGTGCCACCACGCAAGACCTTCGCCTTACCGTATTTGGTACAGCACCGAAAGCCTTGCATGTATAGCATTTCGGTATAGCAGAAGATTTAAGAACCATGGCATGACGATGTGGCAACATGGTCAGCGATTGCTGATAGCCGAAAACTAAGTTTTTTCAATGTTCTACTTACCACGACGCGCAAGCGCATGCGCAGGCATGATCTGCATTTGTGTGTAGCCACGTCCAGTGCTGGTATCCAATATGGTCATAACCTCATCCGGACTGTAGGCAGCATGCTCGATCATATTGTCATCGATGGATAGCACCTGATCGCCAACTGATAAGGCACCACAGCTGTGGGAATATAATGTAAAGTAGAAGAGTTTTTGTTAGAGTTTAAGACGATCTATGAGGTCTTCTTCTTAGCCGTGGGTTAGACTGAAACGTTATTTATACATATAAAGCAGACTCTTCTAAAGACTCCTGCGATTCTTCTGTTCAACAGACGTTGGTTTTTTAGGAACAAACTATTATGTCTTAATTTCTTTCACAGTGAACCTATGGTAACTGAATTGTTCCTAATATAAAAATTGTAATTCATTCTTCCAAAGGAACTTGTCCTATATTAGGTAACCACCCTTCATGCTAGGAAATACATTTTTACTACCTCAACCTTCAATTCTCAAAATTGCCCCAAAATGGACTTCATGCTCATTTTTGGTTCGGATCGTATTTAAGGAGAGTCATAAGGGTGACCAAAAAAACATGAGATCTGATTATAGATAAAATACCTTAAAATAGATTTTTATGGTATGTATGATCAAAAAGATTTAAGGCAAAGTCTTAGGGATTAATTTCTTTCTTTTATAGGAGATTCTTAGTGCTCCAGGAATTTTTCTTGATTTCTCTAAAGACCCATATAAGCTTCCCAACTACATCTTGTCTTAAGGATTGCTGTTAATCTGTTTTCTAGAATCCCTAGGATCTACAAAAACTCAGAGATTGATTTTTGCTTACCGATCTGCAATACTGGCAGGCAATATGCTCGCAATATATATGCCTGCCGGCGTCACTTCATCCACTTTGTCAGGCATTGCGGAAATGGCAGTCGTATAATTGCACAAAACTAGACCCAATTTATCGTTCATGGGTCGCTCGATCTCAATGAGCAGCGGTCCCATCGAAAACTCCACGCTTTGCACAACTGAAACATCATATTCGATGGTTAG
Source organism: Chymomyza fuscimana (assembly GCA_949987675.1). Taxonomy (NCBI): domain Eukaryota; kingdom Metazoa; phylum Arthropoda; class Insecta; order Diptera; family Drosophilidae; genus Chymomyza; species Chymomyza fuscimana. The sequence goes on along the minus strand of OX465090.1, from coordinate 36,009,856 downwards.
ATTGGTGTAGCCGGAAACATGGCCACCACATTTAATGATTTGCTGTGCCTCCGCCAACGTCTTGCCAATAAGCGAGACCTGAAAAAAGCATCAAAATTGGAGCATGTCGGAAATGGAAATCAAACGGATACATCATGCATATAGCATGCAACGGAAGTTAGACCCAACCAGGGGTGGCGGCGGGTGGCAAAAGCAGGTGCAGTGTATCAATGGAGAAAACTTACATTATCGACGCGCAACAATCGATCGCCTGGTTTGATACGCCCCGTCTTATAGACAGGGCCGTGCGGACGCACGTGTGTAACAATCAGCGGGTAATCCGCGCCACCGCGCAGCGTCAAACCCAGGCAGCCGCTCTCCCGCTCCACGGTGATCTGCGCCAGTTTCGAGGTAACACAGAGACTATTTTGGGAAACTGCTGCAACATAAAATAAAAGTATAAATGTATGTGCTTGTACAAGATGCGTCTTCCGGAGTATACATATATGTAGGTGGTATAGACGTGCACTGATTTTGACTTACTGTACTCGGGCAGTGAATATTCAATCTCCACTATGGCGGGGCTAGCATCGGCCGCACCATTGGCGCACAGCAGGCTCATGATCTTTTGATTGCTTAGACCTATCGTTGAGATGCCATCAATCTGATGCAGTCGATCACCCGGCGCCAACAAATCGGCTGCATGACCCACTGGGCTCAAAGCGCCAATAACAGGTGGATAGGATAGATCATTGCGTTCTGTTTTTGGAGAAATGAAGACAGCCGATAATTTATTGCTTTCAATCCATCAATTATTTAGGTTTTTGTGTTAGTAAAAATGTATAGAAGTTTGAGTTGGCCTTATAAATGGGGTTTCCAAGAGAAGTGAAGAAACTTTTTGGTTAAACTAATTACTATTGCGTTATCTTTACGTTTCCAGACTCGAAATCCACTCCCGTGGTTCCGCCACTGTACATACATAGTTGTGCCAGATGTTCCTTGACTTTCAGCTCAACAATAATTCGTTCGTCTGTCTCTTAACTAAATGTTGTCGATCTTTTTTTCGAGTGGATAGACGAACTGACCCGTTTATTGACTAGAAAAGTGGCAGGATGTGTAACTGTGACGTCACTGTGTTTCGACGTAATGACTATTTTGCTGTGGTTGGAAAAGATGACAGATTTTCAACTGATTCATTGCAAATCTGTTCTGTACCCTTTGTGATTTTTAGCAACTAGGGATCTAAGATATCTGCGAACAAGTCAAGGTAGCTCATGATGTGAACCCTAGCCTAAGCGGTTTATGCAAATCCCAAAACAAATCCTTGGCAATTATAAAAAAAAGAAGCAAGAAAAAAAGAAGAAATACATAATATCTCTTCCATGTAGAACCTGACAAGGTTTCCATCACGGCCAGTCTGTATCCATTTACTCATCTACTGCCTGCCAATCACAGCTGCCAGCACATCAATGGCGACCACATTAACTGGAACATAGTTTTGTTTTTTTTTTTTTTGTTTTCGTTATGACGTCGAGAGTCGGAGACAAGTGGAAACTTGTCTAAAATATTGTATGGTTCTTAGTTTGTATTTCCGCCTTTGTATTTGACGCCTAACGCAGCTCTGTCAACGACTCGTCAGAAGACACAGGCCAAAACAGCTGTACCTTCGCCCCCACTACGCCCCTGACTATGCCGCTGTTGGTCTTTAGTTTTTCGCCAAAAACTAAATAAATAAATACTTAAAGAGAAAAAAATTGGAAGGCAGGAAAAAAAAAAATAACAGACGACTGTTTTTGTCGTGCTTTTTATTTTATTTGTGGATTTCGTAGCTTTACTTTAGTATGAGAAAGCAAAGGGGAGCCGCAAGAAAGACAACAAACCAATGAAGGCAGTGACGTATTCAGGGGTATCGCTGCTGAGGTTACGTATACCCCCAAAATATCAAAGTTGCTCGCAAATTTCAAACATGTTTAATAAGTTCAGCCTTTTGGGCAGCCGCCCTAAAAATGTTTGCTGCTTCCGCCCCTGCATGCATGGGTGGCATGTTGCCAGCAAAATGGCATGGCATTATTAGAAGGCGGCGGTGGCAAAGTTGACGTTAACGTTGGCGTCGTCGTTGCCGCTTGATGACAAAACGCTGCAGAGGCGTCGAGTTTGCTTACGTCAGACAAACAAGACAAGTCGAAGATTGCCCAGAGAACTCCATCATGCGCTATCCTGCCTGGCACTACTGGACTAGCTCTAGACATTGGAACAAGCCATGCCGCGGTCTTAGTCTTAGCATTGTTAATGACAATTGTGATTACAGTCATAGTGCCATCGATGCACAACAACGCCCAGCCGTTGGGGCTCTTCTTGTCAAGAACCCGGGAGCAGGCATGCAACATGTCGAGATTAGTCAAAAATGAAATACATGCATAATAAAAAATACAAAAATTGTAAGGAAAAATATGCAAGCGCAGACGAAATATATATTATTATTATGTCTGGTCGACGACTGACTGGCCCGCCGTGCTATATGTAGTATGTACTACCAAAAGACTATATATTTTTGGGTGGGAGGTTTGAACGATGATTTATTTTGACCGTCGCGACGTTGTTGTTGTTCTCGTTGTGTTTATCGATGCGTCCCGCATTCAAATTGTCTCGTCCCACTTTGTCATTCAAACCAAACCGCAGACTACGAGGGTTGTCTTTTATATTTTTGGGAAACATTGCAAAGTTGAATTTTTTTAGACCCCAAAAATTTAGGCATGGAGTGAGATTTAGGCATTCCTGAACATTGTACTAACATGGTCAGCTTAAATCTGACATCTGCTTCTTTGAATTTTTTTTCTAGCCGAAATACGACGTGTTTCTTGAAGGTCGTCCAATATCAGTAGTTTTAGCAAAAATGATCAAAGCTGTGCTAAAGCGTTTGAGGCATCCCAAGAAGTTTTGCTCGCGTTGGATATCGTAAAAGAAATGTTGGCTTTATTTTTTTTTTAAAGTACAGTTTCCTAAAAAAATATGGTATTTTTAAATTTGTAAACAGCTGTTGTTACTGCTGGCGCCATCTTACGTACATGAATTTCCTTGAAAATTTTTTTTTTAAGATAAAAATTAAAAAACTAACATTCTACAAAGGATTTTTGATTTATTGCAGGTTACCTTTAACACAAAAATTTAAATAAAATTAGCCATGTAGCCATGTCAAAAACTTTTAATTTTTGTATGTATTAGATCTTAATACGTTGCACTGTGGGCCCAGATTTTCATATTTTGGCCAAAACCCTGTCATTTCCATAATAATTTTTTTAGAGTGATGAAATTTTGCACACTTGTTCCTAAAGGACTGAACTATTTTTCTGGGAAGATTGAGTTTTCTCAGAGGTTTTTTTTTTAAGATATAGATAATGCAGACCAAAATTGTTCAAAATTAAAAAAAAAAAAAAAATAAATAAAAATGTTTAACTGAATTAAAAAAAAAACAACAGTTGATTGGAATTGAAGCATATTTCACACAGAGATAGATATGAGCTCCACATACATCGAAAAATATCCTATACCAAAAATATTAATTTGTCTTGGAGTTATAGCCCCAAACAGTTTTAGCTTTCCTAGCAAATTACGAAAGACGACATTACCAATCCATCTAGTTTTTAGCTGTTATAATTTTTTTTTGCATGTTCTTTTAATTTCCGAAAAAAATTTTCAAAAATCCATATTTAAATTTTTAAGTTTTTTCGTCAAAATTTATAATTTTTACATTTTTTAATTTGCATCGTTTTAAGTATGCTATAAAATTTTCAAATTGTACATTTCGTTTACATTTAAGTACAACTTTTGAAAAAACGGTTATTAAAATGGTTATTATGAAATTCAAAAAATAGTAAAATTTTCTGGGGGACATTTATTAAAATTCAACTTTTAGATACAAAATTCAATTTCCGAAAATCGGGAGGAATTACATTTTGTTGTAAAACATGTTAAGAAATTTATAAAAATGTTTTCGATCAAATATCGAGTGGTAGTCGGAGGTACCCTTAAAGCAAAGCAGCCAAATGATAAAAAAACCAAAAAAATCTTTTTAACTACTCGAATATATTTAAAACTGAAATGTTTTTAAGCTCAGTTTTATTTTTTTTCTGAAGTAATACCTTTAAATAATAAAGTAAATAAAGATTTCGTAGCTACATGTATCATGGTAAATGCAGGTTTATATTTCTGCAAATTATCGCGAAAGGTCAAAAAATACAAAATGTCTACTTTGATGGCTAATTACTTAAAAACCACTAATTATAATTTAATAATTTTTTCTGCACAGGATACCTTAATATGTGTAAAATCATATTGAAATATCATTTTGTCCAAATTTTGACTTTCATCTGGAGGACTTTTGGCCAAAATCTGGACACGCGAGCCTATTGTGGTTTGGTGCAAATAAAAAGTTTTGCAGAACTTTTTTTATACGCAAACATCGAATATACCCTTTGAAACCATCCTGACTAGATTGAAAGCTAGCTTAAAAATTTGTACTAAAAAATCATTGCTAAATTTTGAGACAAAGAATATGTGTGGGATAGTGTGGGAGAAAACATGTTAAATCGATTGCGTGGGTCGGGGAGTCGTAAAAAAAAAGTAGATGTGGTTTTCTTTGTTAGGGTCACATGAGGCTAATTGTGGTCTCTAAGTTCTAGGTGTTCATACAGACAGACAGACGGTATGTATTGGTATAGAGAGCTTCCTTCTGCCTGTATGATCAATAAACTCTTTTCGCTGTAGCATGTTCTCTTATTTCGAAACATAATGCGCAACCCTCGTATAAAGTTATAGCCATTGCTTGACTATATTAATACCCTGTAATTTATAGTATTTACTCTTAATGCAAATGAGCACTAAGTTGATTAGAAAACTCCACCTCTTGCATTCAAGATGCAGATAAATTAGAGCAAGCATGCATTCATTCAAAACTGGAACAACAAATTAATATTTAAATAACATGCCAGCCATTATGTACATATAGTTTGTATATATCTACATTATATATCTATATGCTATGTGTGCAGTTTATTTCGGCCAAACAAGATTTTGATATGATAAATCAATCATGTGCTACAACTTTCTTGGCTGCACATGTTTCTGTTAAAACATTTTTCCAGTTTGACAAAAATAAAAATATAAAGCAGAAAATTTAGTTTTTGCCAGAGCGTTACCTATTTGAAAAAAATAATAAATTTTTTTTGAACATGAATTTTAGCCTTGGCCCAAGGGAAACTGCACGCAAACATGCTTTTGTTAGGAAGTGTTACCTTGAATATATAAACTTATTGAGAGCTTTGAAGGTCAATATCTTGTATCCCAAACGAATGTAATTTAAAGCAGTCTTTATGATTGCTTTTCGGAACAATAAGGGACAAAGAATAGGACACCAGCCCGTCCACATCTATCAAAAATTTCAAGGAGTTGAAATTGAAACTCGTTCTCTCCTTCTGACAGGAAAGCAGTCTTTAAGATCTTTGGAGCTCTACGTCGATATTGAAATAGCACGGAGTATTAAAACGAGAGCCCCCGCTGGTTCGAACATGTGATATTATATAGCACCCACAAACTCTAAGACGGCAAAGAAATAGCGTATTCTAAATTTCTAAAAAAATTTCTCGAAAACGAGAATATCAGTGGGAAAAGTACGTAATGCCTAAAGTAAAAGCTGCTTTTATTTTAAGAACGCCAGAAAGAGATTTTCTTTTTAAGAACGTTCAACTTTTGGTTATATGGAAATATTTTCAATCTTATCTACTTATTTGACATCATTGATGAATATTTTTTTAAAAAACAAAAAACTGTTTGGAAACGAGCATATAACATAAATATACTTAAAAAAATAATTTTACCGTGTAAAAGTAAAAGTCTTGCCATGACGTGAGTATCCCAAAAATCCAATCTAAACGCATATCGAATTTAATTGCTTGATTACTTTGGTAATTTTAACTACTTCAACATTTGATAATGTTCCCTTATGATAACAGCCGCACAATTAGACCCCTAGAACCAGGATACAAATTTATACACAAAAAACATAATTATCAAGTGAGGCAGCAGTGAGACATCAATGTTAATCCCATATGACAGCTGTCAGAAATCAAAGATGTGCTTAAAATTTTAACTAGAAAATTGAGTAAGCGCGAACGGGTGCAATGTGCGGGTCGTTGAATGGGGTGCTCCCAAAACTCTGCATCGCCTCATCGGAATGTCAATTTCGGCATTATTTCTGACGGTGCCATCATATCGATATATGTTTTCAGTTTTTCACCAATTCCATGTTGAGATTTCGGGCATTTTTATGGTTTCGAGTGAAAAAGGGGCCAACTGGTCGCTAGAACTGGCAAATGCTTAGCCAAATTGGGTAACAAGCTCTTAAGTGCCAGCGCTTCAGCTAATGGCTATAGAGGGTGATGCTGCTTGCGCTATATTGGGTGTGATGCAGTTGTGAATTGTAAATGTCTAGCCAAGTGCGGGGTGCTCGAAAAATAGACACTTGAAACACATTAGCATGCACTTTGGCCTCACTTACATTTATGGTTAGTCTAATGCTTACGTAGTTTGTGTATGCTTACCTGCGAATGTGATAGCCAAGTTGAGAGCATTACGTGGCAATGTTATTGTGGCATACGTTGTGCCACGTTCCGGTGCCAGACCAGAGTCTTCGGACTGTGCGGGACTCATAGCGCGGTCAACTGAAATCAAATAAGATAAAACAAGTGAATTGCCGGAAAAAAATATAGCGCGGAAAATCAACATCAAAGGTGCAGACAAAGCACGACAGCGTTCAATGACCGTGCGCCAGCTAGTACGTCATAATTTCGCCAAAGGGAAGCCTTTTGCAATTCTTAATTTATTCATCAACACTGCAGCCCAAAAAGAAAAGCGTTCATAGATCAAAGAGGCCAACAGAATACTAGCAGTGAGATGACAACAAAGTTGACGCTATGGATGATCGCAATAATGGTGATGGCAGTACAACTGGGACTGAATTAATCGGTATATCAGCTCTATACGATGTGCGCTTTAAAGGGCTCACGCTCTTAATGCAACTTACGCTTACGGTTCTCAGCTCACGTGAAAAGTTGCAGAGAGGTGCTCTTAATAGACTTGAGCGAAAAGAGCGAAGCCGCATCCAGCTCATTTCGGCACTGATAAAAGAAAGAAAGATTACGATTTTTGGTCATACAATCGTGAGGAAATGGTCACGAAAGTAGCGCCAGATTTTTTTATTTTTGCACGAACAAATGTTGACGCTATGCATGATCGCAATAATGATAATGGTGATGGCAGTACAACTGGGACTGAATTCATCGGTATATCAGCTCTATACGATGTGCGCTTTAAAGGGCTCACGCTCTTAATGCAACTTACGCTTACGGTTCTCAGCTCACTTGAAAAGTTGCAGAGAGGTGCTCTTAATAGACTTGAGCGAAAAGAGCGAGCCGCATTCGCATTTCGGCACTGATAAAAGAAAGAAAGTTTACGATTTTTGGTCATACAATCGTGAGTAAATGGTCACGAAAGTAGCGCCAGATTTTTTTATTTTTGCACGAAAAAATGTTGACACTATGCATGATCGCAATAATGATAATGGTGATGGCAGTACAACTGGGACTGAATTCATCGGTATATCAGCTCTATACGATGTGCGCTTTAAAGGGCTCACGCTCTTAATGCAACCTATGCTTACGGTTCTCAGCTCACGTGAAGAGTTGCAGATAGGTGCTCTTAATAGACTTGAGCGAAAAGAGCGAAGCCGCATTCGCATTTCGGCACTGATAAAAGAAAGAAAGATTAAGATTTTTGGCCATACAATCGTGAGTAAATGGTCACGAAAGTAGCGCCAGATTTTTTTATTTTTGCACGAAAAAATGTTGACGCTATGCATGATCGCAATAATGATAATGGTGATGGCAGTACAACTGGGACTGAATTAATCGGTATATCAGCTCTATACGATGTGCGCTTTAAAGGGCTCACGCTCTTAATGCAACTTACGCTTACGGTTCTCAGCTCACTTGAAAAGTTGCAGAGAGGTGCTCTTAATAGACTTGAGCGAAAAGAGCGAAGCCGCATTCGCATTTCGGCACTGATAAAAGAAAGAAAGTTTACGATTTTTGGTCATACAATCGTGAGTAAATGGTCACGAAAGTAGCGCCAGATTTTTTTATTTTTGCACGAAAAAATGTTGACGCTATGCATGATCGCAATAATGATAATGGTGATGGCAGTACAACTGGGACTGAATTCGTCGGTATATCAGCTCTATATGATGTGCGCTTTAAAGGGCTCACGCTCTTAATGCAACCTACGCTTACGGTTCTCAGCTCTTAATAGACTTGAGCGAAAAGAGCGGAGCCGCATTCAGCTCATTTCGGCACTGATAAAAGAAAGAAAGATTAAGATATTTGGTCATACAATCGTGAGTAAATGGTCACGAAAGTAGCGCCAGATTTTTTTGTTGTCAGTTTAAAAATTACGTACTTGAAGTAATATTTTTGCAAATGTTGATTCATAAAAATCAGAAAAAGATTCTTCAAGCTTGAAATAAATAGGGAAATAGTCTAAAATATTAAACTTAGGCTTAATTTCGGTTTTTAAAAAATTTGTAAATTAGATATTGATATTAAAATAAAGCACTGCTTTTAAGAGCATATCTTAGTGAGGATATGACAAAAAAATATATGAGATTACAAAAAGACTGGAAAACTTTTAAAATTGTAACCCGAATCGTATTTTCAGATATTAAAATATCTTGAAGTAAAATTTAACTAAAATTTTTTTTTTTTTTTCACTTAATTAAAGACTTTTAATCTTATTGCGAAAATCTTAGTCTTAGGTCTTAGTTGCTTAGGTAAGAAAATTTATTTTACTAAAAAATCTTAGTTTAAGAATTTTTTTTAATTTTTATTTTAGACTTTTAAGATAATTTTACGAATTTTTGGTCTTGGTTGAAAAGTATGAAATTTAAGAAGGTTAAAAATTTCAATTTTAGTTGATTTATTTTTATTTTTTTAAGGACTTAATAATATGAAATCTTTAAAGTCTGAAAATTGTAAAAATGAGCTACGAATTTTGGGTCTTAATTTGAGAAAATTTAGTCATACTATTGGAATTTTTTGTCTTGTTTAAAGTTTGACAATTTTCATACCCTGTACCAAAGATACAAAGGTTTAATAAGTTCGTGCAAATGTATGTAACGCTTGTAAGACCTCATATAGTATATATATTCTTGATCATCATCAAGACGCAAATCTGGCCATGTCTGTCTATACGTTTGAACAAAAGGATGTCGGAAACTATAAGAGCCAAATTAAAACCCCTTTGCCGAGAAGTGCACCAACGGTGCTACAATGTATTTAAGAGTCGGGCAGGCACGACTGTAGCATTCTCAAATTCTTAAAAATTAAGGAAATTTCTGTAGATATCCCGAAATGAATATAAACGGCCTTGGTGTGTGAATCACGCAGGTGGCAGAGCCCCCTAGTTTCTCTTAATAAAATAATTTTAATTTTTACTTCAAGATTATTTGGGCTTAGTTTAAGAAATAAAATAATGCATACGAAAATCTTCATTAAAGATATTATTTTCTAGCAGCGTAAGGATTTTCTATCACTTCGGTTGGAGCTGATTAAGATTTGTACGAAGCACCTACCAATTTATTCGACAGGTGTTCTTTGTATGCGCAGTCCAGTTGGTGGGCAACTCATTAAAGATACAATTGTTGGACCCTGTGTCCATGACCAATTTGGATCAGTCGGAGTAGTGCCTGAGATACACAAAAATCTTATTATCTGCTCCAACTTTATCATGCATGCTTTAAGGATTGGAGACCTTCCCTTGGAAAATGCTTTTGTTTATAGGATGTGTCTAGGTATATACCAGATTTTGTGGCTGCAACTTGTATGCTAGATCTGTAATTGAGACATTCTGGCCTTTTGAAGTTTTCTTTCGAAGTGCGGAAATTTTTCTAACCAAGAGTATAGGATCTATAGGAAGTATTAAAAGGGTTCAACGCGGATAAATAAATGTTTGAAAAAATGCAACTGTGTCTGGTAACCTCTATTTTAAATTATGGGCATACAGTATATAATACTTTTATGATACAAGACCCTCGGTATTTCCGTATAACTCTTAAAAATCTCGCACTAAATTCCTCGCCAGGAATGATGAGTCAAAAATTTTTTCCAGCTAAATTCTTCAATTTATGTGGTGACGACCTTCAAAAAAATCGCATTTCATAAAACAACAAAATTAACTGTCGTTTTTCAATTAAAATTCCAAAAGCGAATCTCTTGTACAATTAAAAAATAAACCAATTAATCTTTATAAGTTTCATATTTTCTGAAGTAAGTTCATGAAAAAACAAGAATCTGCGCCCAAACAGATGGCGCATAACTTGCCACAAATTGTTGTTGTTGTTGCTACTGTGGCATTTCCATATATAAATATATATATTATATTAAGAAATCAAATTACTTGAATCGTTTGAAAGAAACCAGCAAAATAAACTGTATAAAAACTTTTGAAATCTAAATCTACAAAATCTCCAACGATTGCCAAATTATGCAAACAAAAGGAATCAAGTGGTTGCTATTTACCCATCTGGATTATACAATTGAATTGTTTGGAATTTCGCATTTCAAGATACGTACTATATACAAATCCAAATGGGTATAAAAATGTTTACTTGAGTTTTGTGGACGCTCTTGTAAAGAACGTGAAATAAAAAAATAAAGGTAAATAAATTGAGCAAAATGTTTCCATATAGTGAAGATTTAAGTAGCTGATAATTACAGAGCATTTAGGTAAAGCATAATAATGTTCTAAGCGAGATGATGGATTTATGAGAGCTCAATTGATCTCTAGAAAAATAAGCATGGGCACTCTGGTGAATGGAGCTAAAAAACCCAGGATTTTGCTTAAGGATTATCTATTATGAAAGAATGGTGCATTACATTTTCTTCAAAGTATTGCCCATGACTACCAAATCGTTTTTATCATCTGCTAGTGGCGCCATCTTGTGTCACAAGGGCGAAAACTTTGGTTAACTCCTTCTAGTACGCCATTTCGCCGACAAATTAAAGATTATTATTGAATAAAGAATCTTCTATACATAATTTTGCTGTAACTTCACGGCACTAAGAACAAAAGATCTATTTAGGAATAAAAGTTTTTTTGACTTAAGGGCAGTACGCAGCATGAAAGAAAGCACGAGACAAAACAAAACTTCATATATAAAAAAAAAACTATATCAAAATTTTTAGCGCCAAGATTTCTTTTTGGTATGCAGCCTTGGAAGCAAACAGTGTTGCACAATTTTTTTTTATTTTGGCAATTTACGCTAGATGACGCTAGCAGTAACAAGAGCCATTGAACGGAAGACTTAAAAAATTGGCTTAACTGTCACTCCTGTCATATTTTTCGTGGTTTGTTTTTTCGAATTACAAAATCATTGTAAAAGCAACAAATAACAAAATTTAAAAAACAGAACCCAAACACGTTAAAAATGTTGAAAAACTCTTTAAGCTATTTTTAAAAAATGACAAAAAACTTTGGTAAAGTCTGCATCGCTTAGTATTTTGTAAAATGAGGTTATGGAATTACCGACATCTTTCGAAATTGTTAATTTTTTCAAAAAAAAAAATACAATACAGTCTAAAAAATGAACTTTATATACATTTTTATCTTAAACTTTTCGATCTTTTCTCTTTTAATCTCAAAAGACAATTTGTGTTACATTGACATTGAACTCTTCTAAAAATTTTACGTTCATGATTTTTTAGAGCAGCTATACTGTGACCCTAACCAAGCTGTGCTACCTAGAGCTACCCCGAAGGTTCAATTCCCGAACTAAACTTAATTATATGGGATGGCCAAAGAAGAATGTAATTTTTTGGGCTAAGGTGTCACAATTAGTAAGTATGTGTTAGGAGCATTCCCTCTTAATCGCTCAGAAACTACAGTTGAAAGAATCCGTCATGATCATCTTGCTTAGGGTATCCTGAGTACTGTAGATAGTCCACTTATTTTGCTAAGAAAATTCTTGCTCGATTAGAAGATTTGCTTCAAAGTGTTTAATCCTTGTCCGGTCGTCAGCCAGCCGTGCGGTTCTAGTCTAATTCGCGTCTGGGTCTCTCCTTCTCACGTAGTAGCTGTTTGGTGTGGTGTCTGCCAATACCACAAAATTGCTTAGATTCTATTAGTGTTTTCCAGATATCAGTTCTAAGTAGATTTTAGCATTTTTTTTTTGGGGAAAATTGGTACCTATTATTATTTGTATGAAAAAAGATACGACGTCGAAGATGACGGAACACGGTTACCAAAAAAAATTGTTCCCGCCTATATACATATTGAAATGCAAATGTTGTGTACCAATTCTTTAGGCAGGCAATATTATATACTTTATCCTTAGACTAATGTTGCAATACTTGCCGATCTGCTTTGTACCATGCGGCGTATGCGCAATTGCGGCCTGGCCTTTGTGTTGTGTGCGTAAAGTCACTATGATTCAGCATGAAAAGAATACAGATACATAGATACAGACGCATACATACATACTTACGCACCAAGCAACTTTGACGTAAATAAACGTCACTGCCGCTGCCGCTGCCGCTGCCGCTGCCGCAGTCGGCGTCGCTGCTTTAGCAACTTTTATTTTCGAACGCTTCAATGGCGCATAAAGTTTTTCTTAATGCCTGCCCGAGTATGAAAAACAAAAACAATAATTAGGCAAAAGAAAAACTACACAACAACAACAACAACCACAAGAGCAAGAAGAAGTGCCCGCAAACATAAAAAAAAATAAATAAAATTGAAAAAAAAAAAAACTAACAAAAATTTTCACGTTTCGCTTCATTTGCGTAGCACAAACATCTTGCAGATACTTTTTGGCTTGCCGGTGTTTTCTTTTCGGTTGACGTTTGCGCTACATTTGCATTCACAGCCGGAGCCACAAGGCTGGGGGCCGTGAAGCACACCTGGGGGGGGGTGTGAGAGGAACTGAGGCCAGCTCTGATTTAGCTTGTAATTTATTTTTATTTAATTTGTTTTCTACGTTTTATATATTCGATTTCGTTACGTTTTCGGTTTGCGGCTGCTCGCAAAAGGTGCGCCAATTTTTTAATGCCACTTTTGGTACACCTTTCGTTTTGGCACCGCTCTGTGTATCTGTATCTGTAACGTTTTTTTTTTTTTTGTTTTTTTTGCGCGCCACTTTAAGAAATCGCTTTGAAGTTTTCACATTTATGTATTTACTTGGTTGTATTTTTGTTCCGAGGGGGGCTGTTTATTTGAATACATCTTTGCTTCTGTTTTATTTTTGCTATTTTTATAAAAAAAATTTCATTTTGATTTTCACCAGCACGCACTATGACGACAACAACAACAACAACAGCGACTACAAAAACAGAGACACCAAATAGAAACCTTGCCGGCGGCGCTACAAGTTTTTTGACATAATTCATTAGGCCCGCTGGCTGAGGCTGCCAAGCGGAAATTATATGTACGATACGTTTTCATAAATAAATACTACTATATAAAACGCATTGAAAAATGGAAGCATGCTCGACCAGGTGATGCTCTCTACAATGAAATGTTAAGTACTCTAATTGCGACTTATTGGTATTATGTCGCACTTACACTAGCGCCTCAAGGCAGCTGAACATCTGTTTTTGTTAGGTTATGGTCTGTGAAAAAAATACGAATTCCAAAGAGTGTCCGGAAATTGTAAAACTATGTGACAGCATTTGCTATAAAGCCTCATTTGAGAACTGTGTTACGTCACAAATTTCTTCTGAGGTTTAGTAAGCGCTGAAGTGCTTGACTCAAAGATCGATTCGAAGAAGCTCTGAATGAAAAGTTTTTGTTTCGAGCCAAATTAAAAGTAACCATTTATTAATACCAATGATTGCATATAAGCGATTAAAAAAATTAAAGCGAAAAAATTGTTTTAAACAAATAAAATATGAAATAATAGTAAAAAACCAAATTTTATATAAAATTTACAAAATAACTCTAATTTTTAAAACTTTTCTAATAACAATCGAGAATGAAAATTATTTGTCAATTTTTATTTTTTTTTAAATAAAAATAAAAGTTATTCCAAAATTCTTAATTTTTAAATTTAAAAATGAAATCTAGTTTTTCAAATTGATAATGAAAATCATATGTCAAATAATTTTTACCAATTTGTATTTATAAACAAATTAATTAATTACAACTTTTAAATTGAAAATAAAAAATTAAAATTATTTTCGGCCCATTCTAAAAAATAAAGTTTTATAGTACCATTTTTTGCAGTGTATTTCTAAAATTTCTAAAATACAAAAAAGTCAAACATACTCATCAAATGAATATACCCATTTAATACATAAATGATCAGAGTGTCTAAATAAAAAATACCTAGCAAAAACTTAAATTGAGCAAAGCATGGAGAAAAATTAAAAGAACTCATAAAATAAGAAACTAATGTGTTATAAAATTTATTAAATATGCTTAAGTTTAACTTAATTTACGCGATTTTTGGCCAGAACTGTTAACAGGGCTCTTTTGCTCTTTGACAAAACGCTGCCAAATGAGCAGTCTTGAAGAAAATTTATAAATTTATGAGTCTTAAAAATATGATAAATAAAAAAAGATTATTTGATATATCAAATTGCGTCTGGAGAAATGGGTCAATGAGTCTATATATATATGTTTATAATGATTGGACTCTAAAAAAGCACCAAAATATTTGTTTAATTTAACTTGACATGGATGGAATTAAAAATTTGTTGGAACAACATTTTTTTTTTTTAGGTCTATGCCAGGCTTTCTGGGCTTTTCAGGATTACTTTTTGGTATGCGCTGGAACTTAACTTATATGCAGGCCAAGAACCTCGAAATGCCACTCTGATACTTATCTGTATCGTTGAAAAATACATAAAGCAGTCGAGCTTGGAGGATTTTTTATATTTTATATAATACCATGTTAGTTTTAACTTTTTAATATATTTTGTTCCAAAAATTTGAATTATTAATGTGCTTGTGAAAGCATAAAACTTTAATATAAATACATGTATGTGTATCACGAGTCCTTTACGTGTCTGTCACGTGCCTATTACGGGTCTCTCACATATCTATCACAGGTCCATCACGATTTTATATAATAGCGATATATAAGTGCTTCACATGTCTGTCAAGTGTCTATTACATGTCTATCATGCGTTTATATAATAGCGATACATTACTGCGTGACACGACAGAGACACGAGACAACTGCAACACCAGTGAAGCCAACTACTGGCCATAAAAACAGGGAAAATCGAGCAGAAAAAAAGGGGAAAACAGGATATAAAAAAAAAAGGCAGAGAAAAACTAGACAAATAGTTTTTTCTTAAATGTATTTTCTTGAATTTAAAAAATTAGTCTAAGATAATATCATAATCCTGGGTATGTGCTTTTTTAAAGTAAAATTAATTTTTTTTTAGAAATTTGATAAAAATCAAAAATTTTATATAAACGTTTAAATAATGACCAAAGCGTGAATGTGAAGAAACAAGTTCCAAAAATTAAAAATGAGTAAATTATAATAAATGCATATCTACAATTTATTATAATCGGTGAAAATAAGTGAAACGGAAAATTTTTCCCCCGACCTTCTCCGATTTTGATGATTTTTACAGATTTGGTAGAGCTACTCGCCAATAGTAAACACGTCAAATTTTATTGCAAAATTCCGATTATTTACCAAGTTATCGATAACTGAAAGTTGGGTTTTTCGTTTTTAGACTATTCATTGACAAGCCATATCTTCTAAACATATAAAGATATTGACGCAAAAAAATAATAATTCTATTTAAAGATTTTTATTTTAATTTTTTAACATTTTTAGTTTTTAATTTTAAAATTCAAAAGTGATCTGCCACTTTTAAAAAAAAAGTGTTAATGTCATTTTATGCGTGTAAGTTCACTGCGAAAAACCAAAAAAATAAAAAGTTTGTAACTCCTAGAATTGTAGAAGTTATGCTTATTTTAGTGATGGCACCTCGCATGCTCATCATAGTAAACAGTACCTCGAAAAATGAC
The DNA here is from genome assembly GCA_949987675.1 of Chymomyza fuscimana. Taxonomy (NCBI): domain Eukaryota; kingdom Metazoa; phylum Arthropoda; class Insecta; order Diptera; family Drosophilidae; genus Chymomyza; species Chymomyza fuscimana. Next base: position 35,993,785 of record OX465090.1, on the reverse strand, counting down.
AAAAACGCATAACTCCTCGGAATTGAAAGATAAAATAAAATACAATTTGACGTGGTTACTATTGGCTAGTAGCTCTACCAAATCTGTAAAAATCATCAAAATTGGAGAGGGTCGGGGGAAAAATTGTCCGTTTCACTTATTCTCACCGAATATAAAAAATTATTTATTAATTACAACAGGCGATAACTGGAATAAAGGAAGATACTTTTTTTCAATCAAAAAAATTGTCTTCTGCACGCCATTTTAATATGGAAATAAATAACAAATCTGGAGTTTATTTTTCACTGTAAATTCGTATTATTACCCGAACTCGAGTAAAAAAATCTCAAATTAAAGCTGAAAAAATATATTTTTAGATAGGAGATATGTACAGAGACACGACACTGGCACGACACAGACCGACACAGAGGATACCATCCTCCATGGTTACTATTTTTTTCATAACCCAATAATGGAGACCTATTTGGGTGAAAAACATCGGAAGTAATATCGAAAAATTATCAAATTTAGACCTCTGTTGCCTAGAAGCTCCGCTTAAACCCATCCAAGGGCAAATATGTTTGTGCTACAGTCACCAAAATCGGTATCGGTATTTTATAATTTTTTTTTTGTATTTTCTAAATTAATTTTTATACCCTGTACCGTATGGTACAAAGGGTATATTGTGTTTGTGCAAGACGAAAATGTATGTAACGTACAGAAGGAGAAGTCGGAGACCCCCCAAAGTTACCTAAAGTATGATCAGAGTGACTAGAGAAGTCGATATACCCATGTCCGTCTGTCCGCCTAGATCTCAGAGATGGTAAGAGCTAGAGCAACCAAACTTTCAGATAAGATCCCTTATTAATCCATAGGAGACAAGTTTATTTTATTTTTTTGATATCGGGACTACATTATATAGCTCCCATAGGGGTGTTTCAGAGGACCTCGAAAAAAACCAAAAGTTTTAGATGGATAATTCGTTTGTTTATGAAGATATCGTAACCAAATTTGGCACACAATTTTAGAGTTCCCAAGCACTGTACCAAATTTTATTAAAATCGGTTGACTATATCATATAGCTCACATAGGACTAATCGGTCAAAAAAACCTTTTTTGTACAAAATTCGTTTTGTTTCGTTTGTTTGTGAAGATATTGTAACCAAATTTGGCGTTCGGAAGTTTTTTAGAGATCTTCAACACTGTACCAAATTTGATCAAAATCGGTTGACTATATCATATAGCTCCCATAGGGCCAATCGGTCAAAAAAACGTTTTTTGTACAAAATTCGTTGTTTCGTTGTTTGTGAAGATATTGTAACCAAATTTGGCATTCAGAAGTTTTTAGAGATCTTCAACACTGTACCAAATTTTATCAAAATCGGTTGACTATATCATATAGCTCCCATAGGACCAATCGGTCAAAAAATCGTTTTTTGTACAAAATTCGTTGCGTTTCGTTTGTTTGTGAAGATATTATAATCAAATTTGGCATTAAGAAGTTTTTTAGAGTACCCGAGCACTGCGCTGTGGTACAGGGTATCCCAAAGTCGTTCGCGCCCGACTTTAACGTACGCCATCTTTTTGTACTATTTATGTTTTAATTTTAGCATTAAAATGTATTTCCAATTAAGCTAAAAAAAATACTAATCATATTTTTTAAAATCTACTAAGAAATCAAAAAAAAAGTAATAAAAATGTTGGTGTGCCTTAGAAATATGGAAATCTTTTAAAGAAATCTTTCAGAAAATGTTCTACCATAAACAACATATGTCATTTCAACTTATATGCCTAATGTCATAAGCAATTCCTGACAAATTCGCAGAGCCATTTGCAAAGTTCCTTCAAAGAGCATACAGACAACTCTAGAAGCTAAGTAAGTACTTATGTAGTATTTCAAAACTATGTGCTTCCCGCCCCCCCAAGTTACTTCACTAGCTTGTGCAGTTAAAACTATTTTCGTTTTTACTTTGGCTTTTTGGAGATATATAGTTTTTATGAGCATACATTTCTCATATGCAAACAGTATTTGGCATTTGCCATATTGCCAGAGCATGTCCGGAACCGTGACACAAAATTTATTGGCGACAGTTGTGCACAGTTGGCCTGCAAAAGGAAGGCAACGGCGGAAATTGTACCGAAGCGCATCATAAGCGCATAATTTCACTGTACAGTACTGTACTGTCACTTTAGAGCACTTCCTGTGTAATCCTAGCAATTAAACAGATCACTCGCCCAAGTCTTAATAAAGTAGACGGACATTTAGACAGCGCACTTGAAGGCCGCAACCATCCAAGTTCCATAAGTTAGTTGCCACAAATGCAAACATCAAGAGCCAAAGATTGCGCAAGTGCCTGTATAGACTGGCGGCAACAAACATGGCAGCCGCCCCACTGGGCGCACATCGCTGGGGGTCGACCTCTGTCGCTGTCGCTGCCTCAGTCGACGCCACTGCCACTGTTGTTTGTTAGCTGCCATTTACGGTTCATTTAGAGCAAGAAATGCTTAGCAGCGCTTTGCCACATTTACTTTGAAAATAGAAACATCTTTCGAAGGAAATCCAAATAAGCACAAGACTTGGCGTTGGCTTTCTCACGCATGCGATTCAAACAGTAGCTACACTGAAAGAAATAACAGAGCAAGTGCTGGCCAAATTAGGGAGAGGCGCAATTTTTGAATTTTCTTTCAAAGTGTGAGCATGTTATACTGATACTATTTACTTAGAAACCACAATGTAACTGAAATTTTGGATAACTCAAATTTGTGTCTGTATCTGCGCCTGAATCTTTTTGAAATGTTTTTTAAGGAAATCACAAAATTGTAGCGGCCAGTATTATACCTAACCAAATTTTGAAAAGTATATCTTAGGTGACGTCATATAGACTGATCTTTAAAAATTTATTTACGAAAAAAAATTACATTGAAAAGTAATATTTTGGAATTTAGATACAAAAAGTATAAAAGTTTACCAAATTTGAAATATCCTTCGTATATTGTACATTCTTTTTTTTTTAAATAAAGTCCCATATCCCATTTGGGATATTTTTTTTTATATGAAGTTTTGTCATTCCGTTCGAAATATTTCGTGCTGCGTATAGGCCTTAAATCATAAAATACAGGAATTTGTCAAAAGTAATAGGTAATTTGTGTGGTTGTATTACTTTTAAAAATAGACACCAAGTTTTCATTAAGAATTTCCTAATCTTCTCCTGCTATACTCTTGGTAAGGCAATTTCCATATTGCAAAAGTTTAGCTAACAACTACTTTTTTTTGTCAGTGTAGCAAACAATCTAGCTGCTTTTAATTGAATTGTTTGAGAAGACTTGCAACATAGTAGACAATATCTGTTATGTGTTGCATAGATTAGAGTAGAGTGAGAGAGAGATGATAGAGAATACACAGATCACAGCAAAATGAGCAAAATGCAAGACAGTTTGCATGACAGTTGGCTACCCTTTGCAGTTTCAGGTACTCCCCTTAGGCTGTCATTTGCATGCAAATGTTTCCCTAACTGACTGACTGAATGATTGAATGATTGATTGACATTTGGCTTACACACTTTATTTAATTTGACGTCTTGTTATTGTTGTTTAGTTTACTTCACACAAAGATGAAGCTATTTACGCCTTCAAATAGTTAATCTAACAAGAATTGCTGGGTGTGTCCGCTGGCCAAGGAATGAGAGCAACCTTAATGGACATGAACGCACCATGTCACCATGCTGCATTGTTATGTCCATTAAACTTACACATATTAATGGACTAGTACACTGCGAACAACCTTCATGCATTGGGCGTGAAAATATGTCAAAAATTTCACAACGAAATCTATTTAGCCCAAAGACAAGGGGCACAGTAAATGTTGCACGAAGCTGACGCAGTTGCTGACGCTGACGTTGTCGCTGTCGCTGCAGCCAGCTCCAAAGACAGGCGAAGACAACAAGAAAAACCAATTATTGCAAATGAACTCAAGTGTGGTTCCGCAAAAATGTCAACATCTGATAAAGCCGCAACAAAGCGAGCAACTGAGCTGGGGCATGCCACAAAATGGCAGTATACAAAGGGCGGCAGGGGACTAAAGCAGCCGAGGACGAACAACAACTGCAGTGAAGCGCACAAAGGAACGCACTCGAAGTCAACGTGGAAGCTAAAGTGCAACAACACACAACAACAACAAGCCATGAGCTGCGCCAAGCGGCGCTGAACTGATGAAGTAGCGCAAAGCCAAAGGGCGACCCTCGCGTGCAAAAAAGAGAAGCGCCGAGCCTACACTGTCATATGTGGGCAAGGGCGCAAAAGCGGGGGTATGTGTAGCAGCGAAAGGGAGCTGTTGTACCTACATATGTGCCATATGTATATATAAGGGGGTGCCCACAGTTGAAGCAACTGCATTAAGATACTCAAGTATTTAGCAAAACGTTGACATTTATTTGATAAGTGGCATAGGAGTACAATACGAGCATAGGGCTAGAAAGTTTTGGATCTGGAACTAAGCGTTATCATTGTTATCGATATTGGTACAAAAAAAAAAATTAAATAATTGCAATTCAAAAAAGACAAAAGTTTTCGAATTCTTTTACATAACGATTAGAATTTTTTCAATAAAATAATTAGGGGCGTCACTCTTGTATATTTCGTACGCCAATCTACGCCTCTCCTCCGGGACGAATGTGCTGTCCATTAAAATCTATCCTCGTTTTCTCATTCAGGTAGGGCATACCGCTCACCCGTTGACCAACCCATCCCTACACTTGTGGGCTGAATTTCCCAAAATTCTTTCTTAGTGCTCAGTCAGTATATATACATATATACAGATATGAAAAGAGAATGTTAAATTTTTCATATTTTTGGTTCCGGCAAGAATAACCTATAGAAAAACTTTCCTCATCAAGGGATGACGCAAAAAAACTTTTGATGTAATTGGTTCCCAAATTTGGAGAGTAGTGTTTCTACGTTGCAAAAAAAAATACTGGCCCACAGTCCTGTCGACAGGAGGATGGAATGTTTGAATTCGTTACATCCTCAAGTTCAAAAACATTTATTTTTTTCTTTACATTTTTTTTTAATTTAAGGCCCATACGCAGTTCAAAAATTTCCATATGGAAATTATTGCATATTATTTCAGATGGAACCACCACACCTAGTGAAGTAGTGGCGCCATCTAACGTTAAGCATTTAAATTTAAGGCCTATACGCAGTACGAAATATTTCGAACGGAAATTTGGGATATTTTTTTTCATATGATTTTTTTGCGATTCCGTTTGAAATATTTCGTACTGCGTATACCCCTTTAAAAGACAACACTGTTTTGTTTTGTTTTTATCTGCGTCCAGTTGTCAAAAATTTTTAATCGCAATTTTTCGTGACTATTTTTTTTATATGAACTTTTTCATTCCGTTCGTAAATGTTGCATGCTGCGTATGGGCCTTTAACTACTAAATTTTTTTAAGCAATTCAGAAAAATACAATGTGTTTCTACAGCAGCTCAGAAAGATATTGTTGCCAGTATTAAACGAAACGAAATTTTGAAAACAAAACTTCTAAGATGACGTCACATGAACTGACCCTTTAAATTTTGAGATATTATTATTTATGAAAAAATTTGAAAAATAATAGTTCTGAATTTATATAAAAAAGTATAAAAGTTTAACAAACCCGAAAAATTTTTCAAGGTTTTAACTGATTTATAAAAAACGCGAAATAATATAGGGTTTAATGGGGTTATAGGTGCATCTCTTGAAGATTTTTGTGTTTTTTTATCCTCTAGCTTAAAATTATAAACTATTAATCGTCCGTCTGTTTGTATTTTCTGTTTCTTGAAGACCTAAAGTGCTAGAAGCCGGAAATTTTGACACAAGGTGCGTCTTATGGTCTACTTCTTAACTTGTATTCAGTTTTTGATATTGACAACCCTTTACCCATAATAGAATTTTGCATCCGCCTTTGTTAAGCAGCCATATTGAAAGCCATGCCACGAGCCATCTTTTTTTGAAAACCCATTTAAGGTTTAAATTTTGTAGACCAAAATGATCAAATTGAAACCACTTTTGCCTAGAAGCCCCACTAAAAACAAGCTATAGGTAGGTTTCTTGAAGACCTAAAGTGCTAGAAGTCGGATATTTTGACACAAGGTGCGTCTTATGGTCTACTTCTTAACTTGTATTCAGTTTTTGATATTGACACGCCTTTACCCATAATAGAATTTTGCATCCGCCTTTGTTAAGCAGCCATATTGAAAGCCATGCCACGAGCCATCTTTTTTTTAAAACCCATCTAAGGTTTAAATTTTATAGACCAAAATGATCAAATGAATTTATATAAAAAAGTATAAAAGTTTAACAAACCCGAAAAATTTTTCAAGGTTTTAACTGATTTATAAAAAACGCGAAATAATATAGGGTTTAATGGGGTTATAGGTGCATCTCTTGAAGATTTTTGTGTTTTTTTATCCTCTAGCTTAAAATTATAAACTATTAATCGTCCGTCTGTTCGTATTTTCTGTTTCTTGAAGACCTAAAGTGCTAGAAGTCGGATATTTTGACACAAGGTGCGTCTTATGGTCTACTTCTTAACTTGTATTCAGTTTTTGATATTGACAACCCTTTACCCATAATAGAATTTTGCATCCGCCTTTGTTAAGCAGCCATATTGAAAGCCATGCCACGAGCCATCTTTTTTTGAAAACCCATCTAAGGTTTAAATTTTATAGACCAAAATGATCAAATTGAAACCCCTTTTGCCTAGAAGCCCCACTAAAAACAAGCTATAGGTAAATATATTTAAAAAAAAAAAGCTACCGCTACCAAAATGGGTATGTGAACTCATTCAAGATATGATTCAAAATTTATATACCTCAAAACCCAATGACCACTGTAGAAATTCAAGAAAGAAAACTGTATCAGTCGAAGCACGAAGAGTTTGTATAATTAAATTGATCTACTCTACAATTGGATCTCTCCTTTTCGATAAATCTCCCCAAAATAAAAATTCCTACTATTGGGCACTGCTTTTAAAGAAAATGGCTCCAATTCCAGCTTGTTACTATGAATTACATTCTATTCAAAATGCTTCAATGATCCATTTATAATGCCCACAAGTCTCAAGCCTGAAGCAATGAACCAACTGCCGCTGTTCACTTTGCAAGCAGCCCTCGCTAAATGACTTTCAAACAGCATATGCAACATTTAGATGCACCGAATTGCATGGACTGATGAACTTGCTCTGCATTTCATATGCATTTATGTTTATTTTATGTAACGCCCTTTGAGCAAATAAAATCATTTTTTGCAAGTGCAAATGATAGCAACGAGGCTTGTATATAAAAGACACTGGCAAAAAAAAAAAAAAAGGGAACGTTGCATCAAAATTGATTTATGGCCATTTGAGTTGTTGTCGCCGCAGCAGATGACGCGGCAAGGGCCAAAGCTGCCGGCAGCGTCGTCAATATTATGACCAGCCCCGCTTGTGAATTTTGTGGCTGGTCCAGGGACCAGGGACCAGGGGCAGCAACAGTAGCACTGCAAATACAACATGCAACGAAACATTCTCTTTGGCACTTTAGCTGCTTGTCGTTTAACCCGCGCCCACAACACAACCAAATGCCCCACTCGACGAAGTCTGTCCAAATATTTGACAATATCCGCAGCAATTCTCACATTGCTTGAGTGCAACACAAATACACAGATACAGACACAGATACAGATACAGATACAGACACAGACACACAGATACATGCATATCGGCATATTTGTAAGGGGCACAGATTTATGCCCCAAAATGTTAATTGCCCATAACCAATCCCCGGCCGCACAGGCTGCGCACGCACAAATGTATCGATAAGAAAGTATTTCGAACGTCAGCTGCATTTTGGTTTTTAGTTCCCAATAGAGCTCCAGAACTATATTAAAAATTTGTTTGCCTATGAATTTTACCGTTTTGACAAAATGGAAGGCGTTGCACAATGCATTTAGTGCTGATAACAAAACCAACAAAAAAAAAAAGAACAAAAAATCAATAGAGCATACCAAATATCGGGAGCGTTTGAGATCGCACTTTATGCCATTGACAGTTAGGTAGAGAGTCGGGGCCTGATAAGATTTGTTTTTTTTTGTTTTTTTTTGGAATTGGGGGGAGTATGCTATTACAGAGCATGTTTACTTAAAGATGTGATAATTTCAATAAAGTTTTAGGAGCAACGAATTTCTTAATTGTTTAAAATGACCAAACATTTATGAAAAATTAAATTTGCCCACGTCTGGGCACCAATAGTTCTACCCAAAAAAATGTTCTAACAATTTTTTTTTATTTATGTGTGTTTAGTTGTTTCATATCAGCCATTTGTGTGAAGTTTAATCAAAAATATTATATTATATTTTAATGTTCTATGTATACTTAACATTACACTGGCTATTATTTTTACTTTTAGCTTCTATCTCAAAATTTCGGACGAAAAAAGTTTTGTTATGGAATCAATATATCAGGATTTTTTTTTAAGAATGTTTCTTAAATATTTCAGTCAATAAGAAAATTTCATATAATTAATCCATTTTTTTTTAACACGTATATATATCCCATCTTTATGTGGCATAAATATGAATTAAATAGATGGTGCAAACAATTAAAAAAAAATTAAATGAAAATAGTGAACTTTTTTTTTTATTTTATGCAAAAACTATTTTTTTTGTTTAAACGGTGTAAAAAATTTTAGGTAAATATTAAATTAATTATTATTAATTAACATTTATCCCATCTGTATGTGGCGTAAATACGAATTAAATAGATAATCCAAACAAATAAAAAAAAAAAGATGGCGTACGTTAAAGTCGGGCGCGGACGACTTTGGGATACCCCGTACCACCACATTGCAATAAAATCCGGTAAATTGCTTAAGAACACCAAAAGACATTTGATTGCCAAATTAGATTATGATACCTTCATAAACAACCAAAAACAGACGAATTTTTTATTTTTTTTCGACCGATCGGCCCTATGGGAGCTATATGATATAGTCAACCGATTTTGATCAAATTTGGTACAGTGTTGAAGATCTCTAAAAAACTTCCGAATGCCAAATTTGGTTACAAAATCTTCACAAACAAACAAACCACAACGAATTTTGTACAAAACACGATTTTTTGACCGATTGGTCCTATGGGAGCTATGTGATATAGTCAACTGATTTTGATCAAATTTGGTACAGTGCTTGGGAACTCTAAAAAACTTATTAATGTCAAATTTGGTTACAATATCTTCACAAACAAACGAAACACAACGAATTTTGTACAAAAAACAAATTTTCGACCGATCGATCCTATGGGACTTATATGATATAGTCAACCGATTTTGATAAAATTTGTTACAGTGCTGGGGGTTTCTAAAAAACTTCCGATTGCCAAATTTGGTTATGATATCTTCATAAACAAACGAATTATCCATCTAAAACTTTTGCTTTTTTTCGAGGTCCTCTGAAACACCCCTATGGGAGCTATATAATGTAGTCCCGATATCAAAAAAATAAAATAAACTTGTCTCCTATGGATTAATAAGGGATCTTATCTGAAAGTTTGGTTGCTCTAGCTCTTACCATCTCTGAGATCTAGGCGTTCATACGGACAGACGGACAGACGGTCAGACGGACAGACGGACAGACGGACATGGGTATATCGACTTCTCTAGTCACTCTGATCATACTTTAGGTAACTTTGGGGGGTCTCCGACTTCTCCTTCTGTACGTTACATACATTTTCGGCTTGCACAAACACAATATACCCTTTGTACCATACGGTACAGGGTATAAAAATGAAAATAGTGAATTTTTTTTTTTTTTTTAAATTATGAAAAAACTATTTTTCTTGTTTAAATGATGTAAAAAATTTTAGCTAAGCATT